>NC_051165.1:104742490-105342490 GCF_013339725.1 Rhipicephalus microplus
GATTATAGGCATCTCGCAAATCAAGAATGCTAAAATACTCCCCGCCGTTTAGAGATGCAAACATGTCTTCAATCACTGGGAGAGGGTACTGCTCAACTGTACAGGCTGGATTTAGGGTGGCTTTGAAGTCACCACAAATTCTAACAGTTCCGTCTTTCTTAAGTACCGGCACGATGGGAGTGGCCCAATCGGAATGTTGGACTGGTGAAAGTACACCGATGGCTACCAGCCTGTCCAGTTCTTGCGTCACCCTGTCCCTTAGAGCGTAAGGTATGGATCTTGCCTTACAGAATTTCGGCACCGCTCCCTCTTTCAGCTGCAATGTGGCTGGAGGCCCCTTGATCAGGCCAAGATCCTTGGAGAAGACGTCGTGATAGTCGTCGACAATGTTGTGAACTGCCCCAGCGGGTTCTGGCGTTGAGTGTAGCAAGTCTTGTGCCGACGGCTGCAAAACTGGAACCCCCGCTCTGTGGAGCAAGGAAATCAGATCCCGGCCACACAGGTTAGGTCCCGAGCAGTTCAGTACAATAAGACGGCAGTAAACTGAGACGGCCCTGTATTGCACACAAAGTTGCAATTCCCCCATCACTGGGAGTGGTCCAACGTAGCATGACAACTTCACCTGAGAAGGTTTAAGCGCTGGCCACTGTTCGCGATGCTTGTCAAACACGTTTTTGGAAATTACGCAGACAGGCGAGCCAGTATCTACTTCCATTGTAAGTTGTACGCCATTCCATGAAAAACTGCGCCTTATCGGCGGCTCGAGGCGGCTTTTTCGTGCAGAAAGTAAGGTCCATATATGTGTCTCGTCCTTATCGTCGTCTTCAGTTACGGCTTCTTCGAGAGTCAAAGCTCTTCCCTCCACTGCATGCGTTGCGACGCGGCTCTTACTGGCGGTTGTGCGGCACATCTTTGCGAGATGCCCATGACGTCCGCAGCGATAACACCTTGCTCTAATCCAACGACAGCTGTTGCCGTCGTGTTTGCTGCTTCCGCATCTATCACAATGCTGTGCCGCGTGCCGAGTTGGAGATGTTTTAACAGTGTTGGCCTCGGACGCGCGTAGCTTAAGCAAGGGCGTAGCTTCTGAGGTCATGCTTTCGGCACCATTTTCAGCTGCTTCGACAGACAGTGCCAATGCTTCGGCTTCTTCTAGCGTTAAATCCTTTTTTGCCAACATCTGTTTCCTCAGTGCCACGGAGCGTACGCCGCAGACAATGCGATCCCGAAGCATGCGGTCAAGAGACGTGCCGAAATTGCAGTTGTCTGCTATTCGGCGAATAGCAACGAGAAATGCGCTAACGCTTTCGCCTGGAAGTTGTGAGCGATTGAAGAACTTGTAGCTTTCCGTTATCTCGTGCTTCTTAGGGTCATAATACTCATTCAAGCTCTGAACGACTTCCTTGTATGTCAGTTCATTTGGTGCACGCGGGGCTACTCTGCCGGCTAGCACCTCGACCGTCTTACTAGACAACGCCGAAACTAGTAGTGCTCGCTTCTTAGCCGGGTCCGTTACACTGTTCGCCTCGAAATACGCTTCTGCTCTGACGAGGTAAGGCTTCCACTTATCTTTCGTTTCGTCGTAATCCGGCAACTGCAGGGAGGCCATCGTGGTTGGTCCTCGTTCGTCTGACGCCAGGACTCGTAGTCCGTCAGGTACCGTGGGTAGCGAAAACCGACTTCGTCGCCACTGTTACATAGCTAGCCGGGCAGCCACGGCAAGCATACGCAGACAACCGCAGACTAGGGCAACGAGTGAACGTTTATTGTTTCGCGCAAGCTTCTTTTGTAGCTTCATCTACGAAGCAGGGAGAGGGGGAAAAAGGGGGGGCGGGAATGGCTATCGCTTCAGCCATCGACAGAAACACGAAGGGGGGAAAGGGGGGGACGTAGAAGTAGGAGAGTTCAGTTCGCAACACGGAGAAGCCGAGCAGACCACTCCTGGGCGCCGTGCTTCCTTCAAGCGACAATCTTGGCCCGTCGCCTGTGTGATCCGGAGCGACTCCTTCGGTAGGGACCCGGCGCTGAGGGATTCTACCAGGCTGTGCTGCTGCACCATTAGCAGGTGCCTCGTCGCCTGCAACGAAGGCGGCGTTGACGTGCATCGCGGTGTGAAGTGCTGCCCTTCAGGAATACGTCCGCAACCTGAGATGAATGAATTCGAGTAGAAAAAGGACGAGCCGATGGCGTTTTCTTGTTCCCTTTTTCTTTTGGTCGGCATCTCACCCTCTATGGGGGAATGGGCCATGAAACCATGCAATGTCTTCTTGAAGCTTGGTCAAGAAGCCATTCACCAATGTAAATGCAAATACTAAGTAAAAGATAGGAAAAAAAGAAAGCACACCCAGAAAAATATATACTGTAGAAAAACATATTATGACCATTTTGACGATGCGAAAATATTAAATAAAACGTGTATAGGATTGTGTTATGATATAAATATGAACATTCCTAATACTGGCAAAACTTTGGAGCAAGGATAATTAGGCTCATAATTGACAAAATTAATGCCTTTAGTTTTGGGTTGCATATAACTAACGATGTTCAAAAAATTAGCAAAGTAGGCTACTTGAATAAGCATATGCCAACCGGAAAGGGCCAAGCAGACGTCCCTGCTGTTGTGAACAACTCGTGCTGTTCGACCCAACGTCCCTTGTGCCATATTCAGGGTTGCGCTGAAGTAGCCGGTGGTTACTTTTATTTTATTAGTTCGAGCTCTTGCTCCTCAACTGTTTTTGGTGCATTGTTAAGTGTAACTTCACCTGCTTTTATGTCTGTTTCTTCTCCGGGCCAAAGGGCTACCCTCTGGTCAGCCTCTGTTCCCCCTCAAGATCTGCCCCTGTAGTTGTTTCTTCTCAATGGAACCCGTAGCGTTCCTGTCGCTTTGGTGCCGACCAATGGTGAGTTCATCCGTATGAAGAATCTCAAGGCAATCGAAACGCAACTTCATACGATCATTCCACACTCCCTACTGATAACAGAGGTTCGTTAGTTTGGAGGTTGGGGGATACTATGATGCTCACCAGACAAGACTTGCATCCAAGACCTGCCGAAGTGTACTACTTTTGCCTCACATCCCGTGAGCTGTTTTATCTTACCTCGTCTAGTTTGCTGCAAAGAACTGGTTCGGAGGGTAGACGTAGGTCTAAGTCCAGCAAAAGTCTTCGACAATTTTCCTTCAGCACGTGTTATTTCTGTGTAACGCTGAACCAAACAAGTAAACAATCAGAAAGTCCCTACTGAAACAGTAGCTGCCACATTTGCTGGGACAGATTGCCCTTCGGAGATCAAGGCATTCTCGCTTATTTATGGGGTCGAAGTTCTAGCTCCCCGTCCACTGCTACGCGCTAAATTCTAGTATTTTTAACATATTACTAAAGGTTGTCGATAGGGCACTCGATGCCACATATGCGGGTACCATTTTCGGGGCTGGCAATAGCTCTGCTGAGTGTCAATCAGACAATAAGACATCTTGTTTGTGTAAAACGAATCACGCAGCTGACGATGCTAACTGCACAGCAAAATCAAAGGAACTTCAGGTGCTTGAAATCATTGAAAGGAAACGATGCTCTCGTAAGAAAGCAATGGCAGAAATTCAAAGCAGGAATCAGGCTTATGCCGGCATAGCAGCTCTTCCGCCTCTTGCTATGGATGCAGCACTTCCTCAGTCCATTTCATCTATGGTAGAAAATGCCACAGAAAAAGTACCTGAAAAATTTTTACTCAATCTGTCAAATTCACTCAGTAATATTATGAACTTACAGAGGTCGGGCGTTTCTGATTAAAAAACTAAGCATATCTAATCTCCTATAGCGCTTCACTCAATAAGTCTGGCGAATATCAGACAGATGCCTGTATTGATATTGAAGCAGGACCTTACCATTCTAAGACAACCGAGCAGGAAGTTATATCTGATTCAGAGTTCATAAGTAGTTGGGATGTAGATATAGATGCTCGCCTTCTGACACACACCAGATCGATTACTGGCAAAGTCTATAATTCTTCTCATCCAAAAACAAGAAGAGTGTGAAGGAAGCTAGGACTAAAGCAGACTTTTTAAAAGACAATATTTTAGATCAAGCAGTTGCTGCTGCTTGCCTGTCATAATAGGGTGCCTCAGAGCACTTAAGTGGAACTGTTGCTCAATTATCTCTGCAACCACAGGCTTATTATATCTGATTTCGTCAGCTGGTCGAAACGTCTGTTTAAAAACTATCAGTGCTTTCGACTAGACAGAGACTCACGTGGTGCAGGATTAACTTTTTTTTCATTTCATCCAAAATTTGTCATAAAGCACAATTAGTTTACAAAGGAATATCACACAATTATGAAGTATTGGTTCTCAAAATTCACATTCTCGGCTGCGCTCCACAATCTATGATCATTAACTACTTTCCAGCTCAGATACAAGATGATAGAGCCCTTGATGTGACTGAGGTTTTGCAGAAACAGTATACTAAATCGATTTACATCACGAGTCATAGCGTTTCCGCATTGATTCGCGAACTGAGCAGGTGTTGCCACGCCTGCTCAGTTGGCGAATCAGTGCACCGAAAAGGACCGGTGCTTGGCGTGGCAACGCCGGCATGACACGACGAAATGAGCGCCGGCGAGCACGCGCACCACGACACGTTGAAATGTATTGGCGCCTTGAGTGTGGCATGTAGGAATGTTCTCACATGACACGCACCTCATGATTATTATCTTTGCACCAGTCACATACCTTCGTCATGCACTGACGTCACGTAGTACCGAATTTGGCATGTCTGAAGCTAGCGAAACGGCCACGAGCGCATCATCAGTGTGAAATGTATTCATGTTGTTACATGACGCGCATGTCATAAATTTAATGTTTGGATGTGTCATTTACCTATGTCGTCCGTTCGCGTAACGTAATACCGAATTTGGTACATGTGAAGCTAGCGAAATAGCCGCAAGTGCATCATGACCGTGGTATGTAGTCATGTTATTACATGACACGCATGTCATGATTTTTATTTTAGGGTCTGTCGCTTCTGTTTACCATGCAATCATGCCATACCATACCAGTTTTGCAAGATGCCATGTGAACGAAACCACCGCAAGAGCTGCAGGACCATGAAAGATAAATCATGACATTCATGACATGCATATCATGATTTTCATGTTATAACTAGTGAAATATGTTCTTCATGCAGTCATGTTATGCCATATCAAGTTTGGTATCGATACCATTATAGAAACGGTCAGAAGAGCTAAAAGTCGTAGGTGGATAGATAGATAGATGGATAGATTGATGCGGTCAAAGTCGCGGAAATGTGTTAATAAATGCTTCGCATTAGAAAAAAATAAGGTGGTGAAGCGCAAACGCTGAACATTTGCTGATATTTGTTTGGTAAAAAGAAACAGCTCCAAGCCATATCAACACACACGGAGCCAAAAGCAAGCCAGAAGTACAAAGATTAGACAAATGTGTGTACTACCCATCATTCCCATGCTCGCTGAAGCACCATGCGTTGCAGCTCCCATAGACACTAGCGCCAGAGTTTCCTATAGTGCATATTAGGAAACTCTATGATTTGGACATCGATTGTCACATGAAGTAGGATACGGTTCACATGAACAGTTGGTGCAGAAGTCTTTAAAAAACTAAGATTTTCAAGGAATCTTATTTTTTGTACCAATCTTTACTGAACGAGGTGCATTTCGGCAGCACATATGTTACAACTGTGTTTGGCCGACGACAGCCTCCAGAATAGCGAGAATTTTTTAATAGATGGCACATACATACATACATACATACATACATACATACATACATACATACATACATACATACATACATACATACATACATACATACATACATACATACATACATACATACATACATACATACATACATACATACATACATACATACATTTCTTGTCGACGTCCCTGGCAGATTAGCCATACCATGCGTTACAGTTAGGGGGAGCCAACGATGCCATGTCAGATAACACTGCTCCACCAACGTAGTGGCTATCAGTTTATGAATGGTGCATTCCTTGTGCTCTGCAGAGCTTATGCGTGGTATTTTCCAGAATAATGAGTCTGCAGAACGTCACCCAGCAATAAACCGAAGCTGTCCAAGGTTTTCGGTCCACCGATGGATGGTGTGAAAGCACCCCTTTTACTCAAGCTTGTGCCTACACAACATTACCCACACAATCGGCGCCTAAACAATTGCTATGCATTCCAACAACGCTTACTACCGTGGGTGTCAATATTCGATCGAAGTAATGCGTCAAACTTTTTATTGTCAAAACAGATTGTCAGCGCACCACCGAATTCCGCCCACCAACAGCGCCGCCAACATGCCATACGAACGAGACCACGTGACGTCGTGTTCGGTGGTCCGCGTGTTAGCTGGCACAGTGGAAGCGATTGCCTGCAAGCCGAGTCAGTGCTTGTGCGCATGCGCCAGCATCCTTATGCGCCAGACTTGCATCAGCAGCACGAGGTGCACGACGGTAAGGGTGAGCAGCGTCACCAGCAGCACCGTCGGCGAAAGGGTGCCGCACGGGTAGAGGTAGTGACTCAGTCGGGACGTCCTTCGCCGACGTGGGGGCGCCTCAAAATCATCTGCACAAGGAAAGCTGGTTGTTTCACAGGCCGCCCCGCAAAAATAATTTTTGCACCATTAAGGGTGCTTGTTTACGCTAGTTGCTATGACTAACACAATTACGGACGCTTTAAAATAAAAATGGGAAACGATTTACTCGTTATGAACATTGACGTTTCTCTGCAGTGGGCGCACCTCACAATTCGTGAGACAATAAGGAGTAAATATAGTGTCAATCGAGAGCATGCTCCGACGACTACTTACAATGAAATATAGAATTAATGATTTCAATTAAGTTTATCGCGCAAGGAGGTTGCGAGCAGATCAGGCGAAAAATCTGCTTTTATCAGCTTGAGGAGAACCTGGCCACCTCACACTCTGAGTATTTACAGCAGTTCAAGGCATACCCTATACCTAATGCATGAACAGAACATGTTATTGTTACCAATAAATATAGCACCTGGTACTATACAAACTTTCTGTTTAGGGCGAACCTGAGCCCGTAACTCAAAACTAAATGGTCAGACAAAATGCCCCTTGCTCGCTGTCTTCAACTACGTCGGTCTATTTCTCTTCACCTCGAGTCTCGTGCTGGTCCCGTTGTGTAGCATCGTGGCGCGTGCAGGACGGCGTTCCATGGCGCGGCTTTCTTGCTACTTGTGTGGCGGCTTTAAGAACGCCCATCATCGCACGCGTCTTCTGCGATTGTCGAACACTGGCATTAGTCCCTCTCCTAGCACGCATCGGCTCGATGCGTACAGCCGGCTGACAGTTTTTAAACAATAGAACTTGTCCTTGTGTTAGACGACGTGAGTCAGTTCACTTGTTCAGTTCCTGTCGTAGTACGGTTTCATCCGTACTACAAGTACAACTTCCGGGACATTCTTGCGTCGTGTTGTGCTTACTTGACCTTTAGGGATCATTTCGTAGTTTAATGGGCCTAGCTCACGAAGAACCCTGTAAGGTCCAAAATAACGCCGCATAAACTTTTCTGACAAGCCACGTGGACGTACAGGCGTCCAGCCCCACACTTGGTCTCCAGGCGATTACTGAACGTCCCTTCATCTTAGATTGTAACGGTGCGCGTCGACGTCCTGCGGTTGAATGATGCGGTTCCGTGCTAGTTGTCGCACCTCTACTGCCCTTTCTACATATTCGCTAATGTCAGTGCCCTCTTCATTCGTGCTGTTAACAGGCAGCATCGCGTCTAATGTCGTTATTACTGTCCGGCCATAAACAAGTTGAAATTGCGGGAAGTAGGTTGTCTCTTGTACTGCGGTATTGTATGTAAATGTAGCATACGGTAATACAGTGGTAATATGAAGCATTCGTCCGTCCATTCGTTCTTGTTCTTGCGTCCGTCCGCCCATCTGTGCGTGCGTCTGTTCGTGCGTCCGTCCCTGCGTTCGTCCATGCATCCGCCCCTGCGTCCGTTCATGCGTACATCCATGCACCTGTCTGTGTGTCCGTTCGTCCATCTATTCAACACTACAAGTACCACCATCTTGCATCTTTTCATCATATATTCCCAATATAGAAGCACCGCCATCCAGCGGATATTCCAAGGACTATAGGAGACGTGGCACACGCACACTTTCTTACGGCTTGCGCTTCGGATCCACTTCCCACCTTTAACCACCTCGAGTTCATGGTATATACTAGTTCCCTGTATTCATGGCGATGGGGCCCAACGCTCGCTAAACCTTTCTAAAACCAAAGAGGTTACGCCCAGCGAGTATAACGTAGCAACCTTTTCCTTTCAGATAGTGCTCAATGTACATGCCAATGGCTGCTAATGGAAAATCACCGACAGGAGCATTCGGCTTTTACTTTCTTACGGCTCGCGCTTCGTATCTACTTCCCACATTTAACCTCCGAGTTCATGGTATATACTAGTTCATTGTATTCATGGCACTGCGGCTCAACGCTCGATAAACCTTTCTAAAACTAAGGAGGTTACACCCAGCGAGTATAACGTAGCAACCCTTTCTTGTCAGATAGTGCTCGATTTACATGCCAATGGCTGCTGATGGGGATCGCAGCGTGCGCGTTAACTGAAAGCCCAATGCTCCTGTCTCTCATTCCCCCTTAGCAGCCATTGGTATGTACATTGTGCACCATGTCTTATTGTTCAACAACGCACAGAAGAAATCTCTCACTGGCACCACCTTGGAGGCCAAAATGTTATACTTGTTACACACGACAACGGCTACGAAGGATTAACGGGTGCCGCTATAAGGAGCTTCGCCCCTAAAAAGGAAGCGCAGAAAATAAATACAGCGAAGCTTCAGCACAAATGTCATTATGTTAACATATTTGCGACATCGAGTTGCATTTTAGTTTAACAGGACCTAACGGGGCTGTGATACCATGAATCAAAGTAAGTATAATGTGTTGAATAGAAGATTGTCAAGCCTTGGCACTAGCTGAGGCTCGTAGGTTTATCGGCTGCAATATAGTTTACTATGGGGGAGCAGTAGTAAGTAGCGTGACAGTGAAATGTACACTTCTGCTACGTGTGCTCATCCAACAGCGGGGACACAAAAGCTTTTGATGGGCTACTAAAAAAAAAGAGCACACTGTTTTCTGTTACCGATGCATACCCTCTCATGATTCATTGTGCATGGAATAATCTGCATGGGTTAGAGTGTTAAAGAGTGTTAAAAACAGGTTTGTATTATTTTTTGTTACATTACGTATACACTTTGTTCTAGCTCTACGATGCCATCGGCAGTGAGCTTCCTGTTTAAAATGCTTCCCTTGTTGCCAGACAGTAAATAAACGAGTGTAACTGGAATTGGGGGCTCAAAATATCTCGTAATTTTCTTTATGTGCGAGGCATTGAGTTGATGCTGGAAAGGGTGGTAGTTTCTGGTTTTAAATCAGAAAATCAGGATAGGATTATGAGAGATGTAGTATAAAATAAGGGCTCTGGACGGTTCGACCACCTGAGGTTTAAAAAAAAACAGCATTTTTTATGTTATTACTGAACTCACAACTCTAAAACTACCAGGGATGTCGTGAGAAGACACTTGGCAAGCGAGATAACGCACAAAGAGTAAATGCGGTTGGTCACGCCACCTTGACATTCCTTCACCAATGTTCGTTATGTCGCGTAGCTCACAATCGGTAAAAATGCAGACCAATGTCTGCTGATGGGGCCAGAGGCATGATATACCAAATTTGGAGAAAGTTTGGTGACACAATGTTGATAAAAACGATAAAAGCGCTTTGAAATTCCTGACGTCGTGCACGTGCGCAGACTTCAGTACTAAATTTAAAAATGGCACTTCGAGCTTGCTTTTCTCCTCTAATCCACACTTAGGATGAGAAGATTAATGGCCTTAGAGTTCTCAGAAAGGGCTTTATCAAATTAAACCAGTTCATTGTTTAGTTATAGCGTTTCTTTTTCGCACAGATAAAATCCAAGCACACGGGCTTCTAACATTTCGCTTCTTGGAAATGTAGGTACCATGGCCAGGATTCCATTCCGGGACCTTTTGTTAGCACTGGAGCACAAAGTGGTTCTAGGAGAGAAAGGAAGAGAAAAGTGAGCCCCGTAACTGTCTGCTTCAGCGAGCGACACCTCAACAGTATCTCACAAGGGGTGGGGGTGAGGAGGGATTAAAAGGATAGGAATAAAGATGTAGAGAGAGAGAAAGAGGCAGTGAGGTGGTAAGCGAGAGAGCAACGACATATCGAGGGCATAGCAGAGATAGGAAAGATAGAAACACGGTGACAGGTGTCCGAGGACGGGGCACCACTTGCGAGAGCTCTTCTCGGCGTCAGGAGGTGGCGTAGAGCAAGTCCAGTACGGTCATAGCTACACTGTCGTTGGAGGTCGGCGTCAGGAGACGACGTAGGGCGAGCCCAGTCGGCCAGAGCTACGCTGACGTCGGAGATCGCGAGGGCACAGCCGGTCGGCACGGAATCCAGCGAGCGAGTCTCCATAACTATTACACCTCGTAGATGGTGCTTCCAAGAGTGGTCTATGACACGCCGTAACGTGATTGGGTGTTTACCAAGAGATATACAGGGTCTCCCACGTAACTTTAGCCAGAGTTTAAAACTATGCCGGAACACGTAATTACGACGCGACCAAACGCCCGTGGCTCACCGTTGCATGAAGTTAGTCAGGCTATTTTTGTGTTCTCAAATGTTATTATTTGATATTTTTTAATTAATCAACTTTTAAAGAAAGGAACGCACAATGAAAAATTCAATGAGAAAGTTCTAGATCGGTTTGCGAAACGTTCGAGTAGACAGTTTTGAACTTTATATCTGTTAGCTATTATTTTCTGCTGATTACAAATTCCCGCGAAATACAAAAAATGCCACGTGACAAAGCCGCTCGTGCGCCAGTGCGCACAATGATTCTAGTCGGTTTGGCTCATATTGAGATCGAAATGATGGTACTCAAAATGCAATAATATAAACAATGGCAAGACAATTCGATGAGGCATCAGTGCTCTAAGTCTACTTGCCTTGGCCTTGCGCCTGTGGTGGTCCCAGTGGCGACGCGCTCTGCGGCAGTAGTGAACTCTCGCCGTTGTCTGCCTGCTCGTGCGTGCAGTCTTGGGTGTCGCCTTCACCGATTCGCGGCAACCCTGACGGGTCTTCAACGGCAGCGGGCGGGGGACACCTCGCGGCACCGTCGAAGCCGTCCTCATCTATCTCGCGAAGCTCTGGTGCTTCTGACAGCAAGGCGCGGTCAGACCTCATACTTCAACTGAAGATTGAAGCAAGCAACAAACTTGTTGCCGCTGTCCTGCCTACGATTGTCTCTCAAAAGCACGGATTTCATTTCGCTTCAAACACTTGTATGCAACTTTTCCACGCTATAGCGATCGTTTGAAATAAAACGTTTGTAGAACTGCGAAAAATTCGCTTACCAGCGCCCTCAATCGTCATCTTCTTCGTTCTCCGACACGCTGCATCTCTTGTCCCGATTTGTGTCGGTTTCCCACGTTTTAATAATTAATTTTCACTTCTAGGAGTCATATATAGGCTATTTTCTTCAAAAAAATTTGAACTCAAATAAATTACCGTGACAGTCACAGAACTTCCGACTTTGGACACGAACATTACGTTGAATTCGAAACACGTTGCCCAGACAAAATAACATTGAGATGACCTAGCAATAGCTTTGTAATTACCTGTTGTTATCAAATTAGAGGCAGTGTTTCATAGGCGTGTGCCAAGTGGAGGTCGAGGGGGTTTATTGCAATCAGTAGTTACTGAGCCATGCAGAAGGGCCGAGATCTGGTAAGTTAATTCTGTGCCGTGATTGGTTCTCACCTGCAGGGGTGGAGCCTTACCACACGTATGCGTTGTAACGCGCCATCGCGTGGCGTGTAGACTCGTCACCCCGCCCAAGCCCTACCTAAGGCGGGAAAAGATGCTCGGCTACGTAGAGTAACTGTATATGCTACCGTAGGGAGCATATACAGTTATTCTAAGGCTGCGCGATGCTGCGCGCCATTTCTTTTCATACAGGGAAAATAATGGGAGAGGACGCGGCACTGAGACCACTTGCCTTGCGCTGACGTGTTGTAACGAGCACGAGTTGTTAGAGCTAAATTTTAATGTTTCTCTCGTAATAAATATTGAATTTGCAGTTGTGGCCCATATTTTGCTATTACTTGCCATATTTTGCCTTCAGAAGCATTTCGTAAAAAGAAAATATGTCCATGCAAGTGTTTGGGGCCATGAAAAGTACTAAAAATCTGAGTTCTCTCGTTAGTAATTAAAGCTAAAATTTGAGTGCTCTCATTCGAGTTTCTTGTAACTCTGAGTATAATTATAAGGGCCCATTTTTAGCCGACTTGGTAACCATTCAATGTTACGTTATTTCGCACCGCCTAAAACATGTAGTTCCCCGTTTTAACATTCAGTACAAAAGCCTAGAATATGTTCTGAATAAGAAAGATCCCAGTTCATCAAAACAGGCATAACCAGATCAACGTAGTTGACGCTAAGCTATGCTGTAAAGTTAATAACATTGTTGTTATGGGGTAAGACTACGTCATGAAACACATACCGTTGTTCTTGAAAATTGCTCAGTCGATAAACACAGAGACATTTCAAATATTGTCATGGTTGCGTAATAGCGCTAAATTCTTGATCAGAGGACGAAGCCAGTATCCGAGATGAGGCGTATGTTGCGCTGGGCGAGCGCTGCTTCCCTTTGAAAAAAATGTTACACCATTTCTCACTAAATAGAACCCTGAGTAACATGCGAAGCAGCGCATGTGTCGACAAAGTTTCATTCATCACGGGCACCTTGCCCGATGGTAACGCGACTTTGCGAGGTGAGAACATGATGATTTCACTGTACTCTCTGTTGCTGTTGCTCTCCCCGAACGCTTGTTGGAGCACGCCACGCGGGTTGATCGCCATGCCACGGGGAATCACGTGGCCCCATCGCGCATCTGCAGAATCTCGTTCCCCGACCTTATCACGCGATCGCTGAGAGAAAGTAAGGTGGAGAGACCTCAGTCTCTTACACAGAGATCTACGCCGGGAGAGACCTCAGCCTCTTAGACCGAAATTTACGCCGGGCCTAACGGGCTCACGCATTCCATCGCGTTCTGCCTGTACGATACAAGGCGTTGGTTTACTTCATGTCTGCATATCTCGTTCTCCGACGCCAGGACATGATCGCTGAGAGAGCACGAGGGGAAGAAGCCACAGCCTTTTATTCAGCTTTTTACACAGTTCGGAACGCGCTAGCGCGCGCGTGTATTTTGGCAGTGATTGGAGCAGCTGTTGCACGCGTGCAGTAATAGTAGTTACGCACACTGATTGAGCTTCACTATGAGCTACTTTCCATCAAATGGCAGCAATAATAAAGTTGATGAAACTTCTGGAGAGCAAAGAAGACGTCGACAAACAAAAAGCGACGATAGGACATTACCCTTTTTCCGTCCATGTCTTACTTCTGCGCCACAAGGTTTACCATGTGTCACCACCACAAGCGCAGGCCTACATTCGTTTATGATAGAGATATTCCACAGTAAAGCTGGTAATGGTGACCCTATGATTTTATCATTGCTAGCGTTGTCACGCTGAAGGAGGTCACATACCCGGGATGGTGGGGAGGGTGTCTGGCTCAAAGAGGAGTGGGAAAGGCTATAGAGTATCCTAAAGTTAATTAAAGGACATCCCGATGGTGCAGTGGTTCAGCCGCCATGAAAATGTTAGGTAGCACACGGATTCGCCTAGTCTTCGTACATGTGGCTTCGAACACAATGGATTTATTTATTGCCGTGTATGATTTTGTCGCAAATAAAAATATTATTGGGAACTTTGAATTGCTGATCCTGAAAATGTCAAGGTGGTGTTATGTTACTGCAAAACGTTTGCTGAACGTCGTCTTGCGGCAAAGCAGACTCAGACCACATGGAGCCAAACAGAGCCGAAAAACTGAAGATCCGACCAAGTTTTTTCACTACCCAATCCCATCATTCCTATTCTAGCTGAAGTGCAGTGCGTTGCAGTTCCCATGAACACTAGCGCCAGAGTTCTCTCAAGTGTACCTAAAAGAAACTCGATGGAAAAGGGGCCGCATGATTGGAAGCTCACGTAAAGCGAGCCAATAAAAAAAAAAACGCCAGGCTTGCGTGGAAGGCGCAGCGCAGTCACAGCGAGAGCTAGAAGAGCGGCATTTCAGAGCCTTTTCTAAACGGTAATTAGGTAACTCCTGCAAGCACACTGGCTTGATGTTCATTATAACAATGATACTACAATTTTAGGGTAGTAGGTCGGCATTTGCTATGCTACTTTCGTCAATATATTTGAGAAGCGTGGTATCTGCTAAACTCTTGCGAGTAATTTTGTTCCAATTGTTCATGCAGTGGCTGACGATCATGAGAAATTATTCCTGAAGTGGGTATGCGCCACAGTTTATAGCTGAACGAAAACAAGCTTTTGTAGTGGGTTGGAGCATTGTACGACCCACTTGTTACTCTATTCGCATTGTGTGACGACTGGTTAATCTTTCGCTTTTTTAAAACGATTTATAAGTCGTATTAATGCGATTGTTTTCCCAAATCAAGCCTGCCTAAGGAAAGTTTGCCAGCAAGTACCAAGCACTGGCGTGGCTCCATGGTATATTACTAATATTACAGGGGCTGGCACCCCACGGGCCCGGCATCAAGCCCCACTTTGTCGCTGGTACAAGTTTTTTTTTTTAATTTCATGCAATGTGGTTACGGACACCGGTGGTGTCGGCGGTAGCAGTGGTGGCGGTGGACAGAACTCAGAACTGCGTTAATATAAGTATTGTATTTTTATCAAGGTGCAACGAGCTTAAGTGGTCGTGTTGTAGCTTATTTTGATGCATCGCTTTTTATATATGCACAAGCAAATTAAGTTGATCAAAATGCCGAGTTAGGTTGTAACTCATGGCGTTTGCAACCAATTTAACGCGCGACAGGCACCATGTGGTGGGATGCTTTGTTTGTAGTTTAACAATGCAACTATTTCCTCATGACATTGCACGAAGCTAAAACAGAAATGACGTAGAATATGCCTAGCTAAAGCAAGAATCGCATGAATAGTGTGTGAAAAGTAACGAGGTCTTTAACCTAACACATTTTGAACTTGTCCTTCGTGAATACTCTTTACTTACACGACTCAAGTGAGTGCAGACCAGGGCAAATGCTACTTTCATAATAGACTAAAGGTTCGATTATGCCTGGATGTTTTTTATATCATAGTCTTTTAGTAAGTTACAAAAATTGGTATGCAAATACAGTAAATTGTTATAGTAGTGCTCGTGCTTTTTTTCTCATTCGTTAACTGCTCCAAGTGTCAGTGGCAGTGCGTCCCCCGAACGTCAGTTTTTTTCATTAGGAGCGCCTAAGCAGACAGGCAACAATGAGACATGCAAGTTCTATGGTAATCTATAGAAAACTTTCTTTGGTATTCGGCTGCCTTCTCTGGAATATTCAAAACCACATGGATCTAGAAAGAACCAATGGTAATGTATTCTCTACCGTAGTTGTGCATCGTATTTCTGTAAATCGCAAACAGCATGTAATGCCATTTGGGATAACGTACAAGGCTTTTTAAAGACTTTGCTAGGAAAACACACACTTGTCTTGTTACATACTAGTCATTGTATACAGTTCCCTGCAAATGAGTTATGTTTTGAGTTAAGTTTTTAAAGGCATGTACATGCTCATATTGACTGTTACGCTTCCATCGTGCTGCTTTTTTTTACATTCACTGAACTGTGCAATATTTTGATGCATATAGTTTATACAGACCAATAAATCCTCATTTTAATTTTCATACAGTTGCCCCATTGCTTCCATACAGTGACGGAATGTGATAATTGCACTTCCAGTAGCCCTTGGTGTCATGTTGCATGGATACAAAGAAGTGACTACTTAGTTTGACAAAGAATAAAATAGAATATCCAAATGTTAAAGTAAGGCAATAATTCAGTTGGGTTCATTACTGGTTATGGAACAAAATTTGCCGCAAATGACGCAACTCCTCCTCTGTAATTTCAGCTTATTGGTAATAGGTTTGGATGCTTTTTTCACATTTCCGTGCCTATATAATTAATTTCTGGGTTGTGTACCGCCAAAACCAAGGTATCAACCACACCCCAGGGAGATTACCTGGAATAAAATGAAAATCTGGTTCGTCCTCAAATTCTCACCTTTATCCAATAGGCGGGAGAACGATGTTAGATTCAGCAAGCAGGTTGAAATGCATGGTGCTTGTCAAATTCTCAAGACTGGACCATATAAGGAAAGACACGACGCGGTACGTGAACCTAAGTTTATTGTAAAAATAATTGAGCTTATAAAACCAGATCACAAGCGTATGCGCCTGCTTATTCTCAAAAATGCTGGTAAGCACATAAAATCATACCAAAAGATCACCAGGTCTGCGCAGCCGGGGCTGCGCAGGCACATGCGAAAGCTAGAAGTGCGGCCTTTCCAAAGTCAGCACGAATTTTTCGCTTGACCTGACACCTGTAACAGCATTTTTTCAAAGGAGGTTAAAAAAGTATTAGCGAGGCTTACCCCCACATTCACAAATGCTTTTCGACTCGACTTTCACTTTTCACTTGACAGAGTTGAGCACTGCGCCGCTGGTCGGCTGAAAATGATGCTAGCTACTCTACTCAAAAATAGCAGCAAATTATCACTGATATGCAGTGATTTGCCCTGCCTAGAGATGGCGCTCCCATCAGCTTTCTCGAGTGAAGGTGGAGCGTTGAGTGAAAGGGCTGTTCTAGAATACGGGGGTTAGCGGTAGAATACTCAATTGCCACACAGAAGGCTCGGTTACAAAGCCCATCTAATCAGTGATTTTTTTTTCCAGCAAGAGCTGTAACTAGGTCACAACGCCCGTTTTTTGGCAACGTAGTTGTTAGCCACCACAGTGCTCGTAGCTGATATCGCATGAAAAAAAAGCGAAATAAAAAAAAATATTCAGAATAGAATATGGTTCGTATCAGGATCTTTGAGTACAATTTTAAAAACAGGGTCTATGCCGGCTTT
This sequence comes from Rhipicephalus microplus, assembly GCF_013339725.1. NCBI lineage: Eukaryota > Metazoa > Arthropoda > Arachnida > Ixodida > Ixodidae > Rhipicephalus > Rhipicephalus microplus. The sequence goes on from NC_051165.1 coordinate 104,759,600, forward strand.
ACGCTGGGGAAATAGTCACTTTAAAATGTTTAATCTAGTGTTTGAGAAGAATATAAAAACCACCAGGCTTTAGCCAATGCCATTAGCGTAACGAGAGGGTCGTTGAATGCTTCTGACACATTAGAAAAGTCTCAGCCTCAATTATTCGTTAGCAGCCACAGCGTCAACAAAGTGCGCCTAATTCCTAACACGTGTGTAGCGGTGATACTACGCTACTCTGAAGAATGGCGAATAATGGCGTAGGAGGTACCTTGCAAATACGCCTGCATGTAAAGTCTGTTGTATAGCGTGGTAGGCGAGTGATAAAATAATGGCCACGCATCACACAATGGAAAGAAGGTGACAGCTGGCCGTTTAAAGCATTCACATATACCACTATAAAGGGCGCAGCCATAATTCTTGTTTATTACCAACCACCCCATTAACAAAGCACACGCACTAATGCGTTACAGATATGTAGCGGGTCTCCGCCGAATGATCAATCCCGTAAGGAATCACGAGTCACACAATAAAGAGCATATATAGCAAACTGCACGTGTCTCAAGCACACAGCACACGATGTCACAAGAATTATAGTTCTTGACTCTGATACTTGGTGCTCGTATATTTGCTCGCCTATTGTAATTATTAACGCTTTTTACAGACTTCACCGGTCTCAACCATTTTTCTTTTGCGTCAGACGCCCTATGCGTTCGCCATATGTTACGTGGCCGTGGAATGAAACTTGGATATTTTAGAATCGCCGTCCAGGTTTTAGTCACTGTGAAATAAGTACGGACAAGATTCTAGAACCCTAAGATCCAATCCTCTTCAGCAATTATCAATATACGGTATATCAGAAAGGCATTCCTTCAAACTGCAACGTTACGCGACATTTTAGTGAAATGCTCTGGGCTCTCTTCCTTCGTCGCTTCGATCTGTCACAGCCATTGTGCGACTAAATTTCTTCTCTGTGGACTGCGAGCACAGGTGAGCTCGAGGCCCCTCGCTCGAGACTCCTGCCATAAACGTGTACTTACATCCCCAGATCGTTACCCGAAGAGAATGTACTTAGGGCTCTAGAAAGGCCACTGTTGCTGTTTTTATTGTAACAGTGCTGCGCGTTCATCGCAGTACGTGAATATTTCAAATATTAGGGGCGAAGCTCCTTATAGCGGCACCCGTTCGTTCCCTGTAGTATGTAACAAGTATAACATTTTGACCTCCAAGGTGGTGCCGGGGGGAGAGACTTCTTCTGTGCGTTGTTGAACAATAAAAAATAGTGCTCAATGTACATGTCAATGGCTGCTAATGGGGAATGAGTGACAGGAGCATTCGGCTTTTAGTTAACGCGCCGGCTGCGATCACCATTAGCAGCGATTGGCATGTACATTGAGCACTATCTGACAAGAAAGTATTGCTACGCTATACTCGCTGGGTGTAACCTCCTTAGCTTTAGAAAGGTTTAGCGAGCGTTGAGCCACAGAGCCATGAATACAATGAACTTGTATATACCATGAATGAACTCGAGGTGCTTAAAAATGGGAAGTAGATACGAAGCGCAAGCCGTAAGAAAGTAAAAGCCAAATTCTCCGCCTCTCATTTCTCATTAGCAGCCATTGGCATGTACATTGAGCACTATCTGACTGAAAAAGTTTGCTACGTCATACTCGCTGGGCGTAACCTCCTTGGTTATCGAAAGGTTTAGCGAGAATTCGACCGCAGGGCCTCGAATACAGTGAACTAGTATATACCATGAACTCGAGGTGGTTAAAGGTGGGAGGTGGACCCGAAGCGCAAGCCGTAAGAAAGTGTGCGTGTGCCACCTGTCGTTTAGTCCTTGGAATGTCCGCTGGATGGCGGTGCTTCTATATGGGGAATATATGATGAAAAGATGCGAGATGGTGGCACTTGGAGTGTTGAATAGATGGACGAACGGACACATAGACAGATGCATGGTTGGACGCATGAAGGGACGCAGGGGCGGCTGCATGGACGAACGCAGGGACGGAAGCACGAACAGACGCACGCACGGACGGGCTGATGGACGCATGGACGGACGGAAGCAAGAACGAATGGACGGACGAATTCTTCGCCCCACTTCTCCATCAATCACTCCTTGGATAGCCTCCCATTTTTTTTTTCGGCAGTAAATCTGTCATGCGGTCAAAAGCAGGGCTGATTTTCATCGCCTTATATCTCAGCCGCCACCGCCGTTAGTATTTTTAACCGCTATAGTATGAAAAATAAAATAAAAAATAGAATACCGAGGACAGCACGGGACTTGTATTTGAGCCCTCTGCGCTGGCAATTCAGCATTCAACCACTGAGCTACACTGGTTTCCCCCTCCCCATCATTCCTGTTGAACGTCACACAACACAGCGACGTGAGAGTTATATCACAACACAAAATAAAAATGCACAACAAACATGGCGCAAAAAACGCTAACGGCCGTCAAGCATTGAAAAATAACTTAATGTGCTACACCGCTTCTTGAAAAGCTGGGACATAATCATGCTATAGGCAGGAAATACGCGTTAACGTGAAGCATTTTAGAATAGTTAACTACCAAATAGGTGTCACACAGCGTGAATCGCGTAACGACAGGGTCATTGAATGCTCCAACCCCTTGCATATATTCAGACATATTGATACGGTATGAGCCGAGCTGTAGTATGTGCCGGGTAGGTAGAAGAGAAAGACGACGTTTTCTGGTGCGACCTAAGGACTCCATCTTTACCACGACGGCCAAACTTCATCCTCACCCTGTAAATAAATCCATCTATCCTTTAATCAACCGTAAGTTTTGTAGTGGAGGCGCTGGGTAATCAACCAAGCAACACGACGCTTCAAGCGCCTGATCACTTTCAAGAAGCCAAGAGCCAGCGCAACCTCTTCACCCGTCTTCCTTACACCACAGCAACATCAACTTGTGAGGACCTCCGTTTTGAGACCCAGCCCAATTCACCTACTGCGGACATGACAAGGGTCGTTCGACGCGAAATCGAAGTGATGTCACCAGCACCCTTGGGTGCATTATGCGGACTGATCCTCAGCCCACCATATTCGTCATACAGAGCGTTGTGCGCCAAGAATTGGCAAACTCAGGGCTTCAGATGATTTGTTCTGTGCACCGACCCGATGTCCTTCCGCCTACTTTGAACACACGTCAGCACTACCAGCGTCCTTGCTCAACGTAACCAAGATCCAAACGCATGGAGGACGCCTGACTACAGGCCAATTTGCTTCCGGTGCGAACGAGTGGGACACATTTCGCGTCATTGCCAAAGCACGTGAACCTCGCCCTCGCGCACGAGCCCAAACTTCACGAACTTCGACGCATCAGCCCACCCATCTGGCCAAGAACCACCCCGCCGTGATGGCTCTGCTCATTACGATATGACCGCCCCGACCATTGCCCTGTAAAGTCGCTCGCCTTCACCTGCGACGTAGATTCTCGGCAGTCTCCTCAGTCACCTCGAGAAAACATATTCTGCAGCTTAGCGTTCGTGGCTGCTCTTGCATTCCCACACAGCTTGCCAATTATTGCTTAGGAAATAAAATCTGCCTTAGTTTGGTGTTTGTAAACCTAGTTCTCATTCCTTCGTCTACATCTCTGGCGTACTCTCGAATGCTGAAGCCTCCGTGAGGAATTCGCAGTTTTGGACGGGCTGCATACAAGACGTCGAAAGGTTCCCGTTTTACTCCGCAACAGGGAACCAAGTTGTACAGTGACAGCTTTTATGAGATCACAACACAGGCCGCATGCGCCGAAGTTGTCTGCCGCCGCCTCTTGTATCAGTACCCGCCATCACGCAAAGTGAGAAAAAACTAAATAAAACACCAAGAACACAATGGGATTTAAACCCGGTTTCCTGCTAGCTAGCCCAGTATTCCACCACTGAGACACGCCAGTGCTTAGAACAACGTGGAAAACTGACCCTGAGCAGGATTCATGTCGGGAAAGAATCACATTTTTGTGTGTAATAAAGCGCTTTCAAACAGCAAAGGAACAGCCAGGGGTCACACAATGCGGATAGCGTACCAAGTGGCTCGTTCAATGGTACGACTGCCTTTAAAATAGCGCTAGGCATAATTTTTCATCGTCGGCAGCCACAGTATAAGAAACGATTGCACAAAATTGTTGGCAAGCTTGTAGCGAGTACCACGCTTCTCTGAAGAATGGCGAAGGAAGGTTCGCATAGTGAATGCCTCCCTACCACCAAAAAGTTATGAGGGTTAATGGGGAAGTGTATGAAACGTGCTTGTAGCACTTGCCGAAAAAGCGTTAAAAAGAGGATCTGAAAGGCCACCCACCCAGCTTTTGCTGTGACTGCACTCCGCATTGTGCGCAGGCCTGGCGGTTTTTATTGCGATAGCAAATATATAGACATTATTGGCAGGATTTTGCCGCCGGCATTGGCTATCGACGTCCGTATCGGGAGTGCGAGGCGTTAACCACTGTGCCACCGACGAGCACGCCCTTCAACGTCCAAACTGTGGGCTATTTTTATCTACCACTTACCGCTGCTGACTGGCATCTCAGGGGGAACTGTGTTTTCAACATTAACAGCAAGATGGCGCAACGAGCGTGCGTCGCCACATCGCTCGGCGGCAAGCAGCATCTCCCACGCGTATTTTGCCCCATTTACAGGAGGAGACCGACGCTCCCTCGTGTGCTCTTATCTCGCAATTGGAAGAAGGGGTAGATCGTGCGTCTTAGCTGGCCGCGGGCTTTACGTGGAACGATTCTGCTGCAGTTACCGAACGCACAAAGGTCACTGCGATTATTGCAGTCTGCGTTTGCGAAAAGCGTGCGCTATTCAGACACTGCATAGTAACAACCGAGATGCTTATTCGCGTGCATCTGTACCTGTGAGTTCGTTTCGTGCGTCTTTTGTACGTGAATAACGTGGGGAACTTTTCGATATGCTTTCCACTTTGCACGTGACCTTCCAATTTGTTGCTATCACGCTCATTGATTTGGCCTTGCGGGAAAGCTGTGACTTTTTGCCACCGTAATACTCCCCAAGTAGAAGACGTCCGAAAATCAACATCTAGAATAATAATAGTGTCTCTGACGTGACCCTCCCGTACTTCAAAGCAACTATCTTCCTTGGAAATAGAAAAGTTGAAACTCGCAGGACCAGCCGCGCGCCCTAAAAACAAACTCCGAGCTGGGTTGCTGTATATTCCACGTCTTGGCATTCGGTGATGGAAAACATGTTCAAGATGATAACACAATGGACACAGAGACAACACAATGCACCGTATGTTGACTTTCCCTGCGTCATGTGTTATTCTGTCAGAATTTAATATGTTTTCAAAGTAAGATGGCCTGCTCCGTTGCGTTAATACCGAGCACCATTTTGTTTGTTTAGGACTTCAGTGCTCCTTAATATAAATGCGTATTGCAAAGTGCACTTTTTTTCAAGCCATTATAGTTGCATATCGTGCAAATATGGGTTTTTCAGGCACTTTTGTCTCATCATGGTTGTAGCACTGGTGGCGTTTTCGTATGTATTCATCGTTTTTCTTATATCTATCAATAAAAGGTCGTTGTTTTAACCGTTTGTAGTTATAGTGAGAGACTCTCATGCGTTCCACGTAGAATTTCATCATTATTATGGCTTAGTTTAAGTTACCGTGAATATTGTTTACGCGTGTATTTGTAGTGTCTTGCTGTTACACTGCGATATTGTGAGGTCATGGTGATTGTTTTACCAGGCAGTTCGAAAAAGATGCCAACAGACATTGTATGAGATATCTTATATTGATGTACAATAAGCATTCAACTACTTCTGTAAGGACACGTTTTACTTTCCTGTTAAGCCGATTCCAATGAAGAGGGGATCAGCCATGTTTTTTACTTCGAAAACGTGAAAAAGTTTGATGTTACTGTAATGACTGCCACAGTTACGCGTAAACTTGCTAATATAGGGTGCTTGTACCTCTAGATTGAAGTTTACTTGTCATTATCTTTTCTTAGTTTTATCACTGGTAGGTGCGTGTCTAAAGTCATTCCTGACGTTCTATATTATCTTGCAAAATAATTTTCTACTACAGTGCCAAAGCTGCTGCACTCTCACGTTTTTCATTGCATTCAGAGACTATATTTTTTTTAATTATTGGGGGCAGTGACACCATTGCCGGCCTGAAACAATGATGGGTATGAATTATCCTAGGAAATTTGACGATTCATTCTTTTAGTTTTCGTCTTCTTCCTCCCTTTGCGTGGCTCTTTCTCAGGACGAGGGAACCCTCTTCAATAATTTTCCTCAAAAAATTGCCTCTTTCTGTTTTTCTATTCTATGTTTTTCTGTTTTTCTGTTTTTTCTGCTTACCTCGTTGATGTGAAACTTGTTATTTGGATTGCGCACTTTCTCAAGATGTAAGTTGTATCTGTATATCCTAAAATTCACAGCAACGGGCTTACAGCCCAGATACTAGTGGGTATTAAAAAGCCGCACGGACTATTTCCGCAAAGTGAAATGGCAGATTTCCGGTGAAAAAAAGGGCGGTGAAAGTGGGGCAAACTCAAACGATGACCTTAAAGATACAGAAAGCAGTTGTATATCGGACACATGCTATCGACTTTGAAATTGCAAGTCGGCGTATAGGGTGAGAATGTATGTCAAATGGTACTTGGTTATAATGGCTACAACTTGAGCACCGAGGATTTGACTGGACAAGTGGCCGTCGCACTGGTGGGTGAGATATGCAATCCGGCAATATATTTATTGGTTATTTGTGGCACCTTGCTAACCTTGGTGCAAAAAATGTGACTGCGAGCTGACCGAAATTATATGGCATGAGTTCCTGTTCTGTGCCAAACAGACAGATACATTACTGCAAAAGTGTTGCTTTCTCGAAATATGACATGTTTTTAAGGAAAATTCAGAGCATTGCAATACATGTGGCCCTAAATCCCAGAATGGCAATGTGATTACGAGAGATGCCGTGGCGGAGGGCTCCGAAAATTTTGACCATCTGGTGTTTTTATTCGTGACAAGTTCAAGGCAGGCTTTTTCGGTTGCACCGTGCTCGGTAGCAACAACGAGGTGAAGCCGCCGATGTGGAATTAAAGTCGTGGCGAACTATACGCTCAATCTCTTCTCGTATAATATCGGCTAAACTAATCACGATATGTCTGAACATGAAAATGTCGTGGCATTATTCGGCCATCTACCGGAGGTCTCAGCGACGCGGTAGAAATTCGCTTGTTCGAAGCGCGTATGTTTTGGTGCAAGTTCATCGAACGTCATGCTAACTACGCATATTAGATGACACGTACTCTCGTGAATGACTTTAGCAGTGTCCATGATTTTTCACAATCATTCATGCTTTTATCAGCGTTGCAGCATATCCTCCATGCGGACTACATAGACCTCTTTCGGCATCCGAACATGGCATACAAAAAGCGACGCAATAAATCAGTGCATTTCATTTTTTCTTCCCCGTATCATTTTTTCCCGGAGCTTCGTCTTATTACTCTTGCAAGGCCCAAACGTCCCTAATGCCTAAAACTCTTTTGAATATCAACCTATAACCCTCGTCTCTCTGTTCCAGAGTGATATCAGACTTTCTCCTAATCATACCCAACCAGGATTCACCATGCTGCAAATATCCTAAGTCTTGTTCACACCCAATGCTTCTTTAAAGATTTTTCCAGTCGAAAAATGGAAGCCTGCAGCACATCACCGAGAAACATTCGTTCAATGCAACATAAACTACTCAAGCTTGTGTACTTTTTTTCTTTATTCATATTACTCCTGCAATAGCAGACTTGAGGCAGCAAAATATACTAATAAATGAAATGTTAAATTTTAAAAAAATGTCAACATATAGGCTTGCTACTGCTTCCACCGTTCTGAGCCTAAATTTCATTACATTAGCAGTGCATCACCGAAGCGCGGCTTCAAAAGTATGGCAGGAGGGATTCTTTACCTAAGCTTTACGACATGAACACTCTACCCGTGGAGGCCACTTGGGATCAGAACCATCCACCTTTTAACGGCTTTGAAGATGATCGAGCCGGTTTTCACTTTGGTATGACAACGCAACAGCTCACTGCAATAATATCTCCGCTAAACTTATCAATCCTACTGCGTGCAACGTTTTGTTTTCCTGCAGCAATATGTCACGGCCCTTCCGGCGAATCTACAATTTTTAAGTTAAAAACTTCGTGATCAATCGACTTCATGTTGCAATGTGACGTCTGACGAACGCAATCTTGTAAACATCGGTGTGCCCCCCCCCCCCCCCCCCACACACACAGGACGTACCACTATGCACTTCGCTATAGTTCTCTCTGCGCGGATCTCGCAGTCAGTGCATGAAAAAAAAAACTCAAGTGTCTTTCAGTAGCTTTTCTTGTTGCAGAAAGCTTCTTGAAATTGTTCTTTTCTGAATCAAATCTCGATAAACAAGCAAACAATTAATGGTGAACAGATGTAAGACTGAATCAAGCGGTTCACTTTCGTAAATAGAGTAGTAAATGTTCTTTCAATTTAGGGTGACACATTATTTGCTGATTTGTCATCCTGTCCTTGTATTTGTGACGAAGAACGCCACAAGACGAATAAGCTGCCAGTTTACTTTCATGGTCACTGGAGTTCTTGCCTAATGTTTTCTTAAACCGTCGCTTGACGTTGCACTGTCAGTGGAATTTAAAGAAATACAAATTGTTGTTTCAGAACCGAGGTTTCAGGAAGGTTGCATAAGTTTGGAGTACCAGATGATTGCAAGAATAGATGGGTAAGTATTCCAAGATGATCCTGCCTTCTTTATGCACTAAATTTAAAAGCTCATGTACCTTGACAAACCACTCACGTAATCAAAATTAATTTGGCGCCATTCCTAACTCCAAAGTTAACCCCCCCCTCCGAACAATGACGATTTTGCTACTCTTAGTTGTTACTATTTATATCCTACTAACATCTGCACTTTCAATTTTCAGCAATGTTGCACTGAGACAACGACATAATATTGATGCAACTGACCAGAGAGAGAGAAAGATAAATAGAAGGAAAATCGAAAGGCAGGAAGGTTAACAAAGCTTGGCTCGCTTGGCTACCCTACAAAGGTGTAATTATTACCTATTGCAAGGTGAACATTCGATAGTGAATGCAGCAAAAGAATGTCATTTAAATGACTCATAGTAAAGGTTGTGCCATCTGGATTCTGTGGTTTTTTTCATTCAAATAAGTGGCGCGTTGTTTTTATATTGTCCATTGCTTTAAAAGACGACGGGTGATTGGCAACGAAATCATTGCATACGAGTTGATAGATCTGGAATAGCATGGAAGAAAACGAGTGATTAGTTGCTTGGTATTTTATTCGCTGAACGGGGAGAGGGGACTCGTGAAGCTTGGGTTTTTCTCTGCTGCGGAGAGAGAAAGGCGTTAATGCGCTGAGACGTCTTTTTTTGCTTTTCCGTCTTGTTGCCTAATTTGTTGCCTAATCTAATCTGTTGCCTAATCTGTTGCCTAATGATGTTGCCTAATCAATTACCAAGCTTAGCAACAACGAATCTTCAGTTGTGGTATCACTTGCTACATGCAATGACGATGTTCTTGTGTTCATAGCTAGGCATCAATGAACTTCGAAAACTTGAACTGAGAAGTCACCTGGATAAGACATGAGATTAACATATCATAAAATGACCCATAGGCTACAAACGTACGATCAATACAGCGTCCATTATTTAAAAGCAGCGTATACAAATACGCATGTGGCCAGCTGTTTCGGGAGTGGCATTCATGCACATTTGTCGGCTACCATATTTTTCGAGTAAGACACCACCACCAAAACTTGTCAGCCCTCCCAAGCTCCTTGCCAAGTGCCTCAGCTACACTCACACAGTCACGGCACTGCTGTCTGGAGAACCGAGGAAGGCGGGGGCAGAGGCTTGCGTCTTCAGGGAAATCATAAAAAATTATATGAACCTATCTGCGACGATGGCTTGTGCCTTTGCGAAGCATAAACCCAGCTTGTCGGCTAATTTAAAAGCTGCATGTGTAAATAATTTAGCATTTGTAACTTCCGTCTGATATATGAAGTTTGGTTCAGCACCGATATCAGATATCAGACGCTTGGATAAAAATTTCCAGGGCGTTTCAATTTTCGAGGACAAACTAGGTTTGATTTGTGGGGTTTAACGTCTCCAAAACCACCTTATGATTATGAAAGACGCCGTAGTGGAGGGCTCCGGCAAAGGACAAACTAGGTGCGTGAACCATTGTTTATATAGAACAAATAAATTTCTTCAACACGCCACAGTGCTAAGTGTCATGAAAGTGAGAAAAGCGAATAAGATCGAAAGCCTGTGCAAACTCTTCAAGAGGAGAGCAGCGATAACTGTGTGCGGAAGCTATCTTTCTTATTAGCATAAAATTGATTTTTGTGTCTCTCACGGGGGCTCAACTATAAAGGAAATAGTACTTCTTGTATACGATGCGTCTGTCGAGACTGCCTTCGTTTCAACGGTGGTCTGAACCAGTCATCGTTCTATACACAAAATATTGCAGGAAATAACCCCTTCAGGTGTGAACTACGATACACTGTCTACGAATGTGAGAAATTCATATGCCATAATTCTAAAGCAGTCACATTACATTTCACAAAGAAATGAAATATATTGTTTGTACAATTGTCATGATTCAACTACAAGTAAAATGTATCTAGTTACTTCACCATTCTCCAGTCGATCATGTGTAGTTTCCGCATAAAAAGAAAAAAAAAGGCAGATGATACGTGAAGCCCGAATGAGGAAGGTTGATATGTCGCTTTAAATCAGCACAACGTGGCGAGGTGGAGTAGATTATGACGTACTTGACTTCCAGTGTCATGATTATCACGTTTGGATGCGTCATTCACTTTTGTCATCTATTCACGTCCCGTATTACCAAATTTGGTATATGTGGAGCGAACGGAAATGGCCGCAAGCGCGCTAAGGGCGTAGCATGTAGTCATATTTTACATGACACGCATAATATGATTATCATGTTTGAACATGTCATTTACCGTCGTCGTCCGTTCACATCACGTATTATCAAATTTGGTATACGTGAAGTTAGCGAACGACCATGGGCGCACTATGAGCGTGCCTTGAAGTCATGACTTACATGACATGCATGTTTTGATTTCCACGTTAGGGTCTGTCACTTGTGCTCTCCATGCAGTCATGGCATACCATACTAGTTTTGCAATACGTCATGGGAACGAAACCATCACAAGAGCAGGAACACAATGGAATGTGAATCACAATATTCATGACATACATGTAATTATTTTCATGTTATGACTAGTCTCTTATGCTCGTCATACAGTCATTTTCTGCTATACCGATTTTGGTATCAATACCGTTACCAAATGGCCAGGAGAGCTAAGATTCATCGGCGGCTACGACAGACAGAGAGACAGACAGACAGACGGACGGACAGACAGACAGACAGACAGACAGACAGACAGACAGACAGACAGACGGACAGACAGACAGACAGGCAGACAGACAGGCAGACAGGCAGACAGACAGACAGACAGACTAGACAGATAGATAGATAGATAGATAGATAGATAGATAGATAGATAGATAGATAGATAGATAGATAGATAGATAGATAGATAGATAGATAGATCGCCGAAGTTGGCTAAGAAATGCTTCGCATTTAAAATGAAAGGGTATGAATGGGGGTGCATTTTTAGTGTTTGATGGCATTAACTTCGAGAAAAAACTCCCAAGAATTTCGCCGAGGGTGAACATGGTTAAGTGCGAATGCACGGTGTGATGCTATGCGGGGGGGGGGGGGGGGGTAAAGTTAAAATTCGTTGGCAGTCGCCAGTGAGTTAACGTAAACTCCCCCGTGTGATCACATTGCGATTCCCAGGAACCATCAGACCCTCTCCGGAAATCTTGGTGAGTTTACGCGTACATGTGAGAGTAAATTCACACTGTAATGATGCTTATGTCCGTGGCCCGGTTCACCCGCTTGCGCTCGGCGTCACGGGCCCTTCGCCGCGCTGCCTTGTCTTCAACAAGCGCGACATCTTCAACGACGCGTGCAGTGCTCGCATTCGATTGCGTTGTACTCGTTGTTGGAGGTATCGCAGTCGAGGTTGATGCCTGCGATGGATCCATACCTATGACGACTTGCCGATCTCGAGCAAGTCGTGGCTGCGTGGGCGCGCGCAGCCACGGAGCGGAGGGCGGAGCGTGCGCAATCACGTGGTGTGTGACGTCGCTGCGCCATTGCTACAGACGCTCCTCTCCGCTCTTCGCGCCGTTGCTAGGGGAGAGGAGGAGGCGGACCGCGGACGGCGGATTCAGGGTCGCTTATGAAGTGCATTCGCACTTAAAAGAAAAGTAATAGTTTTCACATAGCTTCTGGAACTCGGCACGTGAAACGACCCGTTGATCATAGTGGTGCTTTCACCAATGCAATCGGCTACACTCATACCGACCTTACTGGAGTCAAATTAAGTCATACTGACAATGCAGAAAGTTTCGTTCTTCTATTGAACAAAGTGTGTTGTTTTCTTTTGGCCACAAGATCACTCAACTAGTATGAACAAGTTGCGTACACAAACGTAATTACTGCCACTGATTGCGGCATATTTAAACTGATGCACCTGTATCATATGTGCAGCTGTAACGCCCAATCTTTTTTTTTTTACAGTGCGATTCAAACGGACAAGGCTGCCCTCCATATTGCGAATGCTACCCGGGCAATACTCTGGATTCAGAGGGTAACCCCAAACACTACTGTGCTCCTGCATGACAGTGGCTGAAATAAATATTAAAAATGAGGCTTCATTCTTTGTTCACTGGAATAAACGAGAACATGCAAGCCATAGGAGTCTTCATTTATACCCGTGTTACGTGGATGATGTTAATGTCATGATGTTCGCCCCGCCATAGAAGTCTATAGTGGTAACGGCGCTCGTATGCTAACCTGAAGGTCGCCGTATCGACTCCCAGCTGTAGCGGCTGCATCTCAGATGTAGGTGAACAGTTAGAGGTCCGTGTACTAGAAATATGTGTGCGTTAAAGATTCCCAAGTGGTCAAAATTTCCGGAGCCCTCCACTACAGCGTCCCTCATAATCATATCGGTGTTTCGGGACGTTAAACTGCAAATAGCAGTAATGTCACTGAATTCAAATGTCAATCGGTCAGTGGTAGTAACTACGTAGGAAAAAGTAGTCTCATCAGTTCATAATGCCAGCCGGTTATTCGGAAATAAATGAGCGGAAAAGCTTAGGAATGTAACTGTCGGAGTGCTAGAAAAGAAGTTGCTTAAATGCATCGGGAAGTTGCTTCCCTAAATAAACACGCAGCGAAATTTTATACCATTTGCAAAACTTATGGTCACCATAAGCCATAATGATCCTGTTAAGCAGTAGCCACAGCCGATATGATGAACACAAGTGTGTTCTATTTCACTACAAACACATGTAATAATAACTGATCGATTTAGTGGGGTTTAACGTCCTAAAACCACCATATGATTATGAGAGACGCCGTAGTAGAGCGCTCCGGAAATTTCGACCACCCGGAGTTCTTTAACGTGCGCCCAAATCTGAGCACACGGACCTACAGCATTTCCGCCTCCATCGGAAATGCAGCCGCCACAGCTGGGATTCAATCCCCCCACCAGCGGGCCAGCAGCCGAGTACATTAGCCACTAGACCACCACGGCAGCGCCCATAAACACATGCATGACGGTTGGCAAGGTAGAACCGCTGGACCGCGGCGCTAAGCTGCAGCAAGTAATGTATTTAGTTGCTTTGATCTTGACGTTGCGAAAGATGTGCACAAGCTAAATGAATATTCTTTATCTAGAGATAAAAGAATCAAGATCCGGCCTGTCGAGTCTGCACGTAAAACAAGATGGATTGCAATAGTTAAGATTTGCGTGGCATGGCGAAAAAAAATTGTAAAAAGAAGCGTCGCGTCTATTGAGTTTTTTCTAGACAGCGAAATGAAAGAGGACCTTTTTAATGGAGAAGTGACTCCCTCATTTTAGGGGCTGTAGTCCGGGAGCACATAAGTTGACGTAGCACACTCAGCGGTACATTTTTAAGTTGTCACGCATGCTAAGAATAACCAAAAAGGACTATAGCGATGCTCGGGCAGCCGTTAGTGAAAAGGTTTATAGCTTGTGGCGCGGCCACACAATAAGAAAAAGACATAGTTTCAGTGAACACAATGAAGAAGCAATAAATGCGATAGGAAGAAATGACAGTCACACGAATAACGACAAGCAGCCGAATTCCTGCTGACGGCCGCTGAAACCGAAAGAGGACGTTCGAAAAGAAAAAAAAACATTTTAGGAAAGGGGCAGAGATGAATGCAGGATTTTATTTGGTGGTGTTTTAGGTCCGCTCACACACACAAAAAAAAAAACGCGAAGGCACGTCTACCACGTGTGCTCACTTCTCCAAGCTAAACAGCCAAACAGCGTGGCAAACATTTTGCCACGCAGAGCTTAGCAAGCACCTATAGATAATCTCTGATGCATACCACAGCTAACCTTGCCATTGTACGATGAAGTTTAGGTTCTAAGAAAGAAAAAAAACTCCCAAGTATTTCCCCGATTCGCACCTAACCATGTTCACCCTCGGGAAAATGCTTGGGAGTTTTATTACTGACGATGATGATTAAAGTGTAAATAATGAATTTAAGTGTTGTTTGTCATGAAGCATTTGTACACAGATACATTATATACGAACTATTATTTAATTACACTTCACGATTTTCGTGAAGTGAATCCTCTGCACGCTTCGCCCGCTTGTCCTCGGCCTCGCGAGCGCGCAGTTCGGCATCCGCTGCACGCTTCGCCCGCTTGTACTCGGCCTCGCGAGCACGCAGTTCGGCATCCGCTGCACGCCTGGCCCGCTTACGTACGGTCTCACGAGCCCTTCGCAGCGCCGCCTTGTCTTCCAACGTCGGCGAAACCACCGCGGTACCGTCACCTCCAACGACGGGTGCAGTGCTGGCATTCGGTGGTACTGCATTCGTTGTTGATGGTAGCGTTGCCTCCGGGACATCCATCGCACGACCCGCTCTCGACGGGAGACTGAGAGAGAAGGCGGGCGCGCGAGAGAGAGGGGTGCGCGCGCAGCTGCAGCGAGCGAGGAGAGCGGAGGAGCAAGCGAAGGGGGAGGGGGACGCGCGCAGCGGCGTTAAAGATATAAGGCGCGTTACTGACACCGATATCAGCATCGCGTTCGTGGCTTATTCGGTAGAGCGTCGCGTTGCGGCCCGCCAAGTCCTCTTTCTTTTAAATATAGAGAGAAGACTGCGGACGCCGCCGACGGCGGTGGATGGTTTGGGGTCACTTATAAAGTGTATTCACAGTTAAAAACATTATGTACCATCTTCTCTAACGGAATCCCGATAGAATGCAAAATAGGAGCGGTGCGCACGGCGTCGATGCTGTTGAAACAGGCGTCGACACGGGTGCTAGAAAAACGGTTTGAAGCGAATCACATTGTAACGTTTACTCGAGTAAACGTATGCGTTTAACAAAAAGACACGGGAAGCAGGTTGGGTTTCCTGCAGGTTTCATCGCAGAAAGACTGTTCAGCTCGATGTTCGCTTGAACGTTGTGTGCGATGAGAGGGTTAAGAAAGAGAGATGACACGCGGTAAGCGGTGACAGGCTAGAAAGAGAGTGGCGTGAACGCGCATGCACTGCGCGGGAAGGCGTGACCTACTTGGCACCACCCCAACACCTGCGGCCAGGACAGCACGGCGTGGACGGAGAAACAGCGTCACACAGGCTAGTCAAAGAGCTGCTTTGCACCCAAAAACTTGCCCCAAGTACCACGTGACCGTTCCACGCGAAGCCATTCACTGGCGATGTTTTGCCTAAAGCCACCTTGTACGTGTGCCTGTGACGTCACCATGTGATTTCTAGTTTTACGTCTCAAAGCAATGATATTGTTACGTGAAGGTACACGCGATACTAGGCGTTTCAAGATATACACCACGCAACGCGCAAGCCAAGATGGAGAAAAAGAGCTGAAGATGATGATCCTTCGTACCTTGGCGCATACCCACAAAGGGAGCCCTACACCAAAACAAAATCATGTCGTCTTTCTACGCGCCTATCTAACCGCTTTTGTGGGACTTTCTCTCATAACATAACCCCCGGGTGCTGAAGCACCGTCTCGGTGCTTTCTATGATATTGCCGAGTGGAAAAGCTTAAGGCGAGATACATGAACAATGTCTGTAGATAGTGAAGGGGAAGAGGAGGAAGACTCGAGCGGGTCTATCTCGTAGGTCACATCTGTCACCTGGCGCAACTACGCGGTAGGGTCCCGAGTAGCGGCAAAGCAGTTTTTCAGAAAGTCCAACGCGCCTGGTCGGAGTTCACAATAGCACAAGAGAACCCGGAGTAAAGGAAACTTGGCGACGATGGGAGCTGTAACAGGTGCCGCTGCTAATCTTGCGATGCTAAGAGGCGCTGACGGGCAACTTCTCGTGCTTTTCGAGCTCTGGTGATAGCATCGCGGGACGTATTTGGTCGTCGAGTCGACAGCTGTCGAAAAGATGGTGTCAAACGGTAAAGTTGGATTACGGCCAAACACGAGATAGAAAGGTGAAAAACCAGCTACATCGTTACGTGAGGAATTATAGGCGAACGTAACGAAGGGCAATGCAACGTCCCAGTCCTGGTGGTCGGACGATACGTACATGGCGAGCATATCGTTCAAAGTCCGGTTGAATCGCTCAGTCAGTCCGTTAGTTTGCGGGTGGTAGGCTGTCGTAAATTTATGTTTTGTCTCGCAGGAGCGAAGCAGGTCGTCGATTACTGGGGAAAGGAAATAGCGCCCACGATCTGTTAGGAGTTGGCGTGGTGCGCCATGATGAAGTATGACGTCGTGCAGAACGGAAACTGGCAACGTCTGTGGCACGGCTGGTTGCTGGAGCCCGTGCAATGGCGTACCGCGTTGTGTGATCCGTCGCAACAGCTATCCACTTATTCCCAGAAGTAGACGCAGAGAAAGGGCCTAGGAGGTCAAGACCAAGTCGAAAGAATGGATCAAATGGAACGTCAAGTGGTTGGAGGAACCCAGCAGGGCTCACCGAAGGTTTTTTTCGGCGTTGACACTGGTCGCATGAGGCGACGTAGCTGCGGACCGAGCGATAAAGACTGGGCCAGTAAAATCGACGCTGTACACAGTCATACGTCCGAGACAGTCCGAGGTGACCGGCAGTGGGAGTGTCGTGGAGCTGGCCGATCACGCTCGCACGTAAGTGGGAAGGTACCACAAGGAGCAGTTCGTGTCCATCAGGGCGGACGTTGTAACGGTACAATGTGCCATCCTTAAGCATGAACAATTGAGTAGACGGATCGGGTGCTGCAGATTGAAGCTTCTCGATAATGTTACGTAAGACAGGATCTCGGCGCTGTTCCTCCGCGGACGTTGCTTAAAGCGGAGAGAGACAGGACACAATGGCGCTTCATCGAACGCCTACGGTGAGCTCCACTGGATTTCGAGATAAGTAGTCAGCGTCATGCTGTAAGCGGCCAGATTTGTAGGACACCGAGTATTTATACTATTGGAGTCGTAATGCCCATCGACCAAGGTGCCCAGTGGGGTCCTTCAAGGATGCGAGCCAGCAAAGTGCGAGGTGATCAGGTTGTCATGGTGAAATGTCGACCGTGTAAATAGGGCCGAAATTTTGCTACTGCCCAAACGAGTGCAAGGCATTCCCTTTCGGTGATTGAGTAGTTCCTTTCCGCCTGTGAGAGGAGACGGCTGGCATAGGCGATAATGCAGGCGCAGCCGCTTTGATTCTGGACCGAAACAGCACCAATTCCGTGGCCACTGGCATCGGTGCGGACTTTTGTAGGGGCGGCGTTGTCAAAATGGGCCAGAACAGGTGGTTCTGTTAGCAATGCAATTAGTGTAGAGAACGCCGTAGCCTGCGCAGCACCCCTTGTGATTGAGACATCTTTTCTCAGTAAGTTTGTGAGAGGACGGGCTACTTCCGCATAGTTGTTCACAAAACGTCGAAAGTACGAACACAGACCGAGAAATCTGCGGACTTCCTTGGTGCAGGTCGGAATGGGGAAGTTCCGCACGGCTCGCACTTTATCGGGATCAGGGCGTACACCAGAGGAGTCGACAAGGTGGCCCAACATGGTTAGTTGCTGGCGTCCGAAGTGGCACTTTGACGAGTTCAGTTGGAGACCGGCATTGCGAAAAAACAGCCAGTATTGAGGATAGGTTGTCAAGGTGGGTCTCAAAAGGTCGGAGAAAAGGCGATAACGTCGTTAAGGTAACATAAATAAATTGACCATTTGAACCCACGCAAAAGAGAGTCTATCATCCGCTCGAAAGTGACCGGAGCGTTGCATAAACCGAAGGGCGTGACTTTAAACTAGAAAAGACCACTGGGCGTGACAAAAGTGGTCTTTTCGCGGTCCATGTCGTCGACAGCATTTTGCCAGTACCCTGATCTTAGATCAATGGACGAAAAATACTTAGCGCCGTGAAGACAATTCAGGGCGTCGTCTATGCGTGGTAGCGGGTAGACGTCTTTTTTAGTAATCTTGTTCAGATGTCGGTAGTCAACACAGAATCGCCAAGTGTGGTCCTTCTTTTGGACAAGAACTACAGGGGAAGCCCATGGACTACATGATGGCTCAATTATGTCTCTGGCGAGCATTTTGTCGACTTCTGCTCAATTATGTGACGCTCGTTTGGAGATACGCGGTATGGCAGCCAATGGACAGGGGAGGCATCGCCGGTGTCAATGCAGTGCTTTACAGCAGTGGTTTGACCAAGTGGACGATCACAAAAGTCAAATACGTCCCAGTATGACTCAAGGACGTGGAGGAGTGCGTCAGCTTGATGCGGCAAAAGGTCTGGCACGATCATTTTTTAGGAGCGAAGCTCCTGAAGGCGTGGGCTGTGCATCCCCTGTATGTAGCCACCTCTCGTTCAGTTCTTGCAGTGTTCACTAGATGGCGGTACTTGTAGCTGACGGCATTAAGTATTACGCTAGCCACCGCCCGATCTAAAGGGTACAGCCATATCCATCCGTCCATCCGTCCATCCGTCCGTCCATCCATCCATCCATCCATCCATCCATTCATCCATCCATCCATCCATCCATCCATCCATCCATCCGTCCGTCCGTCCATCCGTCCGTCCGTTCGTCCGTCCGTCCGTCCGTCCATCCATCCATCCGTCCGTCCGTCTGTCCGTCCGTCCATCCAATCATCCATCCATCCATCCGTCCGTCCGTCCGTCCGTCCGTCCATCCATCCATCCATCCATCCATCCAAAAGATGCAAGATGTTATAAACTAGACGGCGGTACGTGTAGTTGATTATGAAACATGCGAGGTGTTATAAAATAGAAATGATGCCACATATGGCGCGTGTCATCGTTCGATATAGTGCGGCGACGTACGCTAGGGGGAGCGTTGCAATAAAATCGAGTGGGCAAAATGTACGGAGGATTCATGGTTTATCAGGTTTACCTCCGGAGCTTCGCCCACTCATCATCATTCACTTCGTGGATGTGGCGGCACTTTTTTTAATGACAGCTGACGGGCTTGCTTGCGAAGATCGAGCATGCGTGTAGCTACAGTGTCCAGCATCGTTCGAAAATAGAGCTGAGATGACGCATTCGTCAGAGGGAGTCTGCATGGCAAGGGCGATTCCACGCGGGAGCACTTATGGACCTAGAGCGAAGCTGAGCACCGGAATGAAGGCGTGGTTTGCACGTAACTGAATAACAGTGTGTTTTGAGGTAACACTGTGAGTCAAAAGAATGGATGTAATGGGCGTTAGCACATAGTCGCCATCGGATACAAGTGGTGAGGGCATTACGGTGATGCAGGTCACAGTTTGTGGTGACAAACAGACATGCTCAGCAGAGCGCATGCGAGCTTGGGGTGGACTGGGCGTATCAATCGGCCACGGTAGGTCAGGTTGCACAGTACCAGCTGAACTGTCAATTAGGGCTGAATGAGTGGACAAAAATTCAAGACCGAGGATCATATCATTGGTGCAGTGAGAGAGAACAGTGAAGAGAACTGAAATTTGGCGGCTGGCGATAGTGACGCATGCAGTACAGACGCCAATAACAGAAGCCGTACCACCATCAGCAACACGAACACTGCGTGAAGGGGCTGGAGTAAGGACTTTCTTCAAGCGGTTACGAATGTGCAAGCTCATCACAGAAATATGGGCGCCAGTGTCCACCAAGGCTTTAACACATAAACTGTCCACATCAACGTCGATCACGTTCTGATTGGTCGGCAGCGTCAACAGAGGAATTGGAGAGCAAGTCGTATCAGCAGCGTCACCTCCAGGAGCTGCAGCCATTAGTTTGCCGAGGAAAACCGCCGGGCAGAGGATGGGGACGGGGAACGGGGTGGCGGTGGAGACCGAGAAAATCTACGTCGAGGTGAAGGCGAGTGACTGTACTGGGCAGTGGTCATAGTGGTCGGGTCGTAAGTAGCTGAGCCATCACGCCGTGGTAGTTCCTGGCCATAGAGATGGGCTGGTAAGGGGAGGCTGGAGAAGCTTGAGTTTGCCCGATACGGTGAGGTCCACGTGCTCGGGCAATGGCGGGAAATGTGTCCCACTCGTTCACATCGAAAGCAAATCGGCCTGTCGTCAGGCATCTTCCACGCATTTGGGTCACGGTTAAGCGGAGCAGGGCGGTGATAATGCTGTGGGTGGCTGGAGGTAGATAAACTGACAGCTTCGGGGCGGTGCACAGAACAGACCGTGTGAATACCCGCGTTGGCTAGTTCGTGGTGAACAGTGGTCTGTATTAGCGATATGGTCGGCGGAGGATCACTCGGTGCTAGTGCTTTCAAGGGTGCGGGTGATATGGCCTCGATTTCGCGGCGTACGATTCTCGTGATGTCACGAGAGTGTGAATTGGGCTGGGTCGCTATGCGAAGATCCTCGCACGTTGATGTTGGAGCAGGGTTGGGGAGGCGCGTAATGTGGTGGGATAGCGACGACGTTAGCCTCTTGAAAGCGTTGGCACTTCAAGATAACATCTTGCACGGTGGAACAGCCTTTGCACACAAGGAGGTTAAATGCATCGTCTGCGATGCCCTTGAGCACGTGCGCTACCTTCAGCCATGGTTCGGTCAATTTTATGGCAGAGGGTCAGCACATCTTGTATATACGTCAGGTAAGATTCTGCGAACGTCTGCACACGTGTGCCAAGTTCTTTCCCAGTGGCCTGCCTGCAGCCAGCATATTGACCAAACTCGCGTAACTTGGTCTTGCATACGTCCCAGCTCGTGATCGCGTCCACGTTGTTATTAAACCATGCCTTGGCCGTTCCTTGCATTGAAAGATGACGTTTGTCAGCATCAAGGTTGGGTCCCACCTGAGATTTTCGCTAACGAGCTCGTAGAGTTTAAGCCACTCATGCACGTCCTCGCCTTCCGTTTCCGAAAAGTTGCCGGGATCGCGGGGTGGAGCGGCCACGAGAAAAAGAGGGGAGGTCGGTGCCGTTGATGCATTGGGCGCGGCAGTTGATGAAGCGTTGCTGCCGGTGGACATGTCGGAAGCAGTGACAAGGTGTCCGCTGCTTAACTCCGTCGTGCGTTGCACGCAGTACCTCCACCAAAATTTTACGTGTACGTACACGCGATACTAGGCGTTTGAAGATATATTTACACCACGCCAACGCACAAGCCAAGATGGAGAACAAGAGCTGAAGATGATGATCCTTCTTACCTTGGCGCTTACCCACAAAGGGGTTCTACACCAAAATCATGTATTTCTCCGCGCCTATCTAACCGCTTTTGTAAGACATTGTCTCATAACAATATTGCCACGCTGTGTTGGTGGTAGAAGATGAGAGCGAAGAAGTGAATGGCAGCTGTGGCTGAGATAACAGTTCTCCACTTCGAGTTCCTGCCTATCGTTTCCTCTCGCGACAGACTGGTGGAGGTGCTGGGTACTGTACTGCAACGTCTTATGCCTGCTGGTCCTTAACCAGAAGCAACCACCGCCAGTGCACCAGGGTCTGCTGACATTTATCGAAGCAGCCGCCGCCTTCAAGGACTACCACCACAGTATGGCCCCTTGGCAAGTTCCGTGAGGACAATGTTTGCCACATCCGCAACCCAAACCGAGCATGACCCACTCGCTAGCGTACCTTGTGTCATCAACACGCCTCGCACACCCAATCTATTCCATGGTGATGCCAGTGAGGATGCCGAAGACTGGCTTGACCATTTCGACCGGGTTGCTGCCATCAATGACTGGGACAATCACCGTAAGTTGAAGAACGTGTATGTCTCCCTCTTAGATGCGGCAAGAGTGTGGTATAAGAACCAAGAAACTTCATTCACAAGTTGGCGGGAATTCCATCAGCAGCTTCGCGAGGCGTTCAGTAACCCCGAACGGAAAGAAAGAGCGGAGCAGGCACTTTCTTCGCGATTTCAAATGCCGAACGAGAGCGTCGTCATGTTTGTCGAAGAAATGTCGCGATTGTTTCGACGGGCTGACCCCCACATGCCAGAAGACAATAAAGTGCGCCTGCTAATGCGAGGCGTAAAGGAGCAACTTTTCGCGGGCCTTGTGCGCAACCCTCCTACGACTGTGTCCGAGTTCATACGTGAGGCCACAATTATGGAGCGCATGTTTCGGCAGCGGGTGTCGCAGTATGAGCGTCGGATGGCCATGTCCGCTACGTGCTCGCTTGTACCAGGAGGTGATAACAGGGAGGTCCTCACAGAACTCATACGGCAAGTTGTACGCGAAGAACTTCAGAAATTTCATGCAGCGCCCCCTCCCAGTAGCGCTGCTCTAACGGACGTCGCTCGTAACGAAATCAGGCAGTTCGTTCACTCCTCACCACCATCGCAAGTCGAACCTTCCCACGCTTTCCTACGCGGATGCCCTACGCGCCTCTATGCCGTCGACGGCACATTTTGTTCATCAACCTACTGGGACCCCCAGACGCTTTCCAAGTCCAGCCCATCGTCTGCCTTCTCAGGCAGATTTTCGTCCTGACCCGCGGAAGTCCACCGTCTGGCGTGCACGCGACAATCGTCCTTTGTGCTACCATTGTGGCGAAGTTGGACACATGTACCGCGACTGTTACTACCGACGAATAGGCCTACGCGGATTCCACCCAGATGCGCGTTGTCCACGCTATGGTGAGCGCCCACAAGAAATTGTGGATTACTTGGAAGGTAGTCATCACGCTCCGGTCCCGCCGCGACGACAATCACGGTCACCATAACCCCGTCCGTCCACATCAACGCACCGCGCCCTACCCGCCTTTGGGTCCCCTGGTGTCAGTGGCGCAAGCCCACGTTGGGGAAACTGAAAACGGCGACCTCCGGAGGTGAGGCCGCTGTCAAGCGAACCGACAAATACCCTCCGCCGCTGCCTTGCGACGTGCCGTTAAAGCCTGTTTGTGAAACCGCCAACAGAACGTTCGCTGCCATTACCGTTTCCGTCGACTGTTATCCGGTGACTGCGCTTGTCGACACGGGAGCTGATTACTCGGTGATGAGTGCTTCATTGGCTACCCGTCTACACAAGGAGCTGACAACGTGGGACGGCCCTCAACTAGTCACCGCTGGAGGACACCTCGTATCCCCTATAGGAAGGTGCACCGCCAGGCTTGAGATTTGTGCGTCGGCTTTTGTAGCATCATTCCTTGTACTTCCGACTTGTTCTCGGCCGGTCATTTTGGGCATGGATTTTCTGCAAGAGTATGGAGCGATAAATAATCTGCGTGATTTGTTCGTCAGTTTTGC
The DNA here is from genome assembly GCF_013339725.1 of Rhipicephalus microplus. Lineage (NCBI taxonomy): Eukaryota > Metazoa > Arthropoda > Arachnida > Ixodida > Ixodidae > Rhipicephalus > Rhipicephalus microplus. The sequence continues at coordinate 104,783,351 of NC_051165.1, forward strand.
TAACTGTGTTTCTCCAGATTCCGACATCGAAAACGAACATCATGGCGTGGCCTTACGCGTAGTCGATGATTGCGTCACGTTGCCACCTCGCAGTAGTATCTTCGTGCTTGTTGAGTGCCCACGGGAGCAGTCAATTACGGGCATCGCCGAAAGTAACCTGACGTTATTGCTTGATCGGGAAGTGGCCATTGCTCGAAGTCTCGTTCAACTGCGAAATGGCCAGACTACGGTTTTAGTTGCGAACTTCGGTGGCGAACACAGGCATTTCGCGAAACGCACAACCATAGCTTACTTGAAGGCATTAGATAATTTGGACGCCTTCCCTTTGATTACGACAATCTCGACTGAGAACAGCTGCGATACTGACGTGACTAGTCGCCTCAATGTCAATTGCCAGTTGGAAGAACCTAAGAAGGCAAGGCTGCTCCGTCTCCTCTCATCCTTTAATAACTGTTTGCCACTACTTCGAAAGTCCGGCAGAATCTCCTAATGAAGCACAGAATTATCACTGAGCCCAACGTGCAACCCGTGCGCCAACATGCTTACCGCGTGTCGCAAAAGGAGCAAGATGCTATCCGTCATCAAGTGAAACAAATGCTCGACGACGACGTAATTCAACCATCGACTAGTCCTTGGGCGTCACCAGTTGTTCTGGTCAAAAAGAAAGATGGTTCATTACGATTCTGCGTCGACTACCGCAAACTGAACAAGATAACGAAAAAAGACGTATATCCTCTTCCTCGTATTGATGACTCCTTGGATCGCCTGCGACACGCCCGTTACTTCTCTTCCATGAATCTCCGTAGCGGATATTGGCAGATTGAAGTAGATGAACGGGACCGAGAAAAAACAGCGTTTATTACACCGGACGGTCTCTATGAATTTAAAGTTCTCCCTTTTGGCCTGTGCTGCGCTCCAGCCACGTTCCAACGAATGATGGACACAGTTTTATATGGCTTGAAGTGGTACTCTTCTTTAGTGTACTTAGACGACGTAGTCGTTTTTTCTACGACTTTCGAACAGCACATTGAGCGGCTTGAGGCGGTTCTTCTGGCTATTCGCACTGCCGGCCTCTCTCTGAAACTGGAAAAGTGTCATTTTGGATATGAGGAACTAAAATTTCTTGGCCCATTGTCAGCAGCAGTGGTGTTCACCCCGATCCTGACAAGGCTATGGCAGTTGCTTTGTTCCCGATACCGAAAACAAAGCATGATGTACTCCGCTTTCTGGGACTTTGTGCTTATTACCTCCGCTTTGTGCCAAACTTTTCGAAAATCGCCGACCCTCTACAACAACTCGTCAAGGATGACGTCGCCTTCGTCTGGGGTCCCAAACAATTCAGCGCTTTCCGTGACCTTCAACAACGCCTACAAACACCACCGATCCTAGGTCACTTCGACACCGAAGCAGATACAGAAGTCCGCACTCACGCGAGCAACCTTGGCCTCGGAGCTATTCTCGTGCAATATCAAGATGGCGTGGAACGCGTCATCGCCTACGCTAGCCGGACGTTGTCATCTGCGGAGAAGAACTACTCGACGACTGAAAAAGAATGTCTGGCGGTTGTATGGGCCATAACGAAATTCAGGCCCTACTTGTACGGACGCCCCTTCCGAATCGTAAGTGACCACCACTCTCTGTGCTGGCTAGCGAATCTGAAAGATCCTTCGGGCCGTCTCGCAAGATGGAGCCTTCGGTTACAAGAGTTTGATATAACGATGGTTTACAAGTCTGGCCAGAAACACACCGACGCTGACTGTCCTTCCCGCGCACCCGTCGAGGTCACTGAAGAAGACAATGATGAAGACTTCAGCTGCCTTGCTAGTCTCGCATAATAAAACGTGGCTGAGCAGCAACGCGAAGACTTATAATTACAACCACTGATCGAATACCTTGAGGGACGTCACCCACAACCCCCACGTCACTTCGTGCGTGATTTGTCATCTTTCTGTCTACGCCAAGGCATCCTCTACAAGCGCAACTTTCATTCAACGAAAACTGTTTAACTCCTCGTCGTTCCTGCTGCTCTTCGCGATGATATTGTGACGGAGCGAGGTCTTGGCTTACAGGACAGCGTTCAGCGAGAGTCGGCAGCCGAACAAGATGTCTGAGTTGCCTCTCGTGCAAGCGCCTAACGCACAGGCGTCTTCTTCATCTTCGCTAAGTGCCACGCTTGCTCCTGTCGATGATGCACCGTAACATCACTCCCCTGCGGCGGAAGCGCCGTCACGGCGCTTAGTACGGCGGTGACGAACGAGGAGGGTGATACGGTTTCAGTCTGGAAACGTGTACAACGTCTGTCTGGAGTGAGGTGGTCGAAAAGGCATTGTTTAGGGGTGCGATCTCGTAGCTCACGTCACTAAGTTGCCGTAGCACTTTGTAGGGGCCATGGTAGTGTGATAGTAGCTTCTCTGATAAGCCGACTTGGCGGTTTGGTGTCCAGAGAAGTACCAGAGACCCCGGCGAGAAGTGCACGCTTTGGTGGCGACTGTCATAGCGGTCTTTTTGCTGCGCTTGCGACAAGTGCAGCCGATCACGGGCAAGCTGACGGGCTGCATGGGCTCGAGAAACGACATCGCTGGCGTACTCAGTAGACAAGGGGGCAGCCGAAGGAAGGAGCGTGTCAAATGGTAATGCTGGATGTCGGCCAAATAGCAAATAAAACGGCGAATAACTAGCTGTGTCGTGCCGTGAAGAATTGTACGCGAACGTGACAAAGGGGAGTGCTTTGTCCCAGTCATGGTGATCTGGCGAAACGTACATTGACAGCATCTGCGTCAGCGTTCGGTTCAGACGCTCGGTCAATCCATTTGTCTGTGGATGATAAGCGGTGGTAAGCTTGTGCTCAGTGGAGCAGGCGCGGAGAATATCATCCACAACACGTGAAAGAAAGTACCTTCCTCGATCAGTAAGCAGCTCCCGCGGAGCGCCGTGATGAAGAATGACTTCATACAAGAGAAAGTCAGCGATGTCAGTGGAACAGCTTGTCGGCAGTGCTTTAGTGATGACAAAGCGTGTGGCGTAGTCTGTGGCGACTGCAACCCATTTATTTCCGGAGGTGGACGTAGGAAACGGGCCCAACAGGTCAAGGCCAACACGGAAGAATGGTTCCGTTGGTATGTCAATGGGCTGTAGGAGGCCAGACGGTAGCACAGAGGGGCGCTTGCGGCGTTGGCAGCGGTCGCAAGCAGTGACGTAGCGAACCACAGAACGATACAGTCCGGGCCAGAAAAAGTGACGTCGCACACGGTCGTAGGTACGAGAGACGCCTAGGTGACCGGCTGTAGGTACGTCATGTAGTTGTTCGAGAACGCTGGTACGCAGGTGATGGGGAAGCACGAGTAGTAATTCCGGGCCATCAGCGTTGAAGCTGCGACGGTACAGAATGTTGTCGTGCAGTTCGAACAGGCGAACGGAAGGGTCTGTCGGAGCAGAGGTCAGACGCTCGATAATGGAGAGTAACGACGGGTCACGTCGTTGTTCGGTGGAGATATCACCCAAAGCGTGGATGGAGAGAACGCAGGGGTCTGAATCAAGGTCTGTCAAGTCGGGCGTTTCAACCGGATAACGTGACAAACAGTCTGCGTCTGTGTGGAGGCGTCCCGACTTGTAGTGGACCACGAATGAGTATTCTTGCAGACGGAGCGCCCAGTGACCAAGACGTCCAGATGGGTCCTTTAGCGATGACAGCCAGCAAAGAGCGTGATGGTCCGTAACAACGGAAAAAGTTCGGCCATACAGGTAAGGCCTGAATTTCGCCACGGCCCACACTAAAGCTAGGCATTCACGCTCAGTGATGGAGAACTTCCGTTCGGCAGGTGAAAGAAGACGACTGGCGTAAGCAATCACGTGGTCCTTCCCGTGCTGTCGTTGGCCAAGGACCGCTCCAATTCCATGGCCACTGGCATCGGTCCGAAGCTCTGTAGGTGATGCTGGGTCGAAATGGGCCAGTACTGGTGGCGTAGTCAGCAGATGGATAAGAGCCGAAAAGGCGTCCGCTTGCTCTATACCCCATGCGAAGGGAACGTCCTTCTTTAAGAGATCAGTAAGCGGTCGAGCGATGTCGGCGAAGTTGCGGACAAATCGACGAAAATAGGAACATAGCCCTACAAAACTTCGGACGTCCTTGGTTGAGCGTGGTTCAGTAAATTGTTGTACTGCTCGCACCTTTTCGGGATCTGGTTGAACACCATCGGCACTGACAAGGTGGCCGAGTATGGTGATTTGGCGACGTCCGAAATGGCATTTTGCAGAATTGAGCTGGAGAGTAGCTCTTCGAAAAACGTCCAGAACAGCTGACAGACGTGTTATATGGCTGTCAAAGGTGGGCGAAAAGACGATGACATTGTCTAAATAACATAAGCAGATGGACCATTTATATCCTCGGAGAAGGGAGTCCATCATGCGCTCGAAAGTGGCCGGCGCATTACACAGTCCAAACGGCATGACTTTGAACTGGTAGAGGCCGTCGGGCGTAACGAAAGCGGTTTTTTCACGATCTATGGGGTCGACGGAAATTTGCCAATAGCCGGATCGAAGGTCGATAGAAGAAAAGTATTGGGCACCATGAAGGCAATCGAGGGCGTCATCAATCCGAGGCAAAGGGTAGACATCTTTGTGGGTCACTTTGTTTAAATGGCGATAGTCCACGCAAAAGCGCCAGCTGCCATCTTTCTTCTGAACGAGCACGACTGGGGAGGCCCAGGGGCTGGATGAGGGTTCTATTACGTCTTTAGTAATCATTTTATCCACTTCATTTTGAATTACTTGGCGTTCCTTGTGAGATACGCGATATGGACGCCGCCGTATAGGACTGGCATTACCAGTGTTGATCCGGTGAGTCACTGCAGTTGTTTGGCTGAGAGGGCGGTGGTCAAAGTCGAAAACGTCTCTATATGATGTTAGCAGACTACGGAGGCTGGCAGCTTGCACTGCAGTGAGGTCGGGAGCAATCATCTTGTTAATGTCATCTGCAGGCAGAGTGTAATTGCGGCCAAGACAGGGGGATGTAGTATCGGTGTCCAAACCAGTAACGTTGCAGCTGTCAATTGGAGATAGGGTGGCCAAAGACATGTCTTGCGGAATAACTTGAGTCAAGAGACTCACGTTGAGTAGTGGTATAACCACTGTATTATTAGCGACGGCGACAACAGTGTGAGCAAGGGCGACGTCTCGGGCCATCAGTACGTCGACTATAGGAGTGACGAGGTAGTCACCGTCGGGCACATGACGTGAGCACGACAAAGTGACATATGTAGCAGCTTGCGGAGGCAAGCGAACGTGGTGACGAGAGCGTAAACGGGGAGAATAGTCGCTGGAAAATCGGCAAACTGCGGCAGTTCAAGCTGAAGAGCACCAGTGGCACAATCAATGAGCGCAGAATGACGTGACAGGAAGTCCAAACCAAGTATTAGGTCATGAGGACACATTTCAATGACGGCAAACTGAACTAATGTAGGATGACCAGCAATGGACACACGGGCCGTGCACATCCCTTGAACATCAGGGGTCCTCCCATCAGCGACACGAAGTTTGTGGGAAGCGGCAGGCGTGAGCACTTTATGTAGGCGTCGGCGAAGGTTCGCACTCATTACAGAAATGTGCGCTCCAGTATCTATAAGGGCAGAAATAGGCACACCGTCAACGGCAACGTCTAACAAATTTGTCTCGTCGGAAGCGTCAAGAGAGGATTTGTGGAGGGAGTCGAAGATGCAGCGTCACCTCCGGGCGCTGCACCGTTTAGTTTTCCGGGTAGGCAGGAGCGGGGTTGAATGGAGATGACGGCCTGCGAGTCTGCGGTGAGCGAGACGACTGGCGACGTCCTGGAGGCGAACGCGACTGATGACCATGCGGTGACGGAGATCGGCTGTTGAACCTTCGGTAGTTGTTTTGCGGAGAAGGCTGCACGGCAGACGCGAAGCGGGTGCTGTCCTGTCGGTAGTGAGGTTGAGATGAAGTCCGAGGTGGCGAAGACCAGCGGTAATTGCAGTAACGGACGACATGACCGATACGGTGGCAATGAAAACAAATTGGTCGATTGTCGACGGTTCTCCACGCCGCAGGGTCGCGAGATCGGGCCGTGAACTGCTGCTCGCGATAGGACGAGGGTGGACGCCATGAAGCTCGCTGCGGGCTGGGCAAAGCGCACACCGAAGGAATACCTATGCTGGCGAGTTCTTGGCGAACGATGGCTTGAACCATGTTAGCAGTGAGTGGGGTGGTGTCACTTGCAGCGGTGTGAGCCGGAGCAGAGGCAATGGCTTCAAGTTCGCGCCGTACAATTCGGGTCACCTGATCCGATGAATCTAGAGGTGGTGGCTGTGTTCTTGCACGGTCTTCACAAGATGATGTTGCAGCCGTATTCGGAAGGCGGGTGAACACGCTGTTAATCCGCCGGCTCTTCGCTTGCTCAAAGCGCCGACATTCTTTTATAATGGCGTCCACTGTAGAAAAATTTTTGCAGATGAGGAGGTTGAATGCGTCATCCGCAATCCCCTTAAGAATATGCCCGACCTTGTCAGCCTCCGGCATATCGGCATTGGCTTTGCGACACAACGACAACACATCTTCTATATAGGAGACGTAAGACTCGGTCGAGGTCTGCGCCCGAGACGCGAGCATTTTGTTCGCGGCCATTTTCTTCCAATCGGCTTTCCGAACAGGTCTAGCATTTTCTCCCTGCACACTGCCCAACTCACAAGTTCTGTTTCATGGTTCTCATACCACGATTTGGCGGTTCCCCTAAGATAGAATAACAGGTTTGCCAGCATAAGAGTCGGGCCCCATCGGTATCGAGTACTCACACGTTCGTACTCTGCCAGCCAATCTTCAACGTCAACTTCATCTGGATCGCCGGAACCGCTGAACGTGCCAGGATCCCGCGGGGGTTCGAGCACAAAGGTTGTGGTCGCAGAAGGAGATGTAGTTACCGCATCATCTCCGGCCGCAGGAACACCAGGAGCAGATGCAGACGCCGTACTCTCCGTCATCGTTGTGGAATGACCCTTCAAACGTCGGCCGCTGCGAAGTTCCGTTGCGAGGTGGTTACCCAGCACGCTTCCACCAAATGTGACGGAGCGAGGTCTTGGCTTACAGGACAGCGTCCACCGAGAGTCGGCAGCCGAACAAGATGTCTGAGTTGCCTCTCGTGCAAGCGCCTAACGCACAGGCGTCTTCTTCATCTTCACTAAGTGCCACGCTTGCTCCTGTCGATGATGCACCGTAACAATATTTTGCGTGCTTGTCACGACGAGCCATCGTCAGGGAATCTTGGCTTCGCGCGTACTCTGGCGCGGATCAAAGACAAATACTACTGGCGGAAACTTACAAAAACCGTCCGGCAGTACGTCAAGACATGCACAGCCTGTCAGCGCCGCAAAACTCCAACGACGAAACCAGCCGGTCTGCTTCAGCCTTTGCGACCCCCTCACGAACCTTTTGAAAAGGTCGGGATGGATTTACTCGGCCCATTTCCAAAGTCTATGGCTGGTAACCGCTGGATTGTGGTTGCCACCGACTACTTGACCAGATAATGCCAAACACAAGCCGCCCAGCGAGCAACTGCTTCCGATGTGGCTGACTTTTTCATCAAGAACATCGTTCTCCGCCACGGTGCTCCCGCTGTCATCATCACAGATCGTGGTACTGCTTTCACGACACAGTTGCTTCGACAGATCCGGTTGCTGAGTGGCACGACGCACCGAACAGCAACTGCGTACCACCCGCAGACTAACGGGTTAACCGAACGCCTTAACAAAACGATTGCAGATATGCTTTCGATGTATGTCGCCAAAGATCAGAAGAATTGGGATGAAATCCTCCCGTATATGACATTTGCCTACAATACGGCTTTGCAGGAAACCACCGGCTTGGATCCTTTTTGTCTGGTTTACGGCCGCGACGTCACCACAATGCTTGACACCATGCTGCAACCAACTCTGCCACACACGATTACCCCGGACGCAGATGTATTTGTTCAGCGTGCCGAAGACGCCCGGCAGCTGGCGTGCTTTCGCATTTTATTGCGGCAAAATCAAGATTCTCGCCGTTACAACACCCACCACAGAGCAATAATATACAAACCCGGTGACCTAGTCTGGATTTGGACTCCTATACGTCAACGGGGACGCTCAGAAAAATTGTTATGTCGGTACTTCGGACCCTACCGAGTTCTTCATCGCCTCGGCGAAGTGAACTACGAAGTTGTCCCAGCAAACACGTCACACCGTTCTCGCAGACCACGCTACTCGGATGTGGTTCACGTATCCAGGATGAAGCCGTACTATTCGCGTTGACTGCAAGTCAAGAACTTTGTGATGTGGCAAGTAGCCTTCAAGACAATTGTGCATTACTTTCTTGCTTCTTTATTTTTCATCTCGTCCTTTTTCTTTTCAAAGGACACAGATATTTCTGACTACCTTTCGTTTTTTCAGAGCCGTGGTATTCATGCGATGCTTCTTCTTCTTTTTTTTTTTCTTTGGGGAGAGGGTAATGCCACACTGTGTTGGTGGCAGAAGACGAGAGCGAAGAAGTGAATGGCAGCTGTGGCTGAGTAAACAGTTTTCCACTTCGAGTTCCTGCCTATCGTTTCCTCTCGCGACAATATGATTATGGGGAATGCATTAAGGAAGGGCTCCGGAAAATTTGACTAACTAGTATTTTTCAACGCGCCATGACATCGCACAGTACATGGGTCACTTGCATATCGTTTCCATCGAAAACGCGACCACCGAGGATAGCATCGAACCAGCAACCTTTGGGTCAGCAGCCGAAAACCGTAATCGCAACACCACCACAGCAGATATACTTTTAATGAGCTTTCAACATGGTACCAACTCTTGTGTTTGTCATGGTCTTCCTGCTATTTTCGGTTAAGCAGCGTGGCAGCAATGAGTGTACGTGATTGATACAGTAAACTGTGTTTGTGCATGATTGTGCGCATGCGATTGTGCGCTTGCGACCCGATTGATACGATCACTTGTAGCCTAACCGCTGATGTATTCATATACAAAAAACACTAACATCATTACTTTGTACAGGCCTACGCAGTTGCTATAGCTTCGAATGTTTCGAGTTTTTAACAAAACTGTTGCGTTGTGTTACATTTCTGCTGCTGGCACAGTAAATGAACCTATGCTTCAGTGAAAGTACCTCTGGTCAAATAAATGGCACCAAAGTGCAGCGCCTGTTTTTTTTTTGCGCACTAACTAACATAGCAGTGGACAAACAGCTCGTACTTCGGCTAAGCTTTCACTGAGTAAGGAGATGTGAAGAAAGTGAAAGTAACGCTGACGACAGCAGCAAAATAAATAAATAAAGTGCAGCCCTTCAAGTAGTTGTGGAACTACTAGTCTGGGGGCGAAAACTCTCTATACCTGCCATGTATTCACTCTCGGCAGCGCCGATTTACCACTAGCGGTTGCTGGACATTCTACAATCAATAGATCACGAACAGAAAATTTCATTCACGACATCACTGCTGAGATCTTCAAATAGAGGAAAAGGGCGAGTAATGAAGAGGAGGCGGGTTGCCACGGAAGCCTTCCTTTCTCACTTCGGTATGCAAGTAGGAATATAAGTGCCTTCTTTAAGGTTTGCTGGCCGCTTGGGCGATGTGACTATAAATTGTAGTTTTATTTTTGTTCATGGTTTCTGAAGAGACGACAGTTAAGCTCAATGTTTTCCCCGTAAGACGAAACTTGATCGACACAAATAAGATTAACTTTTTATCGCGCGTTTTTCCAAAAAAAAAACAACTAATTCATGCCCGTAGCATGAAAGCGTTGCTCTATAAACGCAGCTGTAATTTGCAACTAACATATATGGATATAATGAGCAAACAGTGAACCCTGAAAACACGAACCAATGCAAAAATTATCAACAGTCGCAAGTATAGGACACGTCGTATTTGACTCAATCACGTTTGTTATGATGGCGCGCATAGTTTTCTCACAGAACGTGAGTAATAAATGAGTCTGAAGTTCAGAGACGTGGAGAGGCTCAGCATGCAGTTTACAGTGTTTCGGCAAGTTGACTTGTCTTCGTCAGGACAACAGCGTTGCCTGGACGAAGAAAAGCTCACCTGTCAAAACGTTGGCTTCACCAACATTCGCTGTAATGATTTTTAGAAGCATTTAGTCCATCACGTGTGCTTCAGTGACACTAAGAAGTAAATACTCAGAAAGTTTCAAACCATAGCTACAAAAGTTTAATGAGCAGGAAACAGCCTATAATTACTTGACATCATTCGTACTACACGCTGAAAGTAATAGAAACTAGAACTATGTGGGTGAGCCAAATCTAGTTCAAGCCCTTCAATAACCACCTTTTGCTGACAGGAGCTGCCATTTTAACCAATTAGTCAAGTGACACAGCACTTCTGTCAGTCCAGCCAGGCATGCAGAGAACTGGGTTTATTCATATGTACTCATGCAAAATCTACACCTGCTCAAGTAATGCGACCAAATTCTTGAGCTCACCCACTGCCTTTAGGAAACGCTGGAAAACCTTTGTAGAACTCTAAATCCTCGGGTCAGCACACCGCAGAGCCTCGAAAAACATGTGTTGCCCAATAAAGTCCCCTCTGGCGAATGCATGGTTGACTTGTTCGGCATAGCTCACTGCGGCTTCCGTTCTCTGCCCGCCACAACTTGCTGTCTTTATCTTTCGCGTAGTTGATACACTAACCAAGCGAGATAAGTGAGTGCGATCAAACTTCTGATATTGCTGAGCAACGGGTGAGAAAAGAGCACAGGCAAGCGCTACGAACGCAACTCAATCGCTTCCCGCGCTTTCGCCTGATGTAGAATTCTACAAGTAAGGAATAAGCAAAGACATAACCAAAATTAGAACTTTTTCAGAGGGGTATCTATTTTTTTATTTGTGAAAACTTGTGAGAGCCAATAAATGGTAACTTTCACATCAACCTCTCTCCGTTCAACCGGATCTTAGGACGCCCGGGAACCGCTGCGAGTGTGCATGTTCTTTGAAACCGAAAAAAGCGCTCAGTTTTCGGAAACTGTATTGGTTTCCTTACATTTGCACTAGCGTATATAAAATGTATGTGCTTATATTTTTTATCACAGCCTCTTTCTCCTGGCTTATTTTAGCTCTGCAATAACTTTGTTTCATCGGAATGGATTGCACTTCAACCATCATTTTTTTCCCTAAGCGTTACTGGTTTTTTCAACAAAAAATAGCTCGGAAAACCTGCGAAAGCAATAAATGTTTTTGAAGCGTCGTTTGCAATGTCCTCTTCAAAGATTCGATCTTTTTTCATCTTGTTAACGCTAATTACGACAACGTAAGAACGGCCCCGCAAGTCCTCAAACAATAATATTTTTCCTGGCTGAGTGTTAATGCTGGCCATGATAATTTATGATCAAATCAGCAAGCCTTCACAGACCATAGTAAGCGCTCATTACCTTTGTATGACAAAAAGGTAAGGGAGTTATACAGATGATGAGCGCGTCATTATTTCAATAGTTTTTTTATTTTGTGCAAACATCACACTATAGCGATCTCCAAACTGCTTAACCATGTCGCCTAGCCTACTTGGGCCACATTCGGCAAAAACAACCCGTATAAAACTTGAGGACATTTTTTCTTAGTACAGGTGGACAAGCACCAGAGCTCATGGAATCTAAATCCTATTTGTAATATGTCTTAGCACAGCTCTACAACGCTGTTTTCAGGCGGCACTTGCATTGCGTATTCTCTCAAGCGCATATCAGTATCTTGAGTGGCCCTTTAACATTAGCTTAATGCGAAACGAATATCCAGAAATTTCGCAAATCCAGAACTTTCCAGAAGTCCTCACAGGTTCAATAGGTTGTAGCGCCAAGGGCTTTTAGTTCAACTCCTGTGCATCCCTTTATAAATAAGAACAGCAGACGCGACAGCTGAGATTGGCCGAGTGGCCCCAGCCACCTATGGGTACACACAAGCATTGAACCGCTGAAACACAGCACATATCACTACCGCCGTAGCAGATAAGCTTTTCATTGCGAAGCCTTCATGACCGAATGAATCACATCTTGATCGTTTCTACGTTTCTGTATCATTTTATCCAAATGTTATCACTTTACCTATCTGAACAGCATTAAGCAGCCTGTGCAGCCGCAAATGTGGCTTCAGCGGTGCGGTAGGCTAGGTAAATACATGGTTGAGTGGTAATTCATAAAAACTAGTATAACACACACACACACACACACACTACACACACACACACACACACACAACCACACACACAAAAAAATATGTTCTTGCAGAAGTAGTAGATTGTTCACTATAGATTTATACAAGACAGCCAGCACAATACCATTTAACATAGATGCACTCACATTGACGCTTTAGTACACCTCTTCACAACGACGACTAACGTGCGGGATGAAGGATTTAACAAACCGTTTTAGTAAGTACAGTGAGAGCAAGATAAGTAAAAAAAACACCATGCACACGAAGTGAATGGTGATGACGAAGCATGCTCCAGAGGTTAAATCCGGTAAACCATGCATACTCCGTACAGCCGCTCCATCATCTTACAAAGACATGGCACAGTAAGTATGGTGTGATTGTAGATACACATTGTACACACTATATTTCATTATTTGCCTACTGACGGAATTATCTGCGTATGATTTTACGGACCACAAGAGTACCCTGTTTGTTGGTACTTATATGACATGAACCTCAGGGGAACATTTCTTTTTCAGTAAAGTGGCCTTGTAGTCGAGCTCTCAGCTCGAGGTCTGCCCGACGTTGACGTCTCTCTTCAAACTCGTGGGAGGAGGAGGAAGAGGAAGAAACTTTATTCAGGAAATAAAAAGAAGGTGAATTCAGACAGTTGTGGTCGGCCCCGCAGTCCAGGTTTAAAAATTCTTATCTAAATAACACGGCTAGTAAAACCATTCGATCTCACAATGAGGCACCATCCGTTTCATGGCCGATCCTCTGTTGTGGGTTGCACCAGGACTCTGAAAAACCACCAACGAGCCAACCAACCAAGTCCAGGGCTCCATTGGCACAAACGGCTCACTGGGCCTGGGCAAGCAAAGCTTTTTAGCTCTGCTTGGCTTCGTCCGCAAGCCATTCCTCCCATTGCCTGTGTAACATGTGCACCCTCAGCGCTTGTCGACGAGCCCGTGCTGGTTCAGCAGCGCGAACCCTCACCTGATTATCTAGGAATAGGATAGGGATAAACCACAAGAAGGAAGGCAGGGAGGTTAACCAGGCACATGCCCGGTTTGCTACCCTACGCTGGGGGAATGGGAAGGGGGCATAAGAATGAGAGAGAGATGAAAGAGAAGAGAAAGAGAGGGAGAAAAACAAAAAAGGAGGATTGTCAGTCAATCGGCTTGTGCGTATGCAGCGGTGGCACCACACAAATGTTAAAGGTGGGCACGTAGGCCTGTAGTCCTCAAAAAGCACAAGACAGCTTTGACTGCTTTTTTTAGCCGACGAAAGGCAATGACGGTGTTCCAGTAGCATCTGCACAGAGAGTGGCCGATCGTGCAATTCTCGCAATGCGTCCGAAAGCTTCTGTCTGTCAGAGGCCAATCGCCTGGTTATCTAGGTTTTCGCAAAACAAACGGTCGCATCGGGACCCGCTGTTTCTGGCCTGGCTTGTCCACGTCTCTAGGCAAATACGTGGGCTCGTGCGTGCAATAGCACCGTAAGCGATCCACGTCCCCACCCACCGGTTTACAGCAGCCTATTTCCTGTACGAGAACAATTCTTTAATTTCTCGAAATTAACTTGTATGGTCCCTTGCTGCTGGCGTCTAACGGTCACCGTTGAAATGTCACTGCAGTCGATCATTTCACAAGAGAGGCTGAGACTGCATCTCTTCGGTCCCCTACTGCTACAGAAGCCGCCGACTTTTTCCTGCCGTCTATTCACAATAGAGGCCCTCGTGTTCTTCTGAGTGACCACGACAAAGCCTTCATTTCGCACGTCCTCGAGGAAGTCCTATGGGCCTGTAGAACGACGCATCAAACCACTTTCACATATCACCCACTGACGAACGGCCTTACTGAGCGCTTTCACCGCTCTGACATGATCTTCATGCATATACCTACGTGCGGATCACAGAAACTGGGACAATATTTTACCATTTGTCACCTTCGCATATATTACCACGACACAATCTACCGGCTACAGCTCTTTCTTCCTTGTGTATAGACAAGCCGCATCCTCAGTCTTCGAAACAACATTTTTCTTTGCTCCAGCTCCTTCCAGTACGTCTCTACTACAACAGCTCGCAAATCGAATCGCGCAATGCCGTGAAAGTACTCTGCGCAACACGGAAGCCACTCAAGAAGAACGAAAACGTCGCTGCGGTAGCAAAACACGCGACGCGACATTTTGTTTTGGAAATAAGGTCTTACTATGGACCCCGAGTCAAGCGTGAGGGCTCTGCGAGAAATTTCTTCACCGTTACGTTGGCCTTCATTACTCGTTCAGCTGATATTTGAGTTGTGGCCAGTTGGCCGCTTCGCAGAGAGGGGAAATTAGTGTAGGCGCATTTATTGTACTTCATCGTTCTCACCTGTACATAACCATCATCATCATCATCATCATCGCCACAGGCCTCACTCGTTGCAGTTCGTGTTCTGAGCCCAGGCAGACATTGCGTATTAAACGCTTCTACTAGCCCTGGCATATATATATATATATATATATATATATATATATATATATATATATATATATATATATATATATATATATAATGAAGTCTTGGTTTGGATTACCTTTTATTAGGACCGAGGAACCGGCAGCCGACAGCTACGATGAATGAGCCAAGATGATGATGCTACGCGACAACGATGAGGATGCATGAGCCACACATGATAATGATGATAATGTACCGGTGAAGAGGATGCGTATACTAAATGCCCACATCAATTCCCCCCACGTGAAAGCGGCCAGCCTGGCCGCGGCAAGTCAAGGGGACAAAGAACGTCGCATGAAGGGCTTCATACGGGAGACATGGACGACCTCTGTAGTTCGATAACGGCGATCTGCTGGGGCTACAAGTGGCGTCACGCGATAATTCACTGGTGAATTCTCTTCAACAACTGTGTACGGCCCAATAAACCGAGGCTGAAATTTGTCGCACAAACCAGGTGTGCGAACAGGCGTCAAAAGGAGCACTTCGTCTCCAGGTTGGAAGGATACATCACGATTCGATCCATCATAAACTAGCTTTCTGTCTTGCTGGCGGGCTTCAGTGTTTATACGAGCTCGTTGGCGGCACAGTGCGAGTCGTGAAACGTATTCCTCTGAAGAGGATGGAGATGAATTCGCTTGGCAGGTAAAGAAGGAGACGTCCAGGAAAGAAGTAGGGGAGCGTCCATAAACTAGGTAAAATGGCGAGTAGCCGGTTGTTCGCTGAATGGCCGTATTGTAGGCGAAAGTGACGAATGGTAGAACAACGTCCCAGTTTTTGTGGTCTGGTTGAATATAGGCGGTGATCATATCAGCAAGAGTGCGGTGGAATCGCTCAGTGAGGCCGTTAGTCTGAGGATGATAACTAGAGGCAGTCTTGTGAGTTGTGCCGGAGGCCTGAAGAAGTTCGTTCACTAGTTGTGAAAGAAAGGCCCTTCCACGGTCACTGAGCAACACACGTGGAGCACCACGACGCAGTATAATGGCTCGGAGGATGAAATCAGCAATCTCAGAAGCTGAACCTGTAGTAACGGATGCCGTCTCGGCGTAGCGCGTCAAATGGTCAATGGCTGTTACTATCCACCGGTTTCCACCAGCACTGACTGGGAGGGGGCCATAAAGATCGACGCCTACAACTTCGAATGGTGTGGCTGGGCACGGAAGAGGCTGTAGTTTACCAGCGGGAGCAGATGTTGGTAGTTTTCTACATTGGCAGGTAGTGCAGGACCCGACGTACCGAGCTACACTAGTGGTAATGCCTGGCCAATAAAACCGACTTCGGAGGCGATCGTAAGTTTTATGGTAACCAAGGTGACCAGCAGTCGGATGGTCATGAAGTGCCCTGAGGACTTCGGACCGAAGCGATCGGGGTAGAACGGGAACCCAGCGCTGACCGTCAGGATGGTAAATTTTGCGGTACAGCACCGAGTTGTCCAGCTTAAATTGCGAGAGTTGGCGACGGAGCCTTGCATTAGGTGGACGGGAACTGCCAGTGAGGTAGTCTATAATACATCGACAGTATGGGTCAGCCAACTGTCGAGAAGGAAAATCGTGCGGGTCATCCGAAGGCAGCTGGTCCATAGAGGCGAGAGAGGAAACCGCCGTAGACGTTGACTCCGAGGGCGTGTTGTGCAAATTGATTGCGGAAACCCCGAGTGGAGTCGCTGGTAGTGGGCAGCGAGAAAGAGCATCGGCGTCGCTATGCTTCCTGCCACACTTGTACACGATCTCAAAATCATATTCTTGGAGGCGTAGAATCCAGCGTCCGAGGCGTCCCGACAAGTTCTTGAGTGTCGAAAGCCAACATAAAGCATGGTGGTCGATCACAATGGTGAAATGGCGGCCATGCAGATATGGACGAAATTTCTGTACTGACCAAACGATGGCGAGGCACTCCTGCTCGGTGATCGTGTAGTTCCTCTCGGCTGCGGAGAGGACGCGGCTGGCGTATGCAACGACTCGCTCTCACGA
Source organism: Rhipicephalus microplus (assembly GCF_013339725.1). Lineage (NCBI taxonomy): Eukaryota > Metazoa > Arthropoda > Arachnida > Ixodida > Ixodidae > Rhipicephalus > Rhipicephalus microplus. The sequence continues at coordinate 104,799,992 of NC_051165.1, forward strand.
AGAGTTGTCGCGTTGCAGGAGCACGGCTCCTAAACCGCGGCCGCTAGCGTCTGTGTGCAGGAAGGTCGGTGCATCATCGTGAAAATGAGCAAGTACAGGGTCGGTCGTAAGGGCACTCTTCAACCTGTCGAAAGCCGATTCACATTCCTGAGACCACTGAAAGGGCATACCGGAAGCAAGTAGCTTATGAAGTGGTGCCGCTATGGAGGCAAAGTTTTGTATGAATCGCCGAAAGTAAGAAGCGAGACCAAGGAAACTTCGCAAATCTTTTGGTTTGTCAGGGCGAGGGAATCGAAGCACTGCAGCAGTTTTATCAGGGTCTGGGCGAATTCCGTCCTTGCTCACAACATGACCGAGTACCTTGATAGATCTGCTGGCGAAATGGCACTTTTTGGTGTTAATTTGAAGACCAGCGCCCGCAAGACAAGTCAGGACCTCGTCCAAGCGTTGCAGATGTTGATGAAACGTCGATGAAAAGACAACAATGTCATCGAGGTAACATAGGCAAGTCTTCCATTTCAGGCCACGCAGCACGGTGTCAATCATGCGCTCAAAAGTTGCGGGCGCATTGCATAGACCGAACGGCATAACATTGAATTCGTATAGGCCGTCCGGGGTTGCAAACGCAGTTTTTTCTTTATCATCTTCGTGCATGGGGATTTGCCAATAGCCGGAACGCAAGTCGAGGCTGGAAAAGTATTCAGCACCCTGTAAGGAATGTAGGGCGTCGTCGATGCGTGGCATAGGGTATACGTCCTTTCTAGGGATCTTATTGAGTGCTCGGTAATCGACGCAAAATCGTACGGAACCGTCTTTTTTACGCACCAGAACCACTGGAGACGATTAAGGACTGGTTGAGGGTCGGATTATCTCCCGTTGCAGCATATCTTCTACGTTTTCCTCAATGATTTTCCGTTCGGCTAGGGAGACGCGGTACGGACGACGATGCACAATGGATGTTCCGTCGGTCTGATTACGATGTGCTGTAGCAGTTGTCTGGCCCAGGGTGGATGAATGAACGTCAAAGGAGTTTGCATGCTTTTCCAACAAATCAAGCAGCTGCTGCTTCTGTGAGTCATTCAAGTCTTTGTTGATGGCTGCTGTAAAGGCCGAGGAAGCAGCATGATCTGCAGGATGGCCTTTAGAGGAGACAGGGGTAAGAGGCACAACGCACACAGGCTGCAGATCGGCAACGCAGGCGACAGTAGTGCCCTGTGGTAGTAAAATTTTATCTTGTGTGGTGTTGGTAGCAGCGAGAACAGTTGATCCATTGTTGAACCGAGCCACACCTAATGCGAGAGCTATGCCTTTATTAAGGCAACACGGTGACGGAGTGACCAAAATGTCACCAGAGTCGACGTCGTTGGACAAAACTGTCACTAATTGATGTTCGTTTGGTGGTAACTCGATGTCTACTGCAGCGATGAGTCGAAGTGGCCTGTAGGTTTCGTCGTTGAGCAAGTGGTCCGTGTCAGTAAGATGGACGACACGTTGTGCACAGCAAATAGCCGCAGAAGCAGAGGAAAGAAAGTCCCAGCCTAAAATGAGTTCATGGGAGCACGGGGATAGCACAGCAAATTCTATATGATGAAGAATTTCGTCGATTAGTACACGGGCAGTACAGAGAGCGGAAGGGCGAATCATTGTTCCCTGGGCTGTAACCAGTGTCGGTCCATCATAAGGCGTTGTGACTTTTCGGAGACGGGCACACAAATCAGCACGAATAACAGAAAACGCAGCCCCAGTGTCCACCAAAGCATCAACGTCCACTCCCTCAACTGTGACCGCAATCATATTGTAGGGGCGCGCTGGAGGAATTGGAGTCCTGTGTTGGAACGCAGTTTGTCCTCCAAAAACTGCATCGCTTAGTTTTCCGGACGCCGATCAGAAGTAAGGGAAGCAGGCTGAAGAGGAGAAGAAGAGCGCCGATAAGGCGACGGTGAACGGCGTCTGGTTGATCGATGACTACTGCGCAGTTCACCCGATGCTGGCGGAGATGGAGACCGACGCGGTGGTGACGAATAACGGCGACCCTGGTACAAGGCTCCTGCGGTATAGTCCCGTTCGCGTATGTCATACCCTCGGCGCTCGTCTTGCTGGCGCTTGCGGCAAAAGCGTGCAATGTGACCACGATAGCCGCAATAATAGCACGTAGGCCGAGTCGATCGATGAGGAGGGTAGTAGCTTGCGCTAACTGCACCAGGAGAGAGAGAAGTCAGAGGGACAGGTGACGGCTCACGCGGTGGTGATGAAAAGCCCGTGGGAAAGCTTGTGGGAGGTGCGGCAGCAACCGACGCGTACGTTCGTGGCGGGGACGTCGTGCTGACGGTGCCTGGTGGTGCGGCGGCGGTGTGCGGGAACGATGGTAGAGTACGGGAGACAATGGGCTGCAGGTTGGCCATGTGTGTCATGGACGTGAGCTCCTCCCTGATGACATCCCGCAATGACGTTGAAGAGGACTGAACGGGACACGCTGAAGGTAGTGTGAATCCCATTGATTCTAATTCTTCACGTATAATCGCCCTTATCGTGTCTCGCAGGTTTGGATCAGTCGTAATACGGGTCGCGTCACTGTCTGATTGTAGGCGCATAGACTCAAGTTTTTCGAGGCGCTGACAGGTTGTCGCAACGTCAGCAACGGTAGCCGGATTCTGGATCGCTAGGGCATTCAATGCGGCGGGTGCAATCCCCTTAAGAAGCTGGCGCACCTTGTCTGATTCTGTCATTGGTGTGTCAACCCGGCGGCAAAGTGAAAGAACATCCTCGATGTAGGATGTGTACGACTCCTTGACGTGCTGTTTCCGAGTCGCGAGAGCTTTCTTTGCGAGAGCCGAACGAACAGCCGGTGTGCCAAAGACATGGCGAAGCTGATCTTTGAAGGCTGACCAGTCGGGGATGTCAATGAAGTGGTTGAGGAACCACGTCTTCGCGACACCCGTGAGGTAGAATGACACGTAAGCGAGTTTGTGGGTGTTATCCCACCGGTTAGCAGCGCCGACACGTTCGAAATCGTCCAGCCATTCTTCCACATCTTCCCCGCGCATACCAGCGAAGGGATGGGGCTCACGCTGGAGGCTGTTGATGACGTGAGAAGGCGCGGCACGCGGTGGTTGAGTGGGAACGGCTGCAGCACTGGCCTCATCTTGGTGCGACATATTTCCGGACACCTGGCCCAAGCGGCGACCTGAACGTAGCTCCAGGGGGTAGAGTGGTCGAGAGGATGGCGGGGGATCTAACAGCACTCTCCACCACGTATGAAGTCTTGGTTTGGATTACCTTTTATTAGGACCGAGGAACCGGCAGCCGACAGCTACGATGAATGAGCCAAGATGATGATGCTACGCGACAACGATGAGGATGCATGAGCCACACATGATAATGATGATAATGTACCGGTGAAGAGGATGCGTATACTAAATGCCCACAATATATATATATATATATATATATATATATATATATATATATATATATATATATAGATACAAAACAGCCGCTAAACACGGCTGCATGAAAGAGGAGAACGAAGTCAGTTTTTGTTGGATGCTGGTCTGGCGCCATCTTGCTCGTCGAGTTCTGTGCGCTGTAAATAGATCATTGAACAAGTTACTCGTAGCATTATTGGTGGAGGTGGACGACCCCCGTACCTCGATCGAGACGCGCAGCGGTCGCACCATCGGCGACCTTTCGACTGCTTCGACTGCTGGTACTTCCTCTACGCCGCCCTCATCAGTCCATGCCACCACCTACGTCACACTCCCGCACCTACGGGATCCCGGCACTTTCTCCAGGTGATGGTACGATCGATCTCGACACTTGGCTGAAGCGGTACGAGCGCGTCAGTGCTACTCACCGCTGGGATCCCACGCTCATGCTCGCCAACGTACTTTTCTACCTGGACGGCACTCCCCGAACATGGTTTGAAAGCCACGAAGCTGACATAACGAGCTGGGATCTCTTCAAAGAAAAGATACGTGACCTGTTTTGCGATTCATCTGGTCGTCAGCTTGCTGCGAAGAAGACTCTTGCCACACGGGCCCAGTCTTCTACCGAATCGTACGTCTCCTACATTCTCGACGTTTTGGCCCTTTGTTCCAAGGCGGACCAGTCCATGTCGGAAGACGAAAAGGTCAACCACGTCTTGAAAGGCATTGCCGACGATGCTTTCAACCTGCTGGTTTTAACAACGTCTCGAGCATCGACACCGTCCTTGAAGAATGCCGACGTCTCGAACAAGCTAAAGCCCGCCGTGTAGCCCAAAACATCGTGCGCCTTCCGAACACAGCGGCCACTTCTTCGTGTGAAGACGCCTTCCATCAGGCCCCTCTATGTGACAACCTCACACGCACCATTAGTCGAGAGGTCGAGGCAGCACAACCGGTAGCCACGCAACTACCGACGCCTGCGCCTTCCTCGACCACGATCTCTTTAATACAAGCGGTCGTTGGTCAAGAGCTATCGAATGTCGGCCTACATCTTGTTCCTGCCGTATACTCTGCTGCGCCTTCTTTTCGTCCCCCTTCTGCTCCTCGCATACAACGCAATCCGTCCGAATGGCGTACCCTTGATGACAGGCCCATATGTTTCAACTGTCGACGCGTTGGTCATATCGCACGTCACTGCCGCAGCCGCTGGGCTCCACCGTCCCATTATGCACCTCAGTATCACACCACTTCTGCTCGCCAGTCATCCCCATCACTTTCTCCATCAACGCCGACCACATTTTCCGCTCCTACAGCACCTCTGAGCAGACCTCGCTACGACCGGTCACCGTCCCCTGCTCGTCGTCAGTCCCGGTCGCCCCCACAACGCCGTGCTGCCTCCCCGGCCTATTCGCAGCATCTCCGACTGGAAAACTAGGCCGTGCAGCTTCTGGAGGTGGCGCTACGTTGACGACCTTCGTAAGAAATCCTCGATTAACGTTAACAACGAACCGGAACCTTTTGGATGTTACTGTCGACAATGTTCGTGTCAGTGCATTGATAGATACTGGCGCGCATGTGTCCATTATGAGTGCTAACCTTCGCCGCCGACTTAGAAAAGTTGTCACGCCCACCCTCAACCGAGCTGTACGAGTCGCTGATGGAGGAAATGCCGGCATTCTTGGCATGTGCTCGGCGCGAGTGTCTATTGGGGAGAGAAGCACTGTTGTTCTTTTCGCCGTTATCGAACTTTGCCCTCATGAACTCATTCTCGGTATGGATTTTCTAGCCACGCACTCTGTCCTCATAGACTGTTCAACTGGCTCTCTCCATCTCGATTTACCCCTCTTTTCCGATCCGCCTAGCCCACCGCAAACCAGCCTCTGCTGCATTGATTTCACGCGCCTCTCTCCTAACTCTGTTTACACATGTCGACTTATCCTCCACGCCACCAGTACCTGATGGTGATTACATGGTGGCCCCGATTCCTGCAGTGATGTTTACGCATGGGGTTGCTGTGCCGCATATGATTCTGACGATTAAGAGAAACCGCACCTTCCTTCCACTGGTCAACTTTTCACTCACCACCCAAGTTCTGCCACAGGGTATCTCCCTGGCCAAAATTACTGCTCTCCAAGATGACCATGTCGAGCCCTTCAGAGTTGACGATTGCTGCAGCTCAGTCAGTGGTTCCACTCCATCACGTTCTTGGCGTGCCGACATCGAGCGAATGGTGTCATCGGACCTCACGTCTGAGCAAGCTGCAGCGCTTTGCCACGTTCTTGAGGGCTATCGTAGCATTTTCGACTTTGCCAGCAACTCTTTAGACCAAACGACCATTGTCACCTATCGCATAAATACTGGCCATGCAACCCCCATTCACCGACGCCCCTACCGTGTGTCTGCGTTGGAGCGTGCAATATTACAACATGAAGTCGGCAAAATGCTTGCGAAAAACATTATCGAGCCTTCATGCAGCCCCTGGGCTTCTCCAGTCGTCCTTGTTAAAAAGAAAGATGGAACATGGCGCTTTTGTGTCGATTACCGTCACCTTAACAAAATTACCAGAAAAGACGTTTCTCCTTTACCTCGCATCGACGACGCCCTCGCCTGCCTGTACGGTGCCACTTATTTTTCAACTATTGACCTTCGGTCAGGGTACTGGCAGATATCCGTCGACGAGATGGACCGCGAGAAGACCGCATTCATCACTCCTGATGGTCTTTATCAGTTTAAGGTGATGCCCTTTGGACTCTGCAATGCACCAGTCACATTTTAAAGAATGATGGGCTCATTGCTCCAAGGGTTGAAATGGTCCACCTGCTTGTGTTATCTTGACGATGTTATTGTCTTTTCGCCCACATTCGACTCGCATATTGATCGTTTGCCAGCTATTCTGGACGTTTTTCGTCTAGCCGGACTCCAGCTTAACGCCTCCAAGTGCCGCTTCGCTCGTCGTCAAATTTCCGTGCTCGGTCACCTTGTCGATGCCCAAGGCGTGCGTCCAGACCCAGAGAAAATTCGCGCAGTCACGAACATTGCCGTTCCGAAGACCACAAAGGATGTCCGCAGTTTTGTGGGGTTGTGCTCATATTTCAGACGCTTTGTTAAGGACTTTGCGACCATTGCGCGCCCACTCACAGACCTCTTGAAGAAAGACGCCTCGTTTACCTGGGGCCATAACCAATCGTCATCGTTTTCGCAACTTACGACACTGCTTACAACGCCACCAATTTTGGCTCACTTTGATTCATCAGCCCCAACCGAGATCCACACGGACGCCAGTGGACACGGCATAGAAGCGCTGCTATTGCAGCAACAACGCGGACACGACCGTGTTATAGCCTACGTAAGTCGACTGCTATCCTCCAGCAGCGCGCAACTATTCCATCACGGAGCGCGAGTGCCTCGCGCTTGTATGGGCAGTCGCCAAATTTCGCCAATACCTGTACGGGCGCTCATTCCGTGTTGTCACGGATCATCACGCGCTCTGCTGGCTAGCCTCCCTGAAGGATACCACGGGACGTCTCGCTCGTTGGGCTCTACGCCTTCAAAAGTACACGTTCTCTGTAATGTACAAAACAGGGCGATTACATCAGGATTCGGATTGTTTATCCCGCTACCCTGTTGACGAAGCAACCGATACCGACGCTATCACGGACGTTTTTTCCGTGTCGCAGCTGTCAAACATTGGCGAAGAGCAACGTCGGGATGCTTCTTTACGAGCCATCATTGACAAACTGGAGTCAACGCCTCGCGACCCGTCCCTACGAATGTTTTTGGTGAAAGACGGGATCCTATATCGCCGCAACCTTGATTCCTTCGGATCAGACTTACTTCCTGTCATCCCAGCGCACCTGCGTTCCACTGTCCTGCATCAACTTCGTGACGCTCCCATGACGGGCCATTTGGGCGTTTCTCGCACATACGATCGGGTACGACGTCAGTTTTTTGGCCTGGACTTGCCCGCTCTGTTCGACGCTATGTCACCGCTTGTGAGCCCTGTCAGCGTCGCAAAACGCCGTCTGCCCCCCCCCCCCCCCCAGCCGGCTACCTTCAGCCAATCGACGTTCCCAACGAGCCTTTCTTTCGAGTTGGTCTCGACCTTTTGGGCCCTTTTCCACTCTCCACAGCCGGAAATAAATGAATTGCTGTTGCCACGGACTACGCGACGCGGTACGCAATCACACGAGCACTCCCGACCAGCTGCGCTACCGACGTTGCGGACTTTCTGCTGTACGACATAATATTAGTGCACGGTGCTCCCCGTCAACTTCTCACCGACCGTGGCCGCACGTTCTTATCAGCTGTCGTTCATGAAATCCTGAGGTCTTGCCATACCAAGCACAAATTTACTATTTCGTACCATCCCCAGTCAAATGGCCTCACGGAGCGCCTTAACAGGACCCTAACCGATATGCTTGCCAAATACGTTGCGCCAGACCACCATGATTGGGACATTCATTTGCCGTATGTGACGTTCGCCTACAATTCATCTCGTCACAACAATGCCGGCTATTCGCCCTTCGATCTACTATATGGCCGGGACCCAACTCTACCCTTAGACACTTTACTACCTGCGGCCACTGAATATGCTGGGGAAGCCATTGCCCGCGCCGACCACGCACGTCAAGTCGCCCGTAACTGTCTACAGGCTTCACAGGAGCGCCAACAACAGCTCTACAATTTTCACCATAGGGACGTTCACTTTTCTCCGGGTTCTCTCGTGCTCCTCTGGTCACCTACTCGGCGTGTGGAACTGTCTGAAAAACTGTTGTCGCCCTACACTGGACCATTCCGTATCGTTCGCCAGGTGACAAACGTCTCACGTACGAGATCCGACAAAGTCATCGTCAGCTCCGAGCGACACCGTTCACGTGTCTCGGCTAAAGCCCTGTTACCCCCCGTCGACATCATCTGCGTAAATTTAGCACCAGGATTGTGCTTCTACCGCCGGGGGTTATGATACAAAACAGCCGCTAAACACGGCTGCATGAAAAAGGAGGACGAAGTCAGTTTTTGTTGGATGCTGGTCTGGCGCCATCTTGCTCGTCGAGTTCTGTGCGCTGTAAATAGATCATTGAACAAGTTGCTCATAACATTATATATATATATATATATATATATATATATATATATATATATATATATATATATATATATATATATATATATATATGTAATATATATATAATATATATATATAATGTTATATATATATATATATATATATATATATATACATATATATGAGATCTAACAGACAATAATGCCAAGGAAAGTATAGGGGAAGATATTAGACCAAATTGTAATGTACGAAGAAAAGTGGGTGAAAAGATAACTTGCCGTGATATCCTGCCCACGGCAAGTAGTTCCTTTTTCACCCACTTTTCTTCATATTTACATTACAATTTGGTCTAATATCTTCCCCTATACTTTCCTTGGCAGTATTGTTTGTTAGATCTCATTATTACTGTATAAAAACACGGAAAAACGAGCCCTTGGGTATACACTTCTTTCCTTATACATACATATATATATATATTGTGAAGAAGAAAACGCATTGTTGGCAAGCAACATCGCCACCGCTTGAGTACTGGGTGCTGGGCTTCGCTCACTCGGCTCGTGCTGATCATCGCCGGCATCTGCTTGACCGTTGCTCTTGTCCGATCGTGTTTCGTCGTTGGACCACCATCGCAACAGTCGCCTATAAACCCTTTTTCAATTGGTGGAGGGTGCTGACATTCCCCGTCGCCTGAACCTTGGTGCTGCCATTCACCGTGGCCTAAACCTGGAGCTGCGCAACCGATCGCTACCTCCCATCATGGCTACCAACAACGCGCAACCTGGCTGTTCCACTCCTATCCCCCAGCAACCCCGGCGTTCTTCGTTTGCGAGAGCCCAAAGTCTTTAGCGGAGCTGATGAGACCGACGTGGAAGACTGGTTCGCTAACTACGAACTGGTGAGCGCAAACAACAAGTGGGATGACGCGGACAAACTGACTAACGTCATCTTTTATCTCACTGACGTGGACGAAATGTGGTATAACAACCACAAAAACGACATTACGACGTGGTCCATCTTCAAAACGTTGTTTGCTGACGTTTTCGGCCAACCCGCTGTCCGCAAGTCCAGAGCCGAACAACGCTTGCGGACTCGCGCACAGAAGCCATCTGAATCGTTCACCAGTTATATCGAAGACATTATTGGTCTTTGCAACCGCGTGAACAACGCCATGCCCGAGTGGGAGAAGATTCAACACATTCTCAAAGGGATAAATGACGGCGCATTTCAGATGCTCCTGGCGCGCAATCCTGCCACCGTTGCGGAACTTGTGACGTTATGTCAAAGGTTCGACGAGTTGAGGAAGCAGCGCGCCCTGACTCGGCCATTTTCCTCACACGGCTGACTCACTATCAAGTCTTACTTCTGTTCCTGATTACTCAACAACCCTGCAAGAGATCAGAGACTTTGTGCGTGAAGAAGTAGCTCGGCAGCTGTCGTTGATTCCCTTCACGCAGCAGCCGCCTTCCTCTTGTCTGCCTTCCCCACTCCACGACGTTATTGCTGAAGAGGTAGCTTAGGCTGTTCCCGTCGCTGCCCACCAGCACCCTGTAGCCATGCCTGTTCCCCATGCGCCGGCTATGCAGCCCGTGGCCGCGCCTCTTACTTATGCCCAGGTGGTACGCAGCAGACCTCGCCAGCAGCTTTTGCCACCCATGCCTGCAGTTGCTACCCACTCTACCCCTCTTTCGACACCTTGGGCCGCACCGCGAGTCAGCAATTCCTGGCGCACTGCTGACAATCGACCGATCTGCTACGCCTGCGGTACCCCAGGACACGTGGCACGATATCGTCGTCGTCGCTTCCAATCGCAACACAACAGTACTTGGCCGTTACCGTATGACCCGCAGCCCACGCACCTACCTGCTCCCTATCCTTCACCGCAGTATGGCTACACTAATCTTCCCGAGTCTCAGTCACCCCGGCCCCCAGCTCCGACTCACTCTCCCCGCTCGCCGTCTCCTCGCAGGCGATCTCTGTCCCCAATGCGTCCCCGACCCGCTTCCTTTAACCGAGAAAACTGAACGCCGCAGTTCCAGAGGCAAGAACTGCGCCGTCATCGAAATGCCCAAGTCCTCGCACTTCACCTGCTAACGTCGTCGCCATATCTGTCGATGGTGTTTCCACCTTTGCCCTCATCGACACAGGTGCTGCCGTTTCTGTTATAGCCGCCCAGCTCTGCCGCTCCCTACGCAAAGTGACCATGCCACTGTCTGGACTATCGCTTCGTACGGCTAGCGCACAACCAGTTCGACCTCTCGGCACCCGTACAGCCCGCATTTTCATCCAAGGCTCTATGTACGTTGTCGAGTTCATCGTCCTTTCGGTGTGCTCGCATGACGTTATCCTCGGGTGGGACTTCCTGTCACATCATCATGCCGTCATCGACTGCGCACGCGCTGAAGTTCAATTTTTGCACCTGTCTGATGAACCTTTGCACGAAACTCTTGAGCGGTCCGCAAAACTCGTCGTACGTGAAGACACTGAAGTTCCGCCAGCCTCTCTTGCCATTGTCCCTGTTTGCTGCGATGACCATAACGACGCTACAGTAATGTTTACACCTTCCAATATTTTCATGAGCCGCAGAGCCATTTCCTTGCCTTTCGCTACACTCGACGTCACTGCGGGCCGAAGCAATATTTTCGTCCACAACCCCCTTTCTGCACCGCTTACGCTACTTGCCGGCGAATGTCTCGGTCGAGTGAAGTACCTCGATTCTTCTTTATTCCTTAACATGCCAGACGAATCGTGCAGTAGCGCCTCAACCGAACTTCATGCCCTTTCCCCACTGGAATGCCCACCGAGCTCATCCAGTGACACCTTCTCGAGTTCCATCGCCGACACCTTAAGTGCCCATGAACGCGCCCAGCTTCTTAATCTCCTCCAGCACTTCGCGAATTCATTCGACGTTTCTCAGCCGAAATTGGGTCGGACTTCCGCAGTGCACCACTACATTGACACAGGTTCACACCAGCCATTGGGTCAAAGACCGTACCGTGTCTCTGCTGCAGAACGTCACGTCATCAACGACCAGGTCGAAGAGATGCTACGCCGTCGCGTTATTCAACCATCGCACAGTCCTTGGGCATCTCCTGTCGTTCTAGTTCGAAAGAAGGATGGATCGATTCGATTTTGCGTCGACTATCGGCGATTAAACAAGGTGACGCTGAAAGACGTCTATCCACTACCGCGCATCGATGACGCCCTTGACAGCCTCCAAGGAGCGGAATTCTTCTACTCCTTAGACTGACGATCTGGATACTGGCAGGTTCCTATGGCAGAAGCTGATCGCCAGAAAACTGCGTTCATTACACCAGATGGCCTGTACTAATTTAACGTAATGCCATTTGGTCTTTGTAATGCTCCTTGCCACGTTTGAACGACTCATGGACAACACACTGCGTGGACTGAAGTGGTCTGTGTGTCTATGCTACCTCGACGATATTGTCGTTTTCTCTCCCGATTTTCCTACACATCTGCGTCGGCTCCAACTGGTTCTGACGTGTTTAATCAACGCTGGGCTCCAACTGAACCTTTAAAAGTGCCGCTTCGCCGCACGAGAGCTGTCCATCTTAGGGCACATCGTGTCCAAGCATGGTGTTCAACCCGACCCTGCAAAATTGCGAGCAGTCGCTGAGTTCCCGAAACCTACTACACTGAAAGAATTACGCAGTTTTGTCGGACTATGCTCGTACTTCCAGCGCTTCGTGCGAAATTTTGCGTCGATCATGTCACCACTGACCAACCTCCTACGCGGTGATGCAGATCTTTCATCCTGGTCTTCTGACTGCGACGTCGCGTTTGCCACGCTCCATAGTCTGCTAACATTTCCTCCAATTCTTCGGCATTTCAACCCAATAGCTGCATCGGAAGTTCACACACACGCTAGTGGGGTTGGTCTAGGCGCCATCCTCACCCAACGCAAGCCGGGCTACTCCGAATACGTCGTCGCTTATGCGAGTCGCACACTTACTAAAGCTGAGGCCAATTACAGCGTCACTGAAAAAGAGTGCTTGGCGCTAGTGTGGGCGCTTCGCAAGTTCCGCCCTTATTTGTACGGCCGCCCATTCAACTTGGTAACGGACCACCATGCACTTTGTTGGCTCGCCACATTGAAAGATCCTTCTGGCCGCCTAGCTCGGTGGGCACTGCAAATCCAGGAGTACGACATTCGTGTCGTCTATCGCAGCGGACGCAAGCATTCTGACGCCGACGCCCTGTCGCGTTTGCCTTTACCTCCCGACTCGGCCTGCGGAACCACTGGTACCAACTCCGTCACATCTCTCGACCTCGACTCCTTTACCAATGAACAACACAAGGACCCGTGGATCGCTGCCCTTTTTAACTGTCTCTCTAGATCGTCAACCACTGCGGTACAACGATCTCTCCGACGTCAAGCTGCACATTTCGCTATTCGTGATCGGCTGCTACACCGACGCAACTACGCCCCCGAAGGTCGCAAGTGGCTCTTGGTTGTCCCGCGCAGCTTGCGATCACAAATCTGCACCTCCTTTCACGACGATCCCCAATGTGGTCATGCCGGAGTTTTCAAAACTTACGAATGCATTCGCCGTCGCTTCTACTGGCGTGGAATGTATAATTTCGTTCGAAAATTCGTTATGAGCTGCCCTGACTGTCAACGCCGCAAATCACCGCCTTTCCACTCGTCCGGTGCGCTTCAACCGCTTCCGTGCCCTGCCAAACCTTTCGATCGGATCGGAATCGATCTCTATGGCCCTCTACCGACAACATCAGATGAAAATCGGTGGATCATAGTCGCTGTGGACCATTTAACACGCTACGATGAGACCGCCGCCCTTCCAAGTGCCACTGCGCGGGACGTAGCATCCTTCATCCTTCATCGCTTCATACTACGACATGGTGCACCTCGAGAACTACTAAGCGACCGAGGTCGAGCCTTTCTATCAGAAGTCGTCACGTCTCTGCTTTCTGAATGCCATGTTGTTCATCGCAAGACCACGGCATACCACCCGCAGACTAACGGGCTCACGGAAAGATTTAACCACACCCTTGGCGATATGGTCGCCATGTATGTGACATCCGATCATACTAACAGGGATCGCATTCTTCCATTCATCACGTTCGCATATAACACCGAGAGACAGTCTACCACTGGATTTTCACCTTTCTTTCTTCTTTATGGACGCGAACCATCTCACACTATCGACACTCTCCTTCCATACCGTCCTGACGCATCCGAATGCCCATCTGTGTCCGAAGCTGCCCGAAATGCTGAAGAGTGCCGTGAACTCGCACGCACCTTTACGTCACAAGAACAACAGCGCCAGAAAGAAAACAACGCCGACTCTTCACGAAGCCCCAGCTATTCCCCGGGATCACTTGTATGGCTGGCTGTTCCTTACCAAACCCCCGGCATTTCCTCAAAACTCGTTCCAAAGTACGAGGGCCCATACCGCGTTTTGGAGCAAACCTCGCCGGTGAATTTTCTCATCGAGCCACTTTCCCCATCTGACGACATGCGCCGGCGTGGACGTGACATCGTCCACGTCGCCCGCTTTAAGCCATATCATAGCCCTCTGCCTCCAGACTCTTAGGTCGCCAGGATGGCTCTTTCTTGGCGGGGGCAAATTGTGAAGAAGAAAACGCATTGTTGGCAAGCAACGTCGCCCCCGCTTGGGTACTGGGTGCTGGGCTTCGCTCGCTCGGCTCGTGCTGATCATCGCCGGCATCTGCTTGACCGTTGCTCTTGTCCGATCGTGTTTCGTCGTAGGACCACCGTCGCAACAGTCGCCAATAAACCCTTCTTCAATATATATACATATATATATATATATATATATATATATATATATATATATATATATATATATATATATATATATATATATATATATATATATATATATCAGATCGAACAGACAATAATGCCAAGGAAAGTATTGGGGAAGATATTAGACCAAATTGTAATGTAAATACGAAAATACGAAGAAAAGTGGGTGAAAAGATAACTTGCCGTGAGATCCTGCCCACGGCAAGTTCCTTTTTCACCCACTTTTCTTCATATTTATATTACAATTTGGTCTAATATCTTCCCCTATACTTTCCTTGGCAGTATTGTCTGTTAGATCTCATTATTACTGTGTAAAAACACAGAAAAACGAGCCCTTGGGTATACACTTCTTTCCTTATACACACACACACACACACACACACACACATATATATATATATATATATATATATATATATATATATATATATATTGTGATGGTCAAGCAAGGTAGCCTTGCGTTGTAGCTAGGCCAAGAAGTGGCCCAGACTTCTTCGTTCTTTTTCACACGAAAACCACGCGAAACTATATGGCAGGCTTTAGTCCCCCCTTTGAAATGCATCGACTGAATGCTTGTAAATAAAACAAGAAAAAACCATAAATAGAACACGTGATGTCACAGAGAATCAGAAATCGATCTGGTCCAGAAACTTGTCTCCGTCAACCATTTTTTCAGATGCGAAGAACTCGGTGACATCCGCTACACGGTCTCTAAAGGCCACGGTGGTACCGCGGAAAAGATGTCGGTGCTCGAATTTGAAATTTGTGACGAGTATCTGCGACCATCTGTCACGCACGCGCAGAATGCTTCACACTGCACACACAGTTTGAAGCAACAAAAGGGATACGTTGGTCTCAGTGACCACGTCACCATCTTGGAGGTCTTCACAGGTGAATTCCACGAAAGCAGTCGCTCGGTGAGGCAGCGTCACGCTTTCGTCGGCCACACACAGCGCAGATCTACGAAGGCTATCGGCGCCTCGATCGGTTGCACGTTGCGTCGAGAAAGTCACCATTCGCTCGCGGAGATTTATGATCGCGCTGTTTTCTCGGAAGATGCCAATACCAAGGATGAGCTGACGAGAACAGTCATGTAGTACTAGGCATGTGACCACAAACGTTGACTCGTGTATTTCCACTCTTGCGGTACAGTGCCCCAATGGAGTAACAACGTTGCCTGCAGCCATGCGAATACGTGTCCCATTCCAAGGTGCCGTCACTTTCTTAAGACTGGTTGGTAATTTCCCCTTTTAATAGAATAACCTGCACCTGTGTCCACCAACGCGCTGACCTGAAGACCGTTTATCAACAAGGGAATGTCGAGCGACACTCGGTCACTGGGTTCAGACGCACAATCCAGCATTTCTCTCACATTGCACTCCGACGTGAATTCAATGTGTGCAGCGTCACGTTGGTGCAAGCGCGATAGGGGGTCTTTCGCGCTGTGAGTCCCAGCAACATCGCCCCCGAAGGTCGCTGCCTTTAGTTTTCCCGACGAGGGCGTGAAAAGCGTCCCCGTGCCGTTGTACCGAAACGTGTCCCAATGGCTGCGGGTTGCCGTGGAGATGGTGACTGCGATTGACACCTTGAGAAAGGTAGACGTTTCTGCGCGTGGTAGTCGTCTTTTTCTATTAGACCCTGACCATCTAGTGGACGAGGCGAATGAATGAAAAAAACAGCACAGTCCAAGTTCCCGGTAAATGTGACCGGCTTTACCCCAATGGAAGCAGAGGCGTCTTCTATTCTACGTACGCCAGATATCTGACTTCCGCATAGGACCACGGTGACCATCTATGTCCAAAGCAGCGTGGGCTCAAGGAATAGCTATTGCTGACATTGCCTTGATCGGGACTGCAAGGCTTGAGACCAGTATTAAAGTGCGCAAGGCTTCGACATATGTGCTGTTCGCCACACCAGTGGACGCAGGAAGTGGTTCTATATTGGTATAGCCATCAGTTGACAGCGACAGCTGTGAAGCACCTAGACTTCGTCCCGAATAATACTGGTGATGCTGCTCACCTCCGGCTGTTTCGCCCCGTGTAGTTTCGCCATTTCCCCATGGACGACGGAGCGAACGATTTCGCGAATCCATTCAATGCTGCTGTTCCCGAAGGAGGCGAAAAATTCAGCAGATGATGCAGCTTTCACTTGTCGGTCGAAAAGGACAGATTGTTGATGAAGTACTTTCTCTATCGTAGTGGCTTCAGTCAGAAACTCCGCGATATTTTTCGGAGGACTCTGCATTTAGACCAGTGAAAAGCTGCTCCTTCATGCCCCGCATCATAGCATCATATAGCGCACCTTTTTTTTTCTTCTGGCATTGCTGGATCCGCTCGCCTGAAAAGCCGCATCATGTTCTCCAAGTACATGGTGACGGTCTCGTTAGGTATCTGGATGCGTGAGAGCAGTGAACGTTCAGCACGTTCGCGGTGGTCGGGGCGCTGGTAGGTTTCCAAAAGGCGATGCTGAAACTCGCGCCAGGACGTTATGATATTTCATTTGTTCAGGGACCACGTTCGAGTGCCGTCTTTTTAGCAGGCGTAGACATTGCGGAGTTTGGAGGCTTCATTCCAGTATTTGATCGCTGTGACATGTTCGAACTCGCTCAGCCAGTCGTCCACGTCATCAACCAGCTATCCGTGAAAGGGACTAGGCATCAGTAAGTTCTGGACAGTGCAATAGATCGGTGTAGACGAAGTAGGAGTTCTCATGGCGTCTTGAGGTGAAGTCACAGTCGCTCTGTGGATAAGCTGCTCTTCTGTCTCTGGTGATATAGGCCTCGTTGGCGGCGGATCCTTCAGTGAACTGGCGTACTCACGAGCACAAGGCTTGTGTTCCGGCTCCAAGCCGGGCTCTTGTGCATGGGGTGTGTCGTGAGCTGTCGTACCCAGCAGCTGACTCAGTCCGAACTTCTTCGTCCTCTTCCACACGAAAACCACGCAAAACCATGCTGCAATATACATATCCGCAATGAAGTTCACACACGTACGTAATAACTTTATTGACGTTTCGGCCGCGGGTCCAGTCTTCATCGGAATAACTGATTATAACGTGAATAAAGTTAATTCGTACGAGTGTCAACTTCATTGCGGATACTTTTACTTGGAGTTAGCATCCCCTCTTCGACGCGCCTCCCGAGGTGCGCCAGACCTTGGTTCAACGGGACCGGATGCTCGCCGCAGGAGGATCATCATAGAGAACCCATACTAGGGATATATATATATATATATATATATATTGTTATGGCGTTTATTAGCCGGCACACAGCGAGTCTACACAATGGCGACAGTAACGGCTAAAACACGGGGTCTCCGCACGAGCGGCGTTCTCTTTGGGCAGACCCACTAGAAGGCACATAAGAGTTCGACCCACTTCAGTGTTCGGCGGCTTCTGTACAATTACCCCGGGGTCGAAGAGGGAGCCGCCTGGCGACCTAACAGCTTGTCACTACGAGCGGGTCATAGTAAGCCTTCAGACGCTCCACGTTGACTATGTCGCGCCCGCAGCGGTGCATGTCCGAAGATTGTTCAATTGGCTCGATAAGATAGTTGACCGGAGATGTGCGCTCGATCACACGGTAGGGACCTTCATATTTCGGGAGTAGTTTGGAAGAAAGGCCAGCTACAGAGGTCGGGATTGAGAGCCATACAAGGGAACCAGGAAGGAAGGTGGGCTCAGAAGTGGCGGAGCCATCACGAATACTCTTCTGCCGCTTTTGCTCATGCGTCGTAAAAGTCTTGGCAAGCTCGCGACACTCTTCAGCAAGCCTGGCGGTCTCGGAAATAGGTGTACACTCAGATGGATCCGGCGTGTACGGGAGTATCGTGTCGATGGTGTGTGATGGGTGCCTTCCGTACAGCAAAAAGAAAGGTGAAAAACCAGTCGTGCTCTGAGGGGCGGTGTTGTAGGCGTAAGTGACGAAGGGCAGTATGGTATCCCAATTCGTGTGGTTGGCAGCGACGTACATAGAAAGCATGTCACCGAGGGTGCTGTTAAAGCGTCGGTGAGGCCATTCGTCTGTGGGTGGTAAGCAGTAGTTTTGCGGTGGACAGAATGGCACTCCGTCAGAATGGCTTCGAACGACTTCCGACAAGAAGACACGGCCTCGATCGCTGAGAAGCTCTTGGGGTGGTCCGTGGCGCAGTATAAAATTGATGCAGCAGGAAGGACGCAACATCGCGCGCAGTAGCCGCAGGGAGAGCGGCGGTTTCGGCGTATCGCGTTAAATGGTCAACCGGCAACGATGGCCCAGCGGTTACCAGCCGACGTCAGAGGAAGTGGTTCATACAAATCGATACCTACGCGCCCAAAGGGACGGTCAGGGCAAGGTAACGGTTGCAGACCAGCGTGCGACATGTGTGCTGACGGTTTACCGGCGTTGGCAAGTGAGGCAAGAGCGAACGAACTGCTGCCACATAGCGGTACAATCCCGCACTAGAAGTAGCGTTGTCTAATGCGATGGTAGGTTTTGAATACCCCAGAGTGCGCGCACTGTGGATCAGAATGGAAGGATTCACATATCTCCGACCGCAGACTGCGGGGTATCACGAGTAGCCACTGCCGGCCATCGGCGTCGTAATTGCGTCGGTGTAGGAGGCCGTCACGAATGGCGAAATGGTGAGCTCGACGACGCAAGGCACGCGTGGATGGCGTTGCGGACGGATCAGAGAGCAAGTCGATCAGTTGGGCGATCCAATTATCCTTTCGCTGTTCGGTAGCGATGATGTCAACATCAATGGCAGAAACAACAACCGAGGATACTGAGCAGAGCACGTTAGCTTCAGGCAGAGGGGAGCGCGAGAGGGCGTCGGCGTCAGCATGCTGGCGTCCGTTGCGGTAGAGGACGCGGATGTCGTAGTCTTGTAAGCGAAGAGCCCAACGGGCGAGGCGGCCTGAGGGATCCTTCAATGATGACAGCCAGCATAGTGCATGATGGTCAGTGACGACATCGAATGGGCGACCATACAAATGAGGTCGAAACTTTGTAAGAGCCCAGACGATTGCCAGGCACTCCTTTTCCGTGACGGTGTAGTTTGTCTCGGCTCTCGTGAGCGTACGGCTTGCATATGCCACAACATAATCAGGGAACCCGGGTTTGCGCTGCGCCAGGACAGCACCGAGGCCTACACCACTGGCGTCCGTGTGCACTTCTGTTGGGGCCGTAGGGTCATAGTGGCGGAGAATGGGAGGAGACGTCAACAAGTGGCGGAGCTTCAAGAACGCGTTTTCGCACTCTGACGACCACGAATTGAGGGGCCCGTTACTTCCGAGGAGCTTCGTCAGCGGTGATATAATCGTGGCGAAGTTTCGTATAAAGCGTCGGAAGTATGAGCACAGGCCCACGAAACTACGCAGTTCTTTGACGGACGCAGGTTTTGGGAATTCGGCCACGGCCCGAAGCTTGGCTGGGTCAGGAAGAATGCCATCCTTGGACACGACGTACCCTAGGATGGTGAGTTGGCGTGCTGCAAAGCGGCACTTCTTCAGATTTAGTTGCAAGCCGGCATTGCTCACACGTGCGAAAACTTCTTTTAGACGTTGGAGATGGGTGGAGAAATCTGGAGCGAAGACAACAACGTCATCGAGGTAACACAAACACGTGTGCCATTTCAAGTTGCGCAGTACGGTGTCCATCATGCGCTCAAATGTCGCAGGTGCATTACACAGACCAAACGGCATGACGTTCAATTCGTACAAGCCGTCGGATGTGATGAAGGCAGTCTTCGGTCGAGCGTCATCAGCCAGGGGTACTTGCCAGTACCCCGAGCGCAGATCGAGAGAAGAAAAAAATTGGGCTCCGTGAAGGCTGTCAATTGCGTCGTCGATGCGCGGCAGTGGGTAGACATCCTTGCGAGTGATCTTATTGAGCCGTCTGTAGTCCACACAGAACCGCACAGAACCATCTTTCTTCGCAACAAGAACAACAGGAGACGCCCATGGACTGTCCGAGGGCCGAATGACGTCGCGTCGGAGCATATCGTCAACTTGCTCGTTAATTTGCCGGCGTTCAGCAGGCGACACGCGGTATGGACATTGCCGTAATGGTGGATGGGCACCAGTGTCAATACGATGCGTAACAGTGGACGCGCGACCGAGAGAACTTCGCCCGACATCGAAAGAAGAACGGTATTCTTGCAACAGGTCTAGAAGCTGGGAACGCTGCACTGACGTAAGGTTGTCATCAATGAATGGGCCAAATACATCAGGAGATGATGGGTCAGAAGTAGAAACAGCACTGATGGTACGTGAATCGGGACAACGCGAGTCTTCGGGTACGTCCAGGACTTGTGCGTCGTCGACTGCTTCCACTCTGCCGAGACATTCCCCTTGAACCAAGGTAACAGTGTACGGGGATGGGTTGGTCACAAAAATAGCGGCGTTGCCTTGGGTGATTTGCACGGTCGCGAAAGGTACTAGCAACCCTTTCCTCCTGGAAGCACGGTAGGATGGCGAAACAAGTGCAATTGTGTCGGAGAGACCGGTGCAGTAGACCGATACGCCCATCGTCGAGCTTGGAGGCACTATAGTATCGTCTTTCACAAGAATCTTGTTCAGTGTCGAGGGACCGTCTTCTGGCGTCAAATGCGAGAAGGGCGAGAGTTCAATTTCAGCGGCGGCACAATGAATGATGGCGTCGTTGCGGGAGAGAAAATCCCATCCCAAGATGACGTCATGAGAGCATGCAGGAATGATGATGAATTGGGCGACATACAGAACGTCCTGAACGACAACGCGAGCTGTGCAGCCTGCTGTAGGATTAATACGATGTGAGCTAGCGGTACGAAGGGACAGTCCAGAAATCAGCGTCGTCACTTTTCGAAGCAAGCGGCAAAGGTTTTCGCTCATAACTGATACCGCAGCTCCAGTGTCAATAAGGGCAGATGCATGAACACCGTCCACAAGCACGTCAATGACATTAGATGGGCGGCTCTGAGGGCTTTCACAATGCGATAGCGTCGCAGCCCTTGCCTCGGGGACTGCGACGACTAGTTTTCCCGCTCATGAGCAGAAGAACTTGACCGCATGGGGGACAGAGACCGACGTCGTGGAGACGGCGACCTTCGAGCAGACGGACCTGGGCGAGACAGTGGCACAGACGGCAGTTCCTCGTTATACGAACGGCTAAGGTGGCCAGCAACAGGAGAAGTGGGAGCCGGCTGTAGTCGAGAGCAATAACGGGCTACGTGACCGGCGTAACCGCAAGCAAAGCAGATGGGCCGGTTGTCGGGTGTGCGCCATCGGTTTGCCGGGGTGGGTCTCGCCCGGAACGGTGTCTGGAAAGGCTGCATGGTGGGCTGAAAATGAGGCTGAGGGGTTGCGCCAACATATGCAGCCGGCATACCCGCTGCAAAGGACGGAGGTCGTGCGGCAGCTTCGGCGTAAGTCACTGGTGCAGGCGCTTGAACGACTGGAGGCGGCCTTGCGACCACTTGGGCGTAACTTGGGGGTGCAGGGGCCGGAAGTTGTTGTGGGTGGTACGCAGGCATGACCTCCGCTATTTCCTGCTCAATCGCTCGGCGGATGGGTGGAAGAATGGTAGGGGCCGATTGTTGAGCAGCCGGTGGGTGGGCAAAGGGCAGGAGAGAGAACTGCCGCGCGATTTCCTCACGTATGAAGGACTTGAGATCTGCCAGCAGTGCCACCTGATCACAGCTCGCTTCCAAGCCTGCAAGCCCTGCATCTCGTGATGTGGAGCGACGGGTCATCGAACGCTGCCGGCGGAGCTCCTCGTAGCTCTGGCACAGCGTGATGACCTCAGCTACTGTGCCTGGGTTTTTGGCAAGCAGCATCGTGAAGGCATCATCGTCAATGCCCTTTATGACGTTCCGGATCTTGTCTGATTCGGACATGCTGTCGTTCGACTTCTTGCACAAGTCCAGGACATCTTCAATGTAACTGGTGAATGACTCACCGGCCTGCTGAGCGCGTTCGCGTAAGCGCTGCTCGGCTTGCAGCTTGCGAACGGCAGGGCGGCCAAAAACGTTGGTGATAGCAGTCTTGAAACCGGACCAGGTTGCAAACTCGGACGCGTGGTTGGTGTACCACAAACTTGCAACGCCCGCAAGGTAGAACACCAAGTTTGTCAACTTGCCGTCCTCGTCCCATTTGTTGGGGACGCTCACGCGCTCGTAAATGGCGAGCCAGTCCTCCACGTCAGTGCCATCGGCGCCCGTGAAGATGGGTGGATCGCGGATCCTGGGGACACCGGGACATGGTGGTGGCATGGGAGGAGGCGTTTGCTGAGAGGCGTCGTGGGACATGGTAGATTGCAGCGTACGTGAGCGTAGTTCCAAGGGCATCGAAGGGGATCGTAGCACTCTCCACCAATTTGTTATGGCGTTTATTAGCCGGCACACAGCGAGTCTACACAATGGCGACGGTAACGGCTAAAACACGGGGTCTCCGCACGAGCGGCGTTCTCTTTGGGCAGACCCACTAGAAGGCACATAAGAGTTCGACCCACTTCAGTGTTCGGCGGCTTCTGTACAATATATATATATACATACATATATATATATATGTATATATATATTAATATATATATATATATATATATATATATATATATATATATATATATATATATATATATATATATATATATATATACTGTTAAGGCGTTTATTAGCCGGCAACGAGCGAGAATATACAATGGCGACAGTCACAGCCAAGCACGGGCCCTCAGCGCGAGCGGCGTCCTTGTTGGGTAGGCCCACTAGAAAGTACTCAAGAGTTCGACCCATTTCAGGGTTCGGAGGCTTCGCTACAATTACCCCGGGGTCGAAGAGGGAGGCGCCTGGCGACCTAACAGCTTGTTACTATGAGCGGGTCATAATAAGCCTTCAGGCGCTCCACGTTGACGATGTCTCGCCCACGGCAGCGCATGTCCGAAGATTGTTCAACGGGTTCGATCAGATAGTTGACGGGTGAGGTGCACTCGATGACACGGTAGGGGCCTTCGTATTTGAGACGTAGTTTGGAAGAGAGGCCAGCTGCAGAGGTCGGGATCGAGAGCCACACAAGCGCGCCAGGAAGGAACGTGGGCACAGAAGTGGAGGAGCCATCACGAATACTCTTCTGCCGCTCTTGCTCTTGCGTCGTAAAAGTCTTGGCAAGCTCGCGACACTCTTCAGCAAGCCTGGCTGTCTCGGAAATAGGTGTACACTCAGATGGATCCGGCGTGTACGGGAGCATTGTGTCCATTGTGTGCGACGGGTGCCTTCCGTACAGCAAGTAGAAAGGTGAAAACCAGTCGTGCTTTGATGGGCGGTGTTGTAGGCGTAGGTGACGAAGGGCAGTATATTATGCCAATTAGTGTGGTTGGCAGCGACGTACATAGAAAGCATGTCACCGAGGGTGCGGTTAAAGCGTTCGGTGAGGCCATTCGTCTGTGGGTGGTAAGCAGTAGTTTTGCGGTGGACAGAATGGCACTCCGTCAGAATGACTTCGACGACTTCCGACAAGAAGACACGGCCTCGATCGCTGAGAAGCTCTTGGGGTGGTCCGTGGCGCAGAATAAATCGATGCAGCAGGAAGGACGCAACATCGCGCGCAGTAGCCGCAGGGAGAGCGGCGGTTTCGGCGTATCGCGTTAAATGGTCAACGGCAACGATGGCCCAGCGGTTACCAGCCG
The DNA here is from genome assembly GCF_013339725.1 of Rhipicephalus microplus. Taxonomy (NCBI): domain Eukaryota; kingdom Metazoa; phylum Arthropoda; class Arachnida; order Ixodida; family Ixodidae; genus Rhipicephalus; species Rhipicephalus microplus. Next base: position 104,823,925 of record NC_051165.1, read on the forward strand.
ACGTCAGAGGAAGTGGTCCATACAAATCGATACCTACGCGCCCAAAGGGACGGTCAGGGCAAGGTAACGGTTGCAGACCAGCGTGCGACATGTGGGCTGACGGTTTACGGCGTTGGCAAGTGAGGCAAGAGCGAACGAACTGCTGCACATAGCGGTACATCCCGCGCCAGAAGTAGCGTTGTCGAATGCGATGGTAGGTTTTGAATACCCCAGAGTGCGCGCATTGCGGATCAGAATGGAAGGATTCACATATCTCTGACCGCACACTGCGGGGTATCACGAGTAACCACTGCCGGCCGTCGGCGTCGTAATTGCGTCGGTGTAGGAGGCCGTCACGAATGGCGAAATGGCGAGCTTGACGACGCAAGGCAAGCGTGGATGGCGTTGCGGATGGATAAGAGAGCATGTCGATGAGCGGGCCGATCCAATTATCCTTTCGCTTTTCAGTAGTCATGATGTCAACATCAATGGCAGAAACAGCAGCCGAGGATACTGAGCAGAGCACATCACCTACAGGCAGAGGGGAGCTCGAGAGGGCGTCGGCGTCAGCATGCTGGCGTCCGTTGCGGTAGAGCACGCGGATGTCGTAGTCTTGTAAGCGAAGAGCCCAACGGGCGAGACGGCCTGAGGGATCCTTCAATGATGAAAGCCAGCATAGTGCATGATGGTCGGTGACGACATCGAATGGGCGACCATACAAATAAGGCCGAAACTTTGTAAGAGCCCAGACGATCGCCAGGCACTCTTTCTCCGTGACGGTGTAGTTTTTCTCGGCTCTCGTGAGCGTACGGCTTGAATATGCTACGACATATTCAGGGAATCCGGGTTTTCGCTGTGCCAAGACAGCGCCGGGGCCTACACCGCTGGCGTCCGTGTGCACCTCCGTTGGGGCTGTAGGGTCGTGGTGGCGTAGAATGGGAGGCGACGTCAACAAATGGCGGAGCTTCGCGAACGCGTCGTCACACTCGGATGACCACGAATTGAAGGACCCGTTGCTTCCAAGAAGCTTCGTCAGCGGTGATATGATCGTGGCGAATTTTGGTATGAAGCGTCGGAAGTATGAGCACAGGCCCACGAAACTACGCAGTTCTTTGACAGATGCAGGTTTGGGGAATTCGGCCACGGCCTGAAGCTTGGCAGGATCAGGAAGAATGCCGTCTTTGGACACGACGTACCCCAGTATGGTGAGTTGCCGTGCTGCAAAGCGGCACTTTTTCAGATTTAGTTGCAAGCCGGCATTGCTCACACGTGCGAAAACTTCTTTCAGACGTTGGAGATGCGTGGAGAAATCCGGAGCAAAGACAATGACATCGTCCAGGTAACACAAGCACGTGTACCATTTCAAGTTGCGCAGAACGGTGTCCATCATGCGCTCAAAGGTCGCAGGTGCATTACATAGACCAAACGGCATGACGTTGAACTCGTACAAGCCGTCTGGCGTGACGAAGGCGGTCTTTGGTCGAGCGTCGTCAGCCATGGGTACTTGCCAGTACCCCGAGCGCAGATCGAGAGAAGAAAAAAAATCGGCTCCATGAAGGCTGTCAATCGCGTCATCGATGCGTGGCAGTGGATAAACATCCTTGCGAGTGATCTTATTGAGCCATCTGTAGTCCACACAGAACCGCACAGAACCGTCTTTCTTCGCAACAAGAACAACAGGAGACACCCATGGACTGTCCGAGGGCCGAATAATGTCGCGTCGGAGCATATCGTCAACCTGATCGTTAATTACTCGACGTTCAGCAGGCGACACGCGATATGGACGTTGCCGTAAAGGTGGATGGGCACCAGTGTCGATGCGATGCGTAACAACGGACGTGCGACTGAGAGAACTTCGCCCGACATCGAAAGAAGAACGATATTCTTGCAACAGGTCCAGAAGTTGGGAACGCTGTACGGCCGTAAGGTTGTCAGCGTTGGAGGGGCCAAATACATCAGCAGATGACGAATCAGAAGTGGAAACAGCATTGATGGTACATGACCTGAGACCACGCGTGTCATCGGGTACGTCCAGGACTTGTGCGTCGTCGACTGGTTCCACTCTGCCGAGACATTCCCCTCGAAGCAAGGTAACAGCGTACGGGGACGGGTTGGTTACAAAAATAGCAGTGTTGCCCTGGTTGACCTGCACGGTCGCGAAAGGTACTAGCAACCCTTTTCTGCTGCAAGCGCGGTCAGATGGCGAAACAAGTCCAATGGTGTCGGAGAGACCAGCGCAGTAGACAGACACATCCGTCGTCGAGTTTGGAGGCACTGTTGTATCGTCTTTCGCTAGAATCTTGCTCAGTGTCGGGGTACTGTCTTCTGGCGTCAAATGCGAGAAGGGTGAGAGCTCAATTTCGGCGGCGGCACAATGGATCACGGCGTCATGGCGGGAGAGAAAGTCCCATCCCAGGATGACGTCATGAGAGCATGCCTGAATGATAATGAACTGGGCGACATACAGAACGTCCTGGATGACAACGCGAGCTGTGCACCCTGCTGTAGGATGAATGCGGTGCAAACTTGTAGTACGGAGGGATAACCCAGAAATCAGCGTCGTCACTTTTCGAAGCAAGCGGCAAAGGTTTTCGCTCATAACTGATACCGCAGCTCCAGTGTCAATAAGGGCAGATGCATGAACACCGTCCACAAGCACGTCAATGACATTAGATGGGCGGCTCTGAGGGCTTTCACAATGCGATAGCGTCGCAGCCCTTGCCTCGGGGACTGCGACGACTAGTTTTCCCGCTCATGAGCAGAAGAACTTGGCCGCATGGGGGACAGAGACCGACGTCGTGGAGACGGCGACCTTCGAGCAGACGGACCTGGGCGAGACAGTGGCACAGACGGCAGTACCTCGTTATACGAACGGCTAAGGTGGCCAGCAACAGGAGAAGTGGGAGCCGGCTGTAGTCGAGAGCAATAACGGGCTACGTGACCGGCGTAACCGCAAGCAAAGCAGATGGGCCGGTTGTCGGGTGTGCGCCATCGGTTTGCCGGGGTGGGTCTCGCCCGGAACGGTGTCTGGAAAGGCTGCATGGTGGGCTGAAAATGAGGCTGAGGGGTTGCGCCAACATATGCAGCCGGCATACCCGCTGCAAAGGACGGAGGTCGTGCAGCAGCTTCAGCGTAGGTCAGAGGGGCGGGTGCTTGAACGACTTGGGGCGGCCTGGTGACCACTTGCGCGTAACTCAGGGACGCAGGAGCCGGAGGCTGTTGGGGGTGGTAAGCAGGCATTACCTCTGCTATTTCCTGTTCAATAGCTCGGCGGATGGGAGGGAGAAGGGTAGTAGCCGATTGTTGAACAGCAGGTTGGTGGGCAAAGGGAAGGAGCGAGAACTGACGCGCGATTTCCTCACGGATAAAGGACTTCAGGTCTGCCATCAACACCACTTGGTCACAACTGGCCTCCAAGCCAGCAAGCGTTGCAGCTCGTGGTGGGGAGCGTCGGGTCATCGAACTCTACCGGCGGAGCTCCTCGTAGCTCTGGCACAGTGTGATGATCTCAGCCACCGTGCCGGGGTTTTTGGCGAGCTGCATCGTGAAGGCATAATCGTCAATGCATTTCATGATGTTTCGGATCTTGTCAGACTCGGACATGGTGTGATTGGATTTGTTACATAGGTCCAGGACATCTTCAATATAGCTGGTGAATGACTCACCAGCCTCTTGAGCACGTTTACGCAAGCGCTTCTTGGCTTGCAGCTTGCGAACAGCAGGGCGGCCGAAGACGTTGACGATTGCGGTCTTGAAATCGGACCAGGGGGCAAAATCGGACGCGTGGTTGTTGTACCACAAACTGGCGACACCGGCAAGGTAAAATACCAAGTTCGTCAGCTTGCCATCCTCGTCCCATTTGTTGGGGACGCTCACGCGCTCGTAAATGGGGAGCCAGTCCTCCACGTCAGTGCCATCAGCGCCAGTGAAGATGGGTGGATCGCGGATTCTGGGGACACCGGGACAAGAGGGTGGCATTGGAGGAGGCGTTTGCTGAGAAGCGTCGTGGTACATAGTAGATGACAGGGTACGTGATCGTAGCTCCAAAGGCATAGACAGGGATCGCAGCACTCTCCACCAAATTGTTAAGGCGTTTATTAGCCGGCAACGAGCGAGAATATACAATGGCAACAGTCCCAGCCAAGCACGGGCCCTCAGCGCGAGCGGCGTCCTTGTTGGGTAGCCCCACTAGAAGGTACTCAAGAGTTCGACTCATTTCAGGGTTCGGAGGCTTCCCTACAATATATATATATATATATATATATATGTAGAGAGAGAGAGAGAGAGAGAAAGTGTCTGCGTTGCGGTCAGGGTAGAAATTATTATGCAGAGTGATGGAAATCGGCGCTTTAGAATGAGCACTTATTTACTTGAAAAATTAGACTTTTTTGTTATAAAAAGTGTGGACGCCTATCTGTAACTTTTAAGAACGTGGCAGTAGTGATTGCTTGCTATGGCGTAAGTTTCTCCTGGCTCATTGATGCCTATTTATGATGTGTATTTATTCAAATACTGGCAGAGTTTGAGCACTGTGCACTGCTTTCGAATCTGTAAAGGGCTCATTTTAGGTTGTGGGCTGCCTTCGTAACAAATTTAAATGTGCTCTCAAAACTAAACCCTGGCTTAATTTGCGTTTATGCACTGTTTTTGTAACGTATTGAAATGTTCTCTCAGAAATAAACTCTTCTACCCTACCAGTTCTGTCTCAGTAGTTCAAAAGTAGTCTGAGTTTTGCTCCACAGGGGAAAAAAAAACACGGGGCACTGCGTGATGAAGTTTTGCAGATAAAATGATTTTAGGTAACTCTAGATAGACACTTGGAGAGGCAACTAAGTTGATGGCGTTTTAGCTCTTTCGGTATAGAAACTGTGGCACAGGAAACGAACACAACATATAATAGAAATGAAAAAAAGAAAATGAAAAATTCCGCCACACGTACAAGGCGGGAACGTGAGTCTTCCCGGAAATGTTCCCATACTGGCCATGAATGACGCTAGTAATGCGGAAGTATGAGGGATGAATGCGTTGTTTCAGAGAACGAACCGTCGTTTTCATATTGTATGAAATGCCTTGAAGGAAAATTTAGAGGCATGCTACAAATTTTTTCTTCTCCTTCGTTTAGTTTCTTTGCTTCAGCAAGTGCAGTGCTATGAATAAGTGGAGTGCGTAATGTTCACTTCAAACAATATCTAAGCAACATTTGAAAGTTTGCCCCCAGCTGTGTCACTGCAGTTCATAGCCCGACCAGGCATATATGAAAAGGAAGTGAATGCAATTTGTTGTCTAAAACATACTGTACAGCGGAATTGAAATATTTAGGCTTTATAGGAGGAACCCAGAGTTTATCGAAATGATTTGTCATTACAATATAGTGGCGCGTTTCTTGATTTTTACATAAATATATTGAGCGGTTGAATAGTTTGGGGGACACTTCGGGGTTGTAGTGACGTAGGTGACAATAGACGACGGTAAAGAGACCCTGAAACACTTTTTAAAGTTACCATAATATGAACTCTCTGGAAGAGCTTATTGCCTCACGAATAAAACGGCGCAATTTTTTTTAATTCATGCAGTGTGAGTGGATAATGATGAACAAACTTTATTTATATAGCAGAAAGATCATACTCCCCTTTCTGGTGCTAGAGAAGAAGAGAAGACCAAACCTAGACGATGGCCAATGTCAACACCGGATGGCAACACCGGAGCTTTCAAAGCGAGAACACGTCTTTTGCCTGTGATTTCGGCGGCCTGTTTATTTATTTTTTCTTTTGCCTCCACTTCGCGTTTTTGTGTGCGCAGCCCTTTCAGGGGCTTATCGTGAAGACCAGGGGGAAGCTCGAGAACTCCCTCATGCTCATGGACCAAAACTCTCTCGTCGCCCACCACACTTGATTACAGTTTCCGAAATCGGTGCGAGATGAACAAGGGCAGCAGAGTACCGCGGCGCTCCCTGAGGAACTCCACGAGGTTGAAGTCATTGCAACCTCACTGCGCACAAACGTGCTACTCCAAAATGCGGTACGAAAATTCTTGCTTCCAGCAGGAAGAGGCAGCCGAAACTGGCCATGCCGGATACTTTTAAGTAAAAAAGAAGAAGAACATGAAACGGAAGGTGGCGACACGGACAAAGAAGCCACGCTGAATCTCACGAAACTTCACCCTCGAGCTGGCACAACTGGCACTGTCACCTCGTCAGTTTCCACCTCTTCCTGAGAGCACTACACACCAGGGAGGCTGATCGAATGGGTCCTACATTTCTTTTTGATGTACCTTTTCCGTCCTATCCCTTTAATTCACTTTACCCCATCCCTGTGCCGACCTGCTGAGGTGTCATCTTTAAGTTAGACAGTTACGGGTGGCACCTTTCTCTTCTTTTCCTTTTTATAACCACCTATATGGAGGGATTGGAAATACCTATACAAAAAAGACAGACATTCTCGATTTGTGTGATCACGCGCACTCTTCCATAATAATGTATATCATAAGGAACACGCCAATTGAACATACTAATCATCAGTAGCGCAGGCAAATTTTTTTCTGCGTAAGCGTTGTGGGGGAGAAGGTTTACTTTACCCTGTGTATGTACGCGCGTGCGTTTGATTGGCGCGGTCATATTTCGGGGGGGGGGGGAGGGAGTTGGACACTTTTGATTCCTCGCCTGGTTACGCCATTGCTAAGAATGAAAGTTTGCAGGGTGGGTTCAATGGGCAGGTTCCACTACAGTCTGGTAATATTTTTACCGCATTACTGTGCGGCTCACTGGTCATTTCCATTTGAGTCAATAACAAGCAGATGCTGCAAATGCAGATGGAAACAACAATCGTAACGGTTGTTCCTGAGGGCTTTTTTGGAGTCATAACAAGCAGATGCTGCAAATGCAGATGGAAACAACAATCGTAACGGTTGTTCCTGAGGGCTGTCATCGATGTTTTCTGCGATGAACAGGTGTGACTATTCAAAGCAGCGCTCCATATAACTGACAGCGAGTATGCGAAGCATGCAGGTTCCTGTAAATTGGTAAAATGACTAAAATGACAAGATGAATCAGTCGTTTTGGAGCACATTGACATCCTATGGCTGCAGGAAAACCGGCGTCGCTATGTTTTCTGCACTCTGAAGCAACTGGCACACTTGGCAAAAAGTTAAATGTGAAGAATTAGGTTTAATATGCCGACAGTGCCACTTCCGCGGTTCCACAGCTCTGAAGCTCCATGATTTAATGCCGCCAGCAAGTGGTTGGCCCACAATTGCGCTTTATTGACGTAGCAAAAAAATGGTTTGGCGTTAAAACTTTCCACCCCACCCTCTTCCCAAAATTTTTAGGTTTTGCCTATTTATATATACAAAGAGAAATAATAACGCAATCACGAACACTATTGATAAACAGTGGCTGCTGGGAGTGCGCGCAAGCGGCGGAAGGGAGCGCCTAGAGAGATAGAGAGAAAAAGGAAGGTTAACCAGATATATGCATCTAATTTGCTACCCAGCACTGGGGGTGAAGAAATATGGGCAAGAAAGAGGAGGAGCGCCTCCAATTATTTGTAATGCGTACGAAATATGACTTGCATGCCCTTTCCAGACATATTCAAATCAGTCACATCGAGAGCTGCTGGTGAGGTTGTCTTCGGTTTACTATTCGTGCACTTGGGCTCATTCCAAGTTATCATAGAGTTGGTCGAGGAACCCTACAACCTGAGGCGTAACAAAAATGGCTCGGAAACGTATGTACCGTTGCTTTTGTATGATTAAAGACTTAAAGCAGCTTCAGTATGCCGGCGCCGTGCTTGGAGAAAGTGCGCAGCTGGGCGGTCTTCCTTGCCTCCCTTTGTTTTTCTTTTTCTTTCTATTTCACTGTTCTTAAAGCTTGTTCTAAGTTGTGTGCTTATTTCTACTTCTTAGCCCCGCCCCCGCCCCCTCTTTCTCTCTTCGTATTACTCTTTGCTCGATTCAATTTTTCTTTGTATTAGGCTTACTTTATCTCTATTTCTCTTTTTATTTTCTTGTGCCATGTTTTTCTCTCTCCCCTTTCTCTTCTCACCTCCAATACTCATTTCCACCCAATCGTCATACTGTGGTATGCAAACTGCATACTTTCTATACTGTACTTTGCAGCCTGTGCGAATCGATAGCACAGTGGTTGCGACCTTCGCGTTCCCATCGCGAGTGCGCTAGTTTGAACTCGCCAAAAATTTCTTCGTATCGCTTTGTTTCGATCTCTTTCGTTCATTTCTCTCTCTCTCTCTACCTCTATCTCTTTGTACTCGTGCATTCACCCGTCAGAGGTGTCGCGTTGGTCAAATCGGCACACGTGTTAAGGTAGCCAAGCAGACAGACGAGGAAGTAAAGGAGGAGGAGAACATGTGCCATTTTGTGACGATGATAATTTTTGTTTGCGCGTGAAAACGCAATGATCGGCTTAAAAAGTCCCGCTTTAAAATGATGATGATCGACAAAGCGGATCTCTTTAGTTTAGATCACAGAAAATGCGCATAACACGCGCAGAAGTCTCGTCTTTGACTTTCCCCCGTAAACCAACCTTCGATGTGCTTCGTGTGAGAGCACGTAGATACTAAGGAAATCTCACGGCGAATATTTCGACTCACGTGGTCGTAGAAACTTATCGAAGTAGACCTTAGCTATCGTTACTCTTCTTTGCATTACTCGGAGTATAATAGTAATTGTGCGAATTCAGAAACCACACTGAGACTATGAGGAATGCCCTAGTAGAGGGCTCCGAAAATTTCGTTCAGAAGTACTTTTTTAACGTGTGCCTAAATATAAAAACGCGAACCTCTAACGTATCGCCTCCATCGAAACAAGGCTGCCGCCGCTGCTGGGCTTTGACGGTGCGACATTCGAATCAGCAGTCAAGCGCCATAACCATAGATCACCTCGGCAGTCTCGTACTTCAAATAGAAACTAGCGAAGTAATCGTATTGACTAGATGCTTAATATAGTTACTACAACTAGTTATACACCCCTGTTGTACTGTCATAAGAACTCGTCAGTACGAGTGGTACCGCGTCTATTGTTCATTCATTAATCAAATTCAATTTCTGTACATTTAGAGCGAGAGTAGTGTCATTCAGTGTTTGTCGCAAATAAAATGTGTATGAAGGCTCACATGGTTCACGTTAGACGTAATATATTTCTGAGAGTGCTTCCTACATGTTCTTTTCCAGATGGAAACAGTAGTATCACACAGTAAAATGGGCAGCTCATTTCTCCCAATGAGTTAAACATGGCGGGCGTGCTAATTTATCAATTACTCGCGATCGGCGTCCAGCCGACATCGCCCAGAGGCAACTGCCCACTTGCAAAACAGAAGGCGCATACAATCAGGGCAGTTTGGGGCATTCATGTGCAAGAGAACAAAGACTGTCTTAGTGCTGGCTTTCCACTAGAAGCGTCAGTGCAGTTTCGCTGAAAATAGCAGCGCGACAACAGTTCCTGAAGAAACACTTCTACACCCTTGGATTCCAGCGCCCCCAAGATATTCATCGTTGTGGTGCAGAACACCTAAATACATACAGTGTGTTCCACCACTCATCCCAATAGACCATCATTTTGCGCTTCGGCGGCACGTGTTTGGCGGCATCGCTGGAGCGTGCACAAGGCAACAAGAGGGTAAGCTTTACCGCAACGACCACAGATTTACTTTATCTCGTATTGCGTTTTGTAGTCACTCTTTCATTAAATGAAACAGGTTCAGAATTCGGCGTGAGCTCACGTGGCAACGCTGATTTTTTTTTATTTTAGTCATTCATGCTTTATCTTCGCCTTGGCATTATGATAAAGCTTGTTGTTGCTGTTGTTGTTGTTGTTGTTGTTGTTGTTGTTGTTTCTCTGTGCAAATGGCTCGTACCCAAAGAAGAGGATTGGCCGATTATAAGGTGGATTTGCCCTAAACTTTCAGCAATGCGTCATTCCTACAATTTTTTTGTTTCATAAAGCTTCTTCAGCCGCTGTAAGCGTCGTCTTTTCCCCTCCTATTCATCGAGGTTCTTTTTAGCAGCAGTTCACTGAAATAACAGCAGAGCGATTAAACGTAAGCTACAATCGACGAACTGCGTGCATTCTTAGCGTTTGTAAGTCGCACGCAGAGCTTGTGTCGCCATCTACAGTCTAACTAGCAAAGTAAAAAGAGCCGTTCGAAAAGTTGCAGCTTTTTCAGTGGCCTCGGCGATACGTCACGCGCACATGGGTATTTCGAAGGTCGCGTTCTCTCGTGATTCAGTATTAGTGAGTGGTTGGGTGCCTGATGTGGTCGACGGGCTTCGCACACGTTCTCAACCAAGGGAGTTACGCATGACGAAGCATTTCATTCTGGTTGACAGCATTGTCATTGTGCTCGCTTTGCACAAATCGAAGTATTTCGGTCTTCTTTCGTCAACTTTGTTAAGCTCACTGATACAATTTTCACCGAAATGCCGTTTTCAGAAAAGTGAGCAAAACGAGTTATGCACGTCCCAAAGGTGTTGAGCGGTCGCGAATACGAAACACATTCCGTGCTTCTATATCAACAACGTTCACCAAGCCATTTAAATGGCAGGAGAATGCGGTCGAGATGTTAATGGAGAAATTTAGAATAGCTTTGTTACCCTGCCGTGTAGGATTACTTTTATGACGTTGCAGGTAGCTGGCGAATCAAGCCTTGCATAATTTGCAGGCAATTTCCCTGCCCAGTTTTCTCTTTGCTGATCTAATGCCCTTTTGTTTGCGCTAAGGTCTTTCTATTGGTAATATACCAACGCGATGACCGAAAACAATTTAGCTGGATTCGTTGCCCGATGAGTACGCTAACATGACTGGTTATCGCAACCAGCATACAGGGCTCGCGATGAACATGGCTGTGTGCTGAGAGGGAAATAATTTTCGCAGAGCACATGTGAGTTCGTTCTCTACTGCATGAGTTTACTGCTGTCAGCATAAATTTGACTCGGGGTGGCTTCAACCATACTGTTTGTATATCGCGATCGTACGTCGACAGCGCAGTTCTCTGAACATCAAAGCTGTTTAGCGAATTATTACTTGTGAGCCGATCCACAAAACTATCATCCTTATAAATGAGCAGTAATTGGGTCAATCTCGCTACTGGTCTGCTACAAGTGAAGAAGGCAACAGCTATACCAACAAATGGCTGCGAAGCAGCGGCTGTCATCAGAAAACCCTGTATACGTAGTCTGTCGTTTTTTATGACAGGCAACTCGGGGGCGCGTGGTCTTAATTAGTACTAAAAGCGTGGTGTTCCGTGCGCTAGAACTGCTATGCGCTTCGGCTCCCCCATCGCGCTTTTTTCTTTGATGCAGAGTTATTTGTGCCTGCCAATCATTCATGTCTAGCGCATGCTGCCATATTCCTTGAGGAAGGACACGTTAAAGTAATGAATTTCAGCTCAATAAGCCCTTGAGAGAAATAAAAAAAAATTGTGTACTTTTTGAAGTTAAACAGGTAAAATTGTTACTGTACGTATGAAAACTATGACGAAAAAAAGACCTGATCGGCACAGTGAGGCTTTATAGTCTCAGCATTATTATGCCCGAGGCCTCAAGCCTCGTATTTCTGATATCCGACATTTTGTGTTTAAAAACCAGTTTCCAATTATTGTTATCTGTGGGCCACGGTTACACAATGCAATACGACTATACAGGTACGAAGTCTTCAAGTCCGCTACCTGCAATGAACAGAGTAAAGTCATTGTATATAGCAGATGCGACCTTTCCTATATCGACCTCCGTGTAGCACCTCACGATGACTACCAGTATGTCTGCTTGACAGTAAAACGTAGAGACCCCAATTTCACGCTGGTAGGCGCATATATATCACCTTCAAACCGTTTTGAAACCGAAAGACTACGTGCACTGTTAACAGCCACACCTGGATTATGGACCATCACCGGAGATTTCAACGCTTACCACCCACTATGGGGAGGTCAGAAGACAGACCATCGTGGAAGGCAAGTATTTTTTTTTTTGCTCTGGAGCAGCAGCTGTTTTGTGTAAACGATGGAAGCTCAACGTTTCTACGGGGAACGCCGTGTCTTGATTTGGCATTTGTGTCACGAAGCTTAAATGAAAGGTTAAGTGGTTCGCATACTATGAAACTCATGGAAGCGACCACATACCAACTTATTTAAAGATCAAGGGCCTGTAAAAATCCCCAAACTACGACACTTCGACTCGCATCGACTGGACAAAGTTCAGGTCACTGACGGAAAAGAGGTGTCGAGAGAATGAAGCGCCTCCTCTTGGCACCCTCGAGGGTATGATTAGAGGTGCTGCTCAAGAAGCGACTTATCATATTGAACATACTTCAAAATATTGTCAACATGAAGCGGAATCGGAACGGCTCAGAGCGATCCGTCGTCGTGCAGAACGAAGATATAGGCGCGCTAAGTCCATTTACGACTTGAGGGAGGCAAGGTGCCTACAGAAAAAAATTCAGCGGCGAATCAATTCACTTCAGTCCTTTCGATGGAAATCTATGTGCGAATCATTGGATCCACACAAGCCTTTGACGCAGACATGGAGGATTGTTCGTGGCCTACAACAACGCCACATCAACATCGCCCCTTCAAGTATCTGTGTATCCACCAAGGCTGCACCGAAACTGAAGTAGCAGAAGATTTCTGCATGAAAGTTGCCGGTCAGGCGTCCGCGTGCACCACGCGTCACCTTGAAAATGCTCCAGTCTCCAAATATTCAAGAATGGACACCTTTTTCTCTCTAGAGGAACTCCAAGCGGCCTTGACGGCATGCAAATGATCTTCATTGCCTGGTCCGGATGGCATCACGTACATGGCTCTTTGCAACCTTGGTGAAGCAGCTCGACGGGCCCTTCTATCCGTGTACAACGACTCGTGAAGCAGCGGATTTGTCCCTCATTCGTGGAAACCCAGCCGCCTCGTCCCTGTGCTTAAACCATGTAAATCTCCTCAAGACTTGACCTCTTATCGCCCCATCGCGCTTACCAGCTGCTTCGAAAAAGTGATAGAGAAGATGATTTTGACTCGCCTAGAGTGGTACCAGGAGCACCACGAGGTATACCCTGCACAGTAAAAATTTTTACACCCAGAAGGGTGTAAATGAGCTTGTCCCGTGGACGACACCCTAAGGGTGTTAATTCAGCACCTTCCAAAAAGGGTGCTTTTTCATGCACCCTTAGAATAGGGTGTACATGTAAAAAACTGTAGGGTGTTACAAAAACACCCTTAAAGAAGGGTGCCTTCGATGTCCATCACTTTTTTAGCACCCTCTGAGGAGGGTGCGAGAAGGGTGCACAAGGGTGTTGAGTGCCCATGGCAGGGGTGCCAGTATTCTTTTAGACTGCACTAATAGATATCAGCATGCACTGATTACACACTACTTGAAGAAAGTGGTCCTGATTATCAATGGTGCGCCACCTGTCGAGCTCCATTCATTGCGTCTGGGCAAAAATATAAACGCGTACTATCGTGTATGAACTTGTGCTGGATCTATATATACTTCACAGTATATGCATAATGCGCGTTACAGAAAATGAAGCCTTGCTGCCCTTGCATATAGCGTTTATTTAATAGGCAAATAAAACAAACTTTTCTTCTGCCACACAACTTTTTCACCAGATATACGTTCACGTATACGTACACTACACATGCAACACCTCAAATGTTTATTATATTTATTCAGTTTCACTTCATTGACAATTCTTTGCAACATACAATTACACTGGTTTCAGTTTAGTATACTGCTTCAAGTACATAGAGACTACAAATGAAATATACGCTAATATATCCCTATAATTCTTTCAAGTATCTACAATCCCAGTGGTTTCCAGTTTAATACTCCTTCATGTACACAATCGGTTAATAGGAATGAAATACAGGCAAATATATACTTATGATTCTTTCAAATATATACAATCACCATGATTTCACTATATACGCCTTCATGTACACAATCGTTCCCAAGAAGTGATGCACACAAAAATATATATGAATAGTGTTTTCAAATGTATACAATCACAGTGGATTAAGCTTTGTATTCCTGGATGTATAACAATTGGTTATGAGAAATGATGTACATGCAAACATATACGGGTTTTCGCACATAGAACTTTAGCGAATACTTAAGAAACCAATACAATGATCAGAAACACAATAAGCTAAAAACGAACACAAAACTGAGTCAAAACACACAAAAAACAAAAGAGGTAATGCATAATTATAGCTAATGACACAGCTGGGTCACTTTATGCCAAATTTCCCAGCCATTTTGGCAACCATCTCAAATGTATTCGAAAAACTCGTGCTGCATTGAAAATAGGGAACTTCTGGAATATTTAGGAGAGGAAAAATATTTGGTCACGAGGCTGCCCTCTGAACTTTCTGGTATGCCGTCTAGGTGTTGTATGTGAAAAATTTTATTTTAAAAGCACCGCTCCTTCTTTCCATATGAAACTCGGTCTAAGTGTTACGTAACAAGAGCTTAATTTGGGAGAGTTGGTTCATCGTGGTTGTGTGCTAGTCACAGCGCGACAACTTTAGGAAGAGACAGAAAGGACAGGAAAAAGCACCGACTGTCAACTGAATTTAATGAATGTGCTATGAGCGCTTTTATATGGAGTACAAGAACCGTGTTCATGTGCGACGACACCTGTGAGCACTACAAAATAATCTTAACTGTGAAAAGAATACTCCCTCTCGGAAAGGATAAGTGTACGTGTAGTGATGCACTGATCATTGGTTTACCTGATAAAAAATACTTCTACAAACGTTAAACTGGCCTTAAGTAAACCTAGTCTCGTGACGAATGGGGCAAGATTGACTATTCCTGTTGCTGTTTAGTACACACACTTTTGAAAGCTTGCAAGGGGTGGAAAACAACACGCTAATATCATATCTGCTGGCTATTTTTTTTAATTGTGAGACACATGATGTGGTATAACATGCAAAGGTTTTGGTCATTGTTTTTTGTTGGTCCTTTCTTCTTTAACTTTACTTTCTGCAGGAGGGTTTTGCAAACGGGTGTGATGATTCTGTTGGGATACCCAGCATCTTTTAGTCTTTTGATCTGGTTTTTAAACCTGACCTCACCCTTGTGCTAACATGACTTCTAAAGGGTGGCCTGAGTACATGTGGTATCAATTCCTCTTTCTACTAATTTTGAATGCCCACTATCAAAAGGCAGAACATTCTTAGCACTCCTGGGCTGATAGCACCAGCCAATACCCCAACACCATCATCACACTTGTTTGCGAAACCCTCCTGCAGAAAGTAAAGTTAAAGGAAACAGGACCAAAAGAAAAAGAGAATGACCAATCACCTTTGCATGTCACACGGTACTACGTACATAAGGTGTCTCACAATTTTAGGAAAAGAGCCAGCAGATATGACATTGTTGTTTTCCACCCCTTGCAAGCTTTCCAAAGTGCATGTATTTACAGCAACAGGAATGGTCAATCTTGCACCATTCGTCACTAGAATAGGTTTACTGAATGCCTATCTAATGTGTATAAGATGCCGCTAACATGTGGAAAAGTAAACATAGGACAAACTGGGCAATGCTTCAATGATCAAGCAAGACAGCATGCTTTAAATGTTAAGAAGGGCTATAGTAGTCTCATGGCCGGGCATCGTAAAGAATGTAAGTTTAGTCCTAGGTTTCATAAAACACTGTTTTTGAAAAAAAAAAGCAAGCAGAAAAATGAGAGATTTTAGAACTCTTTATCAGGAAGGCCAAGGATCAATGCATCAGTACACCTTCACTTATCTTTTCCGAAAAAGAGTATTCTTTTCTCGGTTAAAATTATTTTGTCATGGTCACACATGTGTTGTTGCAGATGAGCCCTGGTCTTGTGCTCAGTATAAAAACGCTCGTAGCACCTTCAATAAAATTCAGTTGACAGCGCTCTTTCCTGTCCTTTTTGCCATAAGATTTTTATTACAGAAAAAATTTCATTTTCTTACAATTTAGGTATAATGATGAGTTTTCATTGTATCACAACATGGAGCAAATTGCATCTCAATACGGACAAAAATCACAATTTTGTGAAATTCGTGATATTTTCTCGTATATTTCAGCAGCTTGAGAGGTCTAAAGATATTTTTTCCTCAAAATATACCTTCTGTGGAGTAAGTATTCACTGCTCAGATATTCATACAAAGTGCAATATTGCAATTAAAAATGCAAACATAACACATTTTGGCTTTATTCTTGGAAGCGAATGTGGCAAAAAAATTGCACTATTATTATTGAGCTTCAAATACCTTACAGAAGCACATTTATTTAACAGGTAGACCAAACTTGCTTTAGAAAAAATAAGCGGTAGTTTTAAAACAAAATTTTCCACAAACAGCACACAGACGGCATTATGCCAGGAAGTTATAAGCCAGCCACATGAACAAAACTTTTTTTCTCGCTGAAATATTCTAGCAGTTCACTGTTTTCAACGCAGTAAGTCATCACTTTTTTTTCAAATACAATTCAGATGGTCACCAAAGTGGCTGGGACGTTTGGCATGGAATGGTCCAGCTATATTTAAGCAAAATAACCTACACAAATAACAATGTTTGTTCATCTACCATGACCACACTAGAAAAAGTTGTTCAGGCATTGTGACACTAAAATTTTCAGCATCGTACTGCCTGAACAACTTCTTTGATAAACTCCAAACTCACGCTGAGAAAAAGCCGCTCAATCACGGTGGATGTTAAAGGCCTTGCGGCCGTAGACAATATTGAAAATAAAAAAAATCAACTCATCAGTGCTGTCACTCCTTCTTCGTCATTACTGACACGGAAGATTTTTCGGTTATTCATGTGGAGGTTCAGGAAGTAGGCTTGCTCTAGGATGGGGCCGGGGGGTAGACTACGCAGGACGTCAGCGGCACCCTCTCATCCTGTAATAAGAGCAAATATGACTTCTCATAAAAGGATGTTCGTGCTGTTCTGGCAGCACCATATATAAAGAATGTATAGTGTGTATCCTTCGAAATGGCGTGTAATTGACATTACACTGAACTCGAAGCATACAACCCATACATTCCAATAATTTCGTATGATAAAGATAAGAGTTTTCCAGCATACAGCAAATTCCCGAAATGAGGTGAAGTGTAAGACTAGAGCTCAAAAATGGCACTTACGAAAGCCTGGACTCACCTAAGAATCAAATTCCTTCTAGGGTAGTGAGCCAGTGTGAAAAAAAATTCCTAAAGTACAACGTTCAGAACATGTAACATTAATCAAAATGCACAAGAAACTTACCTCTTCATGTACAAACAGTGAAGACATCTCTGCTTTCTCTATTACATGAGAACAAATGATCTTGGGCGTGGCATTAGCGAAGAGGTCTGCAAAAAAAAGTAAAAGATTTACTGACTTTATTCACGCCTCTGACAATCTGAGAAATTGTTACAAGTCACCAATCAGTGCAATTCTGAGTGCCTCTATAAGGGCATCAAAAACGAACAATTTTCTCGTTCTTTCTACTCTCACAAGACGCTCCGTCAATGGAATCTAATCCAAATTTGACGCTGTGCTTCCTATTTGCCTGCTTTCTAGACGTAGGGCTGCAAACATGTGTTTTGTGCACCTAATCTAGCACAGAAATTCGTCATCTATAATTCAATCATCTTAATTCGTTGTAATTTGATAAAAGATGTGATAGCTCGTCCAGTTTTTAAAGAGTTGCGGGCCTGCAATAGGCACTGCCTTGCACGTATGAAAGTACTTCTTTAAAAAAAATCAAAGCTTGCTTTCAGAAAAAGCGTCTGGCATATTTCGACAACCAAGCCCATCCTCTGATGGCGATCAGGTGCACGCCATTAGCGATTATTGACTACGGGATTTGCAAACGTAACCCGTGCCTAAATACTCAGTTAAACACAATCAAGCAAGTAGCAGCGCTCGAACGACACCAACGCGCGCGGACGCCGACTACGTTGCAGCAGCCATGGCTTATGCTAGAGCTATCGCACATAGCTCCAACAGTCACGTATACTCTCTCGATTCTGTTATAACGCCGAACATTATCGCACATGAAAGCGAAGCACGAAAACAGCAAACAGAAACGAGGGAAAACAACGCACGGCGATGGCCACAACAACGCGCCTTTGGAAGTCTGCTAGATCTTTCCCTGTTGCTGATGGCACTTGTCCTAAATAGCTTAAAAGACCGAGGCGCACGTGCTGGGAACATCGCGGCATATCAGCACCTCCAACTATATCGTCTTTAAGCAAAAAAAAAGCCGATTCGTACAGTGCGCCTCTGTACATAATGTTTGCTTTTTCTTTCTTTTTTTGCGCTTACACCTACAGAAGCACGTTGCACATTTGAGTATTAATAGAAACGTTATTACGATGTAGCCCAAAGCACATCTTAAAACAATATCAATCACTTTGTGCAGTGTAGAGACAATGTGCGATCAGCAACTAATCCCGCCCTTGTTAAGTGATCACATCACTCACTGTATGAGTGATGCAAGCACTTACACAACATTGCGCATAGCAGTGTGAACTCGTTAAGTCACACGTTTAATCGGGCATCTGCAACAGGTTCACGAACGCATGCTGTTGTAAATGGCTGGCAGCCTACTTCGGCAGAGCTGCTGCAGGCGCCCAGCTAGCGCTGTATGATTACTATTTACGAAAACAGTACACTCACCTTTAACAGGCCCACGTTGTTCGTGTCCGCCACTCCATGAATATTCCTTAATCCGAGCGTCACTTCGAACACGGTGTCATGCGTGACCACCATTGAATATGCGCCTGTTCGCTAGAACACACACAGCGACCAAGACCCCAGACCAACGCAACGCATTTGAAAGACAATGAGACAGATAGAGCGACGTTGAGAGAGAGATCGAGGAGGCACTGGCGGCGGCGCCGCAGCTGTCGACGCAGGTGTTCGGTGACGCAACTATTCGCTTATCTACGCCGCCGTTGTGGGAGCAACGCTGGCCGGGGTGAGCGGGAGAGGGGGGGGAGGAGCGGGAAACCCGCCAGGACGGCGCCGAAGAGCAAACGCTATGGCGCATACGGCGGACGGCCGTTCGTCACGGAATGACTCCTTGTAAATGGCAACTCTCCTTCCAGCCAGTCGCGCAGCGACGCAGGTTATTCACCAGCCTCGGGTTCTTGGAGTATTTTGACGGAATGCGATTGCAGTGGGCGAAAAATAGTGAAGCAAAACTTGCGGAAAACAAAGTGCACCATGGAATGGCCAGAAACAATAATTATTTCGTCCTCGGTGGCATTAGCGGGAGAGCATCGCTACACCTTTTTCCAGAGGAATTTCTTTTTGCATTTTCTGTGTCTGGCACTTCCGCGTATGGTGCCGCAAACACTGAATGCGTAGTCGAAGCTGGAACAAATTAATCCACAGTCGCGGATGTTTAGAAGGCTTGTCACGCACCACGAAACGTGCCGAGGTTGTTATAACAAACTTTTTGCTGACTACATGATCAGCACATAATTCTATATGGTTACCCAATGAGCTAGCTAAGCACCTGTAGCAAAGGCAGAGCACGTTCTTGTTAAACGTTGTTAATATAAACGATGGTTGTGCATAAGTGCAGTGACAGCTTTCGGTGGGAATTGGTCATAACCCACGTTTTCGAGCGTAGAAGCACCTCAGCGGACCTAATCAGCTACCACAGCAAGTTCGTAAGCAACGATCAGGTACGAAAATGTGCAGCTGTTTTCCATGTACTGAATAGTCCATATACAGTGCGTTGACAACCGCCATTCCTTGAGCCACCTCCCATGTAGACTCCCAGTCTGAACAGGTGTGGGACCTTAAACAATAAGAAGCAGTGCCTCCCCCCCCCCCGCACACACACACACACACACACACGAAATTCGAGGGCGCACGGGCTGATACACACGCATACTTATTCACAGGCGCATACACATCCACGTATACACACATACGGCCACACACACACGCGACCGTAAACGCACGCATGCATGGGCGTACACATGTGCACAGGCACGCTTAACACAAGCATGGACTCGCACATACACGCGCACGCACACATGCACGGGTGTACACACAATCGCGCTTACACGCACACACACCCATACTCGGGCGAACATTATTTGTGTGTATATAATCTATAGCAAGCATGCAGCTTATATCCAACGCTAAGGAAAGCTTTCGTAACATGGATTGCAGTTAATTGCCATTATAGATGAAACGCGATTTGCTTCTGCTGACATTCTGCTGTATTCGGAGAGCACCTTTACACATTCTAAGTCAATTACGCCGTCATTTGACGCAAGGTCCACATATTCCTGCAGTAGCTGCGCTGCTCGGCCGCCAATCCGAAGGTCGCGGGTTCGATGCCGGCCGTGGCAGTCGAATTAAGGCGGAGGCGAAAAGGTAGAAGCTTTTGCACTGTGCGATATGAGCGCTCATTAGAGAACACCAAATGGTGAAAATCTCTGCAGCTTTCCACTACGACGACCCTCATAATCATATCGAGGTTTTTGAGACGTATAATCCCAAATATTATAATTATGTGTTCTTTTTATGCTGCATATTCCATCTGATGAATCGGCACCTACACCCTTCTCAGGCACAAAAGCACCCTTAGAGCCTATTTTAGGGTGCTATTGAGGCAAGCACCCAAACAAAGGGGTGCTTTTTTTTCAATCGACCATTTAAGGGTGTTAAAGGGTGTTTCGAAGGGTGCTTTCTCGTAAAAGCACCCTTTTTACACCCTTTTGGGTGTAAAAATTTTTACTGTGATGCTATGACGGGCTTTCGGCGTGGGCGGTCCGCAATGTATAACGTTATAGACCTGGTCTCGTCTGTTCAGCAGCGAAAAAAGACTGAAACTTTCATCTGCGGCGTTGTCCTTGGACGTGAAAGGTGCATACGATAACGTATCACAAAAAGCCATTATAGATGTCATGTAAATAGTTGGATTACGGGGTAAAGTTTACCAATGAATCGACAGCTATTTGAAAGGCAGAACTTTCTTTGTTCAGACGGAGATTGGCACAACTACGCATCATTGCATCCGTCGTGGCGTGCCTCAAGGTGGTGATCTTAGCCCCACAGGTTTTATTCTAGCGCTACTCGGCCTGGTTGACGCACTTCCAGAATCTGTCCATCTATCAATATATGCAGATGACATCTGCATCTGGGCGTCAGGCGTAACACGCCTTCATTTGTGTGCTCGGCTTCAGAGAGCGGCTACACTAGCGACAAAGTACCTGGAAGAACGGGGACTAGAGCTCTCATCAGAGACCTGCTCGCTTATAGCATTCACTCATAAGTCGATGAGCCCATATGTTATTAAAATCAACGGACACAGGATCAACTGCGTGAAGATCCACCGCTTCCTCAGAGTCATAGTTGATCGCGACCTCTCCTAGAGCCCTCACATCACCCACATGAAAACTAAGCTCACCATGATCACCCACGTGCTGAGGTTCCTTGGTGGAAAAACGTAGGGTGCATCGGTACCAGCAATGCTTGAAATCTACGCTGCTCTGTTCCTCGGTTATATGCGATACAGCATACCCGTGCATTGCGGGATAGGAAGAACAGACTTGCGCGCCCTACAGTCGATCTAAGCCCAAGCACTGAGAATATGCCTTGGTCTCCCGAGATGCACGTCTACAGAAGTGACAGTTATCATTGCGCGTGATTATCCAGTCAACGCATACATCCGCGCAGACGCTTTGAGAACGCACCTAAGACATTTCGCTCGGCTTCCATCTCATCACCTTCGCCTCACTTCGAACTTATAGGCCCCAATCTGCGTTCAGCACAACTGTAGCTCAGCATTGCCCAGTGCTTCCATTGAACGTCACGCATGCAGCAAGGCCGCCGATGCCATTATGGTGCCTGCACCCACTTAAAGCCCATCTTACAATTCCTGGCATCCAAAAAAAGAAAACGTTGTCGCATCTAGTCGTGAAACAGGCCACATTTCTCTTCCTGCAAGAGAAGCACAACGCACGCCTTCACAATAACACGGATGGCTCGGTATCTTCAGTAAGCTCGGAAGGGGTGGTGGTCATCCCCGCGAGGCACATCACAATTAAATTCATGACATCGCATTCGACGTCGTCGACAGCTGCAGAACTCGCTGCCATACGTGCAGCTCTGGAGTTTACAGCTGAAGAGCCTTCGGGAACTTGGTCTATTTTCTCGGTCTTGAAGGCAGCTCTTCAATGTCTTTTGTCACCCTTTAGCCATGGACCTAATGAACAGTTAGTAGCTAAAATGAGGCTTCTTCATCACCAAGCAATCTAGAAACAGCACAGCATAGTGTATCAGTGGATACCAGGTCATTGCAGTACATGTGGCAATGACCGCGCAGATGAGGCGGCTAGATCTGCACACGACGGTGCCCAGTACACAGCCATCCCGTTCTGAAGAACTGACGCAGCTACAAGACTTCGTTTGCTTGCACGTGACCTCACACTGGTACAGTGGAACTCAACAGACTTCGCAAACGCGCGCCTGCATAACTTGGATCCCGATCTGCAGCTTCGTCTTCCCTCAAGGATATCTCGAGCTGAGGAGACTCTTCTATGTCGCCTGTGGCTTGGAGTGGCCTTCACGAACGCATAATCTTATCTCACTGGAATGGCCAGCTCTGCTACATGCACTTACTGCAGCTGCGAAGAAACCATCGCGCACCTTCTGTGTGAGGGCACCCATTTCGACGCGCAAAGACAAGAACTGCACAGCTCATAGGGGTGGTGCTTTTATTGATTGATATGTGAGGTTTAACGTCCCAAAACCACCATATGAATATGATAGACGCCATAGTGGAGGGCTCCGGAAATTTCGACCACCTGGTGTTCTTTAACGTGCACTCAAATCTGAGTACACGGGCCCACAACATTTCCGCCTCCATCGGAAATGCAGCCGCCGCAGCCGGGATTTGAACCCGCGACCTGCGGGTCAGCAGCCGAGCACCTTAGCCACTAGACCACCACGGCGGGGTGGGGTGGTGCTGTGGTTATACTCGACAGGACTGACTACATCAAGCAAGGGCTTCGCCAACTGGCAGATGAAAATTTCTATAAAGAACTTCTTTGTGAATCCGACAGAGAAATATTGATACACAACAGCCGGCACAGCCTGGCTGCAAGAAAGAGAAAGACGACGTTGGTGGCTGGTTGTTGACGAACTGTCGCCATCTTGTTCGCCGAGCACGGTGCATCGTATTTAATTTATTAAATAAGTTACCCTTAACATTATTGGTGGAGGTGGACGACTCCCGTACCTCGATGGAGACGCGCAGCGGTCGCAACACCGGGGTCTCTTCGGCTACTTCAACTGCCAGTGCCTCATCCCCACCAGTCTCTCGATCCGAGTCGACAACCTACCTCACCCTGCCACCCCTGCGGGATCCTGGAACTTTCTCCGCTGACGGTACCATCGACGTTGACTCCTGGCTGCACCGGTACGAGCGAGTCAGTGCTACCCAACGCTGGGATCCCACGCTCATGCTCGCCAATATTGTATTCTACCTCGACGGCACGCCGCGGACATGGTTCGAAACCAACGAAGCCGAAATCACAAGCTGGGATTTTTTCAAATCGAAGATCCGTGATCTTTTTGGCGATTCATCTGGTTGTCAGCTCGCTGCCAAGAAGACTCTGGCCACTCGTGCCCAGACGTCTGCTGTATCGTACGTCTCATACATTCTTGACGTCTTGGCGCTTTGTAGCAAGGTCGACCAGCGCATGTCAGAAGAGGAAAAAGTTAATCACGTCGCAAAGAGATTGCTGACGATGCCTTGAACCTGCTGGTTTTTAATAATGTCATGAGCATCGACACAATCCTGACAGAAGGCCGCCGTCTAGAACAGGCTAAAGCCCGCCGCGTCACCCACGGCATCACGCGCCTGCCGAACACAGCTGCTACTTCTTCTTGTGATGACGCCGTCCGCCCAGTTCCCCCGATGTGACAACCTCACCCGCATCATTTGTCGCGAGGTCGAGGCAGCACAACCAGTAGCTACTCCAATTCCAACGCCTGATCCTTCATCGATCCACAATCTCACTGATACAAGCCATCGTTCGTCAAGAATTATCGAATGTCGGCCTACACCCCATTCAACCAGTCTACTCTGCCGAGCCGTTTTATTGTCGTCCCTCTGCTCCTCGAGTTGGTTCCAACTACTCTCGACAGCGCCATTTGTCCAAATGGCTTACACTGGACGACAAGCCCATATGCTTCAACTGCCGACGTGTCGGTCATATTGCTCGCCACTGCCGCAATCACTGGGCTCCGCCGGCCCACTATGGGCCTTCTACCCAGACCACTTCTGTCCACCAGTCGTCATCGACATTTGATTTTGATTCCCCCTATATCGACTACATTCTCTGATTCTGGCGCACCTCTGACGAGACCTTGCTACGCCCGCTCACCATCCCCTGCTCGCCGTCCTGCCTCTCCAACCTATTCGCAGCGCCCCTGGCCGGAAAACTAGGCAGTGCAGCTTCTGGAGCTGAAGCTGCATTGACGACAACCTCTGCAAGAAATATTCGTGTAACATTATCGACCACCCGGAATCTGTTGAACGTTACTTTAGACAATGTACCTGTGCGCGCGTTGATCGATACCGGCACGCATGTGTTCATAATGAGTGCTGCTCTTCGTCGCCGCCTAAAGAAAGTTATCACACCCGCCTTGAACCGACCTGGTCGAGTCGCCGACGGGGGAACTGTCGCGATTATTGGCATGTGCTCTGCCCGTAGTGACTATCGCCGATAGAAGCACTGCTGTTCTTTTCACCGTTATAGAAAATTGCCCTCATGAAGTAATTCTAGGCATGGATTTTCTAACCGCTCACTCGACCCTTAAAGATTGTTCAGGCGGCTGTCTTGACCTTGAAATGCCTCTACTTTCTGATCTGACGAACCCACCCCAAAGTCGCCTTTGCTGCATTGATTTCGCATGCCTTCCGCCTAACTGTGTCACACATATTGACCTCTTCTCTACACCACCTCTACCTGACGGCGATTACATGGTGGCCCCAATTCATGCCGTGATGCTTACGCATGACGTCGCTGTTCCACATACCATTTTGACAATCGTTGAAAACCGCACATGCCTTCCTATTGTCACTTTTGCCCTCACTGTCCAAATTCTTCCACAAGGTATCTCAGTGGTCAAAATTACTGCTCTACAAGACCATACGATTGAACCCATCAGAGTGGATGATTGCTGCACCTCAGACCATGAACCAACTATATCACGTTCATCGGGCGTCGACGTTGACCACATGGTACCATCAGACCTTGCTCCTGATCAAGCGGAAGCCCTTCGTCACGTCCTTGAGTCCTATAGTGACATTTTCGACTTCGCCAGCATGGCTTTAAGCCGAACGAGTGTTGTTACTCATCGCATCAGTACTGGTGACGCGAGTCCCATTCACCGATGTCCATACCATGTTTCCGCGTCCAAGCGCACAGTCATACAACAGGAAGTCGAAAAGATGCTTGCAAAAGACATAATCGAGCCATCTTTTAACCCCTGGGCTTCTCCTGTCGTCCTTATCAGAAAGAAGGATGGAACATGGCGCTTTTGTGTAGATTATAGGCATCTCAACAAAATTACAAAGAAAGTTGCTTACCCGTTGCCTAGAATCGACGATGCCTTAGACTGCCTTTACGGTGCTACGTATTTTTCCACTATCGACCTTCGATCTGGCTATTGACAGATCGCTGTGGACGAGATGGACCGTGAGAAGACCGCATTCGTCACTCCTGACGGGCTTTATCACTGCAAAGTTATGCCCTTTAGTCTCTGTAATGCGCCCGCCACATTCGAAAGAATGATGGACTCATTGCTCCAAGGGTTTAAATGGTCAACCTGCTTATGTTATTTAGACGACGTTATTGCTTTCTCGCCCACATTCGACTCCCATCTCAAGCGTTTATCGGCGATTCTTGAAGTTTTTCGTCGAGCCGGACTTCAACTGAACTCGTCGAAATGCCACTTTGCTCGTCGTCAAGTAACCGTACTTGGCCACATCGTCGATGCCGCAGGAGTCCGCCCGGATCACGAGATGATTCGCGCCATCACGGACTTTCCTGTTCCGAAGTCAACAAAGGACGTTCGCAGTTTTGTGGGCTTGTGCTCCTACTTTAGACGGTTTGTTAGGGACTTCGCCATCATTGCACGCCCACTCACAAACCTCCTGAAGAAGGACACCCCGTTTTTCTGGGGCGCTGATCAAGCCTCATCTTTTTCCCAGCTCACGACGCTGCTTACAACACCGCCGATTTTAGCTCATTTTGATCCATCAGCTGCAACTGAGGTTCGAACTGACGCTAGTGGGCATGGCATCGGGGCAATGCTATAGCAACGCCAACGCGGACATGACCGTGTTATAGCATATGCAAGCCGATTGCTATCTACAGCCGAGCGCTACAATTCAATCACGGAGCATGAGTGTCTCGCTCTTGTGGGGGCAGTCGCCAAGTTTCGCCCATACTTATAAGGGCGTCCATTCCGGGTAGTCACCGACCACCGCGCGCTCTGCTGACTGGCCTCACTCAAGGATCCCACAGGACGCCTCGCTCGTTGGTCCCTGCGATTACAAGAATACACGTTCACCGTATCGTACAAAACAGGGCGGTCACATCAAGATGCGGATTGTTTATCACGCTACCCTGTGGAAGAGGCTGCCCGTACTGACACCTTTCCAGACCTTCTGTCTGTGACGCAGCCACTCAACCTTGGCTACGAACAACGCCGAGATGCTTCTCTGCGAACCATCATTGACAAGCTTGAGTCAATGCCTCGCGACGAATCTCTAGAAATGTTCCTGGTAAAAGACGGCATCCTGTATCGCCGTAACCTCGATCCATATGGCCATGACTTGCTCCCCGTCATACCAGCACATCTTCCTGCGACTGTTCTCAACCAACTTCATGACGCTCCTTTGGCGGGCCACTTGGGCGTCTCTCGCACATACGACCGTGTACGTCGTCGTTTCTTTTAGCCTGGTTTTGCCCGCTCTGTTCAACGCTACGTCGCCGCTTGTGAGCCCTGCCAGCGCCGCAAAAAGCCATCTTCCCTACCAGCTGGATTCCTTCAGCCGATCGACATTACTATTGAACCTTTTTTTTTTAGTTGGCCTCGACCTGCTTGGCCTGTTCCCGATCTCCAGCTCAGGCAACAAATGAATCGCTGTCGCCACTGACTATGCGACACGGTACGCTATCACACGAGCACTTCCGACGAGTTGCGCAACCGAGGTGGTGGATTTTCAGGTATATGATATTATTTTAGCACATGGAGCTCCACGCCAACTTCTCACTGACCGGGGCTGGACCTTCCTATCAGCTTTCGTTGATGAAATCCTGCGCTCTTGCTCTGCCAAGCACAAGTTTGCCACTTCAAACCATCCGCAAACGAACGGTCTTACGGAGCGCCTCATGCTTTCTAAATACGTAGCGGCCGACCACCAGGACTGGGACGTTCATTTGCCATTTGTGACGTTCGCCTATAATTTGTCACGTCACGACACTGCCGGCTATTCGCCATTCTATCTTCTATACGGCCGAGAACCCGCCCTACCATTTGACACCTTGCTGCCCTCGGTCACTGAGTATGCCGGCGAAGCCATCGCGTGAGCCGACCAAGCACGCCAACTCGCCCGCAGCTGCTTTCAGGCCTCGCAGGAGCACCAAAGACAGCTCTACGATTCCCATCATCGAAACGTGCACTTTTAACCGTGTTCCCTTGTCCTCCTCTGGTCCCCCACTCGGCGTGTAGGGCTTTCTGAAAAACTGCTGTCACGCTACACTGGACCATAACGCATCGTTCGCCAGGTGACTGACGTTACATACGAGATCGTTCCAGCCAATTCAACGTCATCATCGTCACCTTCGAGTGACATCGTGCACATAGCTCGACTCAAGCCTTATCACCCTGCTTCTACGGCATCCGAGTTGCTCAAGCACCGAGATGGTGCTTCTACCGCCGGGGGTTTATGATACACAACAGCCGGCACAGCCTGGCTGCAAGAAAGAGAAAGAGGACGTTGGTGGCTGGTTGTTGATGAACTGTCGCCATCTTGTTCGCCGAGCACGGTGCATCGTATTTAATTTAATAAATAAGTTACCCGTAACAATATGAAAGTACAATTTAGGCCTCGCTAATATGATTACGTAAGAGTGGTAAGATAACGTATCCTATGCTTAAAATGATGTCACCTGGCACTCATCTTCTGGGCGCTTCTATTTAGTACCCAAAATTCACAAGATTAACAGTCCCGGCCAACCTATAGTTTCCAGCAACGGCACTGCTACTAAAAATATCTCTATAGCTAGTTTAATTGACTCTCTCATTAAGCACAACCCACAATCATTCCCATCATACATTAAAGATACCAGCCACTTCCTTCGAGAAGTCTCAAGAGCTGTAGTACCTCTAGAATGCTATTTAGTCACCACGGATGTCTCATCACTGTACACAAACATTCCACACACTGAAGGAATCACCGCCACGATCGCCGCAGTTATGTTTGGGGCACACGAAAAATGGCCAGTCGGTAGACGCCACCCGACGAAAAGGGAAGTTAATGAAAAAAAGGCTGCCCATACGCGGGCTAAGCCGTTCTCCTCAGAACGCGTCTTTGTCATCAAACCCCGGGAGCCTTTGTTCACCACACCTTGTGCTAGGGAGTCACGCGCACGGCGCTAGCGCTCTCACGGTGAGCCAGACTGAGAAATAAGTGGTCGCTATCGCGGCACGGCTCCCGACAAGATAATGTGGCGCCGTGCTGTATACGGCAGAATCGGGTCCACTGACGCCAGACAGCCGACCAGCCGTCTAGACAGGCTTGCTGTCGCACGAAAGTACCATTTAAGCTGGACGTCGATGAAATGACGGAGTTCTTTGCCGATGCTCAGAGG
Organism: Rhipicephalus microplus; assembly: GCF_013339725.1. Taxonomy (NCBI): domain Eukaryota; kingdom Metazoa; phylum Arthropoda; class Arachnida; order Ixodida; family Ixodidae; genus Rhipicephalus; species Rhipicephalus microplus. The sequence continues at coordinate 104,852,782 of NC_051165.1, forward strand.
ATTGCAAAGTGTGGGAGCGCAGAGCCGGAGACCCATCTCTGAGGAAAGGGCAGTTGTTTGCTCCATTGGTGGAGCATCGAGTAGGGGTTCGTCCCACGTGGCTGTCTCAGATGAGACGGGAGGTATTTATTGAAGAGAAATGGGGAGAAAGGCGGCTTGGTGCTGGGGAACGAGATCGGGAGGCAGGGACAGAAGTCGTTCTTAGTGCAGGCTCTGATCCAAGGTTGATACTATTGAGGGAAACAGAGGTCAGTCTGACAACGGCACTATTGAGGGAAACAGAGGTCATGCTTAGCGCAGACTCTGATCCGAGATTGATACTACATCGAGAAGTTGGTGTCGATGTGTGGAGTATACGGAGGGCTCGGCAAGTAACGCCGACGTTGATATTAATACAGCCCAGTGCTTACTGTGCGGTCGGTTTAGTGGCCACCCCGGCCTTTGTTTTTAAATAAGTGTCAGTGTGTAAATAAACTGAAGTCTGCCAGGAATTGAGCAAGCAGTCCAGTTCTTCAACGTGCCGTCGTGATCATGAGAATCCATCAGGATTACATCCGTCATCCCAATCTAAGCTGCCGCCTATGGAAAAAGTAAATCGACGAGTGAGCTCGACGAAAGTGCTTTAGAGGTGCTCCTAAATCTTGTACTTAAACATAAAAACTTTGAATTTGACAAAAAACATTGCCTACAAGTAACGGAACTGCCATGGGAACCAAAATGACCCCAAATTACGCAAATATTTCCATGGCATCATTGGAGATTCCCTTCCTCGAAAAATTCTCAATTCGAACCGATAATCTACTGACGCTTCCCCAATGATATTTTCTTCGCGTGGGCTGGTGTTGAGCATAATCTGTCCAAATTCATTTCTGATTTTAACTCCCTGCATCGTTCAATAACATTCACGCACACGTATTTGCAGAAAGTGTTCACTGCCTGCATTTCACTGTATCACTCAGTGGCACCACGATATGTACTTCTCTGTATAAAAAACCAACTGACCGCCAACACTATCTGCATTTCCACAGCAGCGACCCCATCACTGCAAAACAGGTGTTCTTTACTCTGAAGACGACAGATACAGAAGAATTTGCTCTGAAGTTACGCAATGTGACAGCCACGCACAGGAGTTGAGAGCAGCCTTCTTGCGTGAAAAGTACCCCCCCCCCCCCAAAAAAAAAAAAAAAAGATTGACAATGCAATTGAGCGCGCTCGCTCTTTGGACCGAGAATGAACAATGGGAGAAAAGGGCGGAAATAAAGATATGACTTCAGGGGCAAATTTAATCCTCACATACTCCGCCACCCCTCGGGTGAATTCTAATATAAGCCGCCAATTTAACATACCTAAGCAGAGCAGTCGCCTCTCTGCCATTTTTCAGACTCCGCCCAAGGTGGTTTACCAAATAAAATAAAAACCTTAGAGACTTGCTGGTCAGGGCGAAAGCACACAAATCCGACCACTTGAGGGCTGTAGACCGGGCGGGAAACCTCGCAGCAGGGTTTGCACACACATGGTGACCACAGATACGGCCGAAGCCTCCTGTTCAGACTTTGTTTACAAAATTAAAGACGACCTTGACTGTGATTCAGCCAATGTGCTACACAAAATTTGCTGTGAGGTGTGCAAACAGGAATATATTGGACGCACGGAAACCGCGTTCCGTTTACGCTTCAACAACCACAGGGCACACATAAAGGACCTCCCCAATTTGCCGTTCAACAAACATATCAACCTCCCTGGCCACTCTTTTGAACGCGTAGTGTCATACTCCTACAGTCCGGCTTCCAGAACACACAGGAGCGCGAACAGCGGGAGTCATATTTCATAAAAAAATTGAGATCACTTACACACGGAATCAACGAGAGCCCTGGGCGACTGACGTGCCTCCGCGAAGCTTCGTGAAACACAGAAAGTGAGTTACTCATTTAATTTATTCATACATACCTGAAGTCGCACCCATAGGATGATCAATCTAGCACGTGAAAATAAACGAATTCTATGCTGCGTGCATCAAACGGCGCGTGTTGGCATTACTAGATTTTATTTAATTACTTTTTATTCTTTTGTTTATGGCTTTATTTGTTCATCTCTTAAAGAATATGGATTCATTGATTTTGAGTATGACTGGTGACACACTTCTCTGCGAGAGAGAGCAGATGGGGCAGGGGCGGAGAGGGCACATTTAGCTTTGCATCGTGGCCAATGTTTTCCTGAAGCTGCAGCGGGTCGTATGTTTCTTGTTTGTGTGTATGTGGCACGACGTCACGGGCCAGCCGCCGAACCACGTGAACTCGATCCATGTGTGGGTTGCGAGTAAGCGGCAATATGTTTCACTTTTCCCTTTTCTTGGTCGCCTCCTCTGGCGGCGCGTCTTATCTACCTTTAGTTACAATTACCCACCCGCTTCCGGCGGCTTTCTGTCACTCCTTTCCTCTTGTTGTTGACTGTCGCTTGCCTCGTTAGCCAGTTTGTCTCGTCTTTTTATTCTTTTCTTCAAATCTTTTTTTTTTCTCTTTTCGTTTTGGGGGCCTCCAAACTGTGAAGGTGGCCATGGGCGGCTACGGGAACTTGTATCATTTCGCTTAGAACCTCCGAAGAAGGCTGGTATTAAATAAATAAATGATTATTTTGTTTCTTTAGCTTTACTGTATATATATATATATATATACTGGGAGTAATAATTCAATTGACCACTTAGTCTTCGTGAAGGTAGGGGATATGGAACAACGGGAGCGTTGTCAACAAGGATAAATATATTTCCCAACGGTTTTGGAAGGGGCCCTCCCTTCGTCATGGGATGAGTTATACTAACGTAGACGTTCGAATTTCACTGCTGCCACGTCCCTCTCACTTTGAAAGATGTTTGAGAGAGTGAGAGAAAACTAAGAAACAAACAAAAAAAGAAACAAAACACTCAACGCTGAACACGAAACCAGACTGGGCCCATACAAATGTTGATGTAAGTACACACACACACACACACACACACACACACGCGCGCGCGCGCGACATTTAATAAAAACAAATTTGTAATACCAGAGATCTTCATAAACAAGTCTTTGCTCTGGCTTGTGCTGGCTCGCAATCGAATGGCGCGAATAGAAGGTTTGGAAAGCAGCACAGTATAATCTGTTGATAGCGAATGAGAAGTGGTTTTAATAAGTTAAGGGAAAATAAGTATATACAACTGTGCTTTATAATATGCTTAAGATAAACCCCTTCCGCGTAGATTTTGAGGCTCGGAAGTAAGTGTGTTCCTTCCGGTCGGCTGCCTGGTCGGCCTTCAGGTATTATAAGCACCTGGAGCTTGCATAATCAATTCACAGTAAGCGTGAAATCAAGCCTTTGAGAAAGCATTTTAATTATCCGTAAAACTGGCACAATAAAAGTGCATCGTCGCCAATGTAAATATTGTGGCATAGTAACTTGTAATCGGGTTTTTCATGAAACAATAGAGCGTGTGGACTGATATGAGAATCAGTGGTCTGGATATTGTAAAGACTGCCGACAGAACGAGCGTATGATTTCATCGTGGTTTGCTCTTTGTAGTTCGCCAGGAGCCACTTACGATGTAGCTCGGCTTAAAGCGCTGCTTTCAAACTGCGCAACATTGAGTGAGCAGCTAGGCGGATCCGTGCAAATTTTGTTTGTACGTCGTTTTTTGTTTCTTTTGCGTGTTCATAGGCTCCTGAAGGAGAGAATTTATCGACGCAATTTCGGCATGTCTGTATATTCACACTCGTGGACCATTGAGCGTCGCTGGTGTGCATACACCGATAAAGTCTCAGTGGTGCATTGAATGCGCTAAAAGCGAGCAATTACACGCTTTCGCTGTCTACGACCCCGCGCGATCCTACATGCAGGCGCTCTTGACATCTCCAGTACAAAGTAGCTACAGCGCCGCCGCTGTTGCCATAATCAGCCGAGAAGCGGCGCCATTAGCGGCACAGCCGCCTCTTTTATTCTACGGCCCGCTTCTAGTACACCGTAACGCAAGCATACTTCCACCGAACCCTTCCGGTAGACAGGGTGGGTTTATTTTTTCAAGACAACCTATGCCGAGGGCAAGTGACATTGTTACTTTTTCTTCTGTTAGTCGGCAAAGGGACGATGTTCATCGAAGCTCCCACCTTTTGTGGGTGCGGGAGCCCCTCTGCTGCGTGTCTTCTGCCTCCAGAGAGCCATCGTGCAGCGCTGGGCTCCCCAACGTTATGATGGGTTACCAACGTAATTAACTTCTCTCTATCTCCAGCGAACTCACCCCCTCCCCATCCGTGCGAGACGCCCTGAACCGGACTATACACAACCTCGGCGGTCAACCACACAAGCCACGCTGCCCTGCTTAGCCTGGTGCGCGATTGGCCACTTTCTTTTTCTATTCGTATTTTCTTTCCTTCGCCACCATCCTCCTCACATTGCGAAGGCGCTGAGCCGTTGCGGAAATCAGTGCCTTTTTTCATGTTTCCGAAAAATCGCTGCTGGCACTACTATTGCTCTGACAGTTCGACGACGTTGAAGTACTTGTTTGTGCCACCCTTACAGACGTGTTCGTTCCTTCACTCATCACGGGCACAAAATGTGGAACAGCTTCAAACATACATTGTGTCTTGTGCCACAGAAAGTCGACAGAGTGAGGGACTGGACTTGCGTATGTGTATGCCCACTTATTTTCCGATTTCGGTCGTCTTTTACGACAACAATCCTCAACGGCTGGCCGTCGGTAAGTGCTAGCCTTCACTAGCTGCTTCCTCCGTCGAATGTTTCCCTTCTGTGTCGTCGAGAACGTTCGTAGATGTCTGGCTATGAGGTAGTACGACGAACGGCCCGCACGACAAACGGCTCCACACTGGAGGTGCTTATTCAAATACGCTTGTTTAGAGATATCTGAAGGACGCACGAGATGGTCTACCCTAATGATCGAGTGTTCTAACAACATCTAGATAATGAGAAAGTTAACTGCACGGAAAAGGAGCCCTTCGGTGTTTCGAAGATTAACTTTCTTGCTACGGTAAGCCATACTAAACGCAAACAACCCAACTGGAATGGAAGCTTGTTTTGCTCTAATTCTAAATAACGTGCGTTAAAAATGTTCACTGTTATTTTTTTATATTATACGCACGCGCACTTGCGTTAATATTCTCCGAAATAAAAATAGCCTCAGTGAAAGATCAATGTTGTTGCTCGTTAGCCGGTGTTTTCTTCTTCAAGTTTATGCAATTTTCGCTTTTTGTGTTTCCTGCGACGAACAAAAACAGCAGGGAAGTCTGCGCAGGTGGACGTTATCGCGTTAGCGGCACAGCGTCTCTCACGGTTTGACCGCGGTAATGCTCGACAATTAGGGTTCGAACACACGTAAGTACGGATTGCAACTGGTGACAACGCGCGTAAACAATTCTGCGGGTGAAAGATGGTCACGATGCAATGAAAGCACGGGTCTCATGATTGTGATCTTATCACGCAAAACGTTGTCAGTCCTTCGACCATGCATTACGCGTTATTCTGGCTGGCCAGAAAGCAGGGGATATGATACTGAAAAAAAAAGAAACAAAACAGATAATTTTGTTTTCTCGCGTGTTTGATAATTTCTGCAAATATTCATTTCACTGAACGTAGTAATGAGTGAAAAGGTTCTGGTTCTACAGGGTGTGCCTTAGTGCCCGATTGGGTGCTCCCAAGGCGATATCTTATTTTTTTATGCGGCATAGAGCAGTGTTTACGCATGTTCCTTACCAACTTGCACTAAATCTAAAGCGCACTCGTTCAAATAAGTTGGTGGAGGCACTGATTGTGCGACTCTTGCTCTTGTTTTCTTCGCAGCCACTGGTTTATGTTAAAATGGCACTGACACCATTTTTTTAATGTCAGTTTACTGTGCCATACAAATCGCTTGTGTATATTGACGGCTCTGAGCAAGTCCGAAGCTCAACAGATGCTGATAAAATATTTTCTTTGGATGTTTGTTATTTTCCAATGGCGCACCTAGCGACACCGGCCCTTAATTAGACGTCAGGATATTGTACTAATTCTGGTGACTTGACGCTGTGGTCTAGCTAGTTGTGGTGACGTTAGGTACCAAACATCTAAAATGACTGATTCTGCATCGACCACCATCAAAGCCACAGCGTGCAGCGGCCGCGAAAACGCCATGATATGTTACGTTATCACACGAGAAAATCGTGCTGTGTGGTGATGTCAGGGTGCAGTAGGAACCGAAAGCAGTTTTTTGAAAACATCCTTCAATTACTTTTTATTGATACACCCACGCTAACCAATACTTTTTCAAGGCTACTGAGGGATTGGCCTTCCAATCGGCGCAAAAAAAAAAACAAAATTCACACTTTTTTGTAGGTATGCGTTCAATGGATATATTGCAGCTGGAAAGAATTCTTCAGGCGTGAATTCCTCAAATTGGCGTTCTTGTAGCTATATAGTTGAAACAAGATGCGCAGGTAAGGAAATATTCGTGCAAAGCCGTAAGGGTACTTCACTAGAGAGTTTTTTTTATTTTACTCTAAACCAAGCGCTGCCGTTCAGAGACCCCTTTTCTCGTTTTTTGTGCTTTTGTCTTTCGAAGTTCTAGTGAAATCGCGTGCCCCGAACAACGGGTGACTTGATCATGATGCTAAGAGTCAAGAATGAGCGTCTGCAATCACAGTAATTTCTGACAGAAAAAAAAATGCAACTTGGTGAAGCTCGACGTTCATTGGGATTCTAAGTGGCTTGAGTAAAACGAGTGAGAAAAGTAGCCCGTGGGTGAGCGAGCTTGCTTGAAAAAAAGTAAAAGACCTTTGAGGAAAGCTGTCTTGCAGATTCTTGCAAACCGTCGGGCTTATGAGTTTCAGAGTGATTGCTGAAACGAACACGCCGGTAACTTATTTTCGTGTGATAAAAAAATGTGGTGCCTATAAAACGTGATGCACTTTACGCTGAAGTACAACATTTCGCAGTTTATGTGGGCAGAGCTGAATGCGTCAGGGTGTACGTTATGCCAAAGTAAAAAAAGGAAACCATACGTACACGAGCTAGTCTACCTTGACCACGTGATAGTTTTGAATTCCCGGCTACACAAAATTTTTGGCGCTGTGGAATATCATAATGCCCTTTTCGCAATCTTCTTTTCCCGGAGTGCGCTCACTGTAAGTTTCCCGCAGAGGTGTGCGTTTTAGAAAATTGCTGCGCTGCTGCTGTTCCTTCCTGCAACAGGCTTCTTCTCTTCTAGAATGGCCGATTGGGCGAGTTGGGTAATAATCATTTTCTATAAGTCCTCGTGGAAGACTGCAGCACGTACGACAAAGGAGGCAACGGTAGCGTGACTTAGGTTGCTGTTTTCTGCGCTGTCTTCGATTCTAATGACGAATAACACTGAGCCACAAGAAGTTAGGGGGGGGGGGGCTAATGCAGTGATGAGGGGGGGGGGGGAGCAAAGGACTGAGAGCAGGGCCACTCGATCTGCATGCCACTGGAATGGGTTACCGGTAAAATGAGCAATCGCAGGGAACGATGGCTTCCGGTTAGACACACCAAGATGGTTAGCAGCGGCACACGCGCATTTTCGTACAGCTCCGTTGAAAAAAACACCTCGCCGTGCAAAGTCAGTGTTTTGAAGGTTGTTTATATTTGCTAACAGTATGACAAGCTGCGAAAGCCATGAACGGCAAGGAAACGTTCTTATCACACTAAAATGATCTGCAATACTTTTATGGTGCTTGGAGGGGCTGTCAGTTTGGCTAGCAGTGATACGCTACTGCTGATGAAAATTCACCATTTTAAGATCTCACGAGGTGAGGATGACTGCAGATGTGTGCTAAGAGTTCATTTTGGGATCGCTGCTTCGGCCGACATCGCCGGTCGATCGGTATGAAGCGCAGCACTTATTGAGTGCATTGAGATATCTTTTTTTTTTCAAGCCCTCAGAGCGCTATGAGATGTATTTATTAATCGAAGCCAGATGCTTATTTGAACGCTGATCTTCTTCAAGCTGCGTGGCACGGCGGCACATAAACAATACAGTCAGACATAGACGGTGTCGAATAATCGAAACCCCGCGCTTTTTTAACGCACTGCTTCCTTTGGGTGCCGTCCTGGCGCACAGTTTGACCGAGTTACACGCAAATGGACTCGTCCATCGCTTTGTGTAAACTTACTCTTGAGGGAAGCATCCGCGTTTTTTGTCATGTATATGGGTGCAATGGCCGGCGCTCATCTCGTATGGCAGGTATATTTCGCCCGTGTGTTCCCATATTTTGACTAGGCGCGCCTGAGCGACAATTTATTTCTCAATATAATATTCGTAGCAAATTCATGCATAAGCTTTTCTAGCGTGGAATTCACACGTGCCTGTGATGAAATGGTTTCCGCACACAATGGCTTCAACGTTCCGTACTCAAAGGTTACCTGTTACTGTGGCTCTCTTCACAGCCGCAGCCCACCATATTTTTCTTTCTTCGTTTCATGGGAATTATAACTGCGTTTGCCTTGCACGCTCGAGTAGAGAAACCAACGGCTGAACAAGCGACCATGGTTTATCAGAAAGAAGATAAACAGGCGACCGCGTGCGCGAATCCTGAATAATCTTAGGCTTGCGGTGAAGTGATTCGCCGTCGTCTTCTTCTCGAGGTGCATCTCACACTCCCTCGCTCTTTTACAGGTCACGTTTAGGTGACAAATAAAAGGGCGAGGGATTGTGGGATGCACCGTCTGCTACCGGCTTCCGGTTTGAGAAGAGTAGACGACGCAAAACGCTTCGCCGCAAGCCTCAGATAATTCGGGATTCGCGAGTTCCGTCGGTTGTTGAGCCGTTGGCTTCTACTCGAGCGTGCAATGCAGGTATCAATTGCCATGAAATGAACACAAAAACGAAGTGGGCCGTGACCATGAAGAGAGCCACAGCGGCAGGTAGTTTTAAGTACGGAACTTTGAAGCCAGAGAGTGCGAAAACCATTTTATCACTGGTACGTGTGTATTTCACACTAAAAAAGCTTACGCATGAATTTTTACGAATATTATATTGAGAAATAAATTTTCGCGCAGGCGTGCATAGCGACTTCATTACGGGAACGAGTGAGTGAAATCTACCTGCCATACGAGATTAACGCCGGCCATAGCAACTATATATATGACAAAAAAAAAAAACACGCGAAAGCTCGATGACTAATATGTGGGGTTTAACGTCCCAAAACCACCATATGATTATGAGAGACACCATAGTAGGGGGCTCCGAATATTTCGACCACCTGGGGTTCTTTAACGTGCCCCCAAATCTGAGCACACGGGCCCACAGCATTTCCACCTCAATCGGAAATGCAGCCGCCACAGCCAAGATTCGATCCCGCGACCTGTGGGTCAGCAGCTGAGTACCTTAGCCACCAGACCACCGCGGCGGGGAACGCGGAAGCTTCACTCAAAGTAAGTTTACACGAAGATCTGGACGAGTCCATTTGCATTATCTTGGTCAAACTGTGCGCCAGGACGGCACCCAAATGAAGAAATGCGTTAAACAAGCGCAGGGTTTCGATTATTTGGCACCGGCTACGTCTGACTGTATATTGTTCATGTGCCGCCGTGCAACGCAGCTTGATCAAGATCAGCGTTCAAATAAGCATCGGAGTTCGGTTAAGAAATGCATCTCATAGCGCTCTGAGGGCTTGAAAAAAAAAAGATATCTCAATGCATTCGATAAGTGCTGCGCTTCATGCCAATCGACCGACGATGTCGGCCGAAGCAGCGATCCCGAAATAAACTCTTAGCACGCTGCTACAGTCATCCCTATCCCCTGGGGTCTTTAAACTGGGGACATTTTATCTGCAGTACCATATAATAGAAGAAAAACTGTTTTGTGTATCGACCTGCCTGCTCTCCCAATGAGAGCACCCCCGAGCAGCATAAAAGCATTGCAGATCATTTTAGTGTGACAAAAAATTTTCCGGACCGTTCATGGCTTTCGGAGCTTGTCACAGTCACGGTTGGCAAAAAAAAAAAATAAATAAACCACCGACATTGCGCGCCGAGGTGCTTTCTTCAGCGGAGCAGTACAAGAATGCGTGCGTGCCGCTGTTGACCCGTGCGGCGCGTCGAACCGGACGCCGTTATAACCCACAGTTCTCTGAGATTGCCCATTTTACCGCTCACCTATTGCGGCATGCTATCGGGGAGCAGTCGCGAGGGTGACGAGTGGGAGAAAACATACCATGCCGTGAAAAAATTTAAAGTCTCTGCATTCTCTGCGGGACAGCAGGAAAATACGCCTATAGTCTCGAAGAGAACTTTAGTATAGTAGTATAGTATAGTATAGTATAGTATAGTATAGTATAGTATGGGAAGAGAACGTAGCTACGGTCTCTTCCTATAGGCGTTATCGGCGCCATCAGTAGAAACGGCCATCGCCATCTCGCTCGCTGGCTGAAGAAAAATAAATAGAAATACGGAGAATGTGGCATTTAGAAGTCACGTGACTGTCACCACGTTGTGCCTATTTTGCTTTTCAGGCGAGAGCACTGGAAACTTCTCCTGGCTGCATTTGGTGCAGCAAAAGTGCTATTGGTCTACCCTGCACTGGATCACAGAACTACTCCTGTTCAACCGCTGAAACACAACGCTTCTGAAGCGAGTACTTTCAGCGTGCTTTTGGGGGCTCCTGTTTTCCGAACTGAATTCGACATAAATCGGCAGTGTTCACTCCCCATTTAGATGGGGCAGAACAGCTTGCCTTAGACATCACGGCGAACGTTGATATTTGCTAGTGTATGCAGCCCTCCCCCTCCTTTTCAGTAAAGCCGTTCTACGTGACGCGAAAATTTCCGTACTCTATACTGCAGAGTGTAACCGCGTGGTATAGACAGAGGAGCTACGATGCGGCTGGAAAAAGTAATATTCAATTTATATTGGTCGCGGAACTTGCAATGAGATTATGTCGAAAAGCTGTAGTCATACGTATACATCAACGAAACGGGTATGATTGAAGCGCGACCTTGTTAAGTGGGGACAGTTAGCGCAAAAGAAAAAAAATTGAATAGATATTTTCTTTTTAGATCATACCAAAGCAATCTATATATATACTATAGCAATTTTTTTTACAGCTTATCTGGCACTGGCTAAATGGTCCTCTGCCAAGCTTTCTCTTGTTTTCTCCCGATTGCCACAAGGAGGTGGGAGGGGGGTTAGGCTTGTGCAGGTAATCTGCTGAATGTGTTAATGTGAACTTGTGAATAATGCGGTTAACCGTGTGTCCACGAAGCATAGCTCATCGCTCACTTTTACGCAGTCACTTGGTGCTTTTTTTCCCCGTAGCTTATTTCTTTGGTTATGGGTCCTTTACTGGCATGACACTTGAGAAAAGCTAAACTATGCCACAGAATATGTAGGCAACGCTAACTGCAGATGACCAGGCAACGCGAAAACAAAAAAACAAAAACAATCTGAATCGTAACGAAATCCGGAGCTCCACCACGGTGGTTTAAGGCTAAGGTACCCGCCTGTTGACCCGCAGGTCCCGGGATGGAATCCCGGCTGTGGCGGCTGCATTTTCGATGGAGGCTAAAATGATGTAGGCCCGTTTGCTCAGGTTTGGGTGCACGTTAAATAACCCCAGATTGTCAAAACTTCCGGTGCCCTCCACTGCGGCTTTCTCTCTTAATCATATGGTGATTTTGGGACGTCAAACCCCACATATCAATCAACCAAACGTGGAGCCGTGATATCCCCAGACTCGGTAAAATGAGGATTCTAGGCATGGTCATCGAGAAGCACACAAGAAATGGCGACATGATCGGCCATCTCACAGGGAAGGCAGCCAATGCTACAACTACAAGACTCCCCAAATGAGTTACGTTTCGGAAGGCAGGCATGAGAGAGGAAAGCCTAATCAGGCTCGTGCTATCCATCATCAGTTTCGTTGCTTATGTTGCAGAGTACTACTGATGGCTGCAACATGATCGCAACCAAATGAACGTCATGATCATAAGGTCGTACAAGACGGTGCTCGGACTGTTCGAGCCCACGAGCACGAGCCGCTTCTTACAACTCGGGACACGCAACATGCTCGAAAAATAGCCGAAGTGCGGCGAACTGCTCAACTGGAGCGGCTGTCCAAGACCTAAACCGGGAAAAAGTTACTGCACGACTTCGTAATAAAAAGCTGGAACGAAGTGGAGAGGAGGCTCTCCGTCCCCGAAGAGGTGTAAAGCCAGATCAGGACCAACCCCACATTAATCCAAAGAACATGGATCCCGAGTACAAGAAAATATTAGCACCGAACGTCAAGGCTTTATCGACCTGCGCACCAACGACGAGCACGCGCAGTGCGTGGACACGGCCGAGTACCAACGGAGCACCTTCGCAGCGGTCGTCATTAGACAGTTATAGTTTACAGTTAGCGTGATTGCGGAGGTTAAGGGAATCGCGTTACCGTGCCGCAAACATTCATTGCGAACAGCGCCTCATACTTTAGTGAAATAGCATTTACGTGCCCCTAGCTAGGATGGTGGCGCCACCTAGGGGTAGGCGAATAAGGTAAATAACAGTGAAAAGGAAAAGAGAACAAGAATAGACAGCTACGGTTTACAGTTAACGTGATAGCGGAGGTTAAGCGTTAAGGAAATGGCGTTACCATGCAGCAAACGTTCGCTGTGGAAAGCACCTTATAGTTTAGCGGGATAGCGTTTACGTGGTTTACGTGCCCTAACTTGGATGGTGGCACCACCTATCGAATGGTTAATAAGCTAAAGACAGTGAAAGGAAAAGAAAACGAGAATGTGTGCCTATGCCACCGTGCGAAGCATTGTTACAAGTTTATTTTACTACTAATAAAAGCAAATAAGAACCATGCACCAAACGCGAAAAAATTATGTTGCCTATTTGTTTACATCGATCTTGCATTAGGCCCAGACGCGTTCGAAATGGGAAGCTATCTCAAAAACTACGCCAACTTATCCGTAATACTCGGTCGTCGAAGTTAACTAAAGGCAAGCGAAGCGACTTTAAACTGTCGTTTGCTGCGAAATAGGTGAATCTTTCAACAACTACGCCAAAATCACTTCGAAGTGGGTGTACGAGAGCGCCGCCATGTTTACGAACACTACGCACACGGTACTCCTACGCTACCACGGTAGCGTCAAATCTGAAAAATATCGCGCATACGGTAAGCGGTACGGGTAACGTACGTATCTGCGCATGTGCGCTTCGATTCCGGTATCACGGTATGCCCGGTATACTATAACTGTCTAATGCTTGCCTGTGTCACTATGGCAAGCAATAATAAAGGTTTTTCAGTAATAACGAAAGGTTACTAAGAATGAACCACCCAACAAACGCGAAAATATTTATGTTGCCGATTAGTCTACATCAAGGAGGTTGTTTACATCTACTTTCTAGTTAGCTTCCCATTTTGACTACTTTGAGCCTATCTCCGAAACTACGCAAACTTATCCGTAATACTTGGTCATCGGAGCTAACTGAACGCAATCTAAGCCATTTTAAACATTTGTTTGCTGCAAATGAAGTGAATATTTCAACAACTATACTCCAAAGTCGCTTCGAAGCGGGCGTGCTAAATAGCCTCCATGTTTTACGTGCACTATACGTGAACTACGCTAACACGGTAACGTTAAATCTGAAATATATCTTGCGTACTGTGAGCGGTATGGCTCAGGCACGTTACTGCGCATGCGCACTTATATCCCGGTAAGCCCGCTAAGCTTGGTAAACTATAACTGTCTATTGAAGCGGTGACCAGCGCAACGAGAACGACAGCGAGCCTGAAAAGTTCCGGAGTGGAACAAGTGGAGGGGGCTGGAGGCACCCGCGAAGAACTGCCACTTGAAAGAGCAGCACTGAACCGTCCAGCAGGTCCTCGGAGCAACCGAAAGCCAGCACAAAGTGAGCCGGCAACGTCGAGCCGAGAGCCGCGCCGGCTACTCCGAGGATGACGTACGTCCTGTTTGGGACGCGCGAGCGCCCAATTGCAGGCCCAAATAAACTTCTATGCAATCTCGTTCCGCACAGCGAGAGGTCATTACACATGCCGCACACTCGAACCCCAGCTGAATCATCGAGACCCGAATGGAACACGCGGAACACGCCAAACGCCCACCGGGTACTGTCCGAGCCAATGCCTTACAGCAAGGGCACTTGGTTGTCTAACCAGAGTTGATCGCAAACGTCGCATGACGTCTGGAATCCACCTTTCGATTGACGCGTGGCTTCCGGAAAGATCTGCTTTACTCGCTCGCTGGATTCCGTGCCGACCGGTTGTGCCCTCGAGATCTCCGACGACAGTACAGCTCTGGCCAACTGGATTAGCCCTACGCCATCTCCTGTCACCGACAAGAGCTCTCAGAAGTGGTCCCCCGTCCTCGAACTCCTGCAACCGTGTCCATCTTTCCTGTCTTCTCCTTACATCTCCGTACTTCCGTCGTTCGCTGTCCCTGCGCCTCGCTCTCTCTATCTCTACCTGTTTATCCTATCCTTTTAATCCCTTCTCTACACCCATCCCTCGTGAGCTACTGTTGAGGGGTCGTCCCCCTGAGAGACAGTTACGGGGCTCACTTTTCGTTTCTTTTCATTTATCATCACTTACCCCCCTTCCCCCAAGATCTGCTTGGCGCACTCCGTGGCTTGGAGTTTTGAAGTGGTTCTTTGTCCAGTAGATGGTGTTTGACCACTTTCTGTCGATTGTAAACCATGATAATACGCATAGAAGCTCTGCTACACTTCAAGTACACTTTAACTCTGTTACTGTGTACTAAAAGGGGAAGTGTGCCATGCGCGGCGCGTTCCAATGAAGGCGAGGGGTGCCCCAGCTGCCATTAAGCAGGTTTAGTACAGCCTGGGGTGCTAGGGGAGGCTGCGGGCCAGAGGAGCGCGCGTGTCAACACATGTTGCAACGGTCAGTTTGGCTATTAACGCGTGACCAGTTCCTCGTTGCCGGTATTTCTCACAATGAACAACTCTGCTCCTCGCCAGATTGTGCTGTACGTGAGTGAAGAAGTTACGGTGGTGTTCGCGCTTGTCTACTGGAATGAGAAAAATGGCTGGGAGATGGCGGCACAAGCGGGACGGCTTTTGCTTTGTGCCAAATTGTAACAGCGGCTAACGCTCGGGTAAAGAGGTGCACTCCTTATTTCGGGTGCCGTTGAAGCTGACCGCCAGGAAGAATGGTGGCGGAACATCAAGAGAGGTGATCGAGTCCTTCAACAAGAGCAGCGCTGTTTGTGAGCGACACTTCAAAGCAAGGTTCAGGCAGCGAACTTTGAAGACGACTATTGATGGTAAGGTTATTGAGATCCTCGGACACCTGCCACTCTTATCAAAAGATACCATTCCTACAATTTTCTCTGATGCTCCTAAGTACCTTTTAAAATTGCTGCCGAAAAAAAAACACAGAAAGATCGCAACCTTAGCGATCAGATTCTCCCCAAACCAAAGCGAAGACGTGAGAGCAACACGTTGTCAGAAGCTGAGTCTAAGGACATTGATCAAGGCAGTTCAGTCGATGATGTTTCTGAGAAGAAATGCCAAAGAATGTTGAATGATGTTGACCGAGACGGTGCCGCTGATAAAGCTCTTGACTAAGAATTCCAAGGGCTGTCATAAGTTCACAATTCCAAATGAGTGGTCGGAAATTTTCCTGCCGTGTGTTAGGGACTCATTTCTTTATGTCGACTTAGAAGCCGACGCTGTTGAACATAGCAAGGGAATCGAAAAAAAGTCATTCAGATTAAGAAGCATGCTGCTGAAAGTGCTGCAACTATCGAAATTCTCATAAGAGCGGAAAAGAGGCACCAAGAGGAACTCGTAGCACGAGAATAGGCAGAGTTGCTAATACTGAATGCGAGCAAATTGACTTTGTATCCTAGTGTTGGAAGGGAGCCTTTATCTGGTAAATGCCCGTCGTTTATCGGGGTGTTCTGTTCGAAGAATTACACGCTTATAGTAAATGACTTCAGTGCTTGTGTTCACTGCAGATATCAGAGGAAGCTGATACTCAACCCACTTTCCAGAAAACGATGTCAGAAGATGTTTACGAAACAAAGTCCTCGCAATATACAACGTAACCTTCGGAGAACGAAAGCCAAGCTTAGCAGCGCAAAAATTAGTTTCAGTCGAATGAAAGCAGAAAAAATGAGCAGTTGTCTGAAGAAGCAGTAGCTGAAAGATTTAGAGGCCTTCGATTGACGCTTCCCGACCATTTAGTACGCGAAGCAATATAAAAAATATAGAACACACAGGACCGAACACAGACACTGGTTTTCAAAAATGAATGTTTAAGCTCAATAAGTCAACACGTTCAAATCCACCCAATACAATTGAAAGTACATCACTAATATATCAAACTTAGTAACTTTAAATAGAAAAGGGTTCGGCGGGTGTAAACGACCTCACCGAATTGTAGTCGTGTGTTTTTTTTTTTGTTTTTGTGTACGCTCGTTATAGTGAGAGAACCACTAGTGCCTATGCGGAAGGGCTGAATTTCACCATTAAGTGGCATTTACCGCATAAAAAGCCGCGACAACAACTTGTAAAATACACAAAACCGCCACACAGCCCGCTCACAGAGCCATCACGGCAGCGAGCGTAGCGCTCCTTCAGCCAGCAGCGTCCTCTAGTAGTGCGCGTAGCGGTCATCGCTAGGAGAACCTTGTTTCGGCACCGCATGGCACACTTCCCCTTCTAGTACACTGTAGCTATAGTGAACTAGAAAGGGGTATCTATAGGGTCTTATAAATACCTAGGCGTCACCTTATCATCTGGCCTTTCCTGGAACGCACACATCAACAACATCATATCATCCGCGAACAGATCCCTCGGTTTCATAAAGCGTCATTTGCGCGACGCACCATTAGACATAAAACTTCTGGCTTACAAATCCCTCATCAGGCCTAAACTAGAATATGCAGCACCCATGTGGAGCCCGCATCAGATATACCTAATAAACGACACAGAATCTGTACGAAATCACGCCACTAGGTTCATTCACTCTTCATAATCATACGACACACGCATATCATCCCTAAAACGTGACATTGATGTTGCTAATCTTTCTCTGCGTCGCCGCATCGCCAGCCTCTGTTTGATTCACAAATTTCTTCACCATTCCCTCAATCAAGCACCTTACATCATCCCACCAACGCGGATAGCTCACCGCACGACTCATCCTTATTCAATCTCACGCGCTCGCACTACTACTTTTGCTGCCTCATTTTTTCTTCGCACAGCAGTGAACTGGAATGGCCTTCAACGTGACATTGCAGCCATCACGTCTTCATGAACGTTTGCGCAAAACATGAATGCATATCGTTTGTCAGAAGATCACTCTTTGTAACTTGCATTTATTAGCCCACCCCTAATGTGTCACCCCCCCCCCCTCACTGGGGTCTTTAAGGTAATAAAGTGAAGTGAAGTGAAGTGAGGTATCTAGTTCACTGTACTGTAGCTCTGCCTTCCGCCTCGTTCATGCGGACTCTCAAACCGGGTGGTTGAGGGATGCACCACAATTTTTGCACGCTGTTGCCGCCGAATATGTCGGGCCTGCACGTTTCAGCGTCAGTGGTCGACTCTCTGTGCGCAATGGTTGTGTGGCGATTCTTTCTTTTATCTGCGCTTTTCGATTGACATTTACAACGAAGTCCTGCACTCAAAGTAATTCAGTGATGCAACACTGGCAAGTGAGCGCGGCAGTGGTTTGCGTTGCGGACTGAGTACACACCACTCGCATGTGCCGATGCTAGACACGTGCCCACTTGTTGCTGTGAAGATAACAGCGCTGCCTGTCAGCGGCTTCAGCTTGTGTAAGGCCAGGCGCTGCGACATGGGGAGGTAGGCGACGATGGTTGTTGGTAGACAGCGTGTCAGGGCATTTTCCTGCGTGCCATCAGCAGCATCGGTCGCAACCGTTTGACACTCGTGCGGTGCTTTTCAAAAATGTTGCCCGGAGACGTGATTGAGTGCACGTCTCGTGTGAACCCGCTCGCCGAAAGCAGGCAGACATGTACAAGTGTCAACACATCACCATAGACGGTATGGGTGGGTGAATATACGGATGCTAGGAGCGTCGCCTTTATATCGGGGCGATGACATGTGTGCCACAAGACTCGATAGAAAACAAAACGAAAACAAACCTTTATTTTTATGTTGACTTCATGTCTCACTTACTTCGAATAAATTAATCTCAATACAAAAAATAAAATGCACATTCATGTTCACGCTGCCTCTTCAGGCAGAGTGACCTTATTTTTCCCGTTATTTATGTCAGTTATCTCTACTTTTCAGCCACCAATACTCTAACCGCCTCTTACTTGGTTCTATCACAGACGTGTTCAGCTTTCCATTGTTGTCCCTAAGAGCCAAAGCCCCATGTAGGCTCATACTCACACGTATACCTGGATGGATATTGCCGCATTCAATCAGAACATGTTCCGTCGTCGGTTCGTTGGTTGTTCCTCAGAGTCCTGGCGCAACCCTCCCGGGGGATCGGCCATGAAATGGAAGGTACCTCATCTTTGCAGTGAAACTTTCCTTAACTCCCCCACAGCAAGAACATTGTTCTTCTTCTTTATTGAATGTCGCTTTACATGCCGCCATGAACCGATGCCCTCTAGAGGGTGTTGTATTGGTTGTGAAGGGCGCTTTTGTTGACCAGGCAGATGGGTGCGCTTTTCGTTTGTCGGCCATTGTACTCATCTCTCAGCAGATAGATGAACGACCCCAGAGAGGAGAAATATCTATAGGAGTCGCGGTTTAGACATGGAAAAGATCCAATAGTGCTGCCTTCTCGGATTGAGCTGTGGTTGTCAATGAAACTGCCTATAGAACATTACGCAACTAATGTCCCTTTCTATTTGCCCTTGACAGGTCACGTAAACGTTGTCGTAATCCGAAATCCCACTTCCTAGTCAATGCTCCCGTAGTGGGCACCTATCATACTATACCGCCAGCATTGGTTCACTGCAGGTTCTCTTACCTAAAAGATATGGTATTCGCCACCAGTGGTCTTGTACAAAAGGCACTTGACGAAACTGATGGCTGAGATGGCAGAGGGCTCCGCGCTGGGACGTTCACCGAGGCGCCAGACAAAAACGGTCACCTTCGACAAGGTCACGGTTTATGAATTTCCACGGGCACAAGGCTTTGCTTCGGTTCCCACTGAGGGAGGCATGACCCTAGGTGAGTACTTAGTCTTCCTGAAACACCCAACATATATGCATTAACCACCTGTAAATGTTTTCATACAGTTTCTGTGTATGCGACAAACAAGCTCTGGGAAGTGTTGTGTACAGTACTACGGACCTATGTACACATGCGCAATTCTGTGTGTAAATTCCGGATGTTGTATGACTTGAATAGGCGGTGTAAGGCGTGCCCATATACATCGGATTCGGCTAAGTGTAGCCAACACTAAGAACTTGAGCGAAATTGTGCAAATGAGGTCGACACCGTGTGCAATGCAAGGGACGACTTAGCCTAATTAATCTGATTTTGCAGGATCCTAATTCTACTGAAAGTAGCCCTAATTGTAGAACTTGTCAGCAAAAACTGTAAAGTTGGTATTTTAAAGATGTTCTAGGCTCTTGGACAAGCACTGCATGTGCAACTCGCGCAGCGAAATTCGATGCCTTCCAATAAGTAGAACTACACTTTTGGGATCAAAATGTATCCATTTTAGTGCGAACGTTGAAACGTAAGTTCTGTTTCTGCTGTGCGCTGGATGCTGCACTCCGTTACACGCCGCACTCGTCTGCTAAAAAGTATTAGAAGCGCGGCCCGGGAAATTTCTTCCGTTGAGAGTGAAGGTGTAATGAAGAGAAAATGTGATTTTTCTCGTATTAGTGTACTACTCTCTTTTATTACTAAAATGTAGGGGTGTGTGAATAGTAGCAAATTTTAGAACCAAATCGAATATGGATGACACTGACCGAATTGAATACTATTCAAATGGTCTTCAAATAGCATTTCTTAAACGAGGTTTCGAACTATTTCGTAAACAGGTCTTGAATTCCACGACATTTGTACTGCAAAAATTATTCACAAATTTTAACAAAGCAACATCGAAATTATTTCTAAGCGACAAAGGCTGTTATTTATGCATTGTGGAATAAGCCTGTATGCTTAAAGACTATAAAATTGTGGATATTTTGTAACTTTCATTGTAATACTACAGTAACTACAGTATTTAATTTGCCGCTATGTTATCAGCTTTTAAAGTTGTACTTAACAGTTCAAAAATGTTCTACTGAGCTTCGTATACATGCAGCTAAACGCTTAATGAAGAGTAGGTAAGCCAGTTACACATAATGTGCCTATGCATCAAAGGCAGATAAACATCATTGCTGAATATTGAATTTGCAAGAACAATTCACATAAACAAAATAACACTTGCATTGGCTGCTAGCCAGTTAAACGTTTGCGAAGTTGCAATTCAGTATTGAAATGCAGCCGTAATCTCCACATACCCATGAACAATGTCATTGCGGTAATCGTGTATTGGCAACTCGTTCGCTTCGTCCACGTAGCGGAAACGTTTTCAATCGGTGATAAATATAGTTTCGGTATTTGGTTTAAGCTGGGGTGCAAGCATTTAAGTACTTGTGTTGTTATGTTGTAGAAAAGAGTCACCTGCAGCACCCTACAACATAAGCAAGATAGGCACATGGCATACATCGTTTTCGCGAATAAATTGTGGTATTAAAAGTCTTAAGAAAATCACGCCAATTTTTTTGAATTACCTAAACCACATAATTTG
Source organism: Rhipicephalus microplus (assembly GCF_013339725.1). Classification (NCBI taxonomy): domain Eukaryota; kingdom Metazoa; phylum Arthropoda; class Arachnida; order Ixodida; family Ixodidae; genus Rhipicephalus; species Rhipicephalus microplus. The sequence goes on from NC_051165.1 coordinate 104,873,519, forward strand.
TGCGATTGATACCTTGTTGACAAAAAGCAGTGGAAAGAATATTTAATGAGCGACCCCAGACAGCGTGTTTGAATATGATCAATCATTCTCGAGTTCATTTTCTCTGTGTTCAAAAGCATCAGTTTTTATTTGACATTCGATGTTTGGCTTGATTATAGGTGCATATTTTTCTATATATATATATATATATATATATATATATATATATATATATATATATATATCAGCTGTATTATGCACTTGTGTTTTTGTTATACGTACAATTTCTACACAGCATTGTTATTGATTTTTGTTACGTACATTCCGGTTCATTTTAATTCTTTCTTATTTTCTTCTACATGTATACGTTACTTTTCAGTGTTTGCTGGTTTTTACAATTTATTGTCAGTTACAATTTGCTGCTAAATTTGCTAGTTTTGCTTGCTTGCATGTTGCTTGCTTCTACGTTGTATGTTTGTTTGTATTTATTTGTTTTACATGACCACGCATCTGCGGCCAAGCTGCTTTAGGATCAGGAATCTCGTCAAGCTGCTTTTTAGCTGATCTTAACTCCTGTCTATGTATCTCTTTTACTTTCTAATCTGATTTGTATTACGTTGCTTTGACCATATCCATTGTATGAAAACATTAAATCATTGCAACTGTAACATCGTCCTTTAACACGCTTCTTGAAAAATACTGCTAAATAAACTGAAACTGAAGCTGAAAAAAAAAAACTCAAAGCAACCCCACGCTCTTCTAGCGTACCGTTCGTTACTTCAGCGTTTTCCGTTTGTATTGATTATCAAAAATATTTGAAATTTCAAATATACATGATTAGATTCTTTTACCAAATTGAACAGAACGCCATTCGATTAGTTTTTTGAATTTTTTTATGTATTCACATAGCCCTACTGAGTTTATCACGCCGGCTGCGAGAAGGTGCTTGGTAAGCCAGAAAACTTGCAAGAAGAAAAAGTGGGGAGCGATGCCATCTTGAAGCTTGGGTGCCGATTGCCCTGACGTCATGGATTTTGAAAACATGAAGTAGTGCCTGTGCAGTTACTAATACAATAATGCGAGATAAATCAATTGCCCTCTAAGAAGGCTATGAGAATTAGCATAGGTTTCAGAGTAATTTGTTAAAGTGGTCGAAGTACGACTGAAGTACTTGAAGTCCGTGACTTCACGTGCGCAGAATTTAACCACAATGTTTAAAAATTTAACTCTGACATTATTTTTCATCTATGAATGAGTCTATGGTGCTGATATTGACCACATGATTTTGGGACGTTAAACCCCACAAATCAATCAATCAATCTGATATTGACCACGAAGTTTCCAAAGCAATATTTATTAGTCTAAGCTGATTCTTCTTTATCTCATCTTCAATAGCTCATCTTACTTGCTACTGGTGCAGTCGCTGATAACAACCATAGCTACGCTTCTCTTATGGTTAGCATGCTCAAACTTCACGTTTTCTCGCGCATATAACGACTGTGCTTGTTTTATTCTTGTGTCTTTTTCTAGTCCATATTGCGCAATCTGTTGGCTTGCTTGCCGAAACTTCTCATTTTTTCTCAGAGGCAGCAAATTCATGCTCGTTCTGAAATATTACAAATGTTGCCTAAAAATTTTTAATAAACTTCTACTTGTAAATATATAAAAAAATGAATAAGAGTGAAGGAAAGTGTTGCATATAAACAATGTGTCCCAGGCAACTATAGCTAGAGTTTTAAAACAGACCGAACTATTCCACGACGATGCAACTGAGTTAATAATACTAACTGTTGCTTCAGGTAGCTTACACTGTTGTTGTGTTTTATTTACTTACTTAATTATGCAATATTTTGAGCCAAAAAAGTGGTTGAAAAACTTTAGTAAGAAAGTGGCAGATCACATTGCAAGATATTGTTTTGGCAGTCTGTAACTTTACTAAGTGTTGATGTGGCAGTCTGTAACTTTACTGGGTGTTAGTGTTTTTCCGCTTATCACATGCCCACATAATAGTCACTGTCGAAAGAAAATAACGCCTAGACCATTTGTTAGATACTTTTACCAATGCATGCGCAGCAGCTGTTTAGAAAACCATCGATAGAGAGAGCTACCACATTTTCCCCGTGAAAAGTGACAATTTACTGGTTGATAGTGTTTGCTCTGCGATTGTAGAGACTATTTCACGGACGGTCTTCAGTGTCTCCATGTTGGGCTGTTAATCTTTGTGGTTTGCATCTTTAACAACTAAACGGACAGTTTAACGGTAGACACGTACACGTGGACTCTGTTTGGTTTTACATAAATCTTTCTTGGCGTTATTAATTCATATTGCAATAAAAGAACTAAGAAAACATTAACTTGACAGCCCGAAGGCAGCGCCCACATGCCTTGGGTAAAATAGTCTATACGAAAGCGTATTTTGAGCATACCAAAATGCGTGTGCACTAGCAAATTATTCTTTTAGGCAAGCAGGAAAACGCGACTGGTTTTTCTATTTTGAGTTTTTTCCACTAGTTATAAAGAAATCAGTAACGTACGCTCATGTATGTGCGCACGCGCACACAAATACACATACACACAAAACCACACACACACGCAGATAGCCACAGATACACTGGAAAAACATCGTCTAGCATAAGCTGCCACCCTGGACAAAGTGACTGAGACTTACCTGAACGCATGTTATCTTCATTCACTCAAGCACTTATATAAATGTGAGTGAAATGAGAAAATGGTCAGAAAAGGCTACATAGTTAAATGAAGAAAGAGCATGGAAAGAAATGCTACGCCAGTCAGAATTAAAGAAGGCCAGTGTGGCATGCGCCATACGTGGAATGGTTTTATGCACGTACAAAATGGTTCTTATTGCCGATTAAAAAAAATGATAGGTACGCCGGCCAATCAGAAACTGGAGCCACTCCCAAACAAACTCTGCACCAAAGCTTTCCACGGGCTCTGCATTGTAGTAACGTAACCATTTAATACAATGAGCAAGCATATGCTCCTTAGCCTGGCGAACTTTAGAGCGGACACAGGCCTGGTGGCATGACTTGCACTACTGCCTTCCGTTGGGCTGTAAACGTAGACTATCCGTTTTGAAAATATACCATTAAATCTCATTCATTGTGTGCCGATTGCCTACGAGAAGGCCAGGCCGGCAAGTGTGGTCACCTCAGTCATCTAACGCGCAGTATTCCGAATCATCGAAAGTGACACTGTATTCGAAAGCTATAGAGAACTTTAGCTAGACTTCGCCTTCGCGTAACACCCAGTTACTGTGGGTCACGCGTAAAGGAGAGAGGCCTGACCCGCAGGTCGCGAGTTCAAATCCTGGCTGCGGCGGCTGCATTTCTGATGGAGGCGGAAATGTTGTAGGCCAGTGTGCTCAGATTTGGGTGCACGTTAAAGATCCCCAGGTGGTCAATATTTCCGGAGTTCTCCACTACGGCGTCTCTCATAATCATATGGTGGTTTTGGGACGTTAAACCCCACAAATCAATCAATCAATCAAAGGAGAGAGGCCGGATAATTTGGGCCATCTGGCGGCGCTAAGATGAACCCGGCAAGCACATAATGTTTATCGCACAAGCCTAGTGTATTTTACTTGTGTAGTGGGGTGGATCCTCGACAGTGACGTAATTTAAACTCAATTGTCCTAAACATTCTTTTATATGAGACATTCGTCAAAAAGAAACCCGTCTTTAAACGTATTTGTTGGAAGTTGTCACCAGTTTCCATACTACCGTATGGTAATCCGGCACTCCGTGAAACATTTACATTGCACAAATGAGCTAGCACTAATAGCTGTGTACGTTCTATCTCTTTAGCTGGTCCTTTTTTTAGGTACACGAAAAAATAGCCACGATAGAGCTGCTCTCAGTCGCCCTTTTCACGCAAGGTTGGTTGTGTTGAAATAGGTGTTGCTATTATCAAATTTTATTGTATGTCCTTAGGTGTATTTGGTCCCTTCAATAATAATGTGCGTTAAAGCCAGCGATAAGAGTGTATTGGAGCATAAAAGAAGGCTGCATAGTGGCAGAGCAAAATAATAATAGCGTTATTTACACATACATGCCTTTCGTAGCCTAACCAAGTGGTTTGGTAATCTGAGCACGAGATTCACTCAACTTTTTTTAATATGGCAGGTTTAGGCTTCAGGCACGTGGAAGAATACTCAGTCCTCATTCGTCAACATGTCGACCAGCCAAGACTGCGTTTTGGTGCTGAACAGTCCGGCGATATCACAGCTGTACAGGCTGTCCTGAAAGACGGCATGACCTCTAGTTACCCAACGCCATGTCACAGCGATGAGCCAAAGGTAAATGGTCCGACAGGACTTTACTACAGGCTAATATACTCGTCAGTTGTGTGTGAAAACAGCCCAGCATTCTCTGGCTGCTTCTTATTTTTTTGTGGACAAATCGAAGTAACCCCCTTTAGGAGGAAAGCAACTTTTTGTCAAATACATGCTGATAGCGAAATAATAAAAAAATTAAGTAAAAAGTCTTCTTTGTGGGGAGAAAGTCTGCGATAATAATATTGCATGGAATTTCGATGTGCTGCGGTTCACGCACGTATAGCTCCATCACGTGATGGCTGCCGCATCTAGACACAAAATTGTTTTTTTTCTGTTATTTCTTTGCTTAAAACTTGATTATCGTCTGGCATGGCTGAGAAGTTGTTTTCACAAAAATAAAAAGCACAAGCACGCCGCTGGTGCCTGGACTGTTTTGCCTTCATGTAAACTGATTGCTTGTAAGTCATTGCTAAAAGTTTCCGACGTTTCAATATCACCGTCAAGGAGAGCTGAGAACATGCAGACTTTCATATTGAAGCATATCACTTTGTTATTGCTGATAACTGCCATACCAATGGCTAATAATTGTAACTTGTTTTAGCCAGCGAAGAAACAAACGAAGCATCACTTATTGAACCTCTTTCCCGATATACTTAGTCGGCTATCACAAGCAAGTTGTGCGAGACATTTGCAGAAGAATATTGTTGATAGTGGCATCAGATCTGTCGCACGTGATGTCATATACTCTATCGTATACGTGTTTAGATTTCAAAGCACACAGGACAAGCATAATAACAAAATTTGACTCTAGGCAGGCGTTAAACCTTCGTCCGCAAAAGGGAAACGTGCACGTGAGATCCCAGTCCTGCGTCAACTTAGGCTGTAGCATAGTATGGGCCTTTTTCAGGAGACTTGTCTGCGCAGGCGCAGCTGTCTTGACGTAACCTGAGAATTGTGTTTTGTGGCCGTCACGCTGCGGTGACAGGTGCAAACTAAGCGGCACCTGACGTCACAGGTTTGCGTATTGCTCCGAAAGCTGCCACGGCCACGTCTTTTTCGACTGGCACGCGGAGGACAACTTCAGAAGCAACGAACGCCCAATTTCAATATTGGTGATCTCCACTGGAGGCGTTGTTCAGGCTTACAAGACTCATTGCGTTTAGGTACATATAATGGAGGTCGTCATGAAAAAAAATTACAGCATATCCATGGCTTGAATGATGATGAGTGGGACGAAGCGTCTATCAATCCGTCCATGCTTCTGTCCGTCCGTCCACCCGTCCGTCCATCCCTGTGTCAGTCCATCCGTACGTCAGTCCGCCCGTACGGGCACCCGTTCGTGCACCTGTCAGTGTGTCCACTCGTCCATCCGTGAGTCTGTCTCCCCGACCATGCGTCCGTCCGTTCATTTAATGAATACTTCTTGTACCACCATCTCACTTCTTTTTATCATATATTCATCGTGTACAAGTACCGCCATCCAGCGGACAATCCAATGACTAAACGAGAGTATGTACTACATTTCTGCTGTTGGCGAGCGCCTTAATTGTTGACACCGAGAGCTTGATAACGAAGCCGTGCTACGTTTTTCGTAGCATGTGGACATGCAGATATGTGCCCGAGGGCGGGTACGTGCCACAGGCTGCGCACTACGACGATGGCAGACGCACAAGCCACGGAGCTTCGCCCCTAAAAACAAAACTGGCACAGACGCAAGTCCATGGTGGGAAATCTGTGTTTCGTGTATTCCTTGCAGGAGGTCGCTGTTGAGAGAAATAGCCAGGATGGACAGCAGCAGTTGAAGCCCTTGCCATGGCATTGTCGCCGCAAGCTGCTTCTGGACAGTGGCGTCAGGAAGATTGATTCTTCTGAAGCCAAAGAGTGCCGATACATCAGGGCGTCGCGGAAACGCTGCGGCTGTGAGTGCCAAGGCCAGTGCCTCCGAGAGGCTTGTTCGTGCTTCCTGAACGGCATACCCTGTCAGGTGAATCCTGGCCTTTTGCATTTGTCAAGGTTTGCGAATATGCCTCACTTAGACCGTTTTTACTGTAGCTGGAACTTCGAGTTCACAGCACGCGTGATGCTGCGGACTTGTTTGTGAGCTATATATAGAGGCCGTACGACAAACATGTTTTCACGCTCAATCTACAGTGTCTGTATAGGTACACGCAAGATTTTTTTTAATATTTCATGGAATGGTTGCGATTAAAAATGCCTTAGAGTGCACTGAATGTTACTGAAGTCGAATATATCTGCTAACAAAATAAGAGATATGAGCTGCTTTAAAGATAAGTATATCACAAAAGAACTGGCAGATCTCACGTACAGTAGAAATCGGTGATATGTGAAGCCCGAATGATGAATTAAGGTTGATAGCTACGCTCAAATCACCACAATGTTAAGAGGTCCACATGAATTTACCATACACGACTTCCGCGTCATGATTATCAAGTTTGGATGTGTCGTTTACCTTTGTCATTTATTCATTTTGCGTGGTGCCAAGTTTAGTCTATGTGGAGCTAGCGGAACAACCGTGAGCATGCTGTGAGCGTGGTATGTTGTCATGTTCTTACACTACACGAGTCTCATGATTATCACCTTTGCACAAGTCATATAGCTTCGTCATCCACTGACGTCACGTAATACCAAATATGACATATGTGAAGCTAGCAAAATCGCCATGAGCGCATCATAAGTGTAGCATGTGTTCATGTTGTTACATGACACGCATGTCGTGATTATCATGTTTGGATGTGTCATTTACCTATGTCTTCCGTTCGCGTCACCGAATTTGGTATATGTTAAGCTAGCGAAACGTTTGCCAGCACATCATGAGCGTAGGATGCACTCATGTTGTTTCATGACACGCATCTCATGTTTATCGTGTTTACACCAGTCTTATACCTTTGTCATCCATTCCGGTCTCTTAATACCAAATTCCGTATAAGTGAAGCTAGCGAAACGACCGCCAGTGCATCATGAGCGTGGCATGTAGTGATGTTGTTACACGACACAAATCTCATGACTATCATGTAGGGGCCTGTTGCTTGTCTTCGCCATGCAATCCTGTCATACTATACCAGTTTTGCAACATGTCATGTGAACAAAACCACCGCAAGAGCAGCAAGACCATAAAATATATATCATGATATTCATGACATACATGTCTTGGATTTTATGTTAAGACTAGTCGAATATTCTCGTCATATATTCATGTTATGGCATACCGAATTGGGTGTTGATACCATTATCCAAACGGCCAGGAGAGCTAAAAGTCGTGGGCAGCTAGATAGATAGATAGATATGCTCAAAGTCGCCGAAGTTGGCTAAGAAATGCTCCACATTTAAAAGTGGCTGCCGCTGTGTTTTGACAAGTTGCCTTTTAGAATAGAGGTCAAGAAATGTGCTTTTTTGCTTATGGAGGTTGCCAACATAGCAGGAAGTGGCACATTTATTCATAAGAAAGGCTGCATTATTTCTCTCAATATAGGGCATAATGGATCAGCGGTGTGTATCTAGTGAGTTTGTTTCCCTTTAAAAAGACTTTCTTTTAGGAGGCTGAAAATCTAAAGCACTAGATTCCTCCATACTCTTGGCCCTTTTTTTGAAAGTTTATACGTAGGAGTATGTTAGAAACACCTTAAGTAAAACGGCTTAACTGTGATGAATTTGAGAACTGCTATACCAAGAAACTGCAACTTGTGAGCATGTGTGAATTTAGATAATCGAGCAGCTTTGTTTCCTGATTGTGGCTAGGATGCTGTTAGTCGGCCTATATGAGAAAACAAAATTCATGGTAAGAGCAATCTCTCCAAAGTAGTGGTCCCATTCCAGCAGGATGTTTTCCGTTGTTTTTTCTGACCATAAGCACTTTTGTAGATATATTATGGCGCTGTGCAAATTTTTTTCTGCAGTTAAAAGAAGACAGCAAGAACTGCTGTAAAAAATCTTAGTAAAGAAAAATGTATGAACAAATATTTACAGAATAATATTTTATTTTGGAGTAGATATGTAAATCTGCGTATAGAGTGCCTATGAACTTTTGTGAATATTTGTCTACTTCCTCATAATATAATTGTTATATGTTAAACATCCTGAAATGGTAATGTGTAAGCATTCAGAGTAAAGAGTTCCCCGTCTCAATATGTTGTCATCACCAACACTACAAAGAGTTGCGGCCATCCACAAAAGTGCTTGACGGTATGCTTTTTTTTTTAGCCTTGCAGCATCCCCAAAGTATGGATTAAGTAAGACTAGCTTACCGTGACGTAAAGGGCATCACTGATATGGGAGATTAGGTAAAACCACGTGGTTAACAACAATTAGCCTGCATGCAACAGCTTTGGCAACGTATGTACTCTTTTCTGTTCTGCGTATTGATGAATCGTAACATGGCTATTCATCATACTGTCATACATGTAGTCACACGAAGTTATATCAGGTAGCACATATGAAGGGGCTCTTCATAGAACCGGTCACCCTTGATAGTGCCCATCGTTATAAGTGATCGCGCAGACACAATCATTTCTTTGAACAGTCGCTGCCAGGAGCGCCAGTTCAAATTATCGGCTTCTTCACATTGATGAGTACCACTACAATAACCTACCAACATTAAGAATCATGGAAGCGTCATGTAAACATTGCTGCTTGATTATTTGGAACATATGCAAAGTACGCATTGGATTTTAGATCGACAAGTTTCATTGGTTTCTGGTTTCATTAGTTCGTGCAGTTCTTACGTCTTGTAACACAAGGCTTCGGTCCACACCGGTTTCGAATGTACCTGCACTAGCGTAGTTAAGAATTTAAGCTAATAAATTTCAATGATTTATTCAAGTCACATTAAACTTTGCAAGATTCATTTTTCATTCACATCACGTGCAGGTCGAGAATGCGTCATTTCCTTGCAGCTGCAGGGAACAGGCATGCGAAAATCCGTGTGGCCGTCGTCAATACAGTCCCGATCTCGCTCACGAGCACTACAGGCACACAATTACGCGCCTCGAAGCAGAGCAGGCTGCTGAAGAATTGTCGCTCTTGGGTTTGAGACTCGAAGAAGCGATAAAAGACACAAAGCAAGACGACTTCCATGGTACGTTTCATATTTTTTATCAATTTTCTTCTCATGAAGTTCAACCAAGTGGACCTATACTGCACATACTTTATGACAAACCGTCCACTTGATTCAATAGGAGCGTCCTACAGATCATAAGAATAGCTTCTTAATAAGCTGGCACTGTCAATCAAATGATCCGACTTGTGAAAAGTTTCGATCACCACGTGTGCACCAAAGTAATGACGTGGGCATTTGCGACAATGGCGGCTCGAAAGATTCGGCATGGCTTTTTGTTTCATGTTTCACATATGCCTACGAAAGCTGTTTGATACAACAAATTTAACTGAATGACTGACTCATGCTGTGAAGAAACATTTGATGTGTGTGGATATTTTCTTTGCATCTAGCTTATAGCGGTACTCAAGACTCCATAGTGATATGCTACTTCTACCTTGCATGAGTAGTCTTAAAACAGTTTAGATATAAAGGAACGTAATGTAAAGATATTTAGACATTTATAGATAGGGCGTCATTTTCACCTGATTCCCAGAATACCCTGGACTCTCTGAGTGTGCCTGCAATTTTAAAGAAACAAAGCATTTGGAACTAGTGCTGTTTGAGCATCTTGTTGGCAACAAAAGCTCAACTGAAAAAAAAAACACCGTGTTTTGTGAAGTAATCTTACTGTCTGTTGTACCTGCTCTTTTGCAATAATAAAATGTTAAACATGTGCTTGGTTTCTTCGCTACAATATTTTGTAGTTTTAAGAGGCATTTCCTCTTCTTTATTGATTCTTTATCTGCTGAGAAATTCCCGCATGATACATCTTCAATATGTGTTGCCCAGCAAGACTTCTCATAAGCTAGAATGTGGTATATTTGCCTTGTACAAGGATAATAAGTACAGTAAGTACTAGTAAAATGTGAAATTGTTAATACGTATTACTAGAGTACAAACACAATTACTGGCTGTCCTTTGTAGTTTTTTGTGTATTCATTTCGATCTTTTAAATAATTTCACCACATTTTTGCCTTCGACATATTTCTTTTAATACTGTGTGTTAGGCAGCATTGTTCATGTGTTGCAGGCGCGTTCAAGCTCATTTCACAGAACAAGCATGTCTCCCTGTTCGGACTCTGAAGATAATGATTTTTACTATTTTCTACGACCAAACGCACACTACTGTGTTGCTTTCGAAAATCTGCAAAGTGCATTTTGGAAGACAGCATTGCGCTTTATACCTCAAATAAAAGGGGTGATTCTGATTAAGTCTTGCTTTAGCTATCCGCCCCGACATCGAGCGGAGTCACCGCCTGGGGGCCACTGGCTGAAGCGCACCTAGTGGATATTGGTCCCTGCGTGGTCTGCTAGCCACCTAAGGATAGTATGTGCATGTGCGTCATGTTCATCCTCAAACAGCGGTTTGTCTCACTCTGTTAGCCCAAGTTAAACTGCTTGTACATTGGCTTAACCCTATCTACAGAAGTGTATAGGCTGGACCACCTGTATATTCACTGCAATAGGATCAGTTCATGCACTTGCCGAGAGTGCTATGTATTTTAGTCGTACCTTTTGTTCTCCAGGATAATTTCGGGTTAGGTGCCATTTTGTGGCTGTTGCGCATCGTAAAGTGCCCTTGGCATCTTGCCAAACAAAGTAAATATTTGATATTGTGTATATTTAGCATTTTAGCTACTCAGTGATATAATAAATTTTGCTTTTTATGTGTCGGACTGTGGTGCTGCTGCACAATGGTTATGTGATGGGCTTTATTTGTGTATGAAATATCTAATAATTGTACGGTATTGGCCCTACTATAGCGAAACATCTATATTGAGTAAATTCTGACACGTACTCGAATCGGTCCTTAAAGAAACAGAAAATGACACAGAAGTGATTGAACTTTAATCACAGTGCGTAATTTGAACATTGGCTGAAATGTATGCAGACACACCCATCTGCATTAATTTTATTTACTTTAAAAATGCAAATTGTCAAAAGTAATTCAGATGACTTAGCTCGGGTATGTTGTATAAATTCGTGCAAAACATCATCTTCTTTTTCATATTATCTTGAGAACTTTTGTGGCATTATTATGGAATGATGGAAATGTGTACACTATTTGCTTGAAAACAAACTATGTACTTCTTTGTCCTATCAAACAACTGAGCCTTTGTTGCATCACTGTCATGCAGATAATCAATCGAAGAAATCCATGTGCTGCATGGTTACGTTTTTATACTGTGATGGATTAAGAACAAGCATGCTAAAGTGGTGCGAGCAACGTAGCTTTCCTGAATAAGCTAAGAAACTCTCGTACACTCACTTCACGGCAAAGGCGGCACCAGAATTCGTTTCCTGGGAGGGCACGCATGAAAAGTGAGTTCGTTCAAGGGGGCAGGGAGGCTGGGAACATATGCTGTGTGTTTCAAGTATGCTTGGAATTCGGGGCAAAGGGGTTGCAGGCAAAACTTTTAGGGAGCTCCAGCTTCCCCATATCCCCTTGTGGTGATGCGTATGTTACATGGAGAACTGAATAAAAAAAATAATGTGGATCTGTAGTGGCATTTATTTTTGTTCATCACCAAAGAATATGGTATTTCTTTTTTCTTTCTTTTTGTCTCTTTAGCGACCAAGACCAGCAAGCGTGAAGCAAATAATGAATTCAGTCGCACTACAGAAGTGCGTAGCAGGCTGGACACAAGCTCAATGCTTCCAAATAAAAATGCAAGAAGCGTGGCATAGTGCGAAAACGCAGATAGTCACCAAGCGCGAACATCCCTTTCAATGACACATTGCGTTCCTCTCACAAGTAATAATATCGTTCGGTGAGCTTCGTGCATCCTTTTGCAATGGACAACATACACATTACGAGTAGGCTGCAGTGAAAGCATTTTATTCGCTAACAATCGGCTCACACCGCTCATGAAAAAGCATGGCTGTGTACGTATGCTCGCCTGCCGGCTGCCTATCTATACTAGCACGGTGATGGCGCTGGCACCTGTAGCCTGATCTCGGGGCAAAGGGAGTATTTACTGGTGACCTTATTGAACTATTACTTATTTAGGATGTTCTACATTTGTGTGACAGACGATTATCATATTTTAACGGCATGACGCAGGTCTGGACAAGCTGTCGGAGGACTTCGAAGAGGGCCTGCTCGTTGACAGAAGCTTCGTAATGTGGGAGCCACTAGCCGTCGTTCCTCTAGTTTCAGTCTTGGACGCTTTTGCCATTATTTCTAGTCGGCAACAGCGAAGTCTCAGTGCCCAGTTCACCCACACAGACCACTAGCCACACAGTGTCAGAACCGCCTCAAGCAGTGTTTCTTTGTGTGTTCTTGAGCTCCCCTACAAGTGTTCTACTGTTTGAAGATCTGTCTACGAACGGGACATGGTGTTATATTGTGACACGATGTAGTCAACTCATTTCGTTCACTACGGGTATTTGCAAGAAACTCAGAACTGCGTTAATATAAGTATTGCATTTTGCTCAAGGTGCCACGAGCTTAAGTGGTCGTGTTGTAGCTTATTTTGATGCATCGCTCTTTATATATGAACAAGAAAATTAAGCTGATCAAAATGCAGAGGTTAGGTTGTAACTCATGGCGTTTGTAATCAATTTAACGCGCGACAGGCACCGTGTGGTGGGATGTTTGTTTGTAGTTTAACAATGCAACTATTTCCTCACGACATTGCATAAAGCTAAAACAAAAATGACGTAGAATATGCCTATCAAAAGCAAGAATCGCATGAATAGTGTGTGAAAAGTAACGAGGTCTTTAACCTAACACATACTGAACTTGTCCTTCGTGAATACTCTTTACTTCCACGACTCAAGTGAGTGCAGACCAGGGCAAATGCTACTTTCGAAATAGACTAAAGGTTCGATTATGCCTGGATGTCTTTTATATCATAGTCTTTTAGTAAGTTACAAAAATTGGTATGCAAATACAGTAAATTGTTATAGTAGTGCTCGTGCTTTTTTTCTCATTCGTTAACTGCTCCAAGTTTCAGTGGCAGTGCGTCCCCTGAACGTCATTTTTTTTCATTAGGAGCGCCTAAGCAGACAGGCAACAATGAGACATGAAAGTTCTATGGTAATCTATAGAAAACTTTCTTTGGTATTCGGCTGCCTTCTCTGGAATATTCAAAACCGCATGGATCTAGACAGGACAAATGGTAATGTATTCTCTACCGTAGTTGTGCATAGTAGTTCTGTAAATCGCAAACAGCATGTAATGTCATTAGGAATAACGTACAAAGCTTTTTCAAGACTTTGCTTGGAAAACACACACTTGTCTTGTTACGTACTAGTCATTGTATACAGTTCCCTGCAAATGAGTTATGTTTTGAGTTAAGTTTTTAAACGCATGTACATGCTCATATTGACTGTTACACTTCCATCGTGCTGCTTTTTTTTACATTCAATGAACTGTGCAATATTTTGATGCATATAGTTTATACAGACCAACAAATCCTCATTTTAATTTTCATACAGTTATCCCATTGCTTCCATACAGTGACGAAATGTGATAATTGCACTTCCAGTAACCCTGGGTGTCAAGTTGCATGAATACAAAGAAGTGACTACTTAATTTGACAAAGAATAAAATAGAATATCCAAATGTTTAAATAAGGCAATAATTCAGCTGGGTTCCTTACTGGTTATCGAACAAAATTTGCCGCAAATGACGCAACTCCTCCTCGGTAATTTCAGTTGATTGGTAATAGGTTTGGATGCTTTTTTCACATTTCCGTGCCTATATAATTTATTTCTGTGTTGTGTACCGCCAAAACCAGGGTATCCACCACGCCCCAGGAAGATTATCTGGAATAAAATGAAAATCGGGTTCGTCGTCGTATTCTCACCTTTATCCAATAAGCGGGAGTACGATGTTAAATTGAGCAAGCAGGTAGAAATGCATGGTGCTTGTCAAATTCTCAAGACTGGACCATGGAAGGATAGACATGACGCGGTACGTGAACTTAAGTTTATTTTAAAAAATAATTGAGCTTATTAAACCAGATCAAAAGCGTATGCGCCTGCTCATTGTCAAAAATGCTAATAAGCACATAAAATCATACCAAAAGATCACAAGGTCTGCGCAGCCGGGGCTGCGCAGGCACATGCAAAAGCTAGAAGTGCGGCCTTTCTAAAGTCAGCACGATTTTTTGCTCGACCAGACGCCTGTACGAGCATTTTTGCAAAGGAGGTTAAAAGAGTATTAGCGAGCTTACCCCCGTATTCACAAACGCTCTTCGACTCGACTTTCACCCTTCACTTGACAGAGTTGAGCACTGCGCCGCTGGTCGGCTGAAAATGACGATCGCTGCTCTACTCAAGAATAGCAGCAAATTATCACTGATATGCAGTGACTTGCCCTGCCTAGAGATGGCGCTCCCATCGGATTTCTCGAGTGAAGGTGGAGCGTTGAGTGAAGGGGCGTTCTAGAATACGGGGGTTAGCGGTAGAATACTCAATTGCCACACAGGAAGGCTCGGTTTCAAAACCCATCTAATCAGTGATTTTTTTTTCTAGCAAGAGCTGTAACTAGGTCACAACGCCCGTTTTCTGGCAACGTAGTCGTTTGCCACCGCCGGTGCTCGTAGCTGATATCGGATGAAAAAAAAAGCGAAATGAAAAAATATTCAGAATAGAATATGGTTCGAATCAGGCTCTTTGAGTACAGTTTTAAAAACAGGGTCTATGCCGGCTTTATGCTGGCGAAACAGTCACGTTAAAATGTTTATTCTAGTGCTTGAGAAGATTATGAAAACTACCAGGCTTTGGCGAATGCCAATAGCGTAACGAGAGGGTCGTTGAATGCTTCTGACACATTATAAAAGTCTCAGCCTTAATTCTTTGTTACCAGCCACAGCGTCAACAAAGTGCGCTTAATTCCTTACACGTGTGTAGCGGTGATACCACGCTACTCTGAAGAATGGCGAATAATGGCGTAGGGGGTACCTTGCAAATGCGCCTGCATATAAAGTCTGTTGTATAGCGTGGTAGGCGAGTAATAAAATAATGGCCACGCATCACAGAATGGAAACAAGGTGACAGCTGGCCATTTAAAGCATTCACATATGCCACTACAAAGGGCACAGCCATTATTCTTGTTTATTACCAACCACCTCATTAACAAAGCACACGCACATAACACGTTACACATACGTAGCGGGTCTCCGCCGAATGACCAATCGCGTAAGGAATCACACTTCACGAAATTATGAGCATATATAGCAAACTGCACGTGTCTCAAGCACACAGACACGATGTCACAATAATTATAGTTCTACACTCTGCTACTTGGTGTTCGTATATTTGCTCGCCTATTGTAATTATTAACGCTTTTTACAGAGACTGCACTGGTCTCAAGCACTTTTCTTTTGCGTCAGACGCCCTATGCGTTCGCCATATGTTACGTGATCGTGGAATGAAACTTGGATATTTTAGAATCGCCGTCCAGGTTTTAGTCACTGTGAAATAAGTACGGACAAGATTTTAGAACTATAATCTTTAATCCTCTTCAGCAATTATTGATATACGGTATATCAGAAAGGCATTCCTTCAAACGGCAATGTTACGCGACATTTTAGTGAAATGCTCTGTGCTCTCTTCCTGTGTCGCTTCGATCTGTCACAGCCATTGTGCGACTAAATTTTTTCTGAGTGAACCGCGAGCACTGGTGAGCTCGAGACCCCTCGCTTGAGACTCCTGCCATAAAAATATACTTACAGTTCCAGA
This sequence comes from Rhipicephalus microplus, assembly GCF_013339725.1. Taxonomy (NCBI): domain Eukaryota; kingdom Metazoa; phylum Arthropoda; class Arachnida; order Ixodida; family Ixodidae; genus Rhipicephalus; species Rhipicephalus microplus. The sequence goes on from NC_051165.1 coordinate 104,889,598, forward strand.
TTGTTACCCGAAGAGAATGTACTTAATGCTCTAGAAAGGCCGCTGTTGCTGTTTTTATTGTAACAGTGCTGCGCGTTCTACGCAGTACGTGAATATTTTAAATATTTTGCAGTAAATCTGTCATGAGGTCAATACCAGGGCTAATTTTTGGTGCCTTATTTGTCAGCCGCCACCACCGTTTCTACTTGTAACTGCTATCATACGAAAAAAAAATTAAAAAATAGAATACCGAACACAGCACGGGACTCGTATTCGAGCCCTCTGCGCGGCAATTCAGCATTCAACCACTGAGCTACACTGGTTTTCCCCTCATCATTTTCTGTTGAACGTCACACACCATAGCGACGTGAGAGTTATATGAGAACACAAAATAAACATGCACAACAAAAATGACGCAAAAAACGCTAACGGCCGTCAAGCATTGACAAATAACTTAAGGTGGTGGTTCTACTGTCGCCATATTGCGAGTAGTTCTCGAAAACACACCAGACGGCGCCACCAAGTCAGGACTGGAAGGCCTACACTTCGGAGGTGAACTGCCACACGTGTGCCGGCGTGCCACACTGCATGACGAGGGGTTGCAAATCGCGCTGACATGGTTCGAAGAAATGAGGCACTGAGCAGGGGCTTTTTTTTTCCTCCCCTTCAACGACAACTCCATCTCTCTCCATGCTCACTAGCCCCTGACCCCTGCGATCGCTGCTTTTCAAGAGATCCCTCATGTAGGCTGCGTAGCCTGCTTGGCCAGCTGCTCTACGTTCCATATAGTGCCGGAATGCGGGGTTGAGTGAAAAACTATCGCGGAGGTCACAACAATGTATACAACGGAGATCCAAACTTGGACTATGAGTATTCATGCGAGGTTCAACGGAACAGTTCGTTCTACAAATAATTGGGGTTGCTGGAGCATGATGCGGTTCGGTGGCACAGGAAAAGGCAAATTATATTTGACTATGTATACTTCCTTCCCAGTATGACCTAAGCTTCCGAATTTTCAAAAAAAAAACAAAAAAAACGAGTAGTTAGGCAAATCGCGTGCTAAGAAGTGCGGCCGCTGTGACTCACGGTGCCCAACACGTGCCGGCTGCATAATCATTAGTTTTCCCCACTATACGTAGCGTAATTTATTTCATTAGAATTGAAACTTCAGCAGGCTAGTATGAATTCATGTTTTGGTTGATGCAGCGTTTATTTGTCACGTTGTCGTACGCAAAGCATCGGACTAGTCGACAAACTATTTTTATGACGAAAATAAAGCAATTACCTCTTGTGTGTCAAATGAGCGAGACTCGCACATGCGTGGCCTGAATGGTCCAGGTGCGTTATTCCCTTGTCCAAGGAACGACTTCTCTATTCGCGTACGCTATTTCTACATCATTTTTTTTCCTGTAAAGGTCGTGGCAATAACATGAAGAGTCATCGTTTCACCCAAATCAGTTATTGACTGCAAGCTCGTAGATTGGAGGCCGTTACCTCAAGCTCTATAAACATCTTATGATAAAAACTGGGGCGGATTCACACAAACCTCCCAGGAGTGCAACAAGGGAGGGGAAGACTTATGGTACAGTGCATCTCCCATGCATCTTTCTACACAGCCGCTGCTTGTATTACTTCTATGTCGTACCCATTTCGAGTTCGTAAAACGCATGCAAGGCAAAAACATGAATACACAAATACAATAGTTGCAAAGCAGTTGAAGAAAAGGTCTTGTCACACTGGATAAGACTTTTGGATGCATGATTGGTCAATTCAAGTAACTATGTCGGCTAACATATCTTCAAGCAACGAGTCTTAGTGTTGTGTATATGCTATGCAATGAAGGGCTGTCATGCAGTAAGCAAGATTGAGTCAATACGCGTTGTTGTGACAATTTATTTAGTACGAAACGAGCGTCGGCAGTACTTGGTTACAGTCACGAAGACACCTGAACATCACACAAAAAAGCCCGCAGAACTACAACGCATACATTCAGAGAAATGGGAAATCGCACAAAGCAAAAGTACATATAATCACGACTTTCGGATGTGAACTTGTGACAGCAGAGAATGAAGGTGTATGTTTTATTATTATTTTCTGTTATCCTATATCACACACGAACTTTTTACAAAAGTTCATTGGCGCTTCTGTCCTCATGTCTCTCGGTCATTGCTGCTGCAGAACGCACGTGAATAGCTGATGACACACCCGACACAAGGAAGTGAATTGCTACCTCATAGCTTGTTCGAGCAAGAGTCTTCGCTATCGTCAAATCTGAGCCTGCATTTGCCATTCGATATATAGAAGGTCGTTCTCCTAATGTGCAGTTCTTTAGAGCGAAGCTCTTGCGCACATACTGCTGCATTGAGCGGCGGCGCCTGTTGGCGTCGTCGGCGTAACCAATAGAGCGAACAAGGACGAAAGAGGGCGAACGCGGAGTCTGCCCATAGAGAAAGAAGAAGACAAGAGCGGACACTCCGCGAAACCTGGCCTCAGGAAGTGCGTCACGACTACGTAACGAACTAGTGCTCTCACCAAACGTCAGAGGGCGCAAGCGCAAAAAAAAACAGTTATAATCAATGCAACAGAATTGTTTTTACAAAATAATAATTATACGCCCAAATTTGGTATGTTCTTTATACATAAAAACAATTTATTCAACACACCTTACGCGATTATTTTTCTTCAGCCGTACTGTCATAAACACCATCTACCCAGCGACAAGCCCATGCATGACTGACAGCGAGAAGCTTTCGTCGCTTTCGTCAACGTCGGCTGCGTCGGCGTTTTCGTGCGTGAGATAACAGGTGAGGCACGTTTTCAAGCGAAGCTTGTTGAATAACATGTTGTTGGTCTTGTTGGGTCATTTTTTCAGAAAACGGTTACACTTGCGCGAATAAGACACCATGCAACAAACATAGAAAGATGCACACACACACGTTGCGCTTCGAGTGTGCGAGTTTGTTTCTTACGTGGCGTCTCATTCACGCAGTTGTAACCTTTTTCTGAAGCTTGTAAGGACTGGGAGGTTCGCTAAAAAGAAAGTTTGTGGCTCTATGCGGCGGCTAGACGGGAACATTGTGCAACGTATGCAGTATAGCAAAGGCGGCACGGCGTCAAGCCGAGGCGACGCGTGCTGCGTCTGCCACGGACGCGAGCGTCTGTGCGCTGAGCGTAGCTGGGCAGCTAGGTCATAGGCTCGGTGCAAAATATTGAGAAGCATTCGCTGGGCCTCGCATGCTTTACGACGCGTTTCCCGAAGGCTCGGAACACGAATAATTCTTGGTGTGCCGGAGGCAAATCTGGACTAGCCAAGTGGCCATCATCTTCGTTTTTTCACTAGCCTTGTGCCACTAGTGCAAGCTGCTCACAAATTTTTTTGACGTTTCCAATATAATTTTACCGCATAAATTTCAACTACGATTTTTCTTCCCAAGGTACTGCTGATACTGCGTACGTACGAAGGTGTTCTAAAGTTCCCAGGCCGTGATACCATTGCATTACAAGGGATAGCGGCCTGGAAACTTCTCAAGATCTTTGTACGTGGTCTTGACGTATATCTTTGCAAGTCAGAGTTTTATGGGTCAGAGATGTATCACTGGTTTTGTATTGTGCATCAATTAGCTAATCATTCAAAGGGGTTTGTTGGTACACTTATGACGTGCACATATCTTTTTCGTAATTTGACAGCGAAGCATCCACTTACTAACATTTTCAGACCACGCTGACGCCATGCCGTCCGGCGGTCCAAGCTACGGCAGCTACTGCTGTGTATCGTGGTGCTTCAACAATGGCAGAACCCACAAGAAGCCTGGGACGAGTTTCTTCCGCATACCACGGGACGGCAGGTGTGTTAAAGCTTTTGTATGGTTTGCATGTCTTAAGGCTTATTGTTCGTACTTGCTCAGTGAGGGTAACAATAAAAAATCACTATTCAAGCACTTCCCTTTTCAGCTGATAGTTCATTGCCAATTTATTTATTTATTTATTTATTTATTTTGTTACCCTCAATCGCCGAAGCTTTACAGAGGGGAGTGGGTTACAACATGAAAAATATACGTGCTATTTTATACATGAACAAAACTAAAAAAAAAAAAAAAAAAAACACCTCTACTCAATGAGGCGCAACAAAAGTGAAACGTAAAAAATAAGGAAATCACAATGAGCAAATAGTGAATGTAGTAAAATTATACAGTACTAGCAAAAAAGTGTAAAAGTAAGGGAAATGACACGCACACACAAAAAATCAAGAATCCACTGGAAAACGCTGGCATCTTGACACGTGGAGACAGAACTTCGTAAGGAGGGGAATAGATCGGATGACTAAGGAGAGCTATCGCGAAATAGGTGAGCTGATAAAGAATGACGAAAGAGGGAGTGATCAGAGATGGAAACGATGTCACCTGGTAGCCGATTCCAATCGTTTGATGTGACCGGTATGAAGGAGCAAGAAAATGTGTTTGTGTAGCAGAAAGTACCTTTAACCTTGTGTTCATGGTCGATCCGAGAGGAGTGATATGTGGGAGGCGTAATGAGCTCATTACGCAGTGATGGATGATGGTAGGTCTTATGGAAAAGGCAAAGGCGGAAGTACTTGCGACGCAGTGATAGAGGTGGCAGTGACAAGTGGTGCTTCATTGCTGTTACGCTTGATGTACGGTGATAATCCGATAGAATAAACGTGCAGCGTTATTTTGAATTAGCTCAAGGTGTCTAATCAAGTTTTCGTGGTGAGGGTTCCAGATTGCAGCAGCGTACTCCAATTTCGAGCGCACGAGGGTTTTATAAAGAAGCATCTTCAAGGAAAGTGGGGCGTTGCTGAAATTTCGACGTATGTATCCCAATGTACGGTTAGCATTGTTCGTGATGACGTTAATATGGGCATTCCATGTTAGATTGAAAGAAATGGTGACGCCTAAGTACCGGTATGACGACACTTGGTCAAGATAAACATCACCCAGTTTGTATGTTGAGGAGTTATTAGGCTGGCGGGAGACTGTCATTAGCTTGCATTTTTTGGGATTTAATTTCATAAGCCATTTATCGCACCAATTCCTAATGTTATTTAAGTCTGTCTGCAAGATGTTCCTATCATCATCGGTACGTATTTCCCTGTAAAGCACACAGTCATCGGCATATAAATGAACGGATGAAGAAACGCAGTCAGGGAGATCATTAATATATATTAAAAACAGCAGAGGTCCCAGAACTGAGCCTTGCGGGACACCCGATGTTACACTTATTTCCGGCGAGTCATGACCGTTAACAGTGACGTACTGAAGACGGTTTGTTAGAAAGTAGTTGAGCCATGCCAGTACATTCGAGTCAAGGTTGAGAGAGGAGAGCTTATGCATTAGTAAAGCGTGATTGACTTTTTCAAATGCTTTTGCAAAATCCAGGAAAATGCAGTCAATTAGAGATTGTTTATCAAGAATGGTATGTAGGTGATGAGTGAAAAGAAGCAACTGGGTTTCACAGGAAAACGTACGCCTAAAACCGTGTTGGGCCGATGTAAAAAATGAATTCGATTCTAAAAGTTTCGCAATATGTGAATGCAGTACATGTTCCATTAGTTTACACGGAATGCTTGTTAGTGAAATGGGCCGATAGTTAAGAGCGGAGTGTTTATCACCAGACTTGTGTATCGGCACAACCTTACCGACCTTCCAGTCCAGCGGCAAAGTTGCTTGGTCAAGTGACTGCTGGAAAATCTTACACAAGAAGAGAGACGAATATGCGCTTGTTTGTTTGAGAAATTTTGAGTTGATACCGTCAGTCCCACATGATGAGGATGTTTTTAAGGTGTCAATTAACTTCAAAATTCCTGCAGAATCAAAAATGATAGGAAACATTGAGCGGTAGTCACGGCACACAACTGCGTCAACAGGCGCAGCAGTATTTCCCGAGAAATTGGCTGAAAAAATATTGTTAAATAACGCGGCACATTCAGATGGTGGTAGCGGCTCACCAGAGTCATCGTTAATTGATAAATCCGCATTTTGGCTAGAATTGATAACGTTCCAAAATTGCCGGGGGTTCCTTGATAACAATTCAGGCAACGTATGCGTTTGGAAACGATTCTTAGCAGCAGGATGCAGGATGAAAGCATGGATGCAGTATGCTGGACGTGATGATCTCCTTAGTAAGCCGGCCAGCCTCTTGTACGCAACGTACAGGGTTTGTAGCGACCATTTTACTGCTCAAAGTTTCATGGACCCTGGGCACACAAGGCTTACAAGAATGGCTGTTCCCAGTGTGCAACCAGCTGCACCATGTAAGTGATTGACCGAAACTCAAATATGTGCAATCGCAGCCACTTGTATTGAATCAGTGGCGACAGTTAACCGTGAAGATCTTTGTAGCCGATGGAGAAGCCTCACTATAGAAGTAACACTTGGAAAGTCTTAAATTTTGTGAATTGTGGGCTATTACCTTCCTAACAGCAGCTTTACATTTCTGTCGTTTTTTGATGCTCTTGACCTGCGCAACTTGTTTTAAAAGACTTTAAAGGGCTATTTCACGTTATCTTCAAGCCTGAGTACGTATACATGTACGTATACCTTTCATCAGTGAAAGCTGCCACTGTTGATAATTCCTAAAATCACAAATTACTTGTTTCCTAGTTGGTGCCTTCTCTTTTCTTCCACGTTCGACCAATTTATGTGTTTGAAAGAGCTGTTTAAGTTTCCCCATGCTACAAGCTTTGTAACTTGTACCAACTGCACATATATGCAGGTTCTCTGAGCGTCGCTTCAAGTAGTGACTGTGACATGGCTGCAGAAGCTGCACTGCAAGGCGCGGATGAGCTTCAGTTTGTGTTATTTTAAGCCTCTTGCTGATACATTGTCGTAATTTCATTTCTTCAGGACCTGCGGTAGAGGCTTCAAAAAGCGGCTCCCACACATTGAGGTGCCCCGATGAACAGGGTGCGTTCAGTGTCGCGATTTCTTTTTTTTTTTACCGAAATTGACTGTTGACCAAACCTCTGCAGGTGGCAGCTCCCTTGTAGCTGGTGAAAGAATTTCCGCTGACTTCGTCTTGCCGGAGAAAACCTTAACCAGTCATTCAGCTGTCACAAAAGGAACTTGTGTGACCGGTAAGTTGTATGTTCACTTCAACACCAGAGTGGATTGATATAGAGACTTCCGCAGGCCGCTCGCAAGATTGTTCCGACAGCACTGTCCGAGGCACTGAACAAGCTTCACGAAACCCTCCAGAAGACGTCTCCGCCAACAGCTCCACGACTGAGTGCCCTAGAGAAAATGGTGACTATGCTTTTATTGCAGCTGTTTTTAATGTGCTTTTTTATGTTTAGGACATTCTGAGGAAACTATCCTCAAAAGGACACTACGTGTGCACTTACAAAATGTAAGGGTGGGCTCTCAGTGATTTTTATTTTTTTGTGCATTGTCAACATTGTGAATGGTTTGTTTTTAGGTAGTGGAATCGAAAACTTTGCACCACAGAAAGTTGTGCACCTTGGGTCTGAAAGACCGAGGAAAGTGCTCGTATGGGATGAGTTGTTCTTCGCTTTTACATTCATTTTTTTTTTGTTTATTGCAGTGCGTTCCTGTGTGCCAGCGACAATGTCTCCATCAATGAAGTACAAGCAAACCATTAAACATCTGCAAGCCAAAGTAGCAGCACAGCGGAAAACTATCAAAAGACTGCGGAGACAGCCTCACCAAGCACCGTCATCGACTTCAAAGGCCCTTGAAGTTATCCGACCGCACGTCACCGAGGAGGTTTTTAAACTTCTTTCTGCACATGTTCGCTTGAGGCCCAAACGCAAGGGCAAGCGGTTTCCCGTGTGGTTCAAGAAATTTGCTCTTCACTTAAACTTCCGAGGTCCGCGAGCATACCTATCTCTGGCTCCATATTTTTCTTTGCCCTCCCGGCGTTCATTAAGGAGGTGGCAAGCTAATGTAAAGATGACTCCAGGCATAATTCCAGGAATCCTTTCTTCCATTGCAACAAATACTCAAGCTTGGAATGAACGGGACCGAGTGTGCGCTTTAGTTTTCGACGAAATAGCAGTCAAAAAGAATTTGTACTATGATGCTGCAAGAGACGTTGTCCAGGGTTTTACAGATGATGGCACTCATCGCACTTCAACAATCGCTGATCGAGCACTGGTTTTTCTTCTTGTTCGCGTTTCGAGAAAGTGGGTTCAACTGGTTGCTTTTACTATAGGGCACACATCAACACCATCATCTGTTATGCATAACTTGCTGGTGTCACTCATTTTGGAGCTTAGGAGCATTAATATTGCAGTGAAAGCAGTCATTTGTGACCAGGGCAGTTCAAATATAAGTCTCCCTAACCAACTAAGAGTGACTGTAGCAAAGCCTTTTTTTGAAGTTAATGGTGAGCGGGTATATTACATTTTCGATGTTCCGGATTTAATTACAACAACGCGCAATAATGTCCAAGCACACAAGTTATACATTGGGGATGACATCGTTAACTGGTCGCACATTGTAAGCCTTTACCAATCCTCACATGAGTTGCGGTTGCAATTGGCTCCAAAGTTGACTGAACGGCACATTCATCAGAAACCTTTTTCTAATATGAAGGTCAGCAGAGCAACTCAGGTCCTCAGTGCATCAGTTTCGATTGCTATCACGGCATTGGTGTATGCGAAGGTGCTGGCTGCCTCGGCCATCACTACAGCTCAATTTTGTGATCGTATGGACAGGATTTTCGATGCCTTGAACAGCTCGAGTAAAAAAAGAACTTCGCAAAAGCTGCGGCATGCAATCATGAAAAAAGATTCAGAGCTGATTGACTTCCTCCGAGGCCAGCTTCCCTGGGTTGCATCATGACAGTTTGTTGGCAGACGTCAACCACAAACCATCGTAGGTTGGCAAATTACAATTCAGGCAATTTGTCAACTATGGGACGACCTCTCCAAAAATTACAATTTTGAATACCTGTTAACACGCAGGCTTCAACAGGATCCTTTGGAGAACATATTTGGCCACATTAGGCAAAAACAGGGTTGTAACACCAACCCCAATGTAGCATAATTTATTTGTGGCCTAAAGCACATCTGCATAAGAAAACTTTTCAAGCTGTCAGAATACAGAAATGTCGAGGATGATGAATGTGACCTCCTCCAGGAGCAGCTCTCGCCATTCTCCCTCACCAGTGCGTCTCTTGTGGATAATGAGGAGTGTGCACAGCCACAGCCTGACGACTTTCCCGCTCTAGACGATCTCTCTGAACTTGCGACAAACGTTCACTCCCATATTATCGATGACTCCGCTGCATATTATGTAGCTGGTTTTCTCATCAAACACTTTTTTCGGAATGCATGTGACGGTTGCAGTTGTTCACAGTTACTGAAAGACGACAGTGAGACGCTTAAGGGTACCCACCAGTATTTCACAATGCTCAAAGCATACCACGTCCCCGGCAAACTTTTTGGGAATCTCACCGTGCCATCAGAAGCAGCTTTTGCATACGTACAACAACTTGAATCTCACTTTCTTGCCATAATTGAGGCCACTGCACATCACCTGAAAGTGTGCGATGTTTTGTATCACCATCTGTCAAGTGTTGGCGATTTTCATTTCTGCTCTGCTGGGTGTCGCGCGAAGTTTCTGAAAATGTTTTGCCGGGTTCGTTTATGTTGGCATGTGCGTTTTGTGAACCGAAACTTAGATAGGGTTAGGTTCCAGTCTTCAATCTTAGGCATACAGCTTGACAAGTTCAAAGGTTAGCAATTAGCGGCGGGTTTACACTAAAGTATTCGAGTTGAGCCGAATCCTGCAATAGCTTTGTTATGTTATTACTTCGTGACAGCAGACTTCATTATGGTCTTATATGCTTATATTCAGCTCAACTGGACTAGCCACTCCTTCGTTGCATACATTGTTTAGGTTATCCGCTATGAGGAGTAGGGACACTGTGTATTCGCTCGAATTGATTTGCATAACCTTAAAAAGAATTTTGGGTATCCTGTCTGTATTTTTGTAGCAAATGCGGGCGAACTGTACACTTTACTGTGGCTCGCTTGGTCACTGTGTATGCTTTATCTCTCCAGCTCAAGTAATATATCGATAACAAAACCGCTTGTTGAAATGTCTTCGAGCGGGTAAGGAACACAGTATGAAGTGGGCACGGTTCACGTTATCACGCTTTTCGTATTTTAGCTTCTCATCAACCTCCTCATCTCGCCCATCAAAATTTTCAAAAGAATACTCAAACTTGTAGCGTTTGTTGGGGCTGCGGACGCTGCCATTTTATTTTTATAGCTTTTGAGTGATAACGTATGATGTAGAGCCTTTGTGAAAAATAATGAGCCAAAGTGGCTTCCTTCTGCTATTTATTAGCCCTGTAATACCGCTCTCGTAGCACCAATTAAGGTCCACAATTCTGGATAAGTGATGACTACAATCTATTTTAGCTCGCAAGCGTCACAGCAACACCCAGGCGCAAATCACTTGGGATCTTAAGTTTTGGATGAAGGCGACGAATAACAAAAGCCACAAAACCTGCCAGTGTTGTAGCATAAAACTTGTCTTTCACGTAGTGAGCAAGCTGCAAAGCCCTACCTTTCTGAGGACAAGCAGGCATCAAGTCTGCTTTTTTTCATTTTGGACTAGCTGTTCTTAAGCACAGCCAGCACACTGCACCTTTGCCTTTCTGCTATATTGTGTCATGCGGTTTCTGTGTGCTCTTTTTTTATATGCATTATTTCGGTTAACCCCAGGCGTGATTCGCGACTTCATTGCTGTGTATATGTCACTTCTTCCTTCTTCATCAGCATTGTGCGCTGTGTTTTAGCCATAGATCCTTACTTACCCACTGGCCCGGTGTGTCATACTTCACCAGCTTCTCGGCTTCTGCCAACTCCAGCGATGCGTGCGTTGTCTGTGTTCTCTCTGTATTTGTTACAATTTATTTGTAAGGCGAGATGCATTTGTTGTCTACCTTTGTCATATTGTACTTTTTATATTCTCAGACTCTACCTTGCCTTTGAATAAAACATTACGGATACTCTGTCTCTTTGACTGATATATACATTGATCACTCGTTCCAAAAGAAAAACACAAGCGCGATGAATAAAACCGTAGTGAATTATCAATACCTGCATCTCTTTTTATTATAACTTAATCGAAATAAAAATTACGTTACGACCGATTCGCACGAACCACTGAACAAAACAAAACAGGGAATCGCTAAATCAAAACGACCTACAAAAACTATCCATTTGGGCGATAAATAGTGGTCTGAAATCATGAACTTTCGTCATAGCCAAACGTCGGTTATGCAAAGTAATTCAAAATTTGCGCCAGTGAAACCAAAACAGGAAGCGCACGCCACTTGCTCTCACCAACCACTAGGTGTGCTAGGGTCGATTGGGCCGCTGGGGTCTACGGGAGTGTCCACTCTTAACCTTTATTTCTCTATGGTCTGCCGATGTCACTCGCCACTGGCCTCTAACCTCGCCTTCTTCCTCCGTCACGCTCGCTAGCCCCCCCCCCCCCCCCCGGTCGCAGATCGCGCACGTGCAGGGCTGGCACGTGCACTGCGGCTGGCTTCGCTTGTCGTAACGGGGCTCTCGGCATTTCGCTTGGTTCGCGACGCCTGCAATGCACAAAGTGGTATGCGTAACGCTCGAGCGCTGGTAATTTGCGTGGAAATATGTAAATAGCTACAACTGCACATGGCCGAAACTACAGACGCACTTGGCGTTGCCCCAACACGAAAGGGCGCTCAAAATCACCATTAGGTAGCATCGACACAATTGGTGAATTTCTTGACAGTGCACGCGCCCAGCAGTCCTACGGCTCAAGGCAGTGGAAAATGTCCGAGTCGCCACTCTGCCTTGCCTCCTTGTTCTTCATCGAAGCTCGTTTAGACTGCTGGTGTGACTCAATTGCTTTCACATTCCACTGTGGTCTGCGTATGGGCATGCTGCGCGTAGTACGGGGATCTACAATTTCAGGTAACATGCAGTGTCTGTAAAATCTGATTAGTTGTGGAAGCATTTTGAATTTCCAAAAGTCATTATCTATTTCGATCCGCTGTACGTGGATGCCTTTCGACGTGCAGACGACGAAGTGGCAGAAACTTCTTTTAGTGATATGCAGCTGGCCTTGCACTTGGTAGAAATAGTTATGAGAGGGGCTCAACTTGGGTGGTTCGTGTACTTGGCTCCTTTGATTGTACTTTTTAGCTGCCTCGGATGGCTCCATATCCTTCGCAGTGAATGGGCACTTCACCTCCACGATACCGTCGCTCGCAATTAATCCGTCTGGCGACGCTGCCTAGAATTCATACTCTGGGTGAACAAATAACCCGCAAGGTTGCACAGCAGTTTCCATTTCTTGCTCGTATAACCGGAGTGCAACACGTTCCTGTTGTCTTCCATGCTCAAGAGCGGCACTGGTGAAATTTTTCTTATAGAGCAGGGTCTTCACGAGCGTGTCACACGGTGTCCACTCCCTCCTTCGGCATACTGCATAGAAATTCGACGCCGTTAGGTGCATGTTTCTTTCAAAATGCCATGTAGGATTATCAGGCTGTATTCGAGTAGCCTTCTCAATTTCTATCTGCTGTTTCTCATTCACCTGCAGGCTTGCTGAAACAGCCCGTTCTTTCTCGGCATATTGCTCTGGTTGGCATGTCTGGCTGCTGGCAATTCGGACCATAATGAATCATTGAGTCGTTCACCGTAGACTCATTGCGCTTTTGCTGCTGGTGGCCATTTTCTTCAGACAGTTTTCTTCTGAGAGACTCTTTGTGTGCTTTCTGAGCCGTCTTCTTGCTTGCGTAGCGCTTCAAGATGGCTGCGGGGCTCTTGCAGGTTACAGCCTTGGATGTGGTGGAGTGCCGCTGTGGCCCCAGCTGAAAGCTGAGCCCAGCTTCATAACAGCGGTGTTCATAAGAGCCCTTTTGACATCTGCTGATCTGTTTACCACCAGATAATTTGGCTACCAGTGCCATGACTGCCTCGGCAAGATTACTTGTATCATCTGTCACAAGACGGTCAGCTTTTTCGGCAATTATATTAGCAGCGCTAACTGTTTTCATTTGTAGCACCTTAGGCATGCTATAATAAATGTTGTCACCTTTGGTGCCATCACAGAAGTAGTCTTTGCATCTGTCGTGGCAACCAAAAACATGTTTTGGGTCATTTATGAGGTCACCCGCAAGCTGGAGCGTAAGGTCGGCTTTCTGGGCACACTGCTTTTGTGCAGTACCCTGTACATCTCTAAGAATGTTTGCGTAGTGCTTTATGGCCTTCCGTGCACCATTCTTTAACCGCTTAATCCTAGGGCCACTTAGGAAAGCTGAACTGCCCTTTGTTTCTTTGGCTATGCCTTAGAGCCGTGTGGTGTAACATTTCACAACATGGTTTGCACATTCCCTCTTTTTACAAAGCGCCCGTACTCCACTTTCGTGAGTATCTGATGTAAAATGGACGAATCCCCGCCCCCTATGAATATCCGGTATTCTACACCATGCATTTCCACGCCTCTCTGGAAGCCTTCAACGATAATATCCGACTCCATTGCCCCTGAGCTTTGGTTCCAATTCTTGTAGCACACATGGTCTTTCTTGCCCTTTCCCGTCCTAGAATAGTGCTCACAGGTACTGCACAGCTTGTTTCGTACTCCTAGGTAGAGGAGCTTCTTCGTGCGTTCTCCTATAATGACAGCGACACCAGAGTTGGCGGAATACCGGTGCCCATGACTGCGGTGTGACCACCCACCATCGAGAATCACTGTAATATAGGGGGTTATGCCAACCTCACAGAAAGCCCCAGCTTCTTCCGCGAGTTTTTTTTTTCTTCTTTTCCGGCTTTTATCATTTGGTCAAGAAGGACGATTTTCCAGCACTGCAACAAAACAAACATTACAGCAGATTACAACGTCGAAATTGTTTTCACAATAGCGATGCCGCACTTTGTAATTGCGTCAATGCGTGAGTGAGCTCCTAGACAGGACGATTACTGGCTCACTTGTAATCCTGACATCTCACGATCAATCGTTTCATTGTATACGACAAAATGTTGCAGAGAAATTCTCATCGTGCCGTACTCCCGTTCAAAACGCTTGCCATGCACGTGCCACTGTCGCTTCACGTGAACTTTACTAAAAATAAAGCGCTGTACATCCTCCATCGTCTTCAGAAAGAGAAAATAAATATTTATCAGCTTATTTACCTTTCCCAGGGACTCCTCCCGGCGTAGAAAAGCCCCTTTGCTCATAGCAGGAATTTCCATGACTGTCATTGCTTCCTCGAACTGCGAGTGGCCTGATCCGATACTCATGAATGCCCAAACAGCAGCATCACTGACTCCTATGTTTGCTTTGTCAGTGAGGGACGTTGGCTCTGTGACGGGGTCAGTCGTCAACTTTTTGATTTCCTGACATTCACTGCAGCTAAACGTGAGCTCCAACCAGAGCCCCACTCTCCGTTCTTTCACGAGTGCAAAACGTCCACTCAGCTTAGGACAGCTGTGGTCGTCGAGACTACGAACAGCGTTCATGAAATGGGCCAGCGACACAACTCTTCTTCCGGTGATGATCGGCTCCTCTGGCTGAGTTGTGACGCTTGTCTCCAGACTCAGGCCCGGCAGCGACTCTTCGACGATGCCGAAATTGTCCCAGTATTCAGACGTTGCGTCATCTTCTCTGGCAAAACCACTGTCGTCCAAGCATGGCGTACAGGTGGCGCTTTGGCGTTGCTCTCTGTTGCTCTCCGGTGAATTCGCCTTCCTGAAAATTTGACAGGAAAGTACATCATGTGGTTAGTGAGCTAGCACCAGATGCACAGGGATCGTAGCAACTACACTTCCAAAGCTGGCATGAATAATAAGCTGGTGTGGTGAGGGACCAATGCAAAACTCAAAATAAAAGGGCGAGTCCTTTTCTCAGTCGGGATAATTACTGAAAAGAATTTCTCCCGACAGTCGTCTACTATGGGTTGCTTGAATGTCGATAAAAGGCAAGATAGACGATCATGGTGTTTGTGCTGCCTTCCTGGAACCTAATCAATCAATCAATCAATATATTGTAACAAACTAGAAAAGGGTAGAGAAGAGAAGGAGAGGAAGACGAAGAGTCTTGGCACGATCGCAGTGTGCTGCCGCAAACGACCATCGTTCACCTCCTGTAAATAAAACCATCTTATCACAGCTCGCTGTTACAGTTGTGGTGGAGGTGCTGGGTAATCGACACCCGAAGACGGAAGGTGAACCGCAAGTTCTTCGACGGAGCCGTCGCATTGCTGGACTTCCACCGAATCCATCTGGGCTGGACATGTCCCACAACGCAAATGAACACCGACCCCTCTCGACTTCTGCGCCGACCACTTCGGCTCCACAACTGAGAGATGCTCGTCCCTTTGCTGGCAGACCAGATGAAGACGTCGAGGCTTGGCCCATCCATTACAAACGGGTGAGCGCCGCTACCAAATGGGATGCCGCTTCTCAGCTTTTGTACGTCGTGTTCTTTCTGACCGATACTGCATTAATGTGGTACGAGAATCGGGAGGAAACGCTAACGACGTGGGACAGATTTGTTTCTGAAATCAAAGAGCGTATCGGCGACCCAACAACGATAAAGAAAAGAGCAGAACAGACGCCAATGCAACGCGCTCAAGTGCCAGGTGAAACTTGCACGACCTACATTGAAGAAGTCATAAAGCTATGTAGGACCATTGACTCCGGAATGTCTCAGGAAGACAAAGTCGGGCACATTCTAAAAGGAATCGCCGAGGATGTTTACAGTTTCCTCATCGCGAAAGACACCTTGACATCTGTCACCGATGTCATTCGTCATTGCCGCAATTTCGAGCAGCTAAAGACGAGGCGCATCACGCCAAAGTTCGGCAGGCTACCTAATGTGACGACCATCGCGAGCATAGACAGCAACCAGGCACTTGATCTTGCAACAACAATCCGGCAGATCATACGTGAAGAACTCGGCTAGTACGCGCAAGTGGCAAACCGCCCAAGCACTCATCCTCCCTATCAGCCACCAGAGTTCGAGCGAAACGTTGCTTCATTCTCCTCGCACCGAGTGGCGGAGGGTTTTGAGGATTCTGATGCCACACCTCAGTATCAGCCACGTCTATACGATAGAAGCCCTGCCTATGATGCACGATCACGACGAGCACAGCCACATTCTTATACTCAGGGTTCTCAGCCGGACTACGTCCCGCTGCGGCAAGGACAGTACCAACCCTACTACCAAGATGTGACTTACGACGAATACAATGAATTCCAGAGAGTGGCAGAAACACGTTCTTTGCGTGATAACGAACTTCCTCACCGACAGCAGCGGCCCAGGATTCGTTCCATTCAATATAGTATAAACCATGACCCTCCCGTGTGCTACAACTGTGGTTTCACTGGGCATATTGCTCGGTATTTCCGCCAACAACGGCGCCAATCACGAAGGACACCAGCCATGTCTTCGCCACCAAGACCCGGTGCTACATATGACCTGCGGACAACCGACTTGTTTCCAATGGACCATTTTTTGCGCGAGACCAGACGCAGTGATTCGCCAGCATCCGAGCGGAGTTTGACACCACCATCCAACCGTTCTCGTCGCTCGCCGTCTCCTCTGCGTCGTTCTTCTCCGCCGCCGGGAAACTAGCATCCGCGGCCAATGGAGGTGAGGTCGCCGGACGGTCTTTTCAAGATATACCTCTACTTATTGTTATGATCAAAAACAAAGTGAATGTGTTGATTGATGGAATACCAACGATGGCGTTAGTTGACACTGGGGCGACTGTGTCTGTGATGAGCCTCGCCTTCAGAAACAGCTTAGGCCGCAAAGTTATGTTTTCATGGGACGATACAATCACCTTTTGTGGTGTAGGCGACGAGTGGCTTAATCCTCATGGTGTATGTGATGTCAGTGTTTCATTGGCTGGAAAAGTATTTGTATCGGAATTTCTGGTTCTATCTCGTTGTTCGCACGATGTCATTCTTGGTATCGATTTCCTAGAGCAATGCGGTGCTTCCGTTGACTGTGGTAGTGGGGAAATATCACTAAACAATTTGTTTCCACCGTCGCTTTCCGAAGAAGACTACCGTGGCGAAGACAGGAACACACTTAGTGTGATTGATGAAGTGATAGCACCATCTTGGTGCCTGACACCCGTTCAAGTCTCTTCCACAGCGGTTGATGATGCTTGTGTTGACCTCGTAGTGGGGCCTCTGCGCAAGAATTGTTTTAAGAAGGACATACTTGTGCCTTGTTCTGTTGTGTGCATGACGAAATGAGTAGCAACATTGTGGGCGCTGGACTGTTCTGCCACGCCGGTTGTGCTTCCTCGCGGGATGAAGATAGCTCTCTTTGATGAAGCCTCATGCAACTCGATAGCAGCAATAGCTACGGACCTCCCCACCTTTTCCTCTGCTTATGATATTCGCCATAATGAAGATCTAATGCTCGCTATGATCAGCAAGACTCTCAGTACGACGGAACGGCAAGCGCTGGTGCAGGTCCTTTCCCGGCATGTTGCTGCTTTCGACTTCAAGCATAGAGATGCACCCCTTCAGTTACCCTCGTCCCGCACTCGTCACAGAATAGACACTGGCTCTGCACACCCCATCCGCCAAAAGCCCTACCGAGTGTCATCCTCTGAGCGCAAAGTTATCGCTGAACAAGTAAAGGACATGCTGAACAAACGGGTCGTGCAAGAGTCGTCCAGCCAGTGGGCAGCCCCGGTAATTCTTGTCAGGAAAAAGGATGGTTCCTGGAGATTCTGCGTAGATTACAGGCGTCTAAACACTGTGACGAAGAAATATGTATATCCCTTACCACGGATTGATGACGTCATAGATTGCTTGCATGCCGCTTCCTATTTTTCAACGCTTGATTTGCGGTCAGGTTATTGGCAAATACCTATGGAACCTGGCGACAAAGAAAAGACTGCTTTCATAACTCCGGATGGCTTGTTTGAATTTAATGCCATGCCTTTTGGCCTTTGTAATGCTCCAGCCACCTTTGAAAGATTTATGGACACAGTATTACGTGGTCTAAAATGGGAGATATGCATGTGCTACCTTGACGATGTTGTTATCTTTGGCCGTACGTTTGAGGAACATAACAATAATCTCAGTCTTGTTCTCGACTGCATCGAAAAAACCGGGCTGGTTCTGAATTCTAAAAAATGTCGCTTTGGCGAACGTCAAACTCTCGTGCTGGGGCACTTGGTCGACAAGGATGGCGTCAGACCCGATCCTCGCAAGATAGAAGCCGTGAGCTCTTTTAAATCACCGCAGTCCGCACGAGAACTTCGCTCATTTGTCGGCCTATGCTCATATTTTCGTCGTTTTGTTCCACGATTTGCGGAGATCGTGTATCCGCTAACAAACGTCTTGCGACAGGATGCAACCTTCAACTGGACACCAGAGTGTGACGCCGCATTCTCACAACTTAAGTTTGTACTAACGTCAGCACCACTGTTGCGTCACTTCGATCCATCTTTCCTGACTGAGGTCCACACGGACGCTAGTGGTATCGGTGTAGGCGCGGTGCTTGTACAACGTCACAATGGCGCAGAGCATGTCGTGGCATATGCCAGCCGTTGCCTGAGCAAATCAGAACGCAATTACACAGTTACGGAACAGGAATGTCTGGCAGCTGTTTTCGCTGTACAGAAGTATCGTTGTTATCTTTACGGGGGGCCATTTAAGATAATTACCGATCACCATTCGTTATGCTGGCTGGTCGGTTTGCGTGACCCCTCTGGCCGCCTCGCCCGTTGGGCGCTGCGACTTCAGGAATACGACTTTACGGTGTCGTACAAGAGTGGCCGCCGTCACGCTGACGCAGACTGCCTCTCCCGGATTCCTCTTGCGACTACTGACAGCGATGCTGAGAATTTTGACGACTGCCTTGCTGCTGTTATAAGCACGTTCCCCAACGCGGCTGATTTCCACACAGTAAATTTTTTTACACCCTTAAGGGTGTAAACTGGCTTGTCGCCAGAGGAACACCCTATGGGTGTTTTCAGATACACCCTACTTAGAAGGGTGTTGAACACCCTAACATTTTGCTGAACACCCTTCGTGTAGGGTGTTCAGCTAACACCCTTTAAGAGGGTGTTGAAAGGGTGTGCGACCTTCGAGTAACGCGTTATTCAAAGGTCGCAGGTTCGGTTCCTGTCCATGGCAAGTTATCTTTTCACCCACATTTCTTCACATTTAAATTACAATTTGGTCTAATAACTTCCCCTATACTTTCCTTGGCAATATTGTCTGTTTGATCTCATTATATATATATATAAATGCGATCTAACAGACAGTAATGCCAAGGAATGTACAGGGGAAGTTATTAGAACCTATAGAATGTAAATAAGAAGAAAGAATAAAGAAAAGTGGATGAAAAAATGTGTGTGTGTGTGTGTGTGCGCGCGTGTGTATGAGCAAGCTTACTGAAATGCAATGATATTTCTCAAAGCCTTCTTTGTGAAGCGGACTATAGAAATTTAGACTGCCTTCTATAGTTATACAACTAAATACAAATATTTAGTGTTAAATAGCATAAGCATCTCGGGTATATCAATTGGTGGCTCAGTGAGCCGATACAGCAAAGGTGCTTGGTATGCATACGTTTGTGTAGACACACGAACACATTATATTCAAAAAACATTATTACCCGTAACAGTGCACACTTCCTATGCAGGATGCAGACATATACATATTTCAGCAACTTAATTTGCAGTTACACTTGGTATCGCAAAACCATGCGAGTTCAGCCTCACCTAGTTCATTTTAAACTTTCTGATTATACAAAAATAACAGAGCTGCTCTGGCAGACATCGTTTCCACTTATTGATAAATATCTTTTCCCACTTCCTAAAAGCAGACATATATTGGCGTAAGATAAATGTCAAGTACATGTACCACAACACAGGTTTTCTCTCAACTGAAAGCAAACACAGTTATGATATTTCATGCATACTACAGTTAGAGCATTTTACTGCCAATATTCGAACAGGTAAGGTCAGTGGCCGAAGAAAAATGATTAACAGATCAGCCCGCACCCCATGAAGCTTCACCACATATTAAAATTGCAAGTTTTATTTTTCAGCATCTTTCTAGGTAATAGAGACAGCATCCATTTCTCAAAAACACACTCTTCACAACAAAACCAAAACGAGGGCCGACAGGTGGAAATGCCTCAGATAGGCTGACCAAAGTTTCGATAGGAGAACCTATCTTCGTCAAAGGTGCCTAGCCTTCTCAACATTGGCATATTAGTTTCAAGGGGGTTAGTAAAGACGTCATCTCCTGGTGGTGGCATGTGTCCCTGTTGGCAATCGTAGCCTCAAAATCAAAACTATAAAGCAGAGGAGTGCAGTCCTTGCTTCATTTCAAGTTGGGTGGTAGTGATTCAGAATGTTCTCAGAGGGTGGAGAAAAAAAAAAGGAAACACCCAAAGTAGGAGCGGTGTGCTGCCAATGGGTGGCCGCTACAGACACGAAAAAAGCAAAGAGGTTAAAAGTTGGAAGCCAGCAGACTGTCCCCGCGTTTGGCCATGACGAAGGGTTGCTGATATGCCTATGCCGTTCTCGAACATCTATGAATGGGACTTATAAGAAAGAGGTTAAAAAAGGCGCAAGAGAGAAGCAGGCGGCTACTTTTAAATGCCAAGATTTCAAAGGTAAGCGACACCATATGTGTTTGTAAGACCACGTGTTTATTGGGGAAGGTCATTGGTTAAAATATGCTTTCACTATCCCCATAAGTGTCCCACTCTACGGAATTGCCTCAAGAATTTGGCGGCATGTTGGCAGAGAAATAGGCAAGTTCGGAATGCAAAAGGAATAAGCAAATACGAGAGAAACACAAAAGAAAAGAAAAAATGAAAAAAAAGGCGGATTGGTGATAGGCGACACGCTATAGCGTTAACAAACGAGGAAAGGAAAAAGAGACGCAGAGAAATTTGTGGCTTGGCAATGACTTAATGGTGCACGGTAGGAGTGTTTTTTGAAGCGACAAAAGAGGAAAGAAAGCTGTGGTTGAAAGGTTCTGGAAAATAAAAACTTCATAGTTGTGTGTATATAGACACATGTATATCTATAATTAAAGTTTTAAAATTTAGAGTGAATATTATTATTACAATATGTAGGTTAGGAGTGATTCCATGTAATACCAGTTATGTCTATTTGAAGGTTGAACGTTTCTAGTCCCTAAATATGGCCGCAATTATGCAATGGCTTTCAGCGATTCCAAATTACCACGTGCAACATTGATTCCTGATGGGTGTAGGGACATAAATTTGTGTATAAATTATGATTTCATGTATTTATTCTATCGTGGTGACCGGAAATTATTTTGTAGAACATAAAGCTTTGCTTTTTAGGAAGTGTGGTCCTGTTGGTAGAAGTGACCGGCTACTACTTTCGGTAAATTGTGCTTTGTGTCTGCACGGTGGCCGTTCAGTCTTACGTGAATTGGCGGCCCACTTTCGCCTATATATTGTTTTCTACTGCTGGAACACTCAGAAAAGTATATTAGGTTGTTTAAAAGTGCAGGTGAAGCTCTATGTGACCTTGTGAATGTAGTCAGATGCTGTGCTTTTTATGTTGGTAGCCGGCTGTATATATTTGCAGGGTGAGCACCTGGGCCGGCCACAGGGATCAGACGTCCTAGTCTAAGTTAGCGTGAACAAGCATGTCTTTAAGTTAGCGTTGCAAATGCCACGTGCCACGCATTTCTAATTCCAGCAAAACTTAAAGCAAACACTAGGACGTCTGGTCCCTGTGTCCGGCCCAGATGCTCCACCTGTAAAAATATATAGCTGGCTAACAACTTAAAAAGCACAAAATTTGACTACATTAACAAGGTCCCATCGATCTTCATCTGCACTTCGAACAACCTAATATACTGTCTTAAGTGCGCCACCTGCAGACAATATATAGGCAAAACTGGGCAGCCAATTCACGTAAGACTGAACGACCACTGTGCAGACACAAAACACAATTTACCAAAAGCAGTAGCCAGTCACTTCAACCAACAGGGCCACAATTTCGACCAAGCATAGCTTTATGTTCTACGAATTTCTGCTCACCATGAGAGAAAAAATACATGGAATGACATTTGATACAGAAATGTAAGCACCTACACCGATCACGAATCAATGTAGCACGTCGCAATTTGGAATCGCTGAAAGCCATAGCATAATTACGACAGCATTTAGAAATGAGAAAGGTTCAACCTTCAAATAGACATAACCGGTATTACATGGAATCGCTCCTAGACTACAAGTGTACTATTGATGTTCTCTCGAAATTTTTTAAATTATAAATATAGATATACATGTGTCTATACACACACAACTACGAAGTTTTTATTTGCCAGAACCTTCCAACCACAGCTTTCTTTCTTCTTTTGTCACTTCAAAAAACACTACTACCGTGCACCCTTAAGTCATTGCCAAGCCACAAATTTCTCTGCGTCTCTTTTTTCCTTTCCTCGTCTGTTAACACTAGCGTGTCATCTACCTCCAACCCGCCTTTTTTAATTTTTTCCTTTCTTTCTGCCTTTCTCTCGTTGATGCTTATTTCCTTTGCATTCTGAATTTCTCTATTTCTCTGCCAACATGCCGCCAAATTCTTGAGGCAATTCTGTTGAGCGGGCCACCTACGGGGATAGTGAAAGCATATTTTAACCAATGACTTTCCCAATTAAACACATTCTCTTCCAAACACATCTGTTGTCGCTTACCTTTGAAATCTTAGCATTTAAAGGTAGCTGCCTGCTTCTCTCTCGCGCCTTTTTGTAACCGCTTTCTTACGAGTCCCATTCATAGATGTTCGAGAACAGCATAGGCCTTTATCGTCGGCAACCCTTTGTCTGGCCAAACGCGGAGACTGTCTGCTGGCTTCAAACTTTAAAGCTCTTCGTTTTTTTTGCCTCTGTAGCGGCAGCACACCGCTCCAACTTTGCGTGTTTCCTCTTTTTTGCTTCCATTTTTTTCTCTACCCTCCGAGAACATTGTGAATTGCTACCAGTCAACTTGAAATGAAGTGAGGACTGCACTTGTTTGCTTTCTAGTTTTTTTTTTTCTTTTCCGGCGGCAATTGCCAACAAAGACACGCACCACCACCAGGAGATGACATCTCTACTAACCCCCTTAAAGCTAACATGCCAAGGATGAGAAGAAACGGCACTTTTGACGAACATAAGTCCTCCTATCGAAACATCAGCCAGCCTATCTGAGGTACTTCCACTGTTCACCCAGACTATCCCACTCTTCACAAGTTTTTTCTGATCCTAAGGCAGTTTTCAAGGCATTCGAAACACTATGGGCTGTTTATATAAGCTCTGCACACACAATTTAGCCATCTGATGTACAATATGCAAAGTATAACAGAGTGACTTGTTGGGCTTTACAATCTTACAGAGTATAAAAGAAGGAAAATTTGTAACTTCATATCTAACTCAGAATACATGCAACAATCATTACCTCTTACAAAAAATTAGGAATGTAATAAGCACCAGCACACACTTCGCAGAGCTGCTCAGAAATGCATCTTGATAAAATAGTTAAATATTGCAGTAAATTACGAATGCAAAAACACAACACCAGTGCACTAGTAGAGATGCCTGGTTGGCACCAAACTGCTGTACTTAAGATGCATCATGGAAGCAAGACCACAGCCCACAACTAATATACGCTTCAAGTAACCCTTGACTGCTAAACTGAAGGCCACAAAATCAAACCATGGCTGTGGTGGCTGCAATTTCGATTAAGGAGGAAATGCATGACACGTGTCTGCTTAGACGTGGATGGATTTAAAGAACCCTAGGTGGTCAAAATATCTGAAACCCTCTACTCCAGTGTCCCTGATAATTATATCATGGTTTTAACACGTTAACCTCGGTAAATATTATTCTCATTACACTTGACATGAAATAAAGCAAGCAGATATTACTATGTAGTTGAAAAAATTCACCATTCAACCCTCCGATCCAAGGACTCACGTTACAATATTCTAGTATGCCTTCTATCAGTTATCATTAACAATGTTAAACATGAGGATGTATCACTGTAAAATATCCGACATGGTTTGGTATTGGCAAAGTTAGGTACGATGAAGTATAACAGTGGGAAAACACTTGATTGTACTTATGAATTGAACTTCCCAAAGGCAATGAAATAACTACAGTGACAAAAATATATTAAAATAGAATATTCAGTGAAGGTTACACTGAAGATAAAATCATTAATGTGCTACTTTTTATCACAACACAAAAAGTGTTTCTAAATGACCAATTGCACATAAGGCATCAATTAACATGACATGCAAGTCTGGCAAGCAACACACTCAGTAGATCTTGGAAAAAACAAAATATCCAATAAAGAGCTCAGTAAGCAGCACTGACACATTCTTAAATGCACTGCCTAGTTACATTGAATTTTAGCCTTAGGAACAGAAAAACACCTTGGCAGATTGTGTCCAGGGGGACACAAAGTAATAAAATAATGCTGTCATCTGGCCTATCAACCAAAAATATTGAAATTTTAGTAACGCAAATAAGCAGGTATGTTTGCATTAAAAAGTTGGAGGCAGTCGTGTTTCTACACAGTCCCACTTGGAAAACTTTTTTGATTATGTTTATGCTCCTAGATATCCCGTTTGAAAGTTTAATTTTGCTTTTCATGATTACGCATGCAAGGCAGTGAGGTTTAGCAAAATATCACTCCATAGGGAACGAGCAGTCGGTTCTTGCTATCGCCAGCGAATAGCAAGAGTAACCATTTTAATGTTTGCCCATGCCTGCCACCGACGGTCAGATTAAATGCATGAAATCAGAGTCTGTGCTAGTGCTCACTGTCCTGCACACATAATAATGCAAGCCGCAACTAAATTTCCAGCAGGATATCTGAGCACAGGCATGCTAGAATTCTTACAAGTGACAATATGTAGAAATGTGACTGGCTCAAATATTTAACACATACATGATCTCCTGCTGTGGTCACTATTAAGTTGATTAATAAAACTTAATGGCACCGCTGACAGTGATAATTATTGTCTCACATTGCATCCTCCTCGATACATAGCTATCAGCAGAGGTGGCTTTACACAGATAACTTACAGCGCTGACTTCTCTTTTAAGGAAAAACAAAAGGGTTAACTTTGAACACCCTGAACCTTTGTGCTCCTTGAATACAGCTACCAGGTGGCTCTCTACAGCTCGCTTTTCAGAAGAAACAGAAGCCATGCGCCACTGATGTGCACCAGCAGTCAAATTTTCCACGAGCCAGCCTTGGATGATGGCTAGTCCAGACGTCTCCCACACTCTCTTCCTACGACAAGCATGTATAGACTGCGAGAGAAACAAAAAAACAATTTACTGATGTGTCTGTTAGCGAAGCAGAATTTGGAACTCAATTTAGAATGATCTGGAAAGTTTTGTTTTAAAAGAGTAGGATGTACGAAAACCAGACATGCTACAACAAAAACATCCTCAATGTTTTTGGCGAACATAGCTGCAACCTTACGAAAGAATATGCATTTTTCACATAACAGATCTGTCACAAAATATACTTGAATAGCGCTCTGGCATAGTGCGTATACATGCCAATACAATAATAGGGCAGTGCGTACATGACGGTATGCACTTTGATCAAGTATCCATTGGAGGTAACACATAAAGTTATATTACGAATTTTAGTTTGAACAC
Organism: Rhipicephalus microplus; assembly: GCF_013339725.1. NCBI lineage: Eukaryota > Metazoa > Arthropoda > Arachnida > Ixodida > Ixodidae > Rhipicephalus > Rhipicephalus microplus. Next base: position 104,915,249 of record NC_051165.1, read on the forward strand.
AACTAATGCAACTCTCTTTCGGCTGCCTATATTAGAACGATTATGCCGATAATGAAGAAAATTGGTTTCACTAAATTACTATTGTAAACTGCTAAATTATGGCTGTTAATTTAATGATTCCAGGTGGCTAAAAAGGCAGTGCCCCTCACTCATCCCTAACATACCCCTCATTACAGGCTGTCTAATAAATAATGGGAAAAAATGTGGAAGTGCTAATACAACGCACCCATCTTGAGCTAAATACCATCCCAATAAAGCATGCAAGCTTCTGCAACGATCTCTAGTAACAAGAATACTGGAAGGCATTGGTCACGATTTAGCAATACACAATAAACGTTTGACGAGACTGATTTCTGAAGTTGTGTAATTGCGTCAATGCCAACAGCTTGGAAACATGCAGTCTATATCCATGATTGTCAGATGAACATACTGTCCAATTTTCCATTTTCACAGCAACACGTGCATGCCTTATGTATGCATACTATGATGTATAACATTATTGCAAGTTTTGAGCGTTAAATGATATATTTGTTTCTCCAAACACCACAGATCCCTTCAATAACTGTAGCGCATGCCTATAGAATTTACTGAAGCTTGTCATCTGATGTGAAGACAAAACAACAAGCTGACCCTAATTGAAATCATGACGTTTTGGCCCCCACACAAAAGCCCTATTCACAAGTGACAAAGACTGTGCTTTTATTCGAGGCCAATGTGTGGTTTTTCAATGTTTTCATGTGTGTTTCTGACCAGATCGGCATAAGCTTGTCATCTGTTATTAATGCCATTGGAGGTGATGGTCTAAACTGTTCTTACTGTTCGTACAAGTAAAATTGCTTAGCGAAGTTTGAACACAAAGTTTTGGCGAGGCACATACAATATTTAATAAACCACCACAAAATAATGAAATCTAAGCATAGCGAAAACAAGCTGAATAAAATAAAATGTGCTCTACCGCACGAACTACTGATCGAATTAGGGCTCGCACAGTTAAGCTACAGTTATTCGGCCCCAATAAGCCATGAAAATTTTGTTCGGAAATACAGTTCAAGTTTAACGAACGGCTCAAAATTCATGGGTTCCGAACGCATCAGACAACCTATGTTGCGAGTGTATAACGTAAGCTCAGATTTGACTAAACGGACTGCATAAACACGTAAGCGTACATACGTGCAAGCCTTGCGAGCCGTATCTAAGACGAGGCAGCATGCTGCACGCGAACTCGAATAACACGGTAGTTCAAAGATGCGTGCCGGCGTGGATGCATACACCGGCATACGTTCGGCTGCCCGCAGCAATTTCTGATAGCAGTTTAAAAAAAGGGCGTACAACATACGAAACTTTTCAAACTGCTTTGGACGTACAACGTATGAAACGTACAACAAATGAACCCGTTGACTTCTGTAGCACACAATATGAACAGGCATGCAAAAAAAAAAAAATCCTCAAGTTAAGAGATCCAAACATACGCGCCCTAGGCGTAATCAACGCTTACAGCTAACAAACGCCGTCTTCGCCCAACAATTATTTAACCAAAATATTGGTCCATCGCGAGCAGGGCTCCCTGCCAACACCACTGCCGACAGAGGCGAGCGCCGTCACAATTCGCACAAATCCGCCGCCGGATTCCCACTGCGCAGGCACGCGCCATGTGCTTCACACACCGAAGCATGCTTGAATCGAAAGAAAAAGCTCGCCCACGCTTGACTTCCTACAAAAAACGCCTTCATCCTGATGAAATGACACACACAAACAGGTTCGCTACGTTAAAAAACTTCACTTATCGCCCACATGTAACGAAAAACGTAGCATGGCGTCGTTATCACGCTCTCGGTGTTGACAAAGCGCCGACAGCAGGAATGTGGTACGTACCTGGCGAGTGTTCCCAAATGCGACGCCACACGTCCTCGCTTGAGTAGAGTTCATCTTCGTAATAGGCAGCACGGGCAGAACACAAAACACGAACGCAGCGCGCAAGCACACCTCAAAAAACGAGAAAAAACGATGCAGAACCGACAAGCTGCAGCGCCCGACCAGCGAGCACGCCAAAACAAGTTCGGGGTTACAGCTCCGCAGACGTACAAAGGCGCAACAAAATGCTTAAGTAATGCGGTTAAGTATAAAGAGTAAACGGAAATATATATAACATAAAAACAAAGCAGGAAAAATAATTTTATTTTCACGAAAAAACGAAATAAAAAATTAACACGTGACTTTAGCGCGCGAAGTTTGAAACGCTTGCAGGTACAATGCATTTTTAACAAATGAAGAACAGCGGTAATAATCACCTAAAACACTCATGTTCTTGACTTCGAAATGTACTATGGTTGACGCACACATTTACATACAAAATTTTATTGCAATGATTGATGGTGCCTATGCATAGGCGTGCCCACCACGGGAGAAGGGGGGCGGGGGCAACCCTTGGTCACTTAGGGGGAAATGTAAATTTCTATAGGTACATAGAGAAATAGAGAGGGGGCACTGTAACTCGACGTAAGTTTTTTAACTCGACGGGGGTTGCAGCGCCCCCTGCTGATCACCTCATACGCACCCCCCCCCCCCCCGAGGGGATGTCAAAGAGAATAGATAGCAAATACAAATTTTACGGCGTGGGTCGCAGGTCCCACAATATATATATATATATATATATATATATATATATATATATATATATATAGATATATATATATATGTGTGTGTGTGTGTGTGTGTGTAGGGGGGGGCGAGAGGCGTGTCTCTTCCTCCTCTCGTACCCTTCTCCCCTTCGCTTCGCAAAGGCGCTGCGTGCACTGACCGTGCCATTCTCTGACCTTTATTTCTTCACCTAAAAAACCACTTCCCGTGCTCCCGCATGGTTGCAGGTCTTCGATAATCTTGTGAAAACAACTTGCACTCGAACGGCTTTTGACCGAGCAAGGGTTTTTTTGTAATAAATTCAAGCTTTTTTTTTCTCAATTGCTTCTACACATGAATATGTGCTGTCCGTAGATCGTGACAGTAGCCCATTCATTTATTCACATATAATGTGGACGCTATAAAGCGGCAAAGCATGTCGAATCATACAGTGCGAGAAGAAGTTAGTCTCTTTTACATTTTCTCAATTATTCTTAGTGTTCTGTAAAATTTGTCAATGCCTCAATCATTTCCTTGATTTTTTTCATCCCTGCGACATTGTTATCTTAGGAAAGGCATGCATTCCTTGCGCTATGCGTGGTATTTGATTTGCAAGCATGGATGCAGCTCAATTCTTCCACGTGCACTCCCGCGCCGGTGGTCTGGTGCTTATGGTGCTGAACTGTTGACCCGCAAGTCGCAGGATTGAATCCCGGCAGTTCACGGCGGCCACATTTTTAATGGACGAGAAAGAGTGCGAGACCTGTGTAGTTAGACTTAGGTGCACCTTAAGTAACCCCAGGTGGTTTAAATTTTCGGAGCCCTCTCGGTACAGCGTCTCTAATGATTATATGACAACTTTGGGACGTTAAACGGAACAATTTTTATTCCAACAATTATAGGTGTACACCCTTGTGTTCTTCAACACCCTCACGAACGGCATAATAACACCCTTTTTCGCGTTACACCCTTCTCTGAGGGTGTACCAGCAAAGAAAAGGGTGTTAAATTCATTCAAAGAGGGTGTGAATCTTGAAAACACCCTTTTTACACCCATAAGGGTGTAAAAATTTTTACTGTGCAGAGAGAACAACGCAACGATCTCAACTTGGATCCTCTTTTTGCCGCCGCACGTGCCTCCCAACACAGCGGTCGCTTTACGGTCCGAGACAAGTTGCTCTATAAAACTAACTACTCTAGACCAGGAGCACGTTTTCTTCTAGTTGTCCCCGAGAGCCTTCGCTCCGAAGTTCTACGTGCCATGCATGACGATGCGACGTCCGGTCAGTTCGGCTTCATTAGAACGCTGAACCGCACGCAGGAACGCTTTTACTGGCCCAAGATGTACGAAACGACGAAGCGTTACGTCGCTAGCTGCGAGACGTGCCAACGTCACAAGCGCCCGGCCACCGCTACACCAAGTCCCCTTCAGCCATTAACACCACCCAGCACACCTTTTGAACAAGTAGGAATTGACATTATGGGTCCATTTCCGTTATCTAACAATAAGAAGCGTTGGATAATCGTCTGCGTAGATCATCTTACGCGTTATGCCGAAACCGCAGCTATTCCCTCTTCTACCGCTGCATCCGTGGCGGACTTCTTGCTTCACTCCGTGGTCTTTCGCCATGGCGCACCGCGTGTTATTATCAGCGACCGTGGCCGCCAGTTCACTGCCGATGCCGTTGAAGAATTACTACGCATGTGCACGACACAGTTCCGTCATTCCACACCATATCACCCACAGACGAATGGCCTCGTTGAACGGACAAAGAGAACGCTGACCAACATGCTTGCCATGTACGTTTCTTCCAATCATAAGAACTGGGATGAAGTGCTGCCTTTTATCACGTACGCGTACAACACGGCAAAACATGAAACAACGAACTTCAGCCCATTTTATCTGTTGTACGCAAGGTTGCCACTAAGCCCTCTAAACACTTTCTTACCCTTCATTCTATACAATGACGACTCTGTATCAAACACCCTGTGCCTCGCGGAAGAAGGCCGTCGAATCGCTCGTCTTCGTACTCTGGCCTCTCAACGTCGTTCGAAGAAACGATACGACGACCGTCACGAACCGGTTTTATTCGAAAAAGGTGACTTGGTGTTACTTTGGACACCGCAACGCAAGCGTGGATTGAGTCAAAAGCTTCTGTCACGATATTCAGGCCCATTTGTAGTTTTGGAGCGTCTAAGCCAGCTCACTTACGTAATAGCTCGTCTTTTGTGCAATGGTCGACGATCGAGCAGAACGCAGCTCACTCACGTGGCTCGCCTGAAACTTTTCCACCCTCCTTGTGCATCATAACTCGCCCTACGGGCTTCGTCTGCTTGCGGGGGATTGTAACAGACTAGAAAAGGGTAGAGAAGAGAAGGAGAGGAAGACGAAGAGTCTTGGCACGATCGCAGTGTGCTGCCGCAAACGACCATCGTTCACCTCCTGTAAATAAAACCATCTTATCACAGCTCGCTGTTACAACATCAATATATCAATATATAAATTAAATAATTTTGTTTCCAAAAAAGCATATTTACGGTAGAAAAGGGTGGCCGGGATAAATTATGAACCATTACGGATTGACAAGTGCGTCATAGCGTTTTGAGAGGATGGTTGGGCGGATAGGGCATGTGACACGCTGTGTGCGCACGTGTCCGTGCGCTATGGGATAAGCGCTCGTGTGTACAGAATCATTTGATTGGGTGCATCTCACATCTTTTTTTTTACTTTGAGCACAGTCTAGCTTTTATAGAATACCTTTTCAGTTACAGTGCTCAGCTCTCAAGCACGCGGCGTGCTTGCGACAAAAGCAGCATCAGACAAAAATGCCGGGCTTTGCCACCCCTGCTCAATGTTCCGCCCGCAAATATGCTGTTCGATCGGACAAGTGCAGGTCAGAAAGATAGACGGAGCCCAAGGTCACGACAAATAAAAGGCGCCCAAGCAGACAAACACGCAAGCAGGAGCGTTGTGACGTACACACAGCGTGCTGTAGGTCCTGATTCGCCCAGACCTCTCGTCACAGCGCTAAGAAGCACCTACCCTTAGCCTTTTGATACACGGCAGCGACATTTCAGATACACAAAGAAACAAGACTTTTTATAGACTCCACATGTCCGCAGATCTTAGCACTTTCTTCTCACGGGCGCGCATTATCTAGGAGTGACTGCGTGTCCAGCGTCCTGTCTCTAGCGTCCAGGCCATCCAGCGTCCAGTCCATCTAGACTATTCAGGTGTTAGTGGTGTCGCCTTGGGCACCCCTTCTTGGTACCTGGTAAAACACGTTCCTCGCTCACTATTGACGGCGGATTAGCTGGAGGAGAAAAGCGCGTCGCGTTCGCACATTGTTCACAAATAGGCGCGTGGCTAATTCACTTATACGTACGTGGCTTTGGAAGTCTTCCTAGTTAGGAAGCACATGGCGGCAGACACCGGCTGTGTGTGAGAGAGGGTCGGGAGAGGAGGCAGTTGTCGTTACTTAGGTAAAAGAGAAAAATTTAGCGGACTTTAGTCCCGAGAAGCTCTTGCTTTTTGTCCTGGCAGCTGTCTTGTAGTGTGCGAGAAGTGCACACAAGGCCAACACGACGAGTGGTCGGCGTTCCTTCGTCGTGAAAAGTACTCTGGGTTGACTTACCCCTCGAAATCCAGACCTGCCTGGCGCATTTGTGCGATACGTTTTTCTAGCGCATTACCCCCGTTTACATGGTCGTGATGCGCCAGTTGTCGCATTCGTATAAATGCTGTGCGTGCCGTGCCGGCTTACGGCAAACTGTCGACGACCGGCTATACGCAAACGTGCTTTCTTATCGAGGAAAGACGAACTGGACCCCACTCCCAACAACCGTGAAGACGGCGTGCCGGCCTCTTGTTGAATGAAGTTGGTTAGTCACCCCAGCTGGCAGCCGACTGACTGGCAGTTGCCTCGAGCTGTCAGGCTGTAATCAATTTTACACGAATGCCAGAGTAGCCCATCGACTTTGCAAGCGCGTTTCGGAAAGGTGATGCGACGCCATTTGCAGGACCTCTCGTCTTCTGTACGCCGCAGCTACCATGTGGTGTCGGATTACAGCGAGCGAGTATCGGATTACAGTGACTTATAGCTGGGCGAGTTGGTTTATGTAAAAGAATTAAAAAAAATAACTCATTAGCTTAGTCGTGCCTCGGGCATAGGAAACAGAAATTCGCACAATTTTCTGCGTCATCAACCACTATATAAATAGGTACATATTAGCGCGAGCAAAATAACAATGACTTGAGAAAGGAGTGGCAGGAGGCAGAAATATCTCAGCTCCCGACATTTCTGCTTCGTCCCACTTCTTTCTCGAGTGTTTTTGTTTTCTTGAGCTAATATTATTCCTTATCGCGAAAGAGGGACGCACGAAGTTCGCACAATGGGGGGCCACCATTCCCCTCATCGTGATTTACGGCCCGTGAATCGACCGGCACTCGCAAAACTGCCCATTTCCTACGCATTAGTGCAATGCGCCTTCCATTGCTTACATGAATGCGAAGCGCATGTTTCGCACTCATGTAAACGTGTTTTATGCACACCGATGTCACCACACTTTCTTATAAACTTATCCTTTTCAGAAACGTTTCTGTTCTTTTCGAGCTACTAGGCGTAAGTCCAAGATCGGCTATTTCTACTCGTCAGCCTTATGACTCACGCTAAGAGTCAAGGAGATGCTATCTTGACGCACTGACAGTTCTCCGCACGGCAGACTTCCCAATGACGAAATGTCAGCATGTGCCGCATGCCCTTGACATATTTCTCTATTCTTTTTCTCCCCTTCCCCCTCCCCGTGTAGGGTAGCTTTCCTTTGCCTTTCTCTCTCTCTCTCTCTCCTTCAGGCGAAAGCGTCGGCAGGGTGCCTTGTCGCATGGTGTTGTACACTGGCACTGAAGAAAACCAACAAGTTCCCTACTCGACGTTGCAATCCTTAGATTGAGTGGCATAAACCCTCAGTGCATAGGAAATATAGATGAGCTTCACCACTGCCGCTCCCCCACCAGACCTGCTCAGTGGGAGCATAGTCAAAAGTTATCCGCCTTTCTGCCTCCCTGAAGGACTTCACTTGTCGCGGGTGCTTCAAAGCAGAAAAAAAAGAGCCCTGGTGCCTCATTTCTGTCCCCGCAACGAAGTACTTTCTTGCACCACGCCATGCATTCAGCAAATTTCATGCCACTTCGCTTCGTTGTTACTGGCTGAAAAATGTGCAAGATTTTCAGGCAGTAGCATGATTTTAGCCAGTTTATGCAGTGAGCAACGGAATAAATATTGCTCGGTTTTGTGGTTTATTGAAACCGATGACGGTTATTCACAGCCGACTCCGAGAGAAGAGTTTGCAAGCGCCCGCGTCCCCTTATAGCGAGTTTGCAGTGATTATGAGGAACGCCGTCATGGGGTGCTCCAGAACATTGGTGTTCGCGCATTTCGGCGCTATGGAAATGTGCGCTTGTCGTATATAAAGGCGGAAAGCGAACACGCGTCTTCAACTCCTGCCGCACCATAGTTTTCCCCAGAGTAAATAAATGAAATAAACACGCAGAAAGTACAAAACAGACTTCATCTCATTCCTGTAGATGTGCCTCGTTTCGTGTTTGTGCTGTTTGTTGTGATGGGTTCATACCAACAAGCGCAGCACGTCTGAAGCTCCGTATATTTCACGGTAAAAAAAAAGATATTCACAAATACCTTACCCACGCACGTCTGCTCAGTTCGCTCGTATCGCTCGTTTGTCGTTCGTTTTTCTGCTTTCTTCTGGTGGTGGTAGTGGTTAGAATGAAGAGGAAAAAGGCACCTAATTTCTGTCTGCCTTCAGGCGACACGGCGCAGTGCCTTTTCTTCTGACTGTCGTCGCACAGCCCTCGCTTTTCGCTATAGTCCGTGGGGGGTGAGGAGGGCGACAAAGACGTGCACACATAAAAGAGGGACTTTCCAAGAATTTGGCCTTTCTTTTCCCGTGAAGACGCTCACCCCATCCTCTCGGAGGATACTGCCCACCTGTTTTCACGCTCTCCCGTGCTACCGCGCAGCCTTATGAGATTCTGAGGGGAGGAAGGCTTACAGATGACGATGCATGGTTTGAAGTTAGAAAAGACGTTTCCTCCTGAGGCAAAATGTTTTCGCACGCCGCATTCGGGGAGAAAGGGAACCTTCGAATTCAGCGCTTTCCTTATTTCTGTTTAGGTGGCGCTAGGGGAAGATTTTTGTTGTAGTGATAGGAATAATGTAGATTTCTCAATATTCCTGCAGTTCTTGTGTGCGATTCGTGTGCATAAGTATACCAGGAGACCGTAACTGTAATATTTTAGGCTATGCATGCTTAGATTTTTGCGCTATTTCAAGATAACAACAATTTTGTTGATGTTTACGGCACGATAAATTAAGACAATTTGCGAGCTTTGTTTCGCATTTCTGCTTGCTTTATTGAAAAACGCTACGTTGAGGAAGTAGATCAGGGGTTCTAGTTTATCCACGTGCAAATTCAGCTAACGAACTTCAGTAGTTCTCCGCAAAAATTGGCCACGATAGGTCTATCTAATGAGAATATTGCCCAATTTAGATCAATATAATTAAAAAGCGAGCGGACGTACATAAATCAAAATTAAGCACTCAAACGGAAAATTCCATCTTCTATATACACCACCCAGAAAATGAATTTTCTGTAGCGAATAGGTGCCGGATAGTCCGCATCGACATTTACTAAATGTGGCTCTCTTCAAAAGCTAATCAGCAATACACTAAAAGTGCTATAATAATTTGCTACGTTGAGGAAATAGATAAATATGTCTTAAATGTTCTGCGCAAAAAACAGTGCTGTAACTGCAGCAGATTTTTCAGATATTGGTAACTGCTGACACACAGTCAGACCAAACATTGTAACTAGCGCCTATTCTTGGCTCTCCCTACCCAAATGCTAAAAGCTTCCTTATTTTTAATAGATATGTTTAAAATGTACAAAAATTAAGCTTTTCAATGACACATAATCCAACTATATAAGACAAGAAGAACAGCCGCCATGTCAGTTGGAAAAGTGACAAAAACGATGTGTTCGTGCCGCCGGAGTGAGACCGCCGCCTTAATGAGCTACACCGCCGCTTGAAAAGCTGGGGCGTAATCACGCTATAGGCAGGAAATACGCGCTAACATGAAGCATTTTAGAATAGTTAAGTACCAACTAGGTGTCACACAGCGTGAATCGCGTGAGGACAGGGTCATTGAATGCTCTAACCCCTTGCATATATTGAGACATATTGATACGGTATGAGCCGGGCTGTAGTATGTGCCGGGTAGGTAGAAGAGAAAGACGACGTTGTCTGGTGCGACCTGAGGACTCCATCTTTACCGCGACTGCCAAACTTCATCCTCACCCTGTAAATAAATCTATCTATCCTTTAATTCAACCGTAAGTTTTGTGGTGGAGGCGCTGGGTAATCAACCAAGCAACACGACGCTTCAAGCACCTGATCTACGACGAAGCCGCCGCCTTGCTAGACTGCCCCTGTTACCACTGGCAGATGAGATGTCTCACGGCGAAGAAGGAAACCGGATCCCCGCAGCTGTAGACCTTCTACCAGTCGTCAGGCCGCACCAGACAACGTCGTCTTTCTCTTCTACCTACCCGGCATATACTACAGCCCGGCTCATACCATAGCAATATTTCTTCGTCGTCGTCAGCCACAGCACCGAGAAAGTGTACCACCTATTTGTTTTTACAAGTGTGTAGTTACAACTACCAGGCTTCTCAGAAGAATGATGAATAAATGCATATTGGGCGCATTCTGACGAAAAAAAAATGAATGATTCATGGCGTAGTCGGTGCCATCCACGCAAGTGTTATTAACAAGACTGTTTCGTTGCCTAGATGGTTCTTTTCGTAAATACATAGTTTAGTCGCCAACTAAAACACACACAACAGAGAGGAACATGTAGACTGAATGCTGGGGACGTTAACCGAGAAATAAATAGACATTGTGCACGCGCAGTCACATCAAAAGCTATGCTATTCACTGGTCAAACAATATCTTTGTCGATACGTACAGTGCAGCATACGTATCACTGATACAACTTGTTTTTTTTCTTTTATATGATATGCTTCCATGAATTCACGCGCATTCTGAGGCTTGCTTAGGCGCAAAATCCTAATGGTTTGAAAACGTGGCTGACACTTGCACGTTCTAAATGTATTGGCAGATGCGCCAAGAAGCCATCTCTCGGCAGATTTCGTTCATGCTTCCTGGCTCGTTCATTTCCACAGCGCCCCGTGTGCCCGAGTACTCTTTGCCACAAGAAGGAATGTCATACATCACGCCTTTGACACAGCTCCCGTACATAGTGCCATATTTTTGCCACATTCATGCCGTCTATTTTCCTTCCGAGTAGTTATCGGGCATAGCTGAGCAAGCTTAACGAGCGTGGAAAAGACTATTGGAATTCTATACCAGCCTGTTTTCTTTTTTAACGCGATAGCGTTAGATAGCTCGTGTCGCAGAAATTACGCCATCGGCGTCGGCACCGTTGGTTGTCAGCGAAAAATTGTCCGTGAGCTAAAAATCGAGAAAGGAGCAAATAAAATGAATAAAATTTTCGGTCCCATTGTGGATCGAACCCGGGCCGTTCGCTTGCAAAGCAGATGTCCTACCACAAAACCAAAATGTTACTTTCGGCTGCTTCGGAAAAAAGCACTACATAAACTCCACGTAGTGGAAGGAGTCTCCTTAACGCACTTTGTTCGACAGACAGGTGTCCAAACGAGCCCATTCGGCGATTTGTAGGCGCACTTGAGAGGCCATCAAACTACGTCAAAAAGGCCGGGATAGTGCAGCCATAGCCGCTAAAAACACGCAGGAACTTTCAAACAGCTCTAAAAATGGACAACTATGTCCATCTAGCAGAAAACATATCACGCCTTTCCAGAGGCGGTGATCAAGCAAACAGCGAACGCTAGATAATGTGCTGCCATCTGTGAGGCATTTTGAGACTCTTTGTGGCCTCCTAGATGGCGAGCGTACGGCGTGTATCTTGGAGGTGTGCGACCATTGCTTTAGATCAAAAATCTGTATGTACTATTCGCGCACGCGCGTGCGTGTGTAACAAAACATTAATAAGTATGCAGAGAGCGGTTGAAGGGCGCACTAGGGGCCGGATTTCGCTATCGCGTTAAACTCTTAGAGGCGAAGCTTAAGGGTCCTTCAAATTTTCTTTCAGGCTGTGGGAAACCTTATGAATGTAAGGAAGTGATTCTTAAATGAAAAGAAAAGTGAGCCCCGTAAGTGTCTCGCAGGGGAGGACACCTCAACAGTAGATCACGAGGGATGGGGGTAAGGAGTGATTAAAAGGATAGAATTAAAAGCTATTGAGATAGAGCGGAAGGAGAGAGCGAGGCGCAGGGACAGGCACGTACGGAAGTAAGGAGACAAAATGAACACGGTCGCAGGAGTCCGAGGACGGGGCACCACTCAGCGAGAGCGCTTGTGTTGTGTGTTCTGTGTAGTAGTTGCTGCGCTTCCTACCAAGAAGGAGATGGCGTAAGGCGAGCCAGTCGGCCAGAGCTGCGCTGTCGTTGGAGACCGCGGGGGCCCAACCGGTCGGCACGAAACCCAGCGAGTGAGACGAATGTAAGGAATCACAGCAGGTTTTACGGATCCAGTGTATTCACGATCCCCTGTGACCTCTGCAGTATATATTCTTTTGTTTCGTTTTCCGTAAAAGCACTTCGGATTTTTCTAGATGCGAAGCGTTTTAGGGTCGACCCGCGTGCGTCGAGCTCAATCCGGTGTGTGGCGTGACCACCATTACTGCGCATGCACGCCCCCTCCATCTCTCTCTTCTCCTACTCCCCCCCCCCCTCTCGCCTCGCAACGTCAACGCAGACAGTATCTGCTAGTCTACGCTCGATACCCCATCCATAGGCACTGTGCCGTGCTCCCGACCGGGCTGCAGAAATTAGGTGCCTTTCTCCTCTTCTAACCACTACCACCACCACCCCATCCATCTCCTCTAGGCACTCCTCTACGCGGCGCTTGCACACCCACGGCGCATGCGCATCCCCTCCTGCTCTACTACGCTCTCCCCTCTCTGGCCTCGCAAAGCCGACGCAGGCAACGTCCGCTAGCGAGTTACCGTTTCTTAATAAAACGCTCGCGCCTCACAACCATTCACCGGCCACCCCGTCTGTTGATTGCTGACCTTCAAGGAGTGCCGGTAAAAAATTTCTTCTGTGCGCTGTTAAACATTAAAAATTCGCAACGTGCTCGTTGACTAAACTGTACTCCGGGTCTCTATGCCCAATCGGCGTCTTCTGTCTCTCAGTCCTCATTAGCAGCAATTGGCATGTTACCGTAGGCAACACGGATGAATCAGTGCGTGCTTTGCCCCTCGCCAGGTCTCTCTCCCATACATGGGAGCGGCCGCGTCAGCAGCACGGGTAAGTGAGCTCTGCACATATTTACCTATAACTTTAGAAATTTTGGTTCTAGGAGGGTCAGAGTGGTGTCTATTTGTTCGTGAAGATACAAGGAGTTCAACCGCTACAATTACTGCTACTACAAACGAAATTTTTAAATTTTAGGAGCAGAAAACAGTGCGAACCCGTGAAAACAACAACAGTCGGACCACGTGTTTTTTACGATCGCTTGTAGCTTCGTTAATATTTTACCGGGAAACTTCTTACTTATAAAGTTGAAAGTCCTTAGGGTAGATCTGACGCTACTGAAGTTTGATCAGGCTAGGTTTAATAGTTCCAGAGTTATTCCGCAATCAAAATTAAGCCTAATCACAAAAAAGATTAAAGTGGTAACATCACCTCGCATTGCTCGCAAACGCATTTAAATTTTGTGCGCTTAATATAATAATAAACCGCACCCCATAGGCTACGAGGAGGCCCAATTCCGTACACCCTAGGCCCTTAATTAAGGAGGTAATCAGCAAAAAGCTCATTTCATTAAAACGAATTTTCAAAAGGAGCTACAAACGCCACCGAAAAATAGCTAATATCTTCTTTTAGAACACAACAGTCCGGTTTTTTCCGTGTAAAAATAATTTTGATAGCTTAAGGTAACCGGTAGATACAGAGTTAGAAAAAATATAATGAGAACCGCTAATAAACTTGTGGCACCCGCGTCTTCCCTCCCTCAGAGGAGGAGGGTGGCTCACTGCTCGGGAGAAAGGTATGCCCGTTTAATCAAAGTCTTGAACCACGTGTTTTTTTCCCTTATGATCGCTTTTAACTTTGCTAACAACCTACCGGGAAACTTCTAACTCATACAGTGCAAAGCCCTAGTTGTAGAGCTCTCGCCGCTCAGGTTTCATCAGGACAGGAGTAATAGTACCGGAACTATTTCGTGACCAAAATTAAGCCTAATCACTAAAAAGATTAATTTAGTAACATCACCTCACAAACGAATTTACATTTTGTCCGCTTAATATATTAATGAACAGCACCCCATAGGCTAATCGGAGGCCCAAATCCATACTCTCTAGACCCTTAATTAAGGGGGTAATCAGCAGAAATCTCATTTCATTAAAACATTTTTATAAAAATAATCACAAACTTGACTGATACACCGCTGAAACCTACATTTAGAACATAACAATCCGGGTGCAGCGATGGCGTAGTGATTAGAGCATCCGCCTCGCATGCAAGAGGTCCGTGGTTCAAATCCCGGGGCCGCGCAGTTCCCATCCGGAAAAAAAAAATCCGCGTGTTGATGGAACTGCATTAAGAGGCCTGGGGTGCGGCCTCACCAGTAACCATCGCCGGGAACGCACTCCCTCACCAGAGAAGGATTGGCCACCCTGGTGCAGTATCTGGCCACTACCTCCCACATGCATACGTCAAATAACTCACGGCCCTCAGTCCCCAGCAGCTGCGAAGCAACTGACCATGGCGGCGGTCAGATTTGCAACGCAGCAGAGGGTGCTAAGAATCTCTGGACTACAGGCCGCCATTGGAACCTGAACTTGGCAACGTTTAACGCTAGAACCTTATCTAGTGAGGGAAGTCTAGCTGTACTATTCGAGGAGCTAGACGGTGTTAAATGGGATATATTAGGGCTCAGTGAGGTTAGGAGGACAGATGAGGCCTATACTGTGCTACAGAATGGGCACGTCCTTTGCTATCGGGGCTTGGCAGACAGAAGAGAACTGGGCGTGGGGTTCCTAATTCACAGAAACATAGCTGACAACATCTAGGAATACTATAGCATTAATGAAAGGGTGGTAGGTATTGTAATTACCCTGAATAAAAGATACAAGATGAAGGTAGTACAGGCTTACGCGCCTACATCCAGCCATGATGACGCTTCAGTTGAAAGCTTCTATGAAGACGTGGAATAGGCATTGAGTAAGGTAACAACGCAGTATACTAGCGACTTTAATGCAAAGGTAGGGAAGAAGCAGGCTGGAGACCAGGCAGTAAGAGATTATGGCATCGGCACTAGAAATGCCAGAGGAAAGCTACTAGTAGAATTCGCAGAACGCAATAATTTGTGGATTTTGAATACCTTCTACCGAAAACGAGAAAACCGCAAGTGGACATGGAGGAGCCCTAATGGCGAAAATAAGAACGAAATAGACTTTATAATGACTGCACACCCAGGAATCGTGCAGGATGTGGAAGTGGTTGGCAAGGTACGATGCAGTGACCATAGAATGGTACGGTCTCGAATTCGCCTAGACTTGAAGAAGAAACGACAGAAACTGATACGCAAGAAGCCAATCAATGAGCTAGCACTGAGAGGGAAAGTACAGGAATTCAGAGTGTCGCTGCAGAACAGGTACTCGGCTCTTAGTGAGGAAACCAACCTTAGCGTAGATACAATGAATGATAATCTGACGAGTATCATTATGGAGTGTGCAGTGGAAGTTGGAGGTAGGGTAGTTAGACAGGACACTGGCAAGCTTTCCCAGGAAACGAAGAACCTAATTAAGAAGCGTCAAATCATGAAAGTGTCAAGTATAACAGACAAAATAGAACTGGCAGAGCTTTCGAAGTTGATTAATAGACGTAAAGTATGCGATGTAAGAAGGTATAACATGGAGAGAATTTAACACGCTCTGAAAAACGCAGGAAGCGTCAAAGCAGTGAAGAGGAAACTAGGGATAGGCAAAAGTCGGATGTATGCACTAAGGGACAAAGAAGGCAAAATAACTACCAATATAGATAGGATATTTAAAAGAGCGGAGGAGTTTTACAAAGATCTGTACAGTAGCCGAGACAACCACGACCTTAATACTATAACAACTAGCAGTAACCCAGATGACACCCAACCAGTAATGATAGATGAAGTCAGAAAAGCTTTGAAGAGCATGCAAAGAGGCAAAGTTGCTGGTGAGGATCAGGTAACATCAAATCTGCTGAAAGAAGGAGGACAGATTGTGTTAGAAAAACTAGCCCCCTTGTTCACGAGGTGTCTCGTGACGGGAAGGGTACCAGAGTCTTGGAAGAACGCTAACATCATCCTAATACATAAGAAAGGAGATGACAAGGACTTGAATTACAGGCCGATCAGCTTGCTCTCTGGAGTATACAAGCTATTTACAAAGGTAATTGCTAACAGAGTAAAGAAAACATTAGAATTCAATCAACCAAAGCAACAAGCAGGATTTCGAACAGGCTACTCAACAATTGACCACATTCATACTATCAATCAGGTAATAGAGAAATGCTCAGAGTATAACCAACCACTATACACAGCCTTCATAGATTACGAGAAGGCGTTTGATTCAGTAGAAATATCAGCCGTCATGCAGACACTGCAGAATCAGGGCGTAGATGAGGTATATATAAACATTCTGGAAGAAATCTACAGGGGATCAACTGCTACCATAGTGCTTCATAAAGAAAGCAACAGAATACCAACCGAGAAGGGTGTAAAGCAGGGGGACACAATCTCCCCAATGCTATTTACCGCGTGCTTACAGGAGGTTTTCAGAATCCTAGAATGGGAACAGTTAGGGATAAGAGTTAATGAAGAATGCCTTAGTAACCTGCGCTTCGCCGATGACATTGCTTTGCTGAGTAACTCAGGGGACGAATTGCAACTCATGATTACGGAGTTAGACAAAGAGAGCAGAAAGGTGCGTCTTAAAATTATTCTGCAGAAAACGAAAGTAATGTACAACAACCTCGGAAAGGAGCAGCGCTTCGAGATAGGTAATAGTGCACTTGAAGTTGTAAAAGACTATGTCTACTTAGGGCAGGTAATAACCGCAGAGCCTAAGCACGAGATTGAAGTAACTAGAAGAATAAGAATGGGGTAGAGCACATTCGGCAAGCACTCTCAAATTATGACCCTTAGATTGCCACTATCCCTCAAGAGGAAGGTATATAACAGCTGTATCTTTCCGGTACTTAGCTACAGAGCAGAAACCTGGAGACCTACAAAGAGGGTTCAGCTTAAATTGAGGACAACGCAGCGAGTAATGGAAAGAAAAATGGTAGGTGTAACTTTAAGAGACAAGAAGAGAGCAGAGTGGATTAGGGGACAAACGGGGGTAAAGAATATCATAGTTGAAATAAAGAAGAGGAAATGGACATCCATGGGCCGGGCATGTTGCGCGTAGACAGGATAACCGCTGGTCATTAAGGGTAACTAACTGGATTCCCAGAGAAGGGAAGCGGGTTAGGGGGAGACAGAAGGTTAGATGGGCAGATGAGATTAAAAAGTTTGCGGGTATAAATTGGCAGCAGTGAGCACAGGACCGGGTTAACTGGCGGGACATGGGAGAGGCCTTTGTCCTGCAGTGGAAGTAGTCAGGCTGATGATAATAATAATAATAATGATAAAGGTTTCTCTCCTCCGCAACGCTACGATGAGGGCTAGCACCAACAACGCTGCCAGTGTAAGCGTTAGCGCCCGCTGCTTTGCTATATATACACGGGGTTGCCTTTAGTGGAAGATGGTGTAATTTTTAAATTGAATTTATTCTTTTTCTTCCGGTACCTCGCTCTTTCTGTGCTTTTCTCGCTGGATTTGTTTCTGTTATATAGCGAACTATGTTATGAGATCAGAAAACGGGTCACTTGCCCCGCTGTTGTTGACCACCACCGCCGCCGCCGGTGTCAGTAACTAATATAAAATAATTCAGTAAATAAAAAAACATTATCGACACAATGGAATTTACACCCGGGTCCGCTGCGTGCCAGATGAGTATTCTACCCCTCAGCCACGCCAGTGCTTGGAAGTCGTTTGTGAACTGGCCTTAGGCAGGCTTGATGTCGGGAAAGGAATCGCGTTAATGTGAGTAATCAAACGTTCTAGAACATCAAAGGAACAGCCAGGCGTCACATAATGCAATTGCGTAACCAGTGGGTCGTCCAATGCTCCAGTCGATTAGAAAACCAGTTCTTAATCACCTAATAACTGTGGCGCATACCCACTTCAGGCATAATTCTTCGTCATCAGCCACTGCATAAAAAAATTGCACAAAATTTCTACCAAGTGTAGGGAGTACCACGCTTTTCCAAATATGACGAAGGATAGCATAGTGAATACTGGCCCAGTACTCAAAAAGTATAACTATTTATGACGTAGTGGGTACCCAGTAGTTTGCTTGTAGCAGTTACTCAAAGAGAGTTAATAAAACGCTCTGAAAGGCCTCTCTTCTAGCTTTCGCTGTGATAAGCTGCATGTTCCGTGCAGGCCTGGCGTTTTTTTGTTGTTGTTGTTGCCCTTCATTTTTTGTTTTCTTTCTTTTTATCTTTTTGTTTGTTTCTGTTTCACTTCCTGTCTTGTTTTTTTTTCAGTGTCTATTGTTTACATTTCTAAGTCTCTCTTTGTCTTGCCATCTCGCTCTGTCAATGTATTAAATCACTCTCCCATGGTTGTGCTGCTTGCTGTGAGATTGCTTACTCCTAATTTCGATAAACTTGATGCATTCGGAGACAAATTAGTTTCAGTTGCCACATGCAACTGCGCTCCGTAAGTGCTCGCTTGGTATTCAAGTGTGGTGGCCAGAACATGGCCCATAATTGTTCTTGATTATCTGTATGTGAAGCACCCGCAAACTATTGGCCTCGCGCCAATCATTTGTCAGCAAGCAAGCAAGCCTGTTTAGAGGCTCCTCTGGCGCACTGCTTATGGTCCTGGAAAAATATCAAGATTTTATTTGTTGTATTTATATATTTTCAGCAAGAATTGAAAGAAAAGCAGTAACAGTACTGCAGCTCGTGATGCGCTGCATGTGACCGGAAGTTCACTGCGTGAGGGCCCATGCATCCTGGCTGCAGTTGCCGCCTTGCTCTTCCGAACAGTGCTTCGCATGGGGCCAGTCGACGAGCAGCAAGAGGAAAACGGAGGCGGCGATAATGATGACCAGCAGCTGGAAGAAGGTCAACGCGTAGCGGTTCACCGTGCGAAGGATCACGTTGCGACGGTTCTCTTCGGGCGGATGGAGGCAATCGCCGTCTCCTGCAGGGAATCGCCAGACAATTTGTCAGGTGTATACACTGTGGAGGCCAGCCAGGCTTCTTACAGTAGATGCGTTCGCACCAAGAAACATCTTATGGCTTTGCCAACCGCAAGATGTTTGTTTTACTTTTTAGCCTGAGTAACACATTTAGGATTCTATTTACATAAACACACTTCATCATGCCTTCACCTATGAGTCGGCCTTTTTAAATGTGGAGCATTTCTTATCGAACTTCAGTGACTTGGCGCGTATCATCTATCTATCTATCTATCTATCTATCTATCTATCTATCTATCTATCTATCTATCTATCTATCTATCTATCTATCTATCTATCTATCTATCTATCTATCTATCTATCTATCTATCTATCTATCTATCTATCTATCTATCTATCTATCTATCTATCTATCTATCTATCTATCTATCTATCTATCTTGCCTGCCTACGACTTGTAGCTCTCCTGGCCGCTTCAATAATGGTATCGGTACCAAACTTGGTATGGCATAACATGACTGTGTGAAGAACATATTTGACAAGTCACAACAAGAAAATTATGAAATAGATGTTATGAATGTCATGATTTACATTTTGTAGTGCTGCAGCTCTTGCAGTGGTTTCGTTGACATGGTAAGCCCCAAAGCCGATATGGTATGAAATAATTGCATGGCGAACAGAAGCGACAGACCAAAACATGAAAATCATAACATGCGTGTCATGTAACAACATGACTACATGCCACGCTCATGATTCGCTCGCGGCCGTTTCGCTGGCGTCACATATGCCAAATTTAGTATGTACGCGAATGGATGACGAGGGTATGTGACTGGTGCAAATATGACACTCATAATATGCGTCTCATGTAACAATATGACTACATGCTACGCTTATGATGCGCTGGCGGCCGTTTCGCGAGCTTCACTTATACGAGATTTCGTATTACGGGAGGTGAATAGATGACGAAAGTATGATACTGGTGCAAACATGATAAACATGATATGCGTGTCATGTAACTACATGACTACATGCTACGCTCGTGAGGCGCTCGCGCTCGTTTCGCTAGCTTTACATACGCCAAATTTTGTATTACGTGACTTCAATGGATGACGAAGGTATGTGACTGGTGAAAACGTGATAATCATGAGATGCGTGTCATGTGAGAACATGACTACATGCCTCAGTCATAGCACCAATACATTTTGACGTGACGCGGTGCGTGTGCTCACCGGCGTTCCTTTCGTCGGGTCAAGTCGGTGTTGCCACGCCAGGCACCGGTCCTGCCATATACTCGCAGGCGCGCGCCGCGCTGTGTTGCTTTGACGCATGCGTGCGTCAGCGCGTCCGGCATTCCACCACGATAGTTATAGCGCGAGAACAAAACGACGACACAGAGACAAGAAGGACACGAAGGACACGAGCACTCGTGTTCTTCGTGTCCTTCTTGTCTTTGTGTCGTCGTTATGTTCTCGCGCTCTAACTATCCTCATGCCATACCAACTAGCCCAAGCTGCCACACTTATAAGGCATTCCACCGTCACGAAAAGAGGGAGACGCAGTGTTCTCTGGGCAACGCACCGGTGTGAAATGCAGCATGTCCTATTTAGCGCCGGTTGCCGTCGGGCCACGCCGATGGACGCTGGCCGTGCCTAGCGCCAGACTATAGAGTGCTCGTGTTTTGCTGACGTATATAACGTCGCTGTGCCCAGCGTGCGCGCGCGTCACCGCTACATTGGAGTATATTGGGCTCTTCATGATGCGCTCGGGCCATTTTGCTAGCTCCACATATACCAAATTTGGTGTTACGTACGTGACGTAAATGTATGACGGCGGTATATGACTGGTGCAAACATGATAAACCTGACACGCGTGTCATGTAAGAACATGACAACATACCACGCTCACAGCGTGCTAGTGGTCGTTTCGCTAGCTCCACATATACTAAATTTGGTATCACGTGACGTGGATAGATGCAAAAGTAAACGACACAACTAAACATGATAATCATGACACGAAAGTCATGTATAGCATCATTTAACATCCACCTTGTAACGTTGTGCTGGTTTTAGGTGACATATCAACATTTCTCATTCATGCGTCGGATATCATCGATTCTCACTGTACGTGGGATATGCCAATTTTTTTAGGTTTCTGGTGTTTCAATTATTGATAATATGTGGGGTTTCAAGTCTCAAAACCACCATATGATTATTGGTGTCATCCATTGGCGAATTCGTAACACTTCCGGTAATACTTTCTTCCACTCCATGCGCAGCAAGTCCATTCCATAGGCGGATTGCTAGTGTTCCCTGTAAGTTTCATTGGCAGATCTGGAGCAGCTTCACCGCGAGATCCACTCAGCGGAGCAACTTCTTCTGCTCTGTGAAAATCGGTGGATTCAACCGGAAGTCGCAAGTGCGCCGTTCCTTGAAACTGGTGCCAACTTTGGCGCGCCAACGGACGCCGGTTGCGTCAGTTTCGCCTCACGTCGGAGCTCACGTTTTGTTAGCGTATACCGTCACACCCCCACCGTGCTCACTCAAGCAAGAAAAGACACGCGTGCAGCACGTTCCTATTCTGACCCTGCCATTTGCTCCAGAGGAGAGCGCGTGTGTTTCATTGGTAGATTACTCTTCTGTTGGCCCTTCGCCAGAGTGGAGGGCTCCGGCGCAAAGTTCGTGGGCCAATCCGATTCCGCCAGTGAAAGACGTCATATGAGAGACGCTGTTAGTGGAGGGCTTCAGACATTTCGACCACTTGAGGTTCTTTACATGCACACAAATCTGAGCACACCGGCCTACAGCATTTCCGCCTCCATCTAAAATGCAGCCGCCGTAGCCGGGATTCAATCCCGCGACCTGCGGGTCAGCAGCCGAGTACCTTAGCCACTAGACCACCGCGGCGGGGTGGTGTTTTACTTGTAGCGCTAGGGTGCACACGCTGTATGTAGTGCGTCACGACGCATTGTGCCTGAGCTCATGCTAGGCTCGCACGAGCGTTAGCAACGACGACAGGCAAGGACAAGACGCGCGCAATCGCGGATGTTGCTAGTCAAACTTCTTGTGTAGCTTCCACAAAGTTTCACTCGATGTGTGAAACGAAGTATAGCCGGAGGGGTCCTACGGCACCTTCCTGCTGTCTCTGTGACACGGCACGCGTAATGTGATTTGCATGCAACAACGACATTGGGTGTCGTTTAGGGCACATAGAAAAAGGAATCTGAGGAGCGAAAAAATGGCAGCATATCCACGGAGTGAATGATGGAGAGTAGGGCGAAGCATCCGTCCGTTCATTCGTTCTTGCTTTCGTCCGTCCATGCGTCCGTCTGTGTGACAGTCCGTACGTTCATTCGCCCGTCCGTGCGTGCGTCTGTTCATGCGTCCACATGTCCATCTGTGAGTCCGTCCCTGCGTTCGTCCATGCATCTGCCCCTGCGTCCGTCCATGCGTCTATCCGTTGGTGCAGCCATCCGTGAGTCCGTCCATGCATCTGTCTGTGTGTCCATTCGTCCATCTATTCAACACTCCAAGTACCACCATCTCGCATCTTTTCATAATATATTCCCGATATAGAAGCACCGCCATCCAGCGGACATTCCAAGGACTAAACGAGAGGTGGCACACGCACACTTTCTTACGGCTTGCGCTTCGTGTCTACTTCCCACTTTTAACCACCTCGACTTCATGGTATATACTAGTTCACTGTATTCATGGCACTGCGGCCCAACGCTTGCTAAACCTTTTTATAACAAAGGAGGTTACGCCCGGCGAGTATAACCTAGCAACCCTTTCTTGTCAGATGTTTCTCAATGTACATGCCAATGGCTGGTAGTGGGGAAAGAGAAACAGGAGAATTCGGCTTTTACTTTCTTACGGCTCGCGCTTCGTACCAACTTCCCACGTTTAACCATATTGAGTTCATGGCATATACTACTTCACTGTATTCATGGCACTGCGGCTCAACGCTCGCTAAACCTTTCTAAAACCAAGGAGGTTACGCCCAGCGAGTATAACGTAGCAACCCTTTCTTGTCAGATAGCGCTCAATGTACATGCCAATGGCTGCTAATAGTGAATGAGAGACAGGAGAATTCGGCTTTTAGTTAACGCGCACGCTATGAATTTTTTATTGTTCAATAACACACAGGAAAAATCTCCCACCGGCACCACCTTGTTGGTCAAAACGTAAGACTGGTTGCACACAACGACTACGACTACAACTACGAGGGACGAACGGGTGCCACTATAATGAGCTTCGTTCCTAATAGAAAAATATAGACGAGGATAGCAGGTGGTGTGATATTTCCGGAGATTTTTCTACAATCTCAATGGGGTCACGAAACGAAAGTAAACTTCCCGGTTGCAATTTCCCTGCTTCATTAAGGATTACACACACCAATTCCGAAATATTTCGCCACAATATCCAGTCTGTAACTATTGATGCCTGACTGAAATTGCAGTTTTTTGGGCCAGTCAGTGACCATGCGCACTAACATCTGACGTCAGCGAAACGTCAGAGTGAGAGAAGTCACGAACTGAGTGCTGGCTTATTTTTCTATAAAGTAATAGCTTTAGAAGGAACCTACCAAAGAAAAAAATACGGAGCTGTTTGTGCACTCTGAGGTGTATTCTGTGCAATTAAAGTGAGTGATCTGCTTGGATCCAATTTCAAGAACGTCCTGGCTCGGTCGCATGTGTATACTTGCCTTCTCAGCGGTTGTCTCGGCTCGATGGGTGCAGCCAGTGCAGCGTCAGGTCGTGTACTACAACGTGTTCTGGGTGGCTCAGTCCTCGCTATGTCAACCGTGTGCGTCGGCAGACAGCGTCGCTCAACTTATCGAAGTGCGAACAACGTTCACCTTTCACAAGCTTCCTAGCGAGCCACTGCGCAGTGTGGCTTCGAGCTATCAACGGCGATGACCTCGATGGTATGGGCACATTGACTAGAGGCTCGTGGTTGTTGCTTCCATAAGCAGAGGTTCTTCCATGTGGTCTCGATACCATGCGATTCCAGGGCGCAGGCTTCTTCGCCGTTGTCATCGCCGCCACCACTGTCTTGTTCTGACGATGACTGATCTCGCAGTCGCATAGGTGCGTCGGCGTACGGCTCAAAGCTCATGAGCATGACTCCACTCTAGCAAACGACGCTTTAGTTTGGAAAGGTCAGCCATCCCATGCTGAGCGTCCGTGAAGTTAAGATATTGTTATGGTAGTGATGGTGCCGTAATTGAAACCGTCTGATTCTATGAACTATAGTCAAGTAAAGTTCGAAGACATCGCGGCAGTCGCCTATGTTTTGTCAACGACAGAAATCTTTTGCTTGGCTGGCTTAAAGTGACATCAACTGCACAGTTGACGGGACTGTGAGCAAGGACACTAAGCTGGCGCTATTTTAGCAACTCAGTGAGCCCAGACGATCAAACGAGCTGAGGCATAGTATCGAATGGACGGCGAGCACTCTGAATACACACGCTGTTGAAAAATTTCGCAAAGCGTTTCACGACCCCTTAAAGAAGACTACCTACATATATGATGTAAATGTTGTATTTTCTGCGCCGTGCAAGTTAAATGAAATTATCCTGATGCTGCAAAAGAAAGTAGGAAATTCCACACGAGGAATCATGCTCATCGTTTCATCAATTGTAGTATACGAGACACCACAACTCACGTGGTATACAATATAGCACTCAACTGCGGAAAACGGTACAACGGGCAGACAGTCCGATGTTTTACTATAAGAGGATATGAGCAGATTTTGACTGCAAGTGCAATTCAAACAGACAGCTTGCAGATCACTGCAACAAGGGTAAATTCAATACACACGCTGATCAAGTGACCTTTGCCACGCGTGCAAAAACAATAACGGAATTATAGGTAGTAGAGGCAGCTCACATGAGGAAATGTGGTGTAAAGTGTGTGATTCCGCCAAGTGGGTATTCAAGGGACGAAAAGATGCAGTTTTTGTATGCTCACACGTGATGCGTATTGAGTTGTTGGTAACATGTGCGCATGCACAAACGCAGGCTTCATGCTTTAAGTAAATCAGTTGGATGTCAGGGCAAGTTTATGTCGTTTATGTGTTTTTCCTTGTCTTCGTTTTTTGCGATGCATGTATTTAGTAGTATCAAGACATGTACGAACTTGCCCACCAAAAGAGCATTCTAATTATATCCTGGCATAACTAAAAAAGCTTGGACAAGCCAATCAGCACTAGTCGGTACTAATCAATACTGATCAATATCAATTAGACCGTATTAGTGAGGATTACGTCTAATCACGCGTACACAGATTTATATGAAACTTCCCACCCATGATTCAGATTGTGGTAAGTTAAATAGGACCTAACCAAATTGAGCTAATCTGGATGAAGGTAAGCTTGAAGAAGTGAATTTTTGAAGAATTTGAACATGTCTAGCCACTTGGATGACTTAGTATGGTCATATTAAGCCTATCTGACTTAGCCCGGATTCAGCTAATCCAGATGAAATAATCTTTAACATGTCAAATTTGAGTAAGCCGAGATCTGGTTGTAGTATGACCACATTAAGGTAAAAATGGACCACACAATATAATAAAACATCCACTAACACATTATGACCGTATAATATATTTCATGATGTCAATAACATGTATATATTAGTGCTATGATCATTAATTTGTGTTCATCATATGTCCTTGCCATTCCATGGCAATTTTGGTATACATCAAAAAATAAAACGACAGCTACCACGCACCCTTAGCCTGCACAGGTATGTCATGGCATACATAACAATCGCGACATAATTTTCATGCTTTTATCATTCATTCATGCTCATCACTCGCTCTTGGGTTACCACGACTCTTTTCATACACATCAATTAAATTGAACGACCACTAGAACATCGTAGCTGGATATGTGTGTCATGACCTTCGGGACATAATTTACACGTTATGACCAGTCATTTATCATTGCTGCGCGCTGTTCTCATGCCATGCCTATTTTGGTATATATCACGGTATTCAGACGGCTGGGAGAGCGCGAAGACCTGAATCGGCCAGTTACGTAGAGAGACTGATATGCTCAAAATGTCTTTCGTTAGATCTGAAATGCTAAGCGTTTACTAACAAACGCCTGACCATTCAGCTACTAACAATATATGTGAAAGCCCTACTGTAAGGAGTAATAAACTGAGCCAACATCCGTCCGTTTTCCTGAAAGCACTCCATCGCTTCGTACCAGGCATTGCGAGCGAAAGGGAACGTTTGAACCAAGATGGCATCCTCAAAAGCAGTGCTTCCGCTTATTAGCATAGAATATGGCACACCTAGAGGTAACCTAACTTGCAGTGTCTCTCGACCTGCCTTCGCAGGCAATCACTGAATTCATTTTAGTCGTCATTCAATATCAGCGACTTGTCATACCTTCACGAGGCCATCTACCTCACCTGTACTAACGTGATGTGGGGTGCTCCGTGTCCGGGCTGTAGTCTAGAACTTGTAAGGCGCGCAGTAGGATGTTATTTGCGCCACGTATAAAATTCCACTGCAGATTTCGGATGCCGCTACATTATAATTCCAGATTTTGAAGGATCAAATTTTTTTCTTGATTTTACTATAGTCCCAATTAAAACGGCGCCTAAACGACATCACGTTCAAAGGCGAGACAGTGTAGTTTTTTCTCGCCTTCACTACCTTTCCTAAGAGCATTCTCTCCTCCTCTACACTTATCTCTTCATAAAACACGTGGAATGCTAGCACTATATATACGCGTTGATCTAGTCAGTGTTCCCTGCTTTTCAACTAGAAGTTGCTATTTGCGCTTGCGCAGTCATAAAACATGGAAAATGAAGCGAAATCAGTTTATCGACAGTTATGCGGCACAAGGTGGAACGGGCATGACACGGCATGGCAAAGAAGGGTAGACAGCAATTCACAATCGATATAATTGTCTGGTATGCGGGGTTTATCGTCCTAGAACCACCATATGATTATGAGAGACGTCGTATAGTGGAGGGCTCCGGAAATTTCGACCACCTGGGGTTCTTTAACGTGCACCCAAAGACAGATATAATTCGTATCTCGCCCAGTCAAGAGCTCAGTCTTCTGATGCCACGTTGAACAAATAGCTAACGTCACGAGTTGTGCCACGAATACGGTAAACACCGGAGAGATTAACGTGCTGGTTCTTCGTATTTTCAGAGGTGGTTTAGGAGTCCTCTGAATAGAGTTTCATTGATAAATTGAGTTTAAATTGTACTTGTTTATTGGCAGTGCTCTTCAATGAAAGATTATTTAAATGAGACGTGGAATCGTGCCATATGAGTTTATATACTTGCCTATTTCGGAGAAGCCGAGCAGACCACTCGTGGGCGCCGTGCTTCCTTCAAGCGACAATCTTGGCCCGTCGCCTGTGTGATCCGGAGCGACTCCTTCGGTAGGGACCCGGCGCTGAGGGATTCTACCAGGCTGTGCTGCTGCGCCATTAGCAGGTGCCTCGTCGCCTGCAACGAACGCGGCGTTGACGTGCATCGTGGTGCGAAGTGCTGTCCCTTCAGGAATACGTCCGCAACCTGAGATGAATGA
Source organism: Rhipicephalus microplus (assembly GCF_013339725.1). Classification (NCBI taxonomy): domain Eukaryota; kingdom Metazoa; phylum Arthropoda; class Arachnida; order Ixodida; family Ixodidae; genus Rhipicephalus; species Rhipicephalus microplus. The sequence continues at coordinate 104,942,838 of NC_051165.1, forward strand.
ATTCGAGTAGAAAAAGGACGAGCCAAGGGCGTTTTCTTGTTCCCTTTTTCTTTTGGTCTGCATCTCACCCTCTATGGGGAATTGGCCAAGAAACCATGGAATGTCTTTTTAACCATGGCCAAGAAGCCATTTACTAATGTAAATGCAAACATTAAGTGAAAGATAGGAAAAGAAGAAAGTACACCTAGAAAAATATATACTGTAGAAAAACATAATATGACCATTTTTGAGATATTAAAATAAATAAAACGTGTTTAAGGACTGTGTTATGATATAAATATGAAAATTACTAATACTGGCAAAATTTGGGAGCAATGATAATTATGCTGATCATTGACAAAATTAACGCCCTCAGTTTTAGGTTGTGAATAACTAATGATGGTAAAAATTAGCAAAGTAGGGTACTTGAATAAGCATATGCCAACCGGAAAGGGCCCAGCAGACGTCCCCGCTGTAGTCAACAACTCGTGCCGTTCGACCCAACGTCCCTTGTGCCATCTTCAGGGTTGCGGTCAAGTAGCCGGCGGTTACTTTTATTTTATTAGTTCTACCTTTTGCTCCTCAACTGTTTTCGGCGCATTGTTAAGTGTAACTTCCCCTTCTTTTATGTTTGTTTCTTCTCCGGGCCAAAGGGCTACCCTCTGGTCAGCCTCTGTTCCCCCTCAAGATCTGCCCCTGGAGTTGTTTCTCCGCAATGGAACACGTAGCGTTCCTGTCGCTTTGGTGCCGACCAATGGTGAGTTCATTCGTATGAAGAATCTCAAGGCAATTGAAACGCAACTTCATGCGATCGCTCCACACTCCCTACTGATAACAGAGGTTCGTTAGTTTGGAGGTTGGGTGATACTATGATGCTCACCAGACAAGGCTTGCATCCAAGACCTGCTGAAGTGTACCACTTTTGCCTGACATCCGGTGAGCTGTTTTATCTCATCTCATCTAGCTTGCTGCAAAGAACTGGTTTCGAAGGTAGACGTCCATCAAAAGTCTCATCAAAAGTCCATCAAAAGTCTTGGACAATTTTCCTTCAGCACGTGTTATTTCTGTGTACCGCTGAACCAAACAAGTAAACAATCAGAAAGTCTCTACTGAAACTGTAGTTGCCACATTTGCTGGGACAGGTTGCCCTTCGGAAATCAAGGCATTCCCGCTTATTTATAGGATCGAATTTCTAGCTCCCCGTCCACTGCTACGCGCTAAATGCTAGTATTTTGAACATAGTACTAAAGGTTGTCGATAGGGCACTCGATTCCACATATGCGGGGCCATATGCGGGGCTGGCCATAGTACTGCTGAGTGCCAATCAGACAATAAGACATCTTGTTTGTGTAAAATAAATCACGCTGCTGACGATCCTAACTGCCCAGCAAAATCAAAGGAACTTCAGGTGCTTGAAATCATTGAAATAATACGATACTCTCGTAAGAAAGCAATGGCAGAAATTCAAAGCAGGAATCGGGCTTTGAAGCTCTTCCGCCTCTTGCTCTTCCGCCTCTTGCTATGGATGCATAACTTCCTCAGTCCATTTCATCTATGGTAGAAAAGGCCACAGAAAAAGTATTAGAAACTTTTTTAGTGACTTTGTCCGATTCACTCAGTAATATCATGAACTTACAGAAGTTGGGCGTTTCTGATTAAAAAACTAAGCATATCTAACCTCTTATAGCGCTTCACTCAATACGTGTGGTGAATATCAGACAGATGCCTCTATTAATTTTGAAGCAGGACCTTACCATTCTAAAACAACCGAGCAGGAAGTTATATCTGATTCAGAGTCAATAAGTAGTCGTGATGTAGATATAGATGCTCGCCTTCTGAAATACACCAGATCGATAGCTGGCAAAGTCTGTAATTCTTCTCATCCAAAAACAAAAAGAGTGTGAAGGAAGCTAGGACTAAAGCAGACTTTTTAAAAGACAATATTTTAGATCAAGCAGTTGCTGCTGCTTGCCTGTCTTATCAGGGTGCCTCAGAGCACTTCAGTGGAACTGCTGCTCAATTCTCTCTGCAACCACAGGCTTATTATATCTGATTTCGTCAGCTGGTCGAAACGTCTGTTTAAAACTATCAGTGCTTTCGACTAGACAGAGACTCACGTGGTGCAGGATTAACTTTTTTTCATTTCATCCAAAATTTGTCATAAAGCACAATTAGTTTACAAAGGAATATCACACAATTATGAAGTATTGGTTCTGAAAATTCACATTCTCGGCTGCGCTCCACAAGCTATGATCATTAACTACTTTCCAGCTCAGATACAAGATGATAGAGCCCTTATGTGACTAGAGGTTTTGCAGAAACAGTATACTATATCGATTACATCACGAGTCATAGCGGTTCCGCATTGATTCGCGAACTGAGCAGGCGTTGCCACGCCTGCTCAGTTGGCGAATCAGTGCATCGAAAAGGACCGGTGCCTGGCGTGGCAACGCCGGCGTGACACGACGAAATGAGCGCCAGCGAGCACGCGCACCGCGACACGTCGAAATGTATTGGCGCCTTGACTGTGGCATGTTGGAATGTTCTCACATGACACGCATCTCATGACTATTATGTTTGCACCAGTCGCATACCTTCGTCATGCATTGGCGTCACGTATTACCGAATTTGGCATATGTTAAGCTGGCGATACGGCCACGAGCGCATCATCAGTGTGAAATGTATTCTTGTTACATGACACGCATGTCATAATTTTATTCCCAATAGCATGGGAATTTCTGTACATTATGCTTTTGGTCTCATTTGTATGCCACTGCTCGTGACCCATTTATTTTTAGGTAGCGGGAGCTAGTCAAGCTGTTTTAGTGCAGCTTTTACTCCCGCCATCCTTCATGTTGTACCAGACATGAAAATAAAGATTCAATTCAATTCAAATTCATGAGTCTGCAGAACGTCACCCAGCAATAAACCGAAGCTGTCCAAGGTTTCAAGTCCACCGATGGATAGTGTGAAAGCACCCCTTTTACTCAAGCTTGTGCCTACACAACATCACCCACACAATCGGCGCCTAAACAATTGCTATGCATTCCAACAACGCTTACTACTGTGGGTGTCAATAGTCGATCGAAGTAATGCGTCAAATTTTTTATTGTCAAAACAGATTGTCAGCGCACCACCGTATTCCGCCCACCAACAGCGCTGCCAACATGCCATACGAACGAGACCACGTGACGTCGTGTTCGCGGTGGTCCGCCTGTTAGCTGGCACAGTGGAGGCGATTGCCTGCAAGCCGAGTCAGTGCTTGTGCGCATGCGCCAGCATCCTTATGCGCCAGACTTGCATCAGCAGCACGAGGTGCACGACGGTCAGGGTGAGCAGCGTCACCAGCAGCAGCGTCGGCGAAAGGGTGCCTCACGGGTAGAGGTAGTGACTCAGTCGGGACGTCCTTCGCCGACGTGGGGGCGCCTCGAAATCATCTGCATGAGGAAAGCTGGTTGTTTCACAGGACGCCCCGCAAAAATACTTTTCGCACCATTAAGGGTGCTCGTTTACGCTAGTTGCTATGAATAATATTATTACGGACACTTTAAGATAAAAATTGCAAACGATTTACTCGTTATGAACATTGACGTTTCTCTGCAGTGGGCGCGCCTCACAATTCGTGAGACAATAAGGAGTAAATATAGTGTCAATCGAGGGCATGCTCCAACGACCAATTACATTGAAATATTGAATTAATGAATTCAATCAAGTTTGATGCGCAAGGAGGTTGCGAGTAGATCAGGCGAAAAATCTGCTTTTATCAGCTTGAGGAGAACCTGGCCACCTCACACACTGAGCAGTTACAGCAGTTCAAGGCATGCCCTATACCTAATGCATGAACAGAACATGATATTGTTACCAATAAATATAGCACCTTGTACTATACAAACTATCCATTTAGGGCGAACCTGAGCCCATAACTCAAAACTAAATGGTCAGCCAAAATGCCCCTTGCTCGCTGTCTTCAACTTCGTCGGTCTATTTCTCTTCACCTCGAGTCTTGTGCCGGTCCCGTGGTGTAGCATCGTGGCGCGTGCATGATGGCGTTCCATGGCACGGCTTTCCTGCTACGTGTGTGGCAGCTTTAAGGACGCACATTGTTGCAGGCGTCTTCTGCGAATGTCGAACTGTGGCATTAGTCCCCCTCCTAGCACGCATCAGCCCGATGCGTACAGCCGGCTGACAGTTTTTAAACAATAGAACTTGTCCTTGTGTTAGACGACGTGAGTCAGTTCGCTTGTTCAGTTCCTGTCGTAGTACGGTTTCATCTGTACTACAAGTACAACTTCCGGGACATTCTTGCGTCGTGTTGTGCTTACTTGACCTTTAGGGATCATTTCGTAGTTTAATGGGCCTAGCTCACGAAGAACCCTGTAAGGTCCAAAGTAACGCCGCATAAGCTTTTCTGACAAGCCACGTGGACGTACAGGCGTCCAGACCCACACTTGGTCTTCAGGGGAGTACTGAACGACCCTTCGTCTTAGATTGTAACGGTGCGCGTCGACGTCCTGCTGTTGAATGATGCGGTTTCATGCTAGTTGTCGCGCCTCTACTGTCCTTTCTACATATTCGCTAATGTCAGTGCCCTCTTCATTCGTGCTGCTAACAGGCAGCATCGCGTCTAATGTCGTTATTACTCTCCGACCATAAACAAGTTGAAATGGCGTGAAGGGGGTTGTCTCTTGTACTGCGGTATTGTATGCAAATGTAGCATACGGTAATATGGTGGTAATATGAAGCATTCGTCCGTTCATTCGTTCTTGCTTCCGTCCGTCCATGCGTCCATCCGCCCGTCTGTGCGAGCGTCTGTTCGTGCGTCAGTCCCTGCGTTCGTCCATGCAGCCGCCCCGGCGTTCGTTCATGCATCCATCCATGCATCTGTCTATGTGTCCGTTCGTCCATCTATTCAACACACCAAGTACCACCATCTCGCATCTTTTCATCATATATTCCCCATATAGAAGCACCGCCATCCAGCGGACATTCCAAGGACTATACGAGACGTGGCACACACACACTTTCTTACGGCTTGCGCTTCGTGTATACTTCTCACCTTTAACCACGTCGAGTACATTGTAAATACTAGTTCAATGTATTCATGGCACTGCGGCCCAACGGTCGCTAAACCTTTCAAAAACCAAGGAGGTTACGCCCAGCGAGTATAACGTAGCAACCTTTTCCTGTCAGATAGTGCTCAATGTACATGCCAATAACTGCGAATGGGAAATGAGAGACAGGAGAGTTCGGCTTTTACTTTTTTTACAGCTTGCGCTTCGTATCTATTTCCCACTTTTAACCACTTCGAGCTCATGGTATATACTAGTTCATTGTATTCATGGCACTGCGGCTCAACGCTCGCTAAACCTTTCTAAAACTATAGAGGTTACACCCAACGAGTATAACGTAGCAACCCTTTCTTGTCAGATAGTGCTCAATGTACATGCCAATGGCTGCTGATGGGGATCGCAGCGTGCGCGTTAACTAAAAGCCGAATGCTCCTGTCTCTCATTCTCCCTTAGCAGCCATTGGCATGTACATTGAGCACTATGCCTTATTGTTCAACAACGCACAGAAGAAATCTCTCACTGGCACCACCTCTGAGGTCAAAATGTTATACTTGTTACACACTACAATGGCTATGAGGGACGAACGGGTGCCGCTATAAGGAGCTTCGCCCCTAAAAAGGAAGCGCAGAAAAGAAATACAGTGAAGCTTCAGCACAAATGTAATTGTGTTACCATATTTGTGACATCGAGTTGCATTTTAGTTTAACAGGACCTAACGGGGCTGTGATACCGTGAATCAAAGTAAACATAATGTGTTGAATAGAACATTGTCATGCCTTGGCACTAGCTGAGGCTCGTAGGTTTATCGGCTGCAATATAGTTTACTATGGGTGAGCAGTAGTAAGTAGCGTGACAGTGAAATGTACACTACTGCTACGTGTGCTCATCCAACAGCGGGGACACCAAAGCTTTTGAAGGGCTACTCAAAAAAAAAAATAGAGCATACTGTTGTCTGTTACCGAAGCATACCCTCTCATGATTCATTGTACATGGAATAATCTGCATGGGTTACGAAATTAAAGAGTGTTAAAAACAGGTTTGCTATAATTTTTGCTACATTATGTATACACTTGGTCCTAGCTCTACGACGCCATCGGCAGTAAGTTTCCTGTTTAAAATGCTTCCCTTGTTGCCAGACAGTAAACAAACGAGTGTAACTGGAATCGGGGGCTCAAAATAACTCGTAGTTTTGTTTATGTGCGAGGCATTGAGTTGATGCTGGAAAGGGTGGTAATAGTTTCTGGTTTTAAATCAGAAAATTAGGATAGGACTATGAGAGATGTAGTATAAAATAAGGGCTCTGGGCGGTTTGACCACCTAAGGTTTAAAAAAACTGCATTTTTTATGTTATTACTGAACTCACAACTCTAGAACTACCAGGGATGTCGTGAGAAGACACTTGGCAAGCGAGATAACGCGCAAAAAGAAAATGCGGTTGGTCACGCCACCTTGACATTCCTTCACCGAAGTTCGTTATGTCGCGTAGCTCACAATAGGTAAAAATGCAGACCAATGTCTGCTGATGGGGCCAGAGGCATGATATACCAAATTTAGAGAAAGTTTGGCGACACAATGTTGGTAAAAGACGACAAAAGCACTTTGAAATTCCTGACGTCGTGCACGTGCGCAGACTTCAGTACTGAATTTAAAAAGGGCACTTGGAGCTTGATTTTCTCCTCTAATGACAAACATAGGATGGGAAGATTAGAGTTTTCAGAAAGCGCTTTATCATCCTTAGAGTTAAACTCCGGCCTTAGAGTTTTCAGAAAGCGCTTTATCATCCTTAGAGTTAAACTCCGGCCTTAGAGTTTTCAGAAAGCGCTTTATCAATCTAAACCAAATCATTGTTTAGTTATAGTGTTTCTTTTACGCACAGATAAAAACCAAGCACACGGGCTTCTAACATTTCGCTTCCTTGAAAATGTAGGTACCATGGCCAGGATTCCATTCCGGGACCTTTTGTTAGCACTGGAGCACAAAGTGGTTCTAAGCGAGAAAGGAAGAGAAAAGTGAGCCCCGTAACTGTCTGCTTCAGCCAGCGACACCTCAACAGTAGCTCACAAGGAGTGGGGGTGAGGAGGGATTAAAAGGATAGGAATAAAGGTGTAGAGAGAGAGAAAGAGGCATGAGGTGGTAAGCGAGAGAGCAACGGCATATCTAGGAGATAGGAGAGATAGGAAAGATGGAAACACGGTCACAGGAGTCCGAGGCTGGAGCACTACTTGCGAGAGCTCTTGTCGGCGTCAGGATGTGGCGTAGAACAAGTCCAGTCGGTCATAGCTACACTGTCGTTGGAGGTCGGCGTCAGGAGACGACGTACGGCGAGCCCAGTCGGCCAGAGCTACGCTGACGTCGGAGATCGCGAGGGCACAACCGGTCAGCACGGAATCTAGCGAGCGAGTCTCCATAACCATTACACCTCGTAGATGGTGCTTCTAAGAGTGGTCTATGACACGCAGTAACGTGATTGGGTGTTTACCAAGAGATATACAGAATCTCCCGCGTAACTTTAGCCAGAGTTTAAAACTATGCCGGAACACGTAATTACGACGCGACCAAACGCCCGTGGCTCACCGTTGCATGAAGTTAGTCAGACTATTTTTGTCTTCTCAAATGTTAATATTTGATAGTTTTAATTAATCAACTTTTAAAGAAATGAACGCACAATAAAAAAATTCAATGAGAAAGTTCTAGATCAGTTTGCAAAACGTCCGATTAGACAGTTTTCAACTTTATATCTGTTAGCTATTATTTTGTGCCAATTACAAATGCCCGCGAAATACAAAAAATACCACGTGACAAACCCGCTCGTGCGCCAGTGCGCACAATGATTCTAGTCGGTTTGGCTCATATTGAGATCGAAATGACGGTACTCGAAATGCAATAATGTAAACAATGGCAAGTCAAGTCGATGAGGCATCAGTGCTCTAAGTCTACTTGCCTTGGCCTTGCGCCTGTGGTGGTCCCAGTGGCGACGCGCTCTGCGGCAGTAGTGAACTCTCGCCGTTGTCTGCCTGCTCGTGCGTGCAGTCTTGGGTGTCGCCGTCACCGATTCGCGGCAACCCTGACGGGTCTCCAACGGCAGCGGGCGGGGGACACCTCGCGGCACCGTCGAAGCCGTCCTCATCTATCTCGCGGAGCTCTGGTGCTTCCGACAGCAAGGCGCGGTCAGACCTCATACTTCAACCGAAGATCGAAGCAAGCAACAAATTCTTTGCCGCTCTCCTACCTACGATTGTCCCTCCAAAAGCATGAACAGATTTCATTTCGCTTCAAACACTTGTATGCAACTTTTCCACGCTATAGCGATCGTTTGAAATAAAAGGTTTGTAGAACTGCGGAAAATTCGCTTACCAGCGCCTTCAATCGTCATCTTCTTCGTTCTCCGACACGCTGCATCTCTTGTCCCAATTTGTGTCGGTTTCCCACGTTTTAATAATTAATTTTCACTACTTGGAGTGATATATAGGCTATTTTTTCAGAAAATTTGAACTGCAAATAAATTACTGTGACAGTGAGAGAACTGCCCACTTCGGACACAAACATTACGTTGAATTTGAAACACGTTGCTCAGACAGAATTACATTGAGATGACCTAGCAAGAGCTTTGTAATTAATTTTTGTTATTAAATTAAAGGCAGTGCTTTATAGGCGTGTTCCAAGAGGGGCCTGAGGGGGTGGAGCTTGAGTAGTCGTATAAAACAAGCGTTCAGATCAAGCACACGAAGCCAGAAAGAAAACGCATACATTATGTTGAGTGCCGGCTCACATAATCTCTTTAAGTCAGAAGTGAAGGGAAGATGGAGTGCTAGGGATGTCATTAGGTAAAATATTTTTCATAACTTCACATACACGTAAAAGAAAACAAGAAAATCAGCAGACGGCTGCTGACCGAGACAGCAAGTACGAGGGCGAGGTATGTTTATGAAAATAGAAGCTAAATGTGCATACATTTTTTTATTTTTGAAATAACACGAACAAAAGGAGTATTGTTTACGTTGACGCAAATACGAGATCAGCCAAAGGTCCCACCTATCCCGTCTGCTGCGTAGTCTCTCGTGTCTCGGATGTTCATCCAATTCCTTGCAGATCGAGAGCGATTGCTGACTGCGTTTTGAAGGTGCAGCAAAGTCTCAAAGCTGTTCAGAAGAAAAATCTGTTACGTCTTTAGAGATCTCCCCGTGATGCTACTTAGCTGTATGGCTGTTAGCACATACTTTTGTTGTATATATAGGCAGTAATGATAACCCCGAGCTTGTGTGGTATGGCAAAATTTTATTGTTTACGTTTGCCGGGTCCTGAACTAGAACTTATACTGCGTCATTGGTACTAGGTTTCTTTTTCTAATTTCGCGCGATGTGCTTACGGACACCGTCGGAGTCGGTGGTAGCGCTGGTGGCGGCGGACAACTATATGGCGCTGCGCGAGACCTGAGTTGTGATCGCATAACCGCTTTCGCTGTAAAAGGGTTGGTGTGATTATGTGGGCAGAAGAGTGAAGACGTCAAAGAAGAGCACATGGGATCGGGAAGTGCGTGTCAGCGTTCGAGGCAGCGAAGCGGGCAAGGACAGACGGTTCTTGGATGGACGACCAGTCCGGGGAACTAGGAGACGTCCTCTAGGGCTGTACTGTCCTGGACTCCGGCTGGGTGACTGGCCCAGGGACCAGGCGATCCGCTGCTGTTCCGGCTGCCGTTCCTGACAGCTGGACAACTGGCTAACGAGGCCTCGACTCCGGCTGGGTGACTGGCACAGGGAACAGGCGAGGTTCCGCTGTTCCGGCTGCCATCCCGAGTGCCTACGAGTTCCCGTTTGCTGTGGGCCGCTGGTCCTGCTGACGTTCCGGGGGGCTGGCACGACCCAAGTGTGCTACTGGGATGAACGCGGGGGCTGAGAGCTGTTGCTCTAGTGCGGAGCTTCCGAGCGACCACTACCCTCCTGCTGCTACTGCGGCAGAAGGCCGTGAGATGGCGTGGGCCAACTCATGTTCAAGACGTCAACGGGACAGACGGCATGTCACCCCGAGCGATCGGCGTCCAAGCCCAAGCAAAAAAAAAAAACGGCGAGATACTTTTAATTTAGTGAGAGATTTCCCATAGAACTGCATGGGACAGGCTATGTTTAGAAATGCTCCAATAATAGTTGCTTTTTCCGTATAAATATATTTTGTGTGTGTGTGTGCGTGCGTGCGTGCGTGTGTGTGTGTGTGCGTGCGTGTGTGTGTGTGTGTGTGTGGTGTGTGTGTGTGTGTGTGTGTGTGTGTGTGTGTGTGTGTGTGTGTTTCGCGCACTCGTGGGTCGATTGGTTTTTGGCTAGCGGTCCTGGGCCCAAACCTGACACTACGTCACAGTTGGGGAAAAGTTCGGTTGCCCCTAAAATGGCAGAAGGCAGACCGAGAGGGCGAGGGAAAATACTTAGGAGAAAGGCGTAATAGTAAAGAGTTACCAACGTCCTCAGCAACCATCGACTGAGACTAAAGAGTGGGTGTCGCATAAACAGCAGAAGAAATGACGTAGAAGTGATTTGAAGGGACTGAATGAACCAGGAAACAGCGTCACCCTTTGATAGCTTTGACACCGCGTGGAAACTATCTGAAGTTTTCTTTTTATTTTTTATTCGTGCCGCCCAGCCCGGTATACGTGCTCAGACTGTACACCCCAGCCAACGCCTGAGAGACCACAACGACGCGGACGGCCGCTTCACTGGCTGGAGGCAGCGACTCGAGGAAAAATCGTCGCCATATCCTTCATCGTGGTCGCACTGCTGATAGGGGTAGCCGTGTGCTTCGTCATTGGAACGAGCTCAGTGGGTGTCGGCACTGGTGCACCAGTTGATTGTCACGGATATTATTGCTTATTTCGTCTCATCACCAGGCAGTAGAACGGTCTACAAAACAGAACACGGAAGTCGAACAAGAATGGCATGGACTTGCCTAAGCCCTACCCCCTGTTTTCCACTTCGTAAAAGCACGGCTTAGTGACTTTTTATTGTGGCTGAAATGTACATACGCTCCACGAAGTGATTTATTTTCAGTCTGTATAAAACCCTTTTAAAGATCATCCTAGCATTACGAAAGCTCGTAGGGGCTTGCAATCCATTATTATTAGGTAAGAACAAGATGGAGAGCATTCATCACACCTTTATTCGCGCTGGATGGATGGATGGATAGATTTATATGGCTGTACCCTTTAAATTGCGCGGTGGCTAACGCCGCCAAGCCTTAATACTTAGTGAACCAAAAACTAGATTTATTTTTAAATGCGAAACATTTCTTAGCGAACTTCGGTGACTTTGAGCGTATCTATCTATCTATCTATCTATCTATCTATCTATCTATCTATCTATCTATCTATCTATCTGTCTATCTATCTATCTATCTATCTATCTATCTATCTATCTATCTATCTATCTATCTATCTATCTATCTATCTATCTATCTATCTATCTATCTATCTATCTATCTATCTATCCATCTATCTATCTAGCCGCCTACGACTTTTAGCTCTCCTGGCCGTTCCAATAATGGTATTGATACAAACTTGGTACGGCATAACATGACTGTATGAAGAACGTATTTGACTAGTGATAACATGAAAATCATGACATGTCTGTCATGAATGTCACGATTTACATTTCATAGATCTGCAGCTCTTGCGGTGGTTTCGTTCACATGGCATGATGTAAAAATTTTATGGTCTGACATGATTGCATGCTGAACACAAGCGACTGACGCTGACAAAGAAATCATGAGATGCGTGTCATGCAACAACATCACACAGCCACGCTCATGATGCGCTCGTGGCCGTTCGCTAGCGTCACATATACCAAATTTCGTATTACAGTACGTGAATGGAAGACGAAGACATGTGAGTGGTGCAAACATAATAATCATAAGAGACGTGTGACTTAACAACATGACTACATGCCACGCTCATGATGCGCTCGCAGTCGTTTCGCTAGCCTCACGTGTACCAAACTCGGTATTACGCGACGTGAACGGATGACATTGGTAAATGACATGTCCAAACAATGATAATCACGAAACGGTGTCTTGTAACAACATGACTACATGCCACACTGATGATGCGCACGCGGTTGTTTCGCTAGCTTCGCATATGCCGAATTTGATATTACGTGACGTCAATAGATCCCGAAGGCTTGTGACTGGTGGAAACATGATAATCATGGGATGTGTGTGCTGTGAGAACATGACTACATGGCACAGTCAAGGCGCCAATACATTTCGACGTGACTGCGGTGTGCGTGCTCGCCGGCGTTCATTTCGTCGCGTCACGCCGGCGTTGCCACACCAGGCACCGGTACTGCCATACTCACAGGCGCACGCCGCGCTGCGTTGCTTTGACTTATTCGCGTTTCAGCGCTTCCGGCGTCCCTCCGTCACGAAAACAGGGAGATTCAGTGTTGTCTGCGTAACGCATCGGCGCCAAATGCAGCATCTCGCATTTCGCGCCGGATGTCGTCGGGCCGTGCCGACGGACGCAAGTCGCGTGTGGCGTCAGACTATGGAGTGCTCGCATTTTGCTAACGTAGCGTCGCTGTGCCCAGCGTGCGCGCGCGTCAACGCTACATTAAAGTATGTTGGGCCCTTCGTGATACGCTCGTGGCCGTTCGATAGCTCCACATATACCAAATTTGGTGTTACCTGACGTCAATGAATGACGAATGTATATGACTGGTGCAAACATGAAAGTCCTGACACGCGTGTCATGTTAAAACATGACAACATACTATGCTCACAGCGTGCTTGCGATCATTTCGCTAGTTCCACATATACTAAATTTGGTATCACGGGACGTGAATAGATGACGAAGGTAAACGACACATCCAAACATGATAATTATGACACGGAAGTCATGTACGGCATCATTTACCTTCACCTCGTAACGTTGTGCTGATTTTAAAGTGACATATCAACTTTTCTCATTCGTGCTTCACTTATCGTCGATTTCCACTTTACGTGGGATCTGACAATTTTTTTGTTTGTATATGTTGTCAATATCGACATTACTGGCAACACGGGAGCGCTGGCCTCAGGAACCCCCAAAATCAACCACGGCATCTGCGTGCGCTTATTTACACAATAATAATAATATTTTTCGTATAACGTCCTAAAATTATCATATGATTATTAGAGGCGTCATAGTGGAGGGCTCCGAAAATTTTTACCACCTGGTCTACCATTTTGCATCCACTGAAATGCGACCGCTGCGGCCGAGGTCGAACCCACGAGCTTGATTTCTAAAACTAAAAATTTTTCAATCACTATGAGATGACTCCAAGTATGCAGATACCATCAATGGAGAACGTTGGTGCACCTTTAAGGCTCTGCGCAATCGTTTAGCTTGCGAGCTCACGTGTACTCTCATTGCAAGTCATATTCAGCGTGAACCGCACATGAAAGCAAGAAACGAAATTTGTTTCATGACGAAACAAGCACCAGTGAGTACAAGCCCTCAGAAAGAACACAGGACGACGCGCGCTCCTCATGTGTCCTTCCTGAGTGATCGTACCGTTGGCGCGTGTTTCATCATGAACTTATACGAACAAGCCCAACTGGCAGCCATCTTAAATGCATTTTGCCTATCGCTTATTTCGTACCGGTGCAATTTTCCAGGAGATTAAGGCATCTTCAGGGTCCCAAGAGCCCGTGAACGATTTCTCGGTTCTCATGCTCTGACGTCGGTGAGACGGCAGGTGAGTCTTGGGTGTGTACGCCACTGTAATAATGCACTCACACAAGCCAGATAAATATGTACTTGCAGTTCAAGTGTCAAGCAACAAACAGTTGCTAATTCATCACAGCTTCAAATGTTTTTTATGAGTTAAACTCTCTTCACTGGTCAAGGATACTATACACAGTTTTCTGCAGGGGCGAATGGGTGCTCCACGTTTGAACACGTGGTCTAATGACCTTCTCTTTGCCACTTCTTCACAGTCGTCGATGTCAGGCCGCTTCGCCACAGCCACTTTCGTGTTGAATGCCAGCAAAGCGGGCGCAGCGCATAGAACGCTCCGCACGCTGTCTTTTTTCTCCTCTTCGGCACTGCGCCGTGTCACCTTATGGCTGACAGAGTTTGGGTGCCTTTTTCCTACCTGAAGAATAATACCACCACCGTTTCTCGCCGTACGCTTCATGGCAACGTCCGCCCTACGCCAAATCGTGCCTGCGCAACCGAAGAGAAGGCCGTAGTGCTTCGGTGCGGTGGTGCCATCTAGTTTTACCTAGACAAACCACCTGCCCAAAACGGCCTATATCTCCGTACAACCAGGTAGAGCCGTAAGAATATGCTTATTTCTCAAACCGCATAACGTAATGCTCCGCCAATTGATACACTCAAATTTCTTTGTGTTGCCCTGCTTAGCGTGGTCTCCATGATCCCACTCAAGGTTCTGCGGTGTCCAGATAGATGACACAGCGCACTTCACAAAAATGCTAAAATATATGCAAGGCCATTTAACCAATACATTGTCTTTTTCTCACTCGCGTTCCTGTTTTCTCATAACATATAGCGTATATATATATATATATATATATATATATATATATATATATATATATATATATATGTGTGTGTGTGTGTGTGTGTGTGTGTATATATCAGCAGGGACAGCGCTTATAGCGATGCCCTGTACGTTCCTCGTTCTTTTTATTCAGTTGACGTTTCACTCATGGCAGACCGTCAATGGTAAGAGTCGTGGCATGTTGGGAGGCTTTCGTCCAGAATAGCTGCTACCACGTCCGTGAAGACGACGAAAAAATATGCATAAGTTGAGTAGATCAGAACAGAGAAGATCCTGGAACGACGTCTCGCGCCACAGTTAATAGGACCTGCTGTTCGGACGCCATCACCGCTGATCTTCCGCTGAACCGGGCTTCGTTCTGAACCGGGCTCGTCCCTTCGGACTCTTTCGGACGGTGGTTTGGCTGAGTTTTTGGGTGAATTTGACCTGTTGAAACTAGCTGACGTGGCATATTACTTCTTTAAGCAATCGAATTAGTGCTAATGTCTAATTCATCTCCTGGCCAAGGGCATAGCCCTTGGTCAGCCTCCTTGCCTAATGATGAATTGCCATTGGAATGTTTTTTCCGCAGTGGTGTTGGAAGCATCCCTGTTGCGCTGGTGCCCTCGAGTGGTGGATTTATTAGGCTCAATAACCAGGTGGGGTTGCAGGCCATGACGCCGCACTTTCAGCTGATAAGTGATGTTCGTCAGTTCGGAAGAGGTGGTTTGGTATGCAGATCGTCAGATCCTTCGTGCGTTTCTGACATCCTAAAATGCAAGACATTTGCTTCGGTCCCGGTAAGTGCATTTATCCCGCCTCATTTAGCGTGCACTAAGGGAATTGTACGAGGAGTCGACTCTACATTAACGCCCGCTGAGACTCTGGAAAAGCTGTCTGATGCTGGGGTCATAGCTGTGTACCGATGCAACCGATTAGTTAACGGTGAGAAAGTCCCCACTGAGTCGGTTATTGCTACCTTTGCCGGCACTTCCTGTCCATCCGAGTTGAAAATATGGCCGCTCATTTTCAGAGTCGAACGTCTCGCTTCTCGTCCTCTCCAATGTCAAAACTGTTGGCGTTTTGGTCACAGTGCAGGGGGCTGTAAATCAAATTCACGTTGCCGCATCTGTGGCGATACCCACCCATCGAAGGAGTGCATCGCCGAAATCGAAAAGTGCTGCCTCTGTGCAGGAAATCACGCGGCCGATTATCTGAACTGCACCGCAAGGTACAATGAAACGCAACTTCTAGAAATCATGCACAGACGTCGTTGCTCGCGGCGAGAAGCAATAACAGTTGTGAAGGATAGAGCCTTTGGATATGCCGGAGTCGCGTCGAGGCACGAACAACTAAGTGAGACGAAGATTCTTAATCTCATTGAGGCTGCAGTAGAAAAGGCGATGTCGAAAGCGCTGGAACACATAGTTACGAGCGTGAGTGAGTGCATCTCTCAAGTGTTTTGCTCACAGATGACACAGCTGGCTTCTGCGATAGCAGTACCGATGGCCAAGTCGGCACCTTGTGCAGTGGAAGTTATACCGAATTTAGCCCAACAGCGACAATCCCGCGAGGAGAAAACCCCAATTTCGTCCGTACCTTCTACGTCGACCCACGTGGAGGATCAGAATGAAATGGATGTATGCCAAGATTTCAGGCGTCAGAAGCGCACTGGATCTCCATTAAAATCTCCTTGCCCAAACACAAAACCCAAAAAGGGCAGCGAAAATGCCAGTGCACTTTTTAAGGAGAATATTTTAGAAGCTGCCGTTGCTGAAGTGTTTCGCTCGTCAACATAGATACCTTGAAAGTACTACAGTGGAATTGTAGGTCTTTGATTTCTGCTTCTACTGACTTACTTTGCTTAATTAATCAGTTATATCCGGATATAATCTTATTACAAGAAACCTGGCTTAACCCTGTTAAGAATTATCATTTAAACAATTTTAGAGCATTTCGGTTAGACCGTCCATCACTAGGAGGTGGTCTAATTATACTAGTCTCGAATAAATTTTGCCGCACAGCGAGCATAGCTTTTCAGCTTATGTCCACAGACTGTGAAATTTTGGCAATAGACCTCTGTCTGCCCGGGCACCACCCTTTTTCACTTATAAACGCATATTTTCCAACGGGTTTGCATAATACTCAACAATTAGATACTGCCTTAGCTAATTGCAAGAATGATTTCCTTCTGACTGGTGATTTCAACTCACATCATGTTTCATGGGGATTTCGAACAGACCATTCTGGTACTCTTCTGTGGGATTGGATGATTAATAAAAATCTTACCTGCCTAAATGATAGACAGCCTACTTTTATTCGCGGACGGACACGATCGGTATTAGATCTCACGTTTTGCAGCCCAAGTGTTTCAATAAAGTCTTGGAAAACAATTGATTTCTCTTCAAACAGTGACCATCTTCCTGTATACTTTGAAATCTCATGTGCTGTGAAATCTATTGAAAGGACAAAGAAAACATTGATCAATTACAAAAAATTTAAAGACTGCTTGCGTTCCAACATTAGGGCAGTGTCCAGTGGTCAAAATGAAGACCTCGGCAGAAATCTCTGTTCTGCTTTAAAAATCTCCAAGAACACTTCAGAATTTGTAATTGCTTCGTCGTCATCCAAAAGTGCCCAACCTAGTAGATGGTGGAATGATGAGTGCACACGAGATTATAGAAGAAGAAAAGCCGCATGGAAAAGACTTATATGTAATCAGAGTCCAAAAATTGGAAGGATTACCAGTTCATTGCGGCAACATTTAAACGCACTGTATCGCGAGCGAAAGAGCAATATGACCAAGAACATTTCGAGTACCTGTCTAAATCAAATAACAAACGTGCTTTATTCAACTTCCTTCGTGGTAGGAAGAAGACCCCTATACCAGGAAACGTTGACTCAGTAGTTTACACCTCACAGGAACTACAGGAATCTTTGAATCAGTTGGCTAAAGAATTAGAAAACAGGTTCTCAACGCATCTTCCTAATTCGGCTTACACAACAACCATCTATGACTACACAGAAATATCGACTTCCGAATTAAATCAGGCTATGGAAAGATTGCCAAATGCAGCACCAGGCCCCGATGGAATAACAAATACAATGCTAAAAATACTTCACAGGGAATATCCGAATGATCTGTTAGGTCTCGTCAATTATTCCCTTAGAAGAGCATGGATCCCTTCTGAATGGAAGATTGCGAAAATTATACCATTGCTTAAGAAACAGGGGGCAGGCTATAATTTTGACAACATACGACCGATAGCCTTAACATCTAATGTAGTAAAACTTATTGAAAGGGTACTTCATGGTCGTATAATTAGGTTTATTAACGAGAAACAACTGTTGAGTTCTTCCCAAATTGGCTTTAGATCTGGATATTCCATATGGCATGCACATGTAGATCTGGAAAGTCGTATTCATATTGCCCGTCACAAAAAGCACTTTGCGGCTTTAGTAACGTTAGACATATGTAAAGCATATGATAGTGTAGAGTATTCTATCTTGACTAATCAGTTATGGAGTCATGGACTTCCACCTTATATAGTAGCATGGGTGACGGAATTTTTAAGTAGAAGAGAATTCTATTGTTATCAAGGCGGTTTCTCTTCCTGTAAGCACAAGCAAACCCGAGGTGTACCTCAGGGGTCAGTACTTTCCCCGGTTTTATTCAACATATTGCTTAGTACCATCCCCGTTCATCCAGAAGTGAAAACCTATGTTTATGCCGATGACATTGCTTTCTTTGCTATGTCACATGACTTCCACTGTCTCTACACTATCTTGCAAACATATCTTAATAAAATAGAACATTGGTTGGATGGATTGATGTTGAACCTCAATACCGGTGAATGTGCTATTCTCGTTTTTTCCGATCAAAGATCCCGTGCACATATCTATTAATTACAAGCTTCAAGATATCCCACAAGTACAATCATTGAAATATCTTGGAGTTATGTATAATGAGCATCTAAATTGGCGCCCTCACATTGAATACATCGCGACAAAAGCAGTACGCGCGATGGGGGTATTGCGGAGGTTGAGCAATTGCAGATCAGGTATGAGAAGAAAGGCACTTTTGATTATATATAAAATGTATGTCCGACCTGTGTTGGAGTTTGGCTGCATTCTTTTTTCTGGTGCGCCAGCCTACAAACTTCGGCCGCTCGTTCTGTTGGAAAGAGAGGCTTTACGGCTCTGCTTAGGACTTCCAAAGTATACTGCAAATGCAGTGTTATACCTTGAAGCACGAATACCAACCTTATTATGTCGCTTTAACATTCTTACTGTGCAGACCTTTTTACGACTATATGAAGCACCGTTTAACCCTGAACAAATTATTTTTATTTCCAATCCTGACCTATTCTTCTCCGTGCATTGGCCCAGATTTACCAAACCACAAATAGTATTTGTTCAATCGTTACTTGAGCCCCTAAATGTACACGTTCGTGATCTGATTCCATTAACTGAGCAACAAAATTCTCCAGAAATTGTTTACCATGATATCTTCCCAACTCACGCCAAGCTATTACCTACAGGCATTTTAAATGGTTTATTGCAGGACCATTTAAGTACTCTGCCAACAAATGTCATTATAGCAACGGACGCATCTCAATCACATGAAAAATCAGGCGTTGGAATATATTGCCCCGTACTTGATTGGTCATTTTCACTTCGCTTACCGGACTTTCTTCCTGTCTTTCTGGCTGAATTCATGGCAATAATGTTAGCTTTGCGAAAGGTAAATATTTCCATTCCAGTTGTAGCAGTCATAACTGATTCATTATCAGTGTGCTCTTCTCTGTCCGCATCTGGTCACTCACCTATAGTGAAACTTTTTAAATCGTTAATCCCCTGTCATCTCCGAAGTATTCATTTAATCTGGACACCAGGGCACAAAGGTTTGTTGTTAAACGAAATAGCTGATTCTCTTGCGAAGGCATCCCTTTCGACACCAATTATTCCTATTTTCCCCCATACAGTATACATTACGGTGGCGCGATTTCGCACACTTAAAGTCAGGCAAAATTTATCTGACCCTGCACTGACGGCTTCTCCAGAGTACAAACACTTGTTATTTCCCTGGCGCAGTGAACTGACTAAATCAAGGATGATGGAAGTTGTCATCACGAAATTTCGTTGCCGCGTTACCTCCCTCAATTTTTACTTGCATAGATCAGGCATATTGAATTCCCCTATGTGCATTTACTGTAATCAAGAAGAAACGATCAGTCATTTTTTATTACATTGTCGCCGTTTCGATTTATTCAGGCAAAGCATACTAGCACCACCTCTTCAAAGACTGAGCTTGCAACTATCACAGCCTGATCTTCTTTCATTTGGAGCCTCTACACTGGGTTTCAGCCACAGGGATGTTTTATTCGCCGTTCAAGAATACATCACTGCGACTAAACGATTTTCTTGCTAAATTGCTGTCTCAAAATTTGTCTTATTTTTTTTTTCTGCAAACTTGATATCGGTATTTCAAATCAAAATTAAGTTACAAAAAAAAAACTGTAGGAATGACACAATGCTGAAAGTTTAGGGCAAATTCACCTTAAAATCGGCCAATCCCCTTCTTTGGGTACGAGCCATTTCTACAGGGAAACAACAACAACAACAACAACAACAGAACACTTGTTCTTCACATATTCTGGTCCTGTGAACAATTAAAGCTCAAGATGGAATAAAAATCGTTTGAATAAACTACAGAACATATATTGAAAAAGGAAAATGCAATTGTGTTAACAGAAATGTGCGCCTTAACGCGAATTGTACGAGAACCTAAAAGGAATATGAACACTTATTTACAGAAAGAGAAGGATCACATAAGTAATGCTCATTCTCGTTAGCGGAAGGGGCTATAGTCGTATTGTACAAATTACTTATTAGGCTGATTATCGGAAGAGTCCAAGCAACATGAGAATTTGTTTTGTTGGACCAAGGAATAACTTTCTCTAACCAAAATAAGACCGTATTATAGCAGATTTACAGCTTGCTTCTATGGTATTCATCTTTGGAATCGCATACCTCTCCATACTAACCTCTCCGTACTGAATCATCTCAGTCAATGCCATCTGTAGTAACTTTATTTTCATCATCACTTCACACTTCTGTATTGGTATTTTTAAGCTTTGTATAATAATACTATGGTATATATTATTTTTTTATTTTTAAGTATTGATCGTTCTGTTTTCATTGCGTTTTCAATTTGTTCGCTCTTTTTGCTGCCATCAGCTTTTATGTACGCCAATAACTATAGAAGGTCCCCCTTACAGCCTCGTACTTTGGGACCTCGTGATTCTGTATGTTTTATGTAATCGGTTTAAAGTGTGCAATAATAATGTATAAACATGTTGAATAAACAGCGCTCAACCACCTTACAGGGAGAGGGGGATACAACAAGCGCCCGTTGTCATCGGACGTCACAACATGTCATTATAAGACTTCGTGGTTTAAAGCTGGTCACCCACTACAAAAGGCACACACGCTACAGCGGCTATTCCCTTAAGGCTACGCACTAAATGTTTAACCACGCACTAAAACAGGATATTGTTGGTGCATCCAGTTGTTAAAGGTCACCTAATTTTTTATTACCACCTGCCATTCATGTCTGTCATACAGTCACGTCATGCAGTACCAATATCCATGTGTATTAAGCTAGCGAACGCGACGGGACGCATGTGCACCATGAGTGTGGCATTAAAATAACTTTGTACATGACACACGTGTTGTAATTATCGTGTTAGGACCTGCCACGTATGTTCATCATAAAGTCACGTCATACAGTACCACTTTAGGTGTATATCGAGCAAGCGAAACTGCTGCGAGCGGAACATGAACGTGGCAAAAAAATCATGCTCAACATTATATGTCATAATGTTTATATTACTACTTGTCATCTATATGGTTGTCAAATGGGCGCGCCATGCAATACCTAGCTGTAAACCAATCTAACGAACGGGCTACGAAAGTGCCATGAGTGTGGCATAATATTGTTGTACACGACATGCCATGAATTCCATGTTACTTTCTGTCTTTTATGTTCGTCGTACAGTTATGTCACAGAATACCAAATTTGTTGTATATGAAGCTAGCGAAATGGCCTCGAGGGTACCATGAGCGTTGCATGTAAATCGTGTAGTACATGACGTGGCATCCATTATTTTCATTTTACGATCTGTCATTTCTGTTTGTTATAGAGATACGTCACGCAACACCCAATTCAGTGTACGCCAAGCTATACCAAGCTGGTCGCGAGTGCACCATGATTGTGGCATGTAAGTCATGTTGCACATGACATGTCAAGATTTCCATATCACCACTTGTCATTTACTTTTACCATACAGCAACATCAGGCAACACCATGTTTGGTGTATATCAAGCTAGCGAAACGACCGCAAGAATTCTATCAGCGCGGCATGCCAGGCACGTTCCACGTGGCTTGTCGTAATTTTCATACTGCCACTTGTTTTTATAATATTTTGTGAAGTTTTGCGTTCCGAAACCAGGATATGATTGTGGGACACGCTGAAGTGAAGGGTCTTGGAAATTTCGGCCACCTGATAACTTTTAACATGCACTGACATCCCAGAGTACACGAGCCTCTACCATATCGCCTCCATCGAAATGTGACCGCCTTGGCCTGAATCGATCGCGCGACCTTCGAGTCCGCAGCCGAGCACCCTAGCCACTGATCCACCGAAGTGGACGACGTGTCATTTATGTTCGCATACAGGCACATCACGCAATACCAGGTGTGTATAAAGGAAGCAAAATGGCCACGAACGCGCCATGAGCGTGAGATGAGAGTGATGTCACACATGACCATAGTCATGATTTCCAGATTACCTCATGACATTTATGTTCCTGATGCACTGAAGTCAAGCAATACAGAGTTTGGCATAGATCAACCTAGCGAAACGGCTGTGGGCGAGCCATAAGCGTGGCGGGCAAGTGATGTTGCACATGATATGTCATGATTTTCATATTACCAATTGTCATTTATGTTCTGCCATGAAGTAACGTCCCGCAATACCAAATTTGGCGTACATCAAGCTAGCGAAACGGCCATCAGCACATCATGAGTATGGTATGTGACTCCTAGTGTACATGCCTTGCACGTCATGATTTTCATATTACCACCAGTCATTTATGTTTCTCAAAAATAAATGTCTCATCATTCCAATTTTTTATATATCAAGTTTAGAAAATGGTGGCAAGAGCACGACAGGCATGGCGTGTACACCATACCGTCCATGACAAGTCATTCAGGATTTTCATGAGCACTCGTCCATTTTCATCATACAGTCAAGTTATGCCATAACAGTTTTGGTAAGAATCCCAATAGCAATTTGGTCTACAGAGCACCAAGCTGCAGGCGGCTGGATAGATAGATGATAGATAGATAGATAGATAGATAGAAAGATAGATAAGATAGATAGATTAGATAGATAGATAGATAGATAGATAGATAGATAGATAGATAGATAGATAGATAGATAGATAGATAGATAGATAGATAGATAGATAGATAGATAGATAGATAGATAGATAGATAGATAGATAGATAGATAGATAGATAGATAGATTCACTCAAGGTCGCCAAAGTTCCCTCAGAAATGCTTCGCATTTAGAACACAATCCACTGTCTACTTGCATAATTGTACATGTGAGTATACAGTATAAAGTAGATTCGTAGTAGCGTTTCGCACTTTCAGAACCGTGAATGTACACTACTTCAGCCCCTGCAGTGAACTTGAAAATATGTCATGTGATGTAATGTCGGCTATTTGGAAGCCAACCTATTCCAATCGGCTTGTCTTCCTGAAGAAAAAAAGAGGCATTTTAAATGAGTCAGTACGGCAGCTTATTTCCTTCATCTTATGGACATGATGTAGTCGCTATAAAACGTTATCAGGTTTGCAAAGGTGTTGCGAGCAGTCCAAACTTGTTCGAATATGAAATACGCTGAGAAAAAGTTTCAACATCCAACATTCCCTTTGTTTGTGTGAAAGAGCCCTACCAAGCGTTCCTTTGTTTTTTAAACACTAAAATTGTTCGTAAAATGAGAGCGAAGCAGCTGAACGGGCATGCATTGAATTCTTTCTAAATTTGACAAGTCACAAGTGTTCCAACAGGTCCCACACAGCACAAGCGTAACTTGAGATATATAAGACACTTTAAGATACTTCTGTCTTGTAGGACCACAGGGTCGCTTCACGATTGGTTACGTGCATTAAAACCACGTGCATAGCACTCTCATTATAAACGCATAGAAGACTTCTGCTCAGCAGCAATTTCACCCGCTACGAAATCGTAGCCTTTACGAGATATGTATTTCCATCTTTCCTATCTTTTCCTCACTTCCATCGTTCGCTGTCCCTGCGCCTTGCTCTCTCCATCCTCTCTCTCTCTCTCTTTACCTTTTAATCTTATCCTTTTAATCCCTCCTTCACCCCCAACCCTCGTGAGCTACTATTGAGGTGTCCTCCCCCTGGGAGACAGTTACGGAGCTTACTTTTATCTTCTTTCCATTTAAAATCACCCCCCCCTTCAAACGTACGAAGTAAAATCTATAACCATTTTAAAGAATAAAAAGCAAGGAAAATAGTAAACGTGCCTTAGGGACACGATCTGTGCTATTCTATTTACTGCATTCTTCGAAGTATCCGGACCATTAAACTAGGAATGACTGTTGTTAAAACTAAACTATCAATGCCAAATTTGCAACTCTTGTTTGCAGATGAGGTTGTTTCATATGTTAAATAATGCTGTAATTGGCTTGCAAAAGTTCCTGTGTGAGTCGTTTTTGTGAAAAAGTAAGAGACATGATGACTGGTGAGAACAGACAAGAATAGGCGTTATTCTGGGGGAATTTAAAATTAAAACGAGGATATAGAAAGGTCGCGTAAAGCGAATTGCAGCTACCGGTGGTCGAGCTGAAGAATGGCCTCCAACCCCAATGTGTCGGTTGTAGAAGGCATGGACATCAATCCGGAAGAAGCGGAGTGCGCGGGATGGATTGAAGTAGCCAGCAAGAAGAAGAAACTTGTCGAGCGGGCGGATTGTAACGCTGGTAATGCGCCCACGTCAGCGGACAGGAAGCGGTAAAGGCGGCTCCCGCACTGCCGCCTCACAGAACGTGTTGAGGCGTGTTGTGAAAGCTTCCAGGATCCCAAACCTTCCCAGGGATCACTTAAGACCATTATACGGCCACGTGGAGGGATGGATCTCAAGAAGACAGACTTCTTATCTTCAAGCGCTCGCTCGCAAAGGCGGCTTCCCTAACAGCAGAGCAGGTGTTCGACGACACGCTGTGCACGAACCCCTTCCAGAACATTTCGTCGTTGCCACGCCGTTCGAGGCGAATGCGCGCGCCTACGCCAGGGTCCAAGAGATAAGTATAGGCTCGACTGTCATAGGCTTGGCGGCTTACGTGGCTGCGTCTGACGACACATGTAAAGGAGTGATCCGTGGAATCAATGTGGATCTCAGTGACGCAGAACTGACGGAGATGATCGTCAACCGGAGGAACCCTGACGCTCTGGGGGTTCGAAGAATCAAGAAGACACCAACAGTGATCGTGTTGTTTGACGGACAAAAGGTCCCCCAGCACGTCGTGTGTGATGGTCTTCGATACCCTTGTTCCTTGTATCGCAGGCAAGTGGACGTGTGCTATGCATGTGGTGATTTGGGCCACAGGTCCGATGTTTGCCCCAAGGGCGATGAACAGAAGAAATGCCGCGGATGCGGCATGCAGTCACCATCACCGAATCATCAGTGTGATCCACGTGTGCCATCTGTGGCGGAGCGCACCCAACGGCGGACCGCAAGTGCAGAAAGCGCTTCCAGGTGCCCTACATCGTGCGCCAAAGACGGCGGCGCCGCCGTAGGCGCGCGCGGCGTGGCTCCGACACAGCTGGAGGCGAAGAAGGACTGGCGGAAGAAGAATCATTCTCCAGCGCTCATCGCAGCAGATTGGCATCTAGAGGACGCTCCCGCTCCAGAGGACGCTCCGGCAGCAAATCGCGCTCTCGCTCCAGAGGGCGTGACAAGGGCAGCAGTCGCTCCCGTTCGAGAAGACGATCGGGTTCCAAGGGCCGCGTTCAGAAGCAAATGTCTTGGGCGGACAAGGCCAGGATGAACATCCCAAGCGGCCAAGAGGTAACGCAGGGCATTTTACCAGAGCAAAAAAGAGAACAATCAGAGATTTTAATGCTTAAAAAAGAAAATGCAGAACTTAAAGAAGCACTACGAACGCTGAGGGCCGAGTTCGAGCTCTTCCGCAACTCGCGTGAACCCCGTGAAGTAGCCACACCCATACCGGTTCAAGCAGGAGGGTCGAATAAGCGCAAGGCCGTTTCGCCCCCCGCGATCGCGGAAAGCGTGGCAATGCAAAGTGACGAGTCCCCTGGGTCATGTAGTCGTGCTTTCCGTTGATCGCTAACAAAGCGGGACGGCCTTAAGCTCTCCCATAGTAAAGTACCCTGTGCTCTAAATCGTTACCTCCTTTTTCTAACCCCCCCCCCCAGGTCCCTGAGAAAAATGTACTCGCGTCTTTAACGGCGATTGAGGAATCGCTCAAGCAGGTGAGAGAGGCCTTAGCCATTCAATCTAGCACAATCGAACGTATGGACGGGAGCGTCTCACACCTGACACGTCGAGTAGGAATCCTCGAATCTAAAATGAAAATGATTGACTCTAGCAAACTCAAGACGACCAACACTGGTACGATTGCAAAAGCCAAGATAGTGCAGCAGGATTCGGACGGTACGAGTTCGCCGCAGGCTATGTTCCTTCAATAATATTCAAAATGGTGGGCCAAACCGGAAACATAATTATCTGGCAGTGGAATTGCGCAAGTTCCTTAAGGCGTAAAGCTGCTCTACTGCAGCTCATCAAAGCACAGGCGTCAATGCCGCACGTACTGCTCTTGCAGGAAACCCTTAGCGAGAAGGTAGTTCTCTCGGGCTACCGTTCGATTAGCCAAAAAGGCGCAAATGGCAGAGGTATCGCCACGTTGGTCAGGAAAGATACCTCCTTTGAGCAGCACGAAGTCAAAATTTGCGACTCGGATAAGAGATACGGTCTCGAGGCACAATTAATTGAAATCATTCCCAACGCAAAATTCGAAGCAACATATTCGTTTTTAACCTGTATAGCCCTCCTTCGGCTTATAAACATAATATCCGCTCACTCCTTCATAGGGTCGCAACTGCCGCCAGATCGCACCCTTTAATAGTAGCTGGGGATTTCAACGCTCCCCATCCGTCTTGGGGCTATGTTACGAGGACAAAGAAAGGGGCCAATCTAGTTGCAGCCAGTATAGACTTAAACCTAACGCTTATCTCCGACCCGCGTTTTCCCACGAGGCTGGGAAACTCGGTCGCCAGAGACACGATGCCTGATCTCAGCTTCACTAGAAATGCGGTGGTCGAGTGGTGCAACTTACAGGAGAACTTGGGAAGCGACCACAGCATCATAGAACTCCGGATGGAAATAAGAGCACCACCCCCAAGAACCTATAAATATACAGACTGGGACCTTTTTAGGCAAATCAGAGGTGAAGATGAGTCAGTACATGACACCTTCAGTGAACTTCTTGTACAAATCCAGAAGGATGTCGAGAAGGCCACCAAAGAAATAGTAACAGAATTTGATGCTGCGGGGATGGATGCAAGGTTAGCGCACCTCCTGGACGCCAAACGCTCTCTCATCGCAAGATGGAAAAAACAAAGGCTAAATCGCAGGCTACGGAAAAAGATTGCGGAGCTCAATCGGCATATTGAGGAGCACTGCTCCGAACTCCATAAACAACAATGGAGGGACGCCTGCTCGGCTGCGGACGGGAAAATGCGCAAAGGAGGCAAATGGACCCTCTTCAAACACCTCCTAGATGATGGACAATCTAAAGGCAATCAGAAACTAGCCATAGACCGACTTATTATTAAGGAGAAAATGGCAGGCATCTCAGAAGCTTCCCAATTTCAGATACTTGCCAACAAGTACCTCCCGCTTAGCCAGAGCTCAACTTCTTTCCCCCACCGGTATGAGGGTGTGCCTTCCCCTGAGTTGGACGCTCCCTTCTCGGAAGCTGAGATCAGGGAAGTGCTCCATAGCCTAAACGGAAGGTCTGCCCCTGGTCCCGATGGAGTTACGAATCGGCTCTTAAGAAATTTGGATGATAAAGCCATTCAGGCCTTAGTGAAGGAGAGAAACAAGGTATGGGAAGAGGGCGTCGTACCAGAAACTTGGAAGAGGGCCACAGTGGTCTTAATCCCCAAGCCAGGTAAATCACCCAGCTTAGATCACCTCCGCCCGATCTCCCTTACTTCTTGCCTTAGCAAAGTAGCAGAACATGCAGTACACAACAGGATATCGCGCTACATCGAGAGGAATGACCTATTTCCATATAATATGGTAGGTTTCAGGCCCTCACTTTCCACGCAAGATGTCATGCTCCTCCTCAAAACACACATAATTGACTTTCCAAGCAAAGATGTAAAAGGGGTCCTCGCACTGGACCTCACTAAAGCATTCGATACTGTCAAACACGACTATATTCTTAAGGAGATATCGGCTTTGAACCTGGGAGTTAAATTCTTCTCCTTCGTTGAATCTTTCCTCGAGAGTCGGACGGCGGCAATAAAATTGGGACAATCAGTCTCGGAGCCTTTCAAACTCGGACGAAGGGGTACTCCCCAAGGGGCAGTTATCTCCCCCCTTCTGTTCAACATAGCCATGCGCAAGCTGTCGGCAAGCCTTTCTAAAGTTCCTAATGTCGGACACGCTTTACATGCTGACGACATTACAATCTGGTGTCCCGGAGGATCAGAGGCGGCGGTTGAACAAGCTCTACAGGAGGCTCTGGACGTTACAGAGTCTTTCCTGGAAGGTACGGGACTGGCGCTTTCGCCGGAAAAGTCGGAACTCCTGCTGTACAGACAGGCTAGACGAGGTGTTAGGGGACTCACCCCTCTCGATCAGGTGCCCATTAGCGTTTGCACCAAGGATGGTCGCACAATTCCTAGAGTCAATTCTATGAAAATTCTGGGGCTTTTATTAGACTCTAAGGGATGCAACGCAAAGACTATAGCCCATCTCACCACAAAAACAGAGAACATTCTGAGATTAATTATGCGGGTGTCCAACAAGAAGGGCGGCATAAGCGAGGATATCCTCCTTAGGGCCCACCACGCTTTCCTCATGAGCCATATCATATACATAGTGGCGGCTCTCAATTGGACCAAAACGGAAAGGAATAAATTGGACACGCTCATGCGCAAAAGTGTCAAAAAGGTGCTCGACGTCCCAATCACGACTAGCACAGAAAAACTCATGAAGTTGGGAGTGCACAACACCACTTCGGAATTAATTGAAGCGCAAAGGTCAGCACAAATAATTCGGTTATCGAGTTTCAAAACAGGAAGAAAACTGCTCGATGCGGCAGGCCTCCGTCCTATCTTCAATCAGGGAGAAACTATGCAGCTTGATTATCAAACAAGGAATTCCTTTATTGTTGACCCTCTTCCACGAAACATCCATCCCCAACACAATAAATGTCGTAGGTTGGCGAGGGCTAGGGCTTTCATAAAGAATTTCTCCGGAACAGAGACATTTGTGGACGCGGCGCGCCACGCCGGCGGCAGCAAGTTTTCCGTGGCAGTCGTCAATGACAGGGGAGAACTTGTCTCGGCAGCTTCAGTGAAGACCTCCTTGGTCGATGTAGCAGAACAGGCTGCTGTAGCGCTGGCATTACTGGACACGAAACGCACCACGGTGTACACCGATTCCCGAGCGGCCGTTAGGGCGTTCGCATCGGGATTGATAGCCACAGAGGCAGCCAGAATTCTCCACAGCAAACCCCCCTCAGACGTTATTCATCACATAGTCTGGTTTCCCGCTCACATGGGACCAGACGTACTGCCGGGTCACCTGAACCCAAACGAGATAGCCCACGACTGTGCGCGAGGTTTCACAAGCCGCGACGGGGTGGTCTCTCGGGTGAGTTCGGGAGAGCTCGTCCACAGTGATCCTCTCGTTACTTTTTACGAGATAACATCTCATTACAGAGGAGAGCGACACACTTTTCCCTTTCCCCATCATAAGCTCCACAGATCACAAGCAAGCACGCTCCGCATGCTCCAGACGGGGTCTTACCCCTAGGGGCTTTCTGAGCATGCTTCATCCGGATATTGATCCACTTTGCCCAGATTGTGGTGAATTTTGCTCTTTGAGTCACATGCTCTGGCAGTGCCCTGCGTTACAGGATTTTAAAACAGAAGAAGACTGGACGACGGCAATCACAGACCCCAGACAAGACGTCCAGCTTCAGGCTGTCCAGAGGACCCGTGAACGAGCGGAGAGGCATGGCCTCTCTGTTCCGACATGGGACTAGCCAACGGCTGGGTGGGGACCTACATAGTTGGCCCGCTGCCTTGCCTCTCAGGACCAAATAAAGTTGTTTGTCATGTCATGTCATTTAAAATCACTCCCCTCCCCCCATCAAACGTATGAAGTAAAATCTAGAACCATTTTAAATAATAAAAAGCAAGGGAAATAGTAAACGTGCCTTAGGGACACAATCTGTGTTATTCTACTTACTGCATTCTTCGAAGTATCCGGACCATTAGACTAGGAATGACTGTTGTTAAAACTAAACATTCAATGTGAAATTGGCAACTCTGAGTTGCAGATGAGGTTGTTGCATATGGTAAATAATGCTGTGATTGGCTTGCAAAAGTTCCTGTGTGACACGTTTTTGTGAAAAATTAAGAGACATGATGACTGGGGAGAACAGACAAGAAGAGGCGTTATTTTGGGGGAATTTAAAATTAAAACGACGATATAAGCAGGTCGCGTAAAGCGAATGCCAGCTACCGGTGGTCCATGCAGTGAGAGTATAGTGGTGTGTTGAAACCTTGGTGTTGTGTTGAAATTGAAAATTTGGCCCCGCCGCGGTGGTGTAGTGGCTAAGATACTCGGCTACTGACCTGCAGTTCGCGGTATTGAATCTTGGCTGTGGTGGCTGCATTTTCATAGGAGGCGAAAATGCTGTATGATAGCGTGCTCAGTTTTGAGCCCACGTTAAGGAACTCCAGGTGGTCAAAATTTCCGCAGTCCTCCACTACAGCGTTACAGAGGCTTTGTAACGTTAAATTATAAATATCAATCATATTAGGAATCTGAAGACATGCTCAGGATGCAGCTCGAGGAAGGAAGATTCAGTTTGGATTTTCGCTGTATGTTTTTGTAAGTGAAGATACATAAGCTGAGAACTAATATGGCAACACAGAGGTGTATGTTACTAGCACTGAGAATACGATTGCAGTAGTATATAGCTACAAAAAATGATAATATATGGTGTAGCCAATTGCTTATATCTCGTATCCTAATACATGAACTGAAACCAGCAAATTTCACAAAGCACTTACAGCCAACTCAGTCGGATAGAAACGCGTTGCTACCACGCTTACACCTAACAGAAAGTCGAACATTATGCATTGAACTCCCACTTCATTGCAACACTGATGCTCATTTAGAGGTCAAACTGGGAAAGTTTCACTGAATTTATTGCTACAAAAACTAAAGCTGTACTTAAACACTAAAGCAGATCTAAGCGGATTCAGAGGAATAAGCGTACGGCCGAATCGTGTGCGGGCACAAATTTTCCCCGATGAGAAATAAACGGAAGTGCATGCAGCGGGAATATGAAGAACAATTCAACTGATACGCACCGATTCACTTTCTACGTACCAATCACTACGCCCCGTTGCTGTTTTATATATAGGAGCCCACATTGATGCTAAGCCTGTGCGTTCCAGCAGGTGGAAGGGCACTAACATAACCTTAAGGCATTTTGTATGAAAGCGGGTGTGTCGAAAGCATTCGCTTTTCAACGCACACATGCCTTTTTTTTCGTGAGGCTTTATATATATATATATATATATATATATATATATATATATATATATATATATATATATATATATATATATATATATACATATACATATATATATATATATATATATATATATATATATATATATATATATATATATATATATACATATACATATATATATATATATATATATTTATACATATATATATATATAAGGGAAAGAAGTGTATACCTAAGGGCTCGTTTTTTCGTGTTTTAACACAATATTAATGAGACATAACAAACAGTAATGCCAAGGAATGTACAGGGGAAGTTATTAGAACCAATGGAATGTAAATAAGAAGAAAGAAAAGTGGATGAAAAAATAACCAGCCATGAGCATATATATATATATATAAGGTTTTTTTTTCACTCGCAAAAAAAAAATATGCTCACCAGAAGCCATATGTTGTATGTCAAGTAATTGTGATAGGGTGGCAAGCGATGCGTTTTCAAGCCGAGAGATAACGCCCTGACACTCTCTTCGTGCGCGAGGGGCAGAGGAATGATAGCCGTAAAAACGAAGGTAAATTGGGCGAGAGCGTTGGAGGCTGCGTGGCACTGGCAGCAAATGCTTTCTGTGATCGAACGGGCCTTGCCACCGGAAGTCGTTTGCGTCGTATTCCACATCCTCTTGCGTGATTAGCAGATGGAAGACAACTTCGCACGTGTTGTGCTCCCATCATAAAGTGGACGATGCAGCCATAGGCTGCAAAAAGAGCACTTCTCTCACTGTACCAGCAGTGTTTTTTTAAAGGAAATAGCTGCTAGCCCTATTTCAATGACATGTCACCTTGTTTGCTAGGTTTAGTTTGTTCATTCATACTGTTTTACAGGTTTTTACAGGTCTGAAAACGTGAGTTTTACAACATACCATAAAATGGTATTCTGTTTTTATTGGATTCTTTGTTGCTTTCACTATAGCAGTGAAATCATCATTTTTTTCGCAATACCGCAATTTTTATTACCGTAAATAAATTTTCGCAATACTTATAACACATAAATAACGCACCCGCCAAATTATTTTCGGTCCTTTGAAACACAAAGTGCGTGCATTACGCCAGAAATCGCGTTATGGTAGTCAAGCGTAGCATACATACAATTTTATGAGCAAAAGACGTTTTCTTTAGGATACATGAATCGCAGCTCGAAAACGAAGGCACGGCAACGGGGAGCGGAGATCCTGAAAATGTGTCGGTGAACTCGGGCACCTGCACCCAGCTCTAAGACTCGGCGGTCACGTCGACGTCTGACTCGTTTACGGGAGTGAGCTGCTCCACAGTGGCCCCTGATTGAAACTGCCGCTGCGACGACGCCCTTGGACTTAATGCGTGCGTTATAAGCTGATAATACTTAGTGACAACGTATACCTAAAGTATATGACGATATGGTTACAAAATAGCATACGAGGGTTCAGGGCTGCAGTCGGTAATACCATTTTTGAACAAGAAGGGGTATTTTTTTTTAATTTGCGGTGTGTTGTGTCGACGTGAATGTATGTAGTGCCTCCGATGAAACAGAGCGCAGATTGTGGCGAGACACTTTAGTGGAGTTAACTTACATCACAAAATCGAGGGCGCTTTCGATTGCTTGCAATACAAAGTGCGCAAGAATGCTGAAATATTACGTAGAGTGTACTCTAAACCGCGGCAAATAATGAACTATACTGTGTTTCAGGCATGGACAATATAATTTATTAGATGCGGAGCATCTTATACTCGCGCCTTGTAGTGCGCCGTCCGCGCCGTCCACGCCGTCCACACCGCTTCTCGAACATTCGACAGCTGACGCGCGCGCATGCGCCGTCGCGCCGTCGCCCACTCTTCCACCATCTGTGCATCCCTTCCTCCTCTACACACCGCGCGCGCTTCACTCCTCCACCATCTGTGCACCCTTCCTCCTCTACACACCGCGTTCGACATCTACAATTCTCCTGATTCTCCAGTGGACGCGCTTGTGGCGTCGCGCTTCGAGAACATTCAACAGCTGACAGTGCATGCGCCGTCGTGCTGTATATATACTCAAGGTCGGCGCTCGCTCGCTCAGTTGCCGCTCGTCGGTTGGTTTGTACGGCGCGTCGACGTCCAAGGTCGCGGTGAAATGAATTCCAACGAATCCACAAACACAATGATCGACGTCCCTTCGACCAGCGCCGCCCTTTCGCATACGTGTGTACGTGTTCACTCATTTAACACCCCCTCCTACAACCACGTTAACCAATTTAGCCATCGACCCAAGTAAGTCGCACTTTAACACCTCGTTAACCAATTATATGGTCCGCATCCTCCTAAGTGTTCCCCCGAGGGAAGCTGCGGGCAATTTTTTTTTCAAGTAATGACTACCTGGCTGCTTTTGTTGGAACTTGACATACGTATTGTACATGTTTAGTCATAATCAGGCTTGAACCTTTAAGTCGTGGTGCCAGTACAACAAATAGTTTAGAGCCTTTCCACTCAGAGAAGATGAGTGACCATCCCTGTTTTTAGCATACCACACATAGTCGTGACACAATTCTATAATAATATTTTTTAGGGTGTGGCGTTCGAAAACCACCATAGGATTATGAAAACCACCATATGACCGTAGGGAAGGGCTCCGAAAATTTCGACCACCTGGGTTTTTTTTAATGGCGCAACAAGCAGTCAAGGGACAACACTGTGGGCCACCTAGAACAAAGCCTGGCAACGTTGTACGCTAGCGTTCTGTTTGTATCAATAAGGGAGTATTTTTATGACCACCACCATTTGCAGACACTCTCTCCAAGACGCTCGTTACATGGTGTCGGAAGTGGGATGCCAACGATACTGAACTACGCCCGCCCGAGCCACAGCAATTGGGTGACATTGCAGTGGCGTCCTGAAAAATATTCAAGCAACGCATCGAGCTGTACCTCATAGCAACGGAGCCCATCAAACCATGCAGTAAGGAGCAGAAAGCTCCAATTTTAAATGCGAAACATTTCTTAGCGAACTTCGGCGACATTGAGCGTATCTATCTATCTATCTATCTATCTATCTATCTATCTATCTATCTATCTATCTATCTATCTATCTATCTATCTATCTATCTATCTATCTATCTATCTATCTATATATCTATCTATCTATCTATCTATCTATCTTTCTTTCTTTCTATCTATCTATCTATCTATCTATCTATCTATCTAGCTGCCTACGACATTTAGCTATCCTGGCCATTCAGATAATGGTATCAATACCAAACTTGGTATGACATAACATGACTGCATAAAGAACATGTTCAGCTAGTGGAAACATAAAAATCATGATATGTTTTCCATGAATGTCATGATTTAAATTTCATGGTCCTGCAGCTCTTGCGGTGGTATCGTTCACTTGTTATGTTGCAAAACTGGCATGGCATGACATGATTGCATGGCGAACACAAGCGGCAGACCCTAACATGAAAATCATGACATGCATGTAATGTAACAACATGACTACATGCCACGCTAATGATGCGCTCGTGGCCGTTTCACTAGCGTCGCATGTACAATAATTTGGTATTACGGGAAGTGAATGGATGAGAAAAGTATGTGACTGGTGCCAAACATGATAATCTTGGTTTGCGCGTCATGTAACAACAATACTACATGCCATGCTCATGATACGCTGGTGGCCGTTTCGTTTGCTTCACATGTGCCGAATTCAGTACTATGTGACGCGAATAGATGACGAAGGTATGGGACCGGTGCAAACATGATAATAATAAGGTGCGTGTCAAGTGAGAACATGACCACGTGCCACAGTCAAGGCGTCAATACATTTCGACGTGATGCAGTGAGCGTGCTCGCTGGCGTTCATTTCGCCGCGTCACGCTGGCGTTGCCACGCTAGGCGCCGGTTCTGCCATGTACTCACAAGCGCGCGCTGCGCGTTACTTTGACGCATGCGCGTTTGAGCGCATCCGGCGTCCGCAGTAATGTCTGGGCATAGAGTTTCATTCAAGTATTATTGTACGAAACTCTATGTGTGAGCGTCGGGGCGAAATTCAGCATGTCGCATTTCGCGCCGGTTGCCGTCGGGCCGCGCCGACGGACGCTGGTCGCGCCTGTCGCGTCTGGCGTAAGACTATAGAGTGCTCGCGTTTTGCTAACGTAGCGTCTAGTGCCCAGGGTGCGTCAACGCTACGTTAGAGCTTCATGATGCGTTCGCGGCCGTTTTGCTAGCTTCACATATAAAAAATTGATGTAACGTGACGTCAATAGAGGAGGAAAGTATATGACTGGTGCAAACTTGATAATCCTGACATGCGTGTCATGTAAGAACATGACAACATACTACACTCATAGCGTGCTCGAAGCTGTTTCGCTAGCTCCACGTAATAAATTCGGTATCACATGATGTGAATAGATGATGAAGGTAAACGATACATCCAAACATGATAATCATCACAGGGAAGTCATGTACGGCATAATTTAGCTCCACCTCGTTACGTTGTGCTAATTTTAGTGTGACATATCATCAATTCTCATTCGTGCTTCGCATATCATCGATTTCAACTGTACGTGGGATCTGCCATTTTTTTTTTTGCACCTCGCAGGTCAAGAAGAATTGGGGGAGACGCGTGAGGCGCCCGGCAGGAGCAGTCGCTCATCTCGTCGGCTCCGTGTTTTCTGGGTGTTTCGCGGCGGCAATCATATCCAGCGTATTTGTCGTTACGAATCGTCGCCACAAGTCATCGCGACCATCCTGACGAAAAATCAGGTGGGAGGACTTGCATTTGACCATTTTATGCCCGTTTTTGTGTTCGCTGCGCCGAAAGAAGAGCCACCTGCATAGCGTTCGCCGTGGACACCGCCGTCACCGCTGCGACGCAGCTATAGCGTCGCGAGGAACCACGAAGAACGTGGCACCGTTTTTTCTTCGCGGTGTGCCAACAAGACGCCGGGTGAAGACTTCGAGGGCTCGGTGCCCTACAGGTACGAGGTTCCGTTATCAAAGATTTGGCTAGTACGTGACCACTACGGTGGTTGGTAGCCATCGCCACGAGCCTTATGCTCGTCCAAGTGCGTTAAACCACATGAGTGATACTGCAGGACACAATGAAAAGCCTGGGGGCTTACAGGTGCGTCCAAGCATCATAAAGCCGGCCCATTTGCAAATTCACAACCACGAAATGGTTCCAGCGAGCACAGCAGCATTGGAAGACGATGAAGCTGAGAGCAAGAAGCCTCGCTTAGAAGAGAATCCTCTCGACGATAAAACGTCAACTTATTACCTAAGTGATGAAGAAGACATGGGCGAAGATTAACCATTTACGTTGGTTACTTATAAAAAGAAACAAGCAGAGGGTATCCCAGTCGTCTTTCGTCCAACAGCTGAAGGTGCTAGCTTCTGGAAAGTGAACCCCAATTGAGTGTCAGCTGAAGTAGTTTCCGCTGCTAAAGAAAAAGTGCAGTCATCCAGAACGACCAGAGATGGAAGCTTTAGTGTCAGCGTTGCTTCCTTAAGTTCAGCTAAGCGACTTCTGATGCTTTCAAATGTAGGAGGCCTGGAAGTTAAGCCTTTCAACCCAGAGTCATACACTCGGAACGTTGGGAAAGTAAAACATGTTCCTCTGCA
Source organism: Rhipicephalus microplus (assembly GCF_013339725.1). Taxonomy (NCBI): domain Eukaryota; kingdom Metazoa; phylum Arthropoda; class Arachnida; order Ixodida; family Ixodidae; genus Rhipicephalus; species Rhipicephalus microplus. The sequence goes on from NC_051165.1 coordinate 104,979,939, forward strand.
GTATTCAGACGAACAACTCCTAGAGTACTTGAGAGATGCAGGGGTTATATCGGCGCGACGGCAAATAAAATACTACCGCCAGGAAGATGGAGGAGTAACGACGCGTCCACTTCACTCAGTGATCCTGACTTTTCGAGATGACCGCCCGATTCCAGGAAGAATCTACTTAGGATTCACCAGTCACTCAGTGGAAGAATATCTTGGTCCAGCACTTCGGTGCTATAACTGCCAGCGATTCGGACACATGGCGAAAAGTTGCCGTAACACACGCCGGTGTAAGATCTGCTCAGAAGAACACAATCATAAGGAGTGCAAGTCTGTTCTTCAACCTAAGTGTGCAAACTGTGCAGGTAATCACGCTACCTCATATTCAGGCTGCCCGCAAAGTAAAGCTGCTGCAAAAATGCGTCGGCATGAGCTCATCCATGGAAGAAAACCGCGCCCCAACGAACCATCTCCAAACCTTGAGATTGTTCATCCTGTACGTGATTCACCTCAGCGGCCACCGCAACAACAGCCGACAAGCACGCCAAGAGAACCGCCAAGAGAGCCGCCAAGAGCACACTCGAGAGACCACTCACGAGAAGTACCTTCAAGTAACCCAACCTACCCGTCAAAGCTACGAACGCCCACGGGACCTCTGCCGGAAAGTAGCAAAACCGACAGTGCCAGTGTTCGCCCCAACTACAACATCGAAACGCCACGTCATTCTCAACAGGCCTCAGGAAATCAACCATTCAATGGAGACCGTGCCTCTGCATCAGTCATGCAATTGATTCTGCCAATGCTTTTCGCAGCACTTAAGGCAATCCTGTCTGCTCTACCGGAAGCAAACAACCTGCCAGAAGTAAAAGCCCTGCTGCCTCTGGAAGCACTACTGTGTCGACAGTCCGGGTCAAACCTGCGACAAGTAACATATGAATAAGCGCTACAAAGATGTCTCAATATACCAGTGGAATGCCAATGGTCTTCGAAGGAAGTGTGCTGACTTCCGTAAACTCCTTCTGCAGTATAATTTTTCAATACTTTGCATCCAAGAGGCAGGCATGAATGATGATTTCCGCCTCTCCAACTACGTGATATATAAGTCATCTCATCGAAGTGGTCCTAGAAGAGTACATTTGTGCGTCAGAAAGGACCTACCTTCTCATCAAGCACCCTCAAGTGATTCGGACTTCCCGGAATTCGTCGCTTGCAAAGTATCCTTTGGTGAGCAGTGCTTTACAGTGATCAATTTTTACCTACAACCTTCAAGCCGCATTCCGGTGGAAGAGCTAACAAATATCTTCAACATTTCTAATTCATATACGTTTATATGCGGAGACTTTAATGCGCACAACATAATCTGGGGTAGTGATCGATGTGATGCACGTGGGAACATTGTTGAGTGTGCCGCAGACAAATGCAATTTGACGATTTTAAATGACGGCTCCCCAACTTTTCTCCGAGGGCATAATTACTCTAGTTGCATCGATGTAACCTTGTGTTCCCAAGATCTAGTGAATGGTGTGGTATGGACAACGGATGTAGAAACACGTGGGAGTGACCATTTTCCCATTCTAATAAGTCACCCCTACTTGCAAAAAGACGACACCAGACGCTACAGCAAACTGACGAACTGGAAAGCTTTTCGGCACCACCTGACAAACCAAAGTGAACTCACGACAGTTGAAAGGTTTACTGAATTTCTGCAAGATAATGCGAATAAATGTACAAAGAAAGTCCCGATTCCAAAAGACTATGCTGCAGTCGATGGAGAGTATGAACATCTAAGAGCCATCAGACGACGTTCAGAAAGGGCATATCGACGCAGCGGAAGTTTAGAAGCATACAAAAATGCACAGAAAATCCACAGTGTAATGCGCAGACGGCTAAAAAATTTAGGTAAACGACGCTGGCGTGATTTCTGTGGCACGCTCTCTCCCCACACATCTGTTCCAAGAATTTGGCTTGTAATTTGAGCACTTAGTGGCCCTGTATCACAGAGCTTCCCATTTCGTGCTCTTGCTGTAGCTTTGGACAAACCGGAAGCTGTGGTAGCAGATGAATTTTGTCAACTTATCAGTAAGCCCGCCGCATCACAATGTGCCTTATTTGATAATTCTGTTGCATCAGCCAGCCAGAAAATTAATGCTTGCTTTTGGGCCCAGCATCCTCAGCTAGACCCTGTATTTACGTTAAGGGAGCTGTATTGTGCTATAGCATCATGTCGTCAAAAATCGGCCTCTGGACCGGACGGCATTACGTACAATATGCTAAAGAACCTTGGGCCCACAGGCACAACTATTCTCTTAGATATTTACAATAATATATGGACGCAAGAAATTGTACCCGAGTCTTGAAAGTCTGCTCGCATCATTCCGATCTTAAAACCGGCTAAGACACCCTTGAACCTTGAATCCTTCCGTCCAATCAGTCTGACAAGCTGTTTATGTAAGGTAATGGAAAAAATGATTGATGCGCGACTTCAATGGTGGTGCAACAGAACTGGTATATTCTCCAACTACTTGACAGGTTTTAGGAAACAGAGATGCACAATGGATGCAATACTGGACCTAGTAACTTATGTGGAGCATGAACGCGCCTGTGGTAGTTCGACGGTCGCAGTGTTCTTGGACATCAAAAGGGCATTTGACACAGTTAGTCACACTCATGTTCTGCTGAGTATGTTGGAACACGGACTGTCCGGCAGGTCTTTGCGGTGGGTATCCAAATTTTTATCAGGTCGTAAAATATTCATTCAGACGAGCGAAGGAAAAAGTGCAGAACACGACGTCAGACAGAGAGTGCCACAAGGAAGCGTACTCAGCCCTTTTCTTTTCAACTGTGTTATGGCTGATTTAGCTAAAAGACTGCCTTCCAGGTTGAAATACTCCTTATATGCAGATGATGTGTGCATTTGGGCATCTGGCACGGACATACGGTTAATTCAGATTGCATTGCAAGACGGAATAAATATTATCAACAATTTTTTAAAAGAAAGAGGAATGATTCTATCGCACGCAAAGACAGCTGTATTGCCCTTCACCCGTAAGAAGTTAAAGAACTTCAATCTGAATTTAGAAGAAGAACCACTAATGGTTGTGACACAGCATCGATTTCTCGGAGTAATACTTGATAGGCAGCTATCATGGGCACCTCACACAAAGAAACTCGAAAACGAGGTGAATGCGCTAGTGAATATACTCCGCAGAATTGCTGGGACATCATGGGGCGGATCTGTATCATCCATGCTCGCTGTTCACAATGCTTTGATACGACGAAAAGTTGCATATTCTGCAGCAAAGTTACACGGCCTTTCCCGCACTTCAGAGGAGCGACTTCAAAGACTATTAGCTAGGGAACTGCGCGTCTGCATAGGTGTTCCACGAGCGACTTCCAGCAGCCTTGTCATAGCAGAGACTCGACAACCACCCTTTTCGGTCATGAGAACAAATGAAACATGCCGCCATTTTTTTCGCTTACAGACGCAACACAGGGACCACCCATTGGCGCTGGAGATTTTACTAAGAGATAAAAGCAATGCTCATAACGAAGTACAGAGTAAAGTACATATATTACCCAGACATGAATTTTGCAACTCTGAAATGGACTATCCTCCATGGGTGCTTGTTATACCAAGCATTGAATTCTGAGTGGATGGCATTATTAGAAAGAGAGACATGTTCATCCAAGCTGCTCAACAACTAGCGCTTTATCAGATACCGGTATCCAGGGTACATACATATTTACACAGATGGCTCAAGTACTACAACGTCTTCAACATGGGCATTTATCATACCACAGCTCAATATTCAGGAATCGTTTAAATTATGCCGCACGACGTCATCTACACCATCTGAGCTCTTCGCTATTCTGTATGCTCTAAAGTTTATAAACTCGGTAGCAGACGCTAGAAAATGGGTACTTTTCAGTGGCTCACAGGCCGCATTAAGATCACTCTCCAGTACAAACTGGACAGTAATAAGTGATAGTATGAGATATGAAACGCTGAAGGAGCTCACTAAAGCAAATAAGGCGCAACATAAGATCAAATTCCAGTGGATACCTGGCCACTGCAACATTCCTGGAAACACAGCTGCCGATGAAGCAGCACGACAAGCACATCGTAAAGACGATACTGTTTCTTTACCGATTTCGAAAAATGGATTGCGTAGTATTATAAAAAATACAACTTTCAGAATGAGCAAAACTGCTTGGTTTGACCAAAGTACAAAGAGCTGTGTTTTATATCACATCGATCCATTTATTGAATTCAAAATTACGCTGGCATTAGATAGAAGGATGGAAACTCTAATTCACTGATTGAGGCTAGGCACCGCATACACAAAACATTTTTTGCACAGAATCGGCAGAGCTGAAACTCCCGAATGCGATTGTGGATTTATAGATGAAGACGTATGTTACCTTCTCATAGACTGTCCACATCATGACACGCCAAGACGCCGTCTTAAAAGCGAACTGTTCGCATTGGACCACAGATCATTTAGCATGAAAAAACTTCTGGGCCCGTGGCCAACTGGAGTTTTACAGTCCCACGCTTTAAAAGCATTAACACGTTTTTTACAAGACAGCGGGATTGCTGACAAGTATTAACAAAGAACAAGCTTTCATTTGTAACACATATACTTATTATATACAGTATCATGTGACACCCACCACGTGAGTGTTGTGAAATGAATGACGTGTCGACTATTATGTACATACGAGCGAATGCATCTTTATAAGGACCAGACGTGTGCTTTGTTGTTTTGTTGTTGTGTTTTGTGTTTGTTGTTTGTGTTTTGTTGTTTCCCGAGACTTCTTACAATGACTTTCAAACATTTACTTACCATTGTGGTAAGTACGTATAAGTGTGTCTTTGCATATCTGTGCCTGAGTTTTCTATTTTCCATGCACTGCTTTGTATGTTTTGCTTCAAGATACGTGTTCAAGTTTCAATCAACGGCTAATGAGTAGCCGGCGCCATAATGGTGCGCCAACATCTCCTTATATATCATATCAATAAAAAAATTGAAGTGTTCAATAGCCTGAATCTGACGCTGGCGGAAGCTGAAGACTATGACGCTTTAGTTAAAGCGTTCGAAGCATACGACTTGCCCAAGTGTAACGAGACTTACTGAACGCTGCGTATTTCGCTCTCATCGTCAGACCCATGGAGAACCATTCAAACAGTTCTTTCGGGACTTGCAGCTATAATCAAAAACGTGCAACTTCGGTGATTTAAAGGAGTCCATGATGATTGACCAAATTGTCTGAGGAATATCTAGTGCTTCCATGCGTGAAAAACTTCGCAAGAAGGCCCTGACCATTGTCACAGCAGTGGAATACTGCAAAGCTGAGGAACTTGCTTAATCGCAAAATAAGGCGTGGGTGGAAGAAATCCAGATTAAACCAGTCTAAGGAATGCCAGATAAGAAGGGGCGAAAAAATGTCGCTACTGCAACTTGCCGCCCGCGCGAAGAAGTGCCTGGCATACGGAATGATATGCAACGATTGCATGAAGCCCAATCACTTCGCCACCTGCTTCATGGACAAGCGAGCGGCTGTTGACGACGTGGTCAATGGAACTGAGAGTGATAGCAACGGGGACTTCGACGTTCTGGAGATCAGGATGGCAGAAAGCAAGCATGGCCGTGAAAGTCGCATTTGTACTGTAACAACTAGCATTGAAGGAAAAGAGGTGCAGCTGAAGGTCGATACCAGAGCGCATGCAGGCTAACTTACTGCCATGTTCACTGTTCAACAGGCTCGCTACTAAGGGGCAGCCGTGCCCCACAAGGAGCGTGTTGCGTCATTATGGGTGTGGCGAAATACCACACTGTGGGAATAAGGCTCACCTCACCATGCAGTTAGACCAGCGACGTGTACTGCTCGAGTTTTTCATCGTAAAGAAGAATCAAGCCGTTTTGGGCCTAGCGAAAAACTTGGTCTCGTCAACAGGGTCAATGCGGTGGACAACAGTGACGGATACGCAAGGCTGAAGCAGACGTACCCGCGGTTATTCACTGGAATTGGAAGGATGCAGCGCGAGTACGAAAATTGGGAGACCCTTAAGCTTCGCCGTTTAGAGGTAAATGCGACAGAAAAATCCGGCCCCTAGTGCGCTCTTCAACCACTAAGTGCATACTTATCAATATGTTTTGTTACACACACACATACATACACACACACACGCACGCACGCACGCACGCACGCACACACACACACACACACACACACACGCACGCACGCACGCGCGCGCGCGCGCTCGCTCTCAAGCGTGACGTGTATATAGTAATGAAACAGGTTTTGATCTATTTACCAGCGCTTTTATAAAAATATTGTACAGTGATATATTCACATGGTCGTGTAGTATGAACTCCGCGTAACCGTGACACTTGTATTCGTAAATGGTCACATTCTGTCGTCCGTCTTGCGTTAGTTATCTGGTAAAATTGTTGGTCTGTTGTGGAGACCTCTTCAGGCCAACTGCAATGAGCATTGCACTATTGTCAGTTAAATGGCAACTGCTGTACTTCACTTCTTTCAATGGTGTCGTGAGAATGAAAAACTAAATCTGTGCAAGTGTTGTGGTTTGTTGAAATGGCATTTTCTTGAAGGGGCATAAAAAGTCTCACAATATTTCGCAGATGACAGCACATTGTCCAGCGTTTGCTGCATAAAGTTAGGGTTTACTGTTTGCTTGATAAACGCCTCTGGAAAGGCATGATATGTTTTCCGCTAGGTGTACCTAGTTGTCGATTTTTGGAGCTGTCTGAAAGTTGCTGTGTGTTTTTAGCGGCGGTGGCTGCACTATCCCGGCCTTTTTTGATGTACTTTGATGGCCTCCCAAATGCGCCTACAAATGGCCGAATAGACTCGTTTTCTTCGTGACACCTGTCAAACAAAATTCGTTAAGGAGGCTTATTCCACTGCATGAGATTTATGTAGTGTTGTCTTCTAGAGCAACGTTTTATTTGCTTCTTTCTCAATATTTTGCTCATGATCGAGTTTTCGCTCACAACCAACGGTGCCGACGCCGACTTCAGAATTTCTGTCACACGAGCTCTTCAACGCTATCGTGTTAAAATGGTGCTTCGGGAAGACGTGGTCCCTGTGGAACAGCCAACCAGGCATGTGGCTTACGCACTCCGAAATGCGCTCAGGAAAGAGCTCGACTGGATGTGTGCGGCGAACATCATCGAGAAAGTGGAGCAACCATCAGACTGGGTTAGTTAGTGCCTTGGTTACCGCAAGGAAGAAAAATGGAAACTCAAGAGTTTGCATGGACCCGCGAGCAATTACTCAGGCCACAAAAAGAGAACACTTTCAGTTGCCATGCAGCGAAGAAATCAAGTGTTAGCTAGCGCAAACAAAGTATTTCAGCAGAGTTGATGCAAAGAGGGGTTTCCACAAGATCCCTGTAGATAGAAAGTGAACTATTTCAAGTTCTCATTTTCCCAGATTTAATGAACTCGCCTAGAAGGGCGTGCAAGTGGTCAAGCGGATTTTGGACAAGACGGGGAAAGGTAAAGAAGATTTTTTATTTGGACCTTCTGAACTACAGAGAGTGCCCTATTAAGGATGGCCACTGAGCAGCATAAATGCTGGTGGACGAAGCCTCAGAACACTGCTTCGAGATTTATCAACATCACGCCCAAGGCCCGTAGAAAACTTGTTCAAGCAAAGACCACAAGAATATCGCTAGCTCCACTGCAGAAGGAAGACGTCGTCCGTGTTCGCAACAAAGGTAGACGGGAAATAAAAGCGCAGGTTCAAGATCTCGTAGCACAAAGGTCGTACACCGTTGTTATATAAGATGACTGAAGGATGTCATCGAAATAGACAACACCTCCACAAACGCCAGAAGCGTCCTGTCGACTAGCCCGTTACAACGCTGACGACAGCGACGGGCCCTTCCGAGTCAGCTACAGGCGAAGTCATACCACACGGGCCAGAAACCCGGCAAGCTAGACAAGACAGACTACCAGAACGACTTGGCAAGCTCACCTAGCACCATGGATTTATGTCGACAGATCCACCAGAACCCATAGACCAACAAATTGCCTGGCCTACACTCCCGGAATCCTAGCAGAATGAAACAGCCTTATAGGAATGTCGACTATTGCCAACTAGCGTTCACAATGCATTTTGTGTGTTTCGCCTTCAAATAAAAGATTCAAAGTGGTACTGCCGTTCAGTGTTGTGTTCTGAGTAAATTTTGTGTGCTTCGCCTTCAAAGAGACAGGATGCAACGGGCAGTCAACAGGACAACACTGCGCTGCCACCTAGAGCAACGCCTGGCAACGTTGTACGCTAGTGTTCAGTTTGTATCAATAAACCAATCTTTTTATGGGCACCACCGTGTGCAGACGCTCTCTCCAAGACGCTCGTTACAACTTGCGCCTCGATACTAGCACACGTACCTCAAGCATTTTTACCTCCATTGAAAGGCGGCTGCCGTGGCAGGAACTCGATCCCGCGACCTGCGGGTCAGCAGCCGAGTGCTTTAGCAACTAGACTACCACAGCGGGTGTGACACAATTTTGAGCATAAGAATCGGGCGTCGTTCCGAATTGTTCCCGGGCATTTGTCAGTAGCATATAAGTGTTGTCACACAGAGATATGCTAGTACTTTGAACTGTTTCAAGAAATTCTGGGATCACTTGCTTTGAGCAAAACAAAATAATGAGCTGCAGGGGAATAAGTCGATGAAGGACTCGCGCACAGGATGGTTTGAATCACACGTGAAATTTCATCAGCCGCTTAAATTCGTGCGAAATTAGGACACAGGTTAGAAAGGCGAAACTCTCGTTTCTTAGTGCTTGTGCTTTATTAGATTTACTGGCAGATCTTCGATAAACATGCCCTGTACCGAAATCCACAAACACGAGTGGTCACTTTTGGAATAAAAGTACAATGAGGTACTACCGTTGCGTTGTTGCTCTTCGTCAAAAACAGCACCCCGAATACACCAAAAGATTTGCTAAGATGCATCAAATACAGATCTGCAAAGTCCCGACCACACTATTCTGCAGTGAAAGTTAAATAAAGTTTTATCAAGGCTGAGGTCGGTTGTACTATTGCACACTGAGCAGGAATGACACACGCCCAAAATAGTTTTTTTGCAAACTTAAGCATTTTATAAAAAATCATCTTGGAACACTTTGTCAGAAACTAGAGATGGTCAATCACTGTAGAGGTGTATGACTAAGAAACTCGTGCACACATGGCGTCGTCAATGCTAAAGCACTTGAATATATATATGGTAGCTTGGAAGGCAAGCTATCTATTAGAAGAGTATCGCTCCGAATATCTCATTGGAAAATTCTCGATTTCATAACGCCTTTTCTTTTAGGTAGGCGTCCGAACACAAGCTTATAATTGGTAAGGTTGTTCCCAAAGCGGTGTCATAATTACTTTTCTTTATTTCGTTAGTAACAACATAGGGGCAATTTTCGGTAGTGCTGGAAATCGAGCATATCACATCTTCCGTACAATGCGCTACACTTATTCACCTGGCTCAGATAATAAATATGGTTTTGTTAATTTTGTATAAACCTCAAGGGTGTCGCCTCGATGGAAGAACATAGTCTTATGACCATACATGATACCTGGACTACCCTCCTTATCGCCATCAATATTCTTCGAGAGTGGATTTCAATGAAAGCAGCACATTTAGCTAGCTTTGCATGCCGCCTACCCTGTATTAGCCTTACTATTCTTGCGGAAGCTTAATTTTAATCAACTCGTCTGGCCGACCCGCTCTTCCACCAGGACAAGTCTTTGAAGGACACATAGGTTCGAAGGAAATGTTTCCGTTGAGTAATGGACCGGACCACCAGCACCGTAAGCAGTATTGCCACTCCAAGGCTTAGTCCGGCAAGCATGTAATAGAGGCTGTCGTAGGAGCCACGTTTGTCTCTGAAATAGCCTGAAAAAAGAAAGAAAATGTATGTCGTCTAAAAAGAGTATCTGTTAGAAGAAAACAAGCAGTGATGACTGTATTGCAAGTAAGTTTTTTTTTCTGGTAAACACATACATTTAGAGTGAGTTATAACGTGCATATAGAAAATTAGACTACCTAACGCAAGGTATGCCTCTGAAGAAGTTTGTATTAACCAAATTTATTGGGAGAAATTCAAATGCTTACTAACATGACTTATGGTCGCAAGTGGAGATAAGGACATATAAAGAACTGACTACGGACTTAGGACATGTCCTGTGGGGCTGTGCTTTTGCCAGTCCCCTTTCCATCAAGAAGAAATTAAGAGGCCTCTTGCGGCCCAGGACCCGACATATTCGAATCCTGGCCTTCTAGAGGGCTCAACCGAGGGCGCGCTCAGGTTAAGCCTGACCATGCCCCAGTGGGCCTAGCTAGGTGACGTCGAGTTATTTCACGGCTACTGTACACCTAATAAAGTCGTTTCGCCCACTCATCACTGACTACTAAGTAATATATAAGGAAAGTGACAGGCACACCGCACGTGTCGAGTATACAAGAATATGACACCAATAATCGTGAGAAGGAAGCATATTTCCTCAATAACACCTGCGCATTAGGATTCACAAGGTGCACTTCGGCAGCAAATAAAAAACTGATGTGTAACAAAAAATCACAGTGTTTACTTCTTATAATTTACACTGAAAAGAGCTTGTGCTTTTTGTTAGAATTTCCACACTTGGACTATAGGCAGCAAGCAACAAATTTCTCTTGTTTTATAAACAAGTGGAGAGGAACTACTTCCGGCGGATAGCATTTAATGATTTAAAACACGGTACAGAATAAACGTAGGACTTCACAAGCACGGCAGCGCTCCAGCGTTTGCATAGGTCCTCTTAATGTTAGTTTTTGATCCGCTGTATGCTGTGAAGCGTGCCAGCGTCAATCATTGCAAGTGCTACTTTCAATGAGCCCAGCCTTATGTCATGCTTTATGGCAGATGGCTAATAAATTGACTGCGCCTCTTAAAACAATAGTATTTATAGTTGTTTAACGTCCCCTGAGTTGTTTGTAAACATCGCACATTTTGGCCTACATGTCTACCGCTGATATTTGAGCTCCTGGGGACAATGGCTCACACAGATGCATCTTAACTATGAAGTTTTACAAATGTTTATTCTGTGTGTCCTAATCGGCCTCTACACATTTTGGGGCTTATTTATGAAAGACTGAATGACTTTCAGTGTGTCCTTACTCGGAGCGGCCAGTATTTCTTTGAGGACAGTATTCCCAATTCAAGGCGTCGCATCGTGATATATCAAAACGGGATCTTGTAAATATATGAGGATACAGATTTTAAACAATGGCTAATTCAGCCTCTGAAATTTGCGTCGTCCCTTCTTTATTTTTGTGCGCCATGCGATGTTACTGATTCGCCATCATTTTATCGCCTTGGCACGCTTTATTGTCTTGCAGTAATAGTAGACCACCCACTAACTCCCATTTCATTGGCGTAGCCGGAGCTAGCACATCGATCCCGTGCACCCCCCCCCCTCCCCCGACAGGTACTTTTTCCACGTGCCGACAAAGCGATAACGGCCATTTGAAGTTAAAGGAGGTGCCCTACCTCCCGAAATCAAGGCGTCTCTTCCACCACCAAGAAAAAATGGCTACACCACAGCCCTGTATATTCAATCTCACCCACGTTTATGTTCCTTCTACACTTCACCAGCGAAGTGTTCAGGAAGGACACTCGGGTTAAGTTTCTTTCTCGAAGGCGTTGCCTACAATATTTTCTCATTCTCTCAGTAGCATACTGCTACCCTCAGATGTGGTTAGAAAACTTTCAGTCATTCCAATCTCTCAAGGTTGGCGACAAACATAGCTATTTAGCAAATGATACAGAGCGGACATGATAGGGGTGAGTTTCCTATTCATGTTCAGATCGTGAAGATTTCCAGCAGCGTTCAAACTGCGGGGCCAAGGTATACCACGGCACATCCAACAACACTAGCACCGAGGTGAATATTAGGTCACTTTTGCTTGCCAAGCCCACCGTAACAAGACAATAAAATCCGCGTTGCGGTATGTGAATCTGGCGTTTTTTTTTTTTTGTAGGCTCGGCCGCAACACACACTGAGGACCACAACTTCATGCAAAAGGTAAAATGAATCTTCTTAAAGTCCGCTTCATTTTTAAATAACAGTGAATTGCTAGGAAGACAATTCATTGCATTGCGGTATGACTGCCATAAAATTTTCTAACCCTTAATGATTTTTTTCAGGGCGACGATGAGTGCGTGTGTCCCGGAAGAACATGGGAGCGTCAGTTATTGAATGGATTTTAAAGTGTTAAAGCGTGGATGGCTAACGCCAACTTGTGGAGTTTGAGCAATCTGGACTTTAAGAAGGAAAGATCCTCTTAGTTTAACCTTACGCCGCGGCAGGCGTAACCGGCACTATTTCACGAAAAGTATAATAAATAGCGCTGTTTTATAGACGAACATAGAAACTGAAATTGAGTGAGAATATTCAAGATGGTGCTGTACTGCTACTCCTCGATTGCCTGCTGCGTGGGCTGTACCTCGATGTGCGGGAAACGAGTGCCTCTTCCAGTTTCCTGGATCACCGCCGTACGTGTCTGACCGTTAATGGGGCATGAACGAAGTAGAGCGGTGGGCGCGGAGGGCCTCGAAGGGCCGTGGCGGTTTGTGCTTGTCGCCTCGTTGGTGGAGCATGAACAAAGCGGAGTGGAGGGCCTTGACGGCTTATCCATGGAGGGCACGGATGGACAGATGGACGCACGGACCTACACATGGACAGATAGGCAGACAGACCGACAGACAGATGGGCAAACACACAAACAGACACCGAGACAGAGAAACAGACGGACGGAGGGACAGATAGACTGATGAACGCACGGACCAACGAATGCATGGTGGAACGCACGCACGAACGCTTCGCCCACTCATCATCATTCACTCCGCAGATATGCTGCGATTTTTGCTCGCGCATGCCTTAAATCATGTGTCTCAGCGATTTGGACGTATCACTAAAGAAAAGAAAATGTGACGATAATTAAAATGAGAGCTACATAGGCAATATCAAAAAGAAAAAGCTACTGTGGAGGCGACACATCTCGGATTCTCACTGCCGTCACCTCCACTATTGGCATTGTACAAAATCTCTGCAGAGTACATTGTGCACGGAATGAGAACAACCATCCCATTTCTTTAGCCCTGCTGGTTCAAGAGTTTCGAAACACTCATACTTCGCTTAGTCAGGGTCATTTGTCTCGCCAACACACACTGACAAATAATCTTTTTTTCTTAAGGCACTTAACCTAAGTATAAGGCCGCCAGATAAATTATATACTGCCAGAATGACAATGACGATACCGCGTCTTTTGTGTAAGTGCTATTGTTGAGTAGGAAGCTTTATGTAAGCAATAGGCTGCAACATAAAAATATATACCACCAGAACGACTCATATACAAAGCTTACCGCTACTTGTTGACGCGTGTTGATTGGAATTCAATAGAGAGTGCTCTGTCACACGCCTTAATAGGAACAAAATGCACTTAGAACAATATGACCATGGCTGAAGTACGCAGATCTTGCGAATGCAAGAGTGAAGTAAATATGAAGAACGACGTATTAGAAAAAAATACTCAGCTAAGAAAGGTTTTTTTAAACAGTGAAGCTGTAAAAAAATGGCTATTCGTTCTCTTCGTTACAAAAAAAAACGATCTTCCTGAACAGGCATGCCCCCCAGACATTCATACAATTTCATTACTAACCATTGGTCCACTGAAGATAAAGAAAGCAACAGTTCGCCCAAGAAACAGGTGCGTGGCACTGAAATGTGTGCTCTATTAGAAAATGTGGAGTATAGCAAACGGCTACCTGCCACTGAAGTTGAGTAAGTCCCACTATGCCAAACTACCACAAAGAGGAAGGAGGCAACTGTTTGGCCAATAAAATTATTAGGCGCTAACTCTATGCCTATTACAGACCCGCTCGTACCCAAACCTTTCCAAGCATTACGTGTATTATCCTGATGCATACCCCAGCGACACATGCCCCTCGTGTTGACACACGGCGACACTCTCACACATTTCTCTGGTATTGTAGAAACGTTCGTCCCAACTCTACCTCAAACAAGTGGGAGAGGTCACTCAGGAGCTCAGTTCTCACCGACCAGCAACGGGCCGCCAAGCAGGGCCACAAAGCGGCCACCAGGTACTCACTCTCGGTCCCTACGTGGGATACACCTGCTACGCGCTAAGCACGTTCCGCCAAGCTAAAATCGAGTTTACTTCATCATTTCATTCAATTTTATTAGGACTGTTGTGATAGTGTACCGAATTAGAAGATACAAAAACTAGATTGATGATTGATGTGTGGGGTTTAACACCCGAAAGCCACCGTATGATTATAAAAGGTGCCATGCTGGAGGGCTCTGGAAACCGCGACCACCTGGGGATCTTTAACGTGCACCCAAATCCGAGCACAAGGGCCTACAGCATTTTCGACACCATAAAAAATGCAGCCGCCTCAGCCGGGTGTCGCCGTAACCTGCGGGTCAGCTTCTGAGTACCTTAGCCACAATAGACCACCGCGGCGGGGTAAACTACGCTATCTTGGTGAATCCCCCATGGTGGGTATGTGCCATATTCTGTGGCGCCCAAACAAATAAAATAAAAACGTTGCTGCAAAGCCATGGCGGTGAGCTCAAGACCCAAGTACGTACAGCGAGAGAATACCAGGGAACGGGAAATGCAATGGCGGCTGCGAAAAGACCCCGAAGCGATGGAAGGAATAAGTCAATCACAGTGTGCCCGTAGACCTATGAGAGGTGCTAACGCTCGGTTTTAGCGTGAGTTTCTCTCTCCGGCATATTGTAAATATTAAGCAGAACCTTTACTCTCGCAAACACTCACACAAGCACTCACACATCCACCCGAGTAACGCACGCCACGCAGCCCTCACTACCAACTGCTCATTGCTTCGACAACCCTAGCCGTGCGTGGCTTTGCCGTGCCCGTGGAAAAGGGGATCCTGGGGGTTGAGCTGACGCTGGGTGATTGGACCTTTAAGGCCCCCCGGCAGAGGCAACACACCCCTTTGGCCCCGGCTTCACGTAGACGGCACCCCTGGGCTGACCCACCCCGGGGAAATCGGCAGTCGCCTTTTCCTATCTCTCTCTTCCTACATCTTAGTCTTTTCTCATCTTTAAATCGGTCCTGTCGTCTTCTCTCTTCCATTTACTTCCAATTTTTCCTGGCGGCAAGGGTTAACCTTGTGTAATTACTCAACCTTGAGTAGTTATATTTGGTTATAGTGGCAATGTACGGCTGGCGTCTGCAGCCTTATGCTATTAAGTGCTTCAGCGTCCCCTGGTTGGACTCCATGGTGGGTGGTCGCCATTGCTGCCGAAAAAAAGTACACTACTATGGGAACACCTGCATTTCCCCATCTCCTAGATCGTCTTCCGCTTAAGAGGGGACGCACCGATGAAATATTAATTTTCAACCAACCCAGACACTGTTTTCCGAATTTCATGTAGTGCACAGCGAAAAGCCAACAAAACAAGCCAGAGCCATATCTCCATTTCTCGTTGCTAAATCTCTGACTGAGCTCTTTGGCCCAGGATACAAGGTTACAAAGATGGCTAGCGGAGACCTTCTCCTTGAGCTGCCAGAAAAACACCACTATGAAAAACTTGGCGGTCTCAAAGCATTTGGTAATATCCCAGTATCTGTTTCACCTCATAGATCAATGAACACCTCACGCGGAGTTGTTTCAGAAGCAGACCTTCTTGAAATGTCTGAACAGGAACTGCTTGAAGGGTGGAAAGCGCAAAATGTCACGGATGTGAAACGAATCGTCATCAGACGCGACAACAAAGAAATACCTACCAAACATATAATACTCACTTTTGCATCTAGCACACTGCCTTCATCTATAGACACAGGCTACATCAAACTCTCTGTCCGTCCCTACATTCCAAATCCAAGACGATGTTATAAATGTCAACGATTTGGTCATGGCTCGCAGAACTGCCGGGGTCAGGAAACTTGTGAAAGATGTGGTAGCCACGGCCACCCATCTGATAATTGTGTTACTGCGCCTCACTGTGTGAATTGTGACGGGGAACACGCCGCGTATTCGCGTTCGTGTCCTAACTGGAAGAAAGAAAAAGAAATAATCACTCTTAAAGTCAAAGAAAACATCACATTCAAGGAAGCAAGACGAAGAGTGTCGCCATTTTACGGCGCAACATATGCTGATGCGGCGCGTCAGGGGGCAACGCCGCACCAGCCCTCGCCACCCCTTCGGCCCGCGCAGAGCGAGCCGTCGGCTGTGGCACCTGCCCCCAAGGCGGCTGTAGCCCAGGCTACACCGCCTACTCCCAAACAGAGACCGGAGACTCCAGAGTCTTCGGGTCTCAAGGCCTCCCCTCACCAGGCGAGGCCCGAAATCCAAACTAACAGCCCGCACGTGCGGGCATCCAGTGCCTCCGAGGAGGCAATGGATACGTCGGCACCCTTGGTGCCGAAACAGCGGCGTGGCTCCTTGGAGCGCGCCAAGAAAACAAAAAAGCAAATAACAGGGCCTGGTAATGGCCCTGTTAAGTGAACTCAAACTCCCCGTCTAAGCAGCCACTCGCTTTTGGTACACACAGCACTATTTCACATTCACCATGAACACTCAAATTATACAATGGAACGTCAGGGGCCTTCTCAGAAACCTTGACGACATCCAAGAACTCTTACATGAACACTCGCCAAAAGTGCTGTGTGTACAAGAAACACACCTCAATTTAAAACACACAAATTTTCTTCGTAAATATGTTATTTTCCGAAAAGACCGTGTTGATGCTATGACATCATCCGGAGGTGTTGCCATACTAGTGAATCAAGGAATAGCATGCACACACTTACAACTCCAAACACCCCTTGAGGCAGTGGCTGTTCGAGTGGTTCTTTTTGATAAACTGATCACAATCTGCAGTATTTACATTCCTCCTAGCTATCAGCTCCAAAAACGCGATTTACACTCTCTAATTGATGAACTTCCGGAGCCTTATGTTCTCCTTGGAGACTTTAATGCGCACAGCAGGTTATGGGGTGACTCTCGGTATGACGCGCGAGGTCGACTGATCGAACAGTTCCTTATCTCGTCGAGCGCGTGTCTCTTAAATCGAAAAGAACCAACCTATTATAACCTCGCTCACCTACTCCTCCATAGACCTGCTCCTCCAACACCTACTCCTCCATAGACCTGAGCATAGTATCTCCATCTCTTGTGCCTCTACTCCAGTGGAAAGTCGTCAGTAATCTGTACGGAAGTGACCACTTCCCCGTAGTTTTGAGCACAACGACAGTAACTGAGTGTCCACCACGTGTTCCCAAGTGGCTCATAAACAGAGCCGATTGGGAACAGTTTCATACTATCGCTTGTCTAGGTTGGAATGACATCTGTACTTTGAACATTGATGTTGCTGTGAACTACTTCACAACGTTTTGGATTGATGCTGCAACAAAATGCATCCCACAAACAAATGGACACCTTGGAAAACGATGTGTGCCATGGTGGAATTCTGAATGCCGAAACGCGCGCAAACAGCAAAACAGAGCTTGGAGGCTGCTTCGGAACTCACCGACAGCCGAAAATCTTGAAACCTTCAAGAAAATAAAGTCTCAAGGCAGGAGAAGGCGTCGGCAGGCCAGAAGAGAAAGCTGGCAGAAGTTTTTATCAGGGGTTAATTCGTACACACAGGAGGCTAAAGTCTGGAACATGGTCGGTAGGATAGCAGGAAAACAAGTATACACACTTCCACTCGTAAACACTCAGGGTGATACCTTGGAAGATCAGGCAAACTTCCTCGGTGCACACTTCGAACAGGTATCCAGCTCGTCCCACTATACTGACACTTTCCAAAAATACAGAACAAAAATAGAAAAGCAGAAACTCGAACACAAATCCACTAGATACGAGGCATATAACCAAGCTTTCAATCTAGCTGAGCTCCAAACATCTCTAAACTCCTGCAGTACTTCTGCCCCAGGTTCTGACCGTGTGATGTATGAAATGTTAAAAAGCCTACCAAACGAAACCCGAAAAACCTTACTTTGTTTGTACAATGCTCTTTGGTCTTCTGGCACTATTCCTACCTCCTGGAAAGAGGCTATTGTTATTCCCATTTTGAAAGAGGGCAAGGACCCTTCTTTACCCTCGAGTTATAGGCCTATAGCACTTACAAGCTGCTTGTGCAAAGTCTTCGAAAAAATGATAAACTGCCGACTTGTACATTTTCTTGAAACAAATAATTTGCTCGACCCATTTCAGTGCGGGTTTCGAGAAAGTAGATCCACCACAGACCACCTTATTCGTATCGAGGCACACATCAGAGACGCGTTCGTCCATAAACAATATTTCCTCTCTGTGTTCCTCGATATCGAAAAGGCTTATGATACTACATGGCGTTACGGAACTCTAAGAGACCTGTCCCACCTTGGTGTGCGCGGAAGAATGTTTCATATAATCGAAAGTTACCAGTCAAACCGGACATTCCGTGTCCGTCTGGGCAGTGTGCTCTCCCAAACATTTGTCCAGGAAACAGGCGTGCCACAAGGTGGTGTGCTTAGTTGCACACTTTTTATTATTAAAATGAATTCTTTGCACTTGTCCATTCCCCGCAATATGTTCTATTGTACATATGTCGACGACGTTCAGCTTGGCTTCAAGTCATGCAACTTGGCCATGTGTGAGCGACAGGTTCAGTTAGGTTTAAACAAGGTCTCCGAATGGGCAGAGGAAAACGGATTCCGACTGAACCCACTAAAGAGCACGTGTGTGTTGTTCTCCCGAAAGAGAGGCATGCACTCAGAACCTGACATTGAATTGAACGGTCAACGTCTGTCTGTCAATGTGGAGCATAAATTCTTAGGATTAATCTTGGACAACAAGTTGACCTTCGTACCGCACATCAAGTATCTAAAAACAAAATGTTTAAAAGCCATGAATGTTTTAAAAGTGTTGTCACGTACTACGTGGGGTAGTGACAGGCAATGTCTCATGAATCCGTATCGAAGCCTCATTCGCACCCGCTTAGATTATGGGGCCAATGTTTATCAGTCTGCAACACAAAGTGCTTTGAAGATGCTGGACCCCGTGCCCCATTTGGGCATCCGCCTTTCTACGGGTGCTTTTCGCACCAGCCCCGTAGAAAGCCTTTATGTTGAGTCGAATGAGTGGTCGCTTCATCTTCAGAGAACTTACATGTCCTTTGTTTATTTCCTTAAGGTGAAAGCAGATAAGAAGCACCCCTCATACTCCACTATTATTGATTTGTCGAGCTCCATTCTGTTTCAAAACAGGCCTTCGATGAGGCAGCCCTTCTCAGTTCGCCTGAAAAGTCTAGCTGAGGAAACTGGAGTCTCACTTGAACATAGTTTAATGGCTCCTGTAGCATATCTGCCACCGTGGCAGTGGCAGACTATAGACTGTGATGTGTCCTTTCTTGAAGTTACAAAACATGCGCCTATTGCCCATATCCGAACATACTTCCTGGAACTTCAACACAAATACACACGTCCTGAGTTCTTCACAGATGCCTCCAAGTCTAACTCCTCTGTGTCCTACGCTGCTGTCGGCCCATCCTTTTCGGATGCTGGCCCTCTACATCCAGGCACAAGTATCTTCACAGCGGAAGCCTACGCGATACTTGTGGCGGCTAAACACATCAAGCAATTACAAATACAAAAAGCAGTAATTTATACAGACTCCCTCAGTGTAGTAACGGCTCTGCACACTCTTAAAAAACACAAAAACCCAGTCCTTGTCTCACTTTACTCCATTTTATGCACACTATACACACTCAAACAACATGTTGTAGTGTGCTGGGTGCCAGGGCACCGTGAGATTCAAAGCAACGTGAGGGCGGATCAGCTCGCTGCATCCGTCCACAAAAGCACTGCCCCTACACCGATATCAATCCCGGCCGTTTATCTTAAGCCGTCTCTCAAACGAAACCTCAGAGTATACTGGCAGAGCAAGTGGGATACACACACACAAAACAAACTACACGTTATTAAGCCACACCTTGGTCATTGGCTGCCTGTATCGAAATCTCGTCATACAGAGGTAATACTAACGAGACTCAGGATAGGACACACATACACAACACACACACACACCTTTTGTCCGGTGGCGATCCACCATTGTTTGACAGATGTGGTGAAGTATTGACAGTCCTTCACATTTTAATTGAGTGCAAACAATTGGACACTGTAAGAAAACAACACTTTCCATTACCCTACCGACAACATATACCTTTGCACCCTGCAATGTTCATCGGTAGGGAACCGCTTTTTAGTCACAAATCATTGTTAGCGTTTTTTAAAGAAATTCATAGTTTTCACATCATATACCCGGGCATCCCGTAGCATGACCTCTCCAGAGAGGTTTTTGCTGCGGTGGTTACACAAGAAAGCACTTGCCTCACGGCCCTTGGACGCAAGGGTATGAACGTGTGAGGCACTTGTGCTAATGCCATACATATCCACCATCGTCTTTTATTATCACCAACTTTTGTCATCTATTCACACCGCACACACCTTTCACGACATGGTCATGATTTTATTACTTGTATGTTTTTACCCGCCTTACCGCGAGGAATTTTATGGCCCTTATACAGCCGCTTATCACAATCATTGTCCATGTTTTTAGTAAGATGAACTGCGCTCTTTGGCCGTGAAATGGCCCTTGCGCCATAAAACATCAAACATCATCATCATTGCTTCGACAACCATGTCGTGTCAGTGACTGTATGAGGGGTTTGAACGTTCGGTTTCAGTCCAAATTTCTGTCTGAGGAAATGATACATACGGGTCGTATCTTAGCGTGGAAAGAACCTATCATCACCTTATCACCTAGCTAAAGCCTAGCAACGACCCGGAAGCAACCTGGAAACAACACTCCTCACTTAGCTGACAAACGTGCAGGTTCTCTGCTTCAGTGATTGCGGGATTTCGCGGTAGCTTCGACAGTTTTACACTTCAGAAACTTTCACGCTTACTTACCAAGTATCGCTGGTCCAGAGAGGCACATGGGTACTCCGACAAGTCCTCCTACTCCGCAGCACAAGCTGAACAGCTCCACACCGACGTGGTCGGCGACCAACAATGGCCGCATACAGAGCACGTAGCCTTGAGCCACGCCTGCTACGCCAGCGAGGGCTGCAACTCCTTCAAAAGCAGAGACACGCGTAATGACGAGGAAACAGACAGCCATCACGTAAAGGCACGCCATGGCGATAGAAGAGCGGCTAAAAGAAATTTTGTCCAACAGCAAGGGCACCACCACACGTCCCACAGCCTGTCCCATTGCGGCGAACATAATTGTCCTTTTGGCACGGCCAAGCTCTGCACCCTTGTCTTTTGCATAATCCACAATAGTGGTCATGAATACCGCGTTGCTGTAGTCCGAGACGACTTGCAGCAGCACCAAAACAATGAATGGCAACCATACCACCACGGGGAACACGCTGGGAGCCCCCTGTGATGGCGTCGACAGTTCCTCACAATGAAGTGGGGCGAAGCGTTCCTCTACGTTCGATAAGGGCTCGACTTTCTCAATGGCGGGCCGTCTCTCCACGTCATTTTGCTGCGAATATATAGGCCCTGTAATTTTGCAATTTTTTCGAAACATGCGACAACGGCGAGGTGTCTTGATAAGCATCACTACTGGCAAGATGTGAAGCATCAAACCAGCCGTCAGAAGAAGGCTGCCTTGCAGACCATATTCCTTCACGAGAAACGATATCCAAGGTACGCCCGTTACACCAGCTGCGACCATGCCAATATCCTTGATGGCGGTAGCAGTGGCCTTGTACTTGTCGAAATAAAGGAGCAAGTACATGGCGACGCCTAGCAAGGTGATTCCCACTCCAGCGCCTGCGAAAAAATAGATCCCTCAAGCAGTCAAAACTTCATACCATAAAAGTTTTTTTTTTGTAGGAATGCTGGTAAAATGAAAAGGACTAAACACTTAAGCCACACATACGACACTATCTTCATTTTGTGTCTGATCACAGGGTGAATTACTAGATGCTAATATTTTTTTCACCAAATGACCTTACCAGTAGTTTCTGCTAAGTTACACTGCTGCAAGTAATATATTCAACTTATAATTTTCAACAGCTCTATCTATCTATCTATCTATCTATTTATCTATCTATCTATCTATCTATCTATCTATCTATCTATCTATCTATCTATCTATCTATCTATCTATCCATCTATCTATCTATCTATCTATCTATCTATCTATCTATCTATCTATCTATCTATCTGTCTATCTATCCTCATAATTACCTCGTGGTTGTGAGACACCCAATCCCAGATATTGTGAGCGCAGTTGATGACTATTCTTTGTCATCTGGAGTTATCATCGTAATTTTTACAACTTTCTCATATGTAGATATTATCACCAACATGTGTGAGACCGAGCTCGACTCAAATAAAACTGTGCCTCACAATATTATTATTATTATGCTATTTATTGCGACCTAAATTTATTTATTGTGACCTAAATTAATTTATTGTGACGTGAAAAGCACAACGCATCCATCACAATGTTGCCATGTACCCTATCATACGTTAGATATCACTTTTTACTGGTCAGCAGTCGAGCAGCTTGATACAGACCACCGTGGCGGGTAGTTTCAATTGTCCTCGCAAAAGAAATAAAGATGTCGACACTTTGTTATCTTTTGAGCACCCTCTGTTTGGTTGCATTGTCTGTCCAAAATGAAATCATTAATTTTCATATAGATATATATATAGATAGATAGATAGATAGATAAGAGAGAGATAGATAGATAGATAGATAGATAGATAGATAGATAGATAGATAGATAGATAGATAGATAGATAGATAGATAGATAGATAGATAGATAGATAGATAGATAGATAGATAGATAGATAGATAGATAGATAGATAGATAGATAGATAGATAGATAGCTTCGCTCAAAGTCTTCTTAAAGATATCATGGTTTCGGGATGTTAAAATTCAATGTGTACTAGAGTATGATATTTGGCACGCGTGATGGCTTCGAGATTCCTCCAGAATGTCGTAGAACGCAGTAGAAACCTCACCGGTCGTCTCTCAAAAGTTCCAGAACACCTTCGAATTTGGCGTGAGCGATAGAACCACGCATTTCGTTAATCAACGACCACAAAGCACCACCCTTAGTGCTGCCACAGACGAATTGTACAGTTTTGTGGGCACATATCCTCATGATAAGCGTATTTCTCCGTTTAGTAGGCTCCTGTCTACGAAACTGCAGTCACTCCTAGGTGAAATTCGACAAAAAGTTTAAACTTCGTGGCAGTATTTGAATAAACTTAGATACATGATATAATCTAAATGACAAATCGTGCCACAAAATTATGTCATATGCTCCTTCGCGTGACCTGTTTGGTGCAGCGCTTCAGCGTTTCTGGTTTCGGTGCTGCCAAGACAGAGCAGTACACTAACTTGTCCTCACCGTCAGCATTCTTACCTTGTAGTACTCCGAAAGTAACTGAAAGCCACGCGATGTTGGGAGCAAAGCTTGCTGCTACGAGGCCCGCAGAAGCCACGATCCCGCCAGCGAGGGTTATGCGGTAGATCGAAATTTTCTTTTGAACCACGCTGATGAGGAGGCCTGGAAGTGTAGTATATTACATATTTGTTGAAGTCTTGGAGGCTGAGAGCCGCCGTAGAGCGCAATTCACGCTTTTTAAAAGGTTTTTTTATTAGAACCTTTTCCAATGATGTTCGTATTCTTAAATGCTTATGTAAATTATAATTCTCGCTGTGCTGCAGTCAGGTGTTGTAAGTAATAAGGTGGCTTGCTTACAAATCGGTCGAAAGACATTTCTTATTAAACAGTCTTCTGCCTCTTTATAAAATGAACAAAAATATAGTTTAATCACTTGTTTACTGATTAGTTCATCGGTCGATTGATTGTTTGATTGTTTGATTGAGGAGTTCAAGGAGACACTTATTGTCCTTCATTTGGGGCAGTATTTGAGGGGGCTAGAGGACGTCAAACACCTTAGCAGCTATTACTTGGAGGGACAGTCATTAAAATATCCATTTCCATGTCAGATTTCAAATTTGTTTTGTATGGTGGACGTTGTTTGGTGTAACATCATTGTGCGTTGGAAGGATCTTACGAAGCCAAATTTAACATAGGCTAATTCAGAATTAGCACGTAACTATGTCATGTTACTGATACAAGACGCAAGAGCTACTGCCAGGCTCTTCATCGCCTCATTCCTTATTGATTAGCGAAAATAAGACACAAGGAAATAGACGAGCGAGATTGCGCAAGCGCTTCTTTGTGTGGAAGTTGTTTGTACATCGGAAGAAACACAGCGCGAAAGAAGTCAGTGCTGTGTGTGCGTCCCCCTTCCAGCAGCTGATGTGCACTGATTGCCCGTATTTTTATTGACAGATCCTCAGTTTAGTAATTACCCAGTGGATAAATTTTTCTCATTAAGCAGTTTGTTCTGATTTTAATTTTTTTCATGGTCACATAGCGGCATTGAACGATGTTACTAAAGTGTGCCTCACACAAACTTCAAAACATTTCGCAATTAATAATGGAGATAAGGGCTTTAGTGGCAAAGTGGCCTACACTATGTTTATATCGGTTCCGCAGTTCCACACAGGTCCACGAGTTGCTTGCAACCCACTCAACATCATCTGTTAAGCGCATGTAAAATTCCTTGAAGCGCCCACCTGCTGTAAGACAGCATTTCACTCCACTCCAAAGACCACACCACATTAATTTTCTAGATGTCAAAGGCATAACTTTCTCTGCCATACAGTGTAAGCTCCAAGTGTGCTAAGGACAAAACCTTCCACCCCGAATAACAGGGCGAAAAATAAGACAAAGCAGAGCAAAGTTTGAGGCAAGAACAAGAGGTGCAGGCACGCACAAAACGTTAAAGCACACTACGGCTGTCATATGAAGAAACATTCTTACCCACGCAACCACCAGATATGACGAGTGAGGTCTGAGGCCAGGCGGCTTGCTCACGACTGAGTTCATACTTTTGCATGAAGAGCACGTAAAGGAACCCATAGCTGGATGAGGCCATGCACGATAGGAAAGTGATTCCGGCTGCTGCCACAGGCACACCCCAGCACCTGTCCAAGTGCACGACGGGCCTCTGTCTGTCCGTGGTACTCCGCATATGTGAACTGTGCCTGTGGTGATAGCAAAAAGGGTTCAGCTGGACGGAATAGGACTTACAGCAAGATTGCACGCTGACAACCTTCACATAATCATGGTAACACTCATTCGACAGCAACGTACGTAAGCAAGCTGGTTTAAATTTAAGAAAAGCGTATGAAGCTGACACTAAAATCACCATATATTATTGTCTCTGTGGTCCACGCTAATTAGCAACGATTAAAAAATGCAGATTAGAGAAGTTCATGTGTGTAATGCTCATTTTCAGAGCGTGGTGTCCATGCACATCTTTTGAATATCACTAATGTTCTCGCTATTGTAACACTGCGATCGCTTCGTGTAAAAATGGAGGTTACTATTTTGTTTCTGACACTTTAATTGAAATATGTTTGGTTGATGTTTTTATATTTCTTTAAATTCCAAACGATTAAAGCCTGATACAATAAAGTTGAATAAGTTAAGTTCTGATTTCGCAAGAGTTGCATTCGCAGAGTATTATTACTTCAATAGATCATGAGTAATGCGCTTAAAGCGAGATATAGTTAACCCAACGATGTTCAGTCTGATTGCCTTGTAGGGATAAAAACACCGTAGAACAAAGCGAATGCAGTAAACAGGTATAATTTGCCTGTAACTGTTTGCGTCGCTTTTTATTCTTATGACAATGCCCAGACGCTGCCTGCGTCCCCTCGAGACGCCGCCTGCGTCGCCTCGAAAGACAGACGCAGGTAGCGTCTGCTATGAATAAAAAAAACGACTGCTCGCGCTGCACAAACGTTCACTGACCAACTCTTATGTGTAGGCACTGGATCGTGCGTATGCAAATCAGTCAAGACCGTCTTTACATGCCTTTCGCTTGACGTTGAAGGCAACTATTCTCGTTTCTTCCGTGAATAAAAAACTAAAGACGAAATAATTGTAAGGCATTCCCTAATAACGCAGCATTCACGCAATACCCCCCCCCCCCCCCCCCCACGCTGCAACGCAATAACTCTAGTTCCCCCTGTGGCAATATCCATTGAAAAACTGAAACTTCCACAGCTGTATCAGCGGAAGCGCGCGTTCAACTGTATTAGCTTTGAAGAACACGCATAATATCTATCACACTTACACAAACGCGCACACAACATCGTTCGTCCATTACTAAAACTCTCACTCAGACAGTGTTGCCAATTAGCGGAGCCGCTTTTTTCCTCTCTGATGTAAAAAAAAATTCCTAGATTTCCCTAGACTTTCACGGAGAGTGGTTTCTTGAAGACTATTTGTGTTTGTGCTGTAGAAAACAATTTCCAAGTTCACTCTAATGATATCATGGTGCATTCGTTTGGAAACATTCACTAAAGTACCATGCTGGAGATGAAAAAGTGTCGCAGTATAAATTGAAAAGCTTTAAACGACATTTTATTCCATGAAATTACAAAGCGGTCATCACATTAGGGGGGGGGGACATTTAGTTTGGCAGTATTTTATACAAATCACCAAGAAAGAAGTATTGCATATAGGCCAAAGAAGAGATAAATAATCGAAATAATATTTAGTAACACTGTTAGCGGTTGGATGCAAAAAACAAAAAGTTTGCACTTCGAATAGCATGCAAGTCAGGAAATTATAATAATAATAATAATAATAATAATAATAATATAATAATAATAATAATAATAATAATAATAATAATAATAATAATAATAATAATATTAAGAATAATGAGAATATAAAGCGCTGCACGTAAAATATTCCAGCAAGCAAGGTTTGAAAATTAGTTCTTTTGCAATAAATGTTATTCTGTATTTATTTTAAAATTGTGTTATTTTGCAACAACTCTGCAGAAAACGCTTGGTGGTATTCATATGAAACATGAAGTGGAGCACGCTCACATAACTCACAAGCAATGTCTTGAAAAACGAAGCTTTGTTAAGGTATCTGATACAGTATATATGTGAAGTAAAGTATTTTAACCATAAATGCGTATTATGCCAGGTGGTACTTCATCCTCTGCAACCTGCTGAATGGTTACGAAAATATACGTTTATTAGAATTGTTGACTGCTTATATTCGTTTCAAATATATCCTTGCAGTCTTCCACCACCCACTGTCTTTTCCAGGCTTCTCTTTTTCAGCTGTGCGAATAACCGCATACATGCAACCTACTGCTCTGGCCGGGCTTTTCACAGAAACCTTCGTGACCTTGGCGGAGCCACATGACTCCACAGGGCAGTTCACTAGCAACGTGACAGCGCTCGCAAAGGAAGAAAACTGATGAAAAACAACAAACCAAAGAAATAACGCCGCGTGTGAAAGGCGAGAAAATAGGAGGTTGATGTAAAGGAAAACATATACCTGGCGGGCTCGAGAGAGAGCACATTTAAATTTCAAGCATTTCTTAGCGAACTTCAGCAACTTTGAGCGTATCTATCCATCTAGCCACATACGACTTTTAGCTGTCCTGGCCGTTTCGATAATGATATTGATACCAAACTTGGTAAGGCTGTATGAAAAACAAATTTGTCTAGTCAAAACTTAACAATCATGACATAGATGTCATGAATGTCATAATTTAATTTCATGGCTCTTCACCTTTTGCGGTGGTTTCGTTCACATGACATGTTAAAAAACTGGTATGGTATGACACCATTGCATGGCGAACACAAGGAACGGAACCTAACATGAAAATCATGACATGCGTGGCATGTAACAACATGTCTACATGCCACGCTCATGATGTGCCCGCGGCCGTTTCGCTAGCGCCACATTTAGCAAATTTGGTATCACGGTACGTGAATGGATGACGAAGGTATGTGACTGGTGCGAGCATGATAATCATGAGAAGCGTGTCGTTGTAACAACATGACTACATGCCACGCTCATGATGCGCTCGTGGCCGCTTTGCTAGCTTCCGTTATATCAAATACAGTATTGACGTGAATGAATGACAAAGGTATGATACTTGTGTAAACATGATAAACATAAGATGCGCGGTCATGTAACAACATGACTACATGCTATGCTCTTGATGCGCTCACGGCCGTTTTGCCAGCTTGACATGTACTAAACTCGGTATTACACGACGCGAACGGACGACTTAGGTAAATGACACATACAAACATAATATTCACGACAGGCGTGTCATGTAACAACATGACTACATGCCACAATCATGATGCGCTGGCGGACGTTTCGCTAGCTTCACATATGCCAGATTTGGTGTTACGTGACGTCAATGGATGACGAAGGTATGTAACTGGTGCAAACATGGTAATCCTGAGATGCGTGTCATGTGAGAACATGACTACATGCCACAGCAAAGCACCAATACATTTCGACGTGACGCGGCGCGCCTGCTCGCCGGCATTCCCACGACAGGTGCCAGTCCTGCCATATACTTGCAGGCGCACGCCGCGCTGCGTTTGCTTTGACGCATGAGCGTTTCAGGGCATTCGGCGTACCTCCATCACGAAAATTGAGAGACGCAGTCTAGTCTGGGTAACGCGTAGGCATAGAGTAATGTTACTCTGTTGAATCGGCGCGAAGTGCAGCATGTCGCACCTGGCGTCAGACTATGGAGTGCTCGCGTTTTGCTAATGTAGCGTCGCTGTGCCCAGCGTGCGCGCGCATCAGCGCTACACTGGAGTATATTGCACCCTTCATGATGCGCTCGCGGCCATTTAGCTAGTTCCACATATAACAAATTTGGTGGTAAGTGACATCAATGGATGACAAAATAATGACTGGTGCAAACATGATAATCCCGGCACACGAGTCATGTAAGAACATGACAACAAACCACGCTCATAGCGTGCTCGCGGCCGTTTCGCTAGCTCCTCATATGCTAAATTTGGTATCACATGACATGAATAGATGAAGAAGGTGAACGGAACATCCAAACATGATAAATATAACATAGAATTCATGCACGGTATGGCTTACCTGCACCTCGTAAGGTTGTGCTGATTTTGAAGGGACGTATCAAGATTTCTTATTGATGCTTCGCATATCATCGATTCCCACTGTACGTAGGATCTGCCAATTTTTTCTTTTGTTTGAACCGGGATCCGGGCAATCGACGTCGAACATGGACAGCACAGGATAAAGCGCAATGGGGAGAGGAGAGCGCTGACACAGCGTTGGGGACGGAAACCGGCCCTGTCGCGTCAGGCACTGCGCCGTGCTCCCAACCGGGCTGCAGAAATTAGGTGTCTTCTTCCTCTTCTAACAACTACCACCACCACCTGTCACCCCCTTGAATCCCTCCGAACTGCTATTGGGCATGGTACAGCGCTTTTCGGTGAAAGTAGACGGAATGTGAAAGATAAAAAGTGGAAGAAGAAGAAAAAAAAAGGCAGATCCCACTTACATTTGAAATCAATGATATGCGAAGCACGAATGAGGAAGGTTGATATGCCACTTTCAGATCACCACAACGTTACGAGGTGGAGGTAAATTACGCCATACACGACTTCCGGGACGTGATTATCACGTTTGGATAGGTTGTTTACCTTCGTCATCTATTCACGTCATGTGATGCAAAATTTAGTATATGTGGAGCTAGCGAAACGGCCGCGAGCACGCCATGAGCGTGGTATGTTGTCATGTTCTTACATCACACGCGTCTCATGATTATTATGTTTGCACCCTTCAAATACCTTCGTCATCCATTGGCGTCACGTAACACCAAATTTGGTATATGGGGAGCCAGCAGAATGGCCTCGAGTGCACAATGAAGGGCCCAATATACTCCAACGTAACGTTGGCGCAAGCGCACGCTGGGCACAGCAACGCTACGTTGGCCAAACGCAAGAACTCTCAAGTCTGACGCCAAGCGCGGCCGACGTGACCAGCTTCCGACGGCACGGCCCGACGCATGCTGCATTTGACGCCAATGCGTTACTCAGACAGCACTGCGTCTGCCTCTTTTCGAGACGGAGGGACGCCAGACGCGCTGAAACGCGCATGCGTCAGAGCAACGCAGCGCACGCCTGCGAGTATATGACAGGACCGGCGCCTGGGGTGGCAACGCTGGCGTGACGCCACGAAACGAACGCCGGCGCGCATGCACGCCGGGTCACGTCGAAGTGTATTGGTGCCTTGACTGTGGCATGTAGTCATGTTTTCACATGACACGCATCTCATGATCATCATGTTTGCATGTCACATACCTTCGTCATCCATTGACGTCACGTAATACAAAATTTGGCATATGTGAAGCTAGCGAAACGGCCGCGAGCGCATCATGAGTGTGGCATGTAGTCATGTTAATACATGACACGCATGTCGTGATTATTATGTTTGGATGTGTGATCTACAGAAGTCGTTGGTTTGCGTCACGTAATACCGAATTTGGTATACGTGAAACTAGCGAAACGGCTGTGGGCGCATCATGAGTGGAGCATCAAGTCATGTTGTTACATGACACGCATCTCATGTTTATCATGTTTGCACCAGTCTCATAACTTCGTCATTTTTTCACGTCCAGTAATACCACGTTTCGCATAAGTGAAGCTAGCGAAACGGCTGCCAGCGCATCGTGATCTTGCATGTAGTCCTGTTGTTACATGACACGCATCTCTTGATTACCATATTTGTACCAGTCAGATACCTTCGTCATCCATTCACGTACCGTAATACCAAATTTGGGTTATGCGACGCTACCGAAATGGCCGAGAGCGCATCATGAGCATGGCATGTAGTCGTTTGGTTACATGACAAGCATGTCATTATTTTCATGTTAGGGTCAATAGCTTGTGTTCGCCATGCAATCACGTCATACCAGTTTTGCAACATGACATGTGAATGAAACTACCGCAAGAGCAGCAAGACCATGACATGTAAATCATAACCTTCATGGCATACATGTCATGATTATCATGTGACTAGTTAAATATGCTCGTCATATATTCATGTTATGCCATAGCAAGTTTGGTATCGATAACAATATCCAAACGGCCAGGAGAGCTAAATGTCGTAGGCGCGGCTAGATAGATAGATAGATAGATAGATAGATAGATAGATAGATAGATAGATAGATAGATAGATAGATAGATAGATAGATAGATAGATAGATAGATAGATAGATAGATAGATAGATAGATAGATAGATAGATAGATAGATAGATACGCTAAAGTCGCCGAAGTTCGCTAAGAAATGCTTCGCATTTAAAAGAGGTTGTGGGCGGGAGGTCCCTTTGTCGATCTGCTTGATACAATTGGAAGCGAAAAATTTCCCTAGACGGTGCCGAATTTTCGTTTTTCCTTAAGTACAAGCAAAATATTCTATATCTGGGGAAATTCCTCTAGAGTTGGCAGCACTGTACTCAAACCTCGGCTTGCCGCGCGCGCTGCACGAGTAATGTTGTTTGCTGGCAATATATAAGCACTCTATTTTAACTTTCCACGTAACTCTAGCCAGACCTCTCTTTTCGTGTAATTGAACAATAAACAATGATGAAGTAGGTGTAAATTTACGTCGGCCTGATACATGCTCTTTAACACACACATATTTTATCGTAACCCTGCCTAATATTGAATGCTTCTTGATTATAGCGAAACCTGATTATTAGTGGTGTTCTGTCGCATGGGCTGAATTTTCATTACCAGAACAGTGTATCTGTAAAATAAACTGCATTGCACACAACGCCCGAGCGGCCGTACATGAACACATCAACGGCTCAGTTACAGCAGCACAGCTGAAGAACCAAGGCACAGAACAGCTGCCGGGTTCTACCGTGAAGCCTCTTTCAGGAGTATGGCATCGCTATACTAGGAACTACCACTGGTCGTCACAAAATGCCTTATGCTCTGCAGCTTTCGTCGTCGCTAATTTTCACACACACAAAAATGAGTGGCTGCTATCCGCGCCGTTGAAGCTGCCGAGCGACCGACTTAAACGAACCAGACGGGTCGCAATCTTTATTGATGTTGATCGCAGTACATGGGCAGCTGTATCTTAGTTCTTTTTCTCCAGAATCCAGAATACACATTATTTTCAACAGATTTGTTGGGGGACCCCAGGCAAAAAGAGGTGCAAACAGCTTGACGGGACCTGGGGACCTACAGAGGACAGCACATGCAGCGGATTCTATACAGTTGTAAGCCTTGTCACGAAAATCAAACAGCATAATGCGAAGAAAATCTAAGTCACATACAAGGAACATCGGAGCACTGGTACAACATGGTGCACACAACATGAAAAAAATATATCAGCATCAAGTAATCACACACATCTGATTTGAACACATTGGAAGGGGAACTGAAATTTCTATGAGTTTTTAAGGAACTGTAGAGAGATGGTATGCAATACTATAGTCTAACTCTACCGTAGTTATGGTGTGTACGGGGTACTGGTGTTTGCCTGTTACGTATGCTTTAGTCATAAATAGTGTGTTCTTCATGTTTCGGAATCATGTTTTTATGCATATGGAGGGATAGTTTGTAATGGTGTAACTTGGAAGCTTTTAGCATATTATGTTTAATGAATAGGAGCGCTGTGGTTAGTAGGCTTGCGTGCCCGGCAAAATTTTCAAAAATCCCTAACACCTTCTTTTGTGTGCCTCTGCATCGTATCGGCGCTCGGCTTTGCATTGGTCGTCAGCCACATAGCGCAGTAGAAACAATTCAGGCAGTCATTCATTCCAGCAGCCTTCATTTTAAGTGGAACACAATTTTTACTTCGCCGGTGGCTGGTGCGAGCTTGTAGAGCTCGCCACGGTTGACAGCCAGAGCGAGCTCGTTACGCCGCGAGCTCGATGTGACCGACGTACTGAGGTCTTAATTGCAGCTCGTCAACTACCGGTGATACTTTGAGAAGCCACCATCGCCAGTATTCGAGGCGAGTGCTTCGCCAGCGCAGCTTTCGAGTGGCGCCGGCCAGCTTGCTGCCGAGGTCTAGCGAAGCCTACTTCGTATCGCCTTGAAGATTTAGATAATGAAACTATAGAAGAACGTACTGATGATCTGAACAGCTTACTTTTGTTACCAATGAAATTACCTTTCTCAATTCTTCGTAACTCGGCAATTTGAAGTGAGGTATGAGGTATTCGCGGCGTTTCGCGGTGATGAATTACCGATGTCCAGTGCGCTTCAGCGGTGCGAACGTTCACACTAAACACCAATCGGTAATTGTGAATTCTGGCTGCACTAAAAATTTTGTTGTATGTCACACGCACACACACACACACACACACACACATGCCAACACACACTCGCACACACACACGCGCCCACGCACACACACACGCCCACGCACGCACACACACACACAAACACACGAACGCACGCACGCACACTTGTACACGTTACAATCAAGCAAAAATGGTTTTGAAAACTCTCATAAAGATTTCCTAGCCACGTAACCTGAAACTCCGTGGGAAGTTGAACAAGGTCATGTCGTTTATAAACTCCATCATTAGCAAGAGCGTTTTACGACACGTGCCATGTTCACTCCGCTACCAGAAAATAAAAACTACACAGTAAAAACTTTTACAGCCAAAAGGGTGTAAAGAGGGTGCTTTTACGAGAAAGCACCCTTTGCAACACCCTTTAACACCCATAAATGATCGATTGAAAAAAAAGCACCCATTTGTTTGGGTGCTTGCCTCGATAGCACCCTAAAATAGGCTTTAGGGGTGCTTTTGTGCCTGAGAAGGGTGTAGGTGACGATTCATCAGATGGAATATGCAGCATAAGAAGAACACACAATTATAATATTTGGGATTTTACGTCTCAAAAACCTCGATATGATTATGAGGGTCGTCGTAGTGGAAAGCTCTAGAGATTTTGACCATTTGGTGTTCTTTAATAGGTGCTGCTATCGCACAGTGCACAGGCTTCTACCTTTTCGCCTCCATCTGAATTCGACTGCCACGACCGGCATCGAACCCGCGACCTTCGGATTGGCGGCCGAGCTGCGTAGCTACTGCACGAATATGTGGACCTTGCGGTAAATGACGGCCTAGACTTAGAATGTGGGAAGGTGCTCTTCGAATACAGCAGAATGCCAGCAGAAGCAAATCGCGTTTCATCTATAATGGCAATTAACTGCAATCCACGTTACGAAAACTCACCTTAGCGTTAGTTAAAAGCTACATGTTTGCTGTGGATTATATACAGGAACATAATGTTCGCCCGAGTATGGGTGTGTGTGCGCGTGAGCCGGCACATGCGTTCGCGTGTAAGCGCGATTGTGTGTACACCCGTGCATGTGTGCGTGCGCGTGTATGTGCGAGTCCGTGCTTGTGTTAAGCGTGCCTGTGCACATGTGTACGCCCATGCATGCGTGCGTTTACGGTCGCGTGTGTGTGTTGCTGTATGTGTGTGTACGTGTATGTGTGTGCGCCTGTGTATAAATATGCGTGTGTATCAGCCCGTGCACCCTCGAATTACGTGTGTGTGTGTGTGTGTGTGTGTGTGTGCGTGCGTGCGGGGGGGGGGGGGGGCACTGCTTCTTAGTGTTTAAGGTCCCACACCTGTTCAGACTGGGATTCTATATGGGAGGTGGCTTAGGAAATGGCGGTGGTCAACGCACTGTACACGGACTATTCAGTACATGGAAAACAGCTGCACATTTTCGTACCTCATCATTGCTTACGAACTTGCTGTGGTAGCTGATTAGGTTCGCTGAGGCGCTTCTACGCTCGAAAACGTGGATTATGACCAATTCACACGGAAAGCTGTCACTGCATTATGCACAACCATCGTTTATATAAACAACGTTTAACAAGAACGTGCCCTGCCTTTGCTACAGGTGCTTAGCTAGCTCATTGGGCAACCATATGGAATTATGTGCTGATCATGTGGTCAGCAAAAAGTTTGTTATAACAACCTCGGCACGTTTTGTGGTGCGTGACAATCCTTCTAAACATCCGCGACTGTGGATTAATTTGTTCCTGCTTTGACTACGCATTCAGTGTTTGCAGCACCATACGCGGAATCGCCAGACACAGACAATGCGAAAAGGAATTCCTCTGGAAAAAGGTGTAGCGATGCTCTCCCGCTAATGCCACCGAGGACGAAATAATTATTGTTTCTGGCCATTCCATGGTGCACTTTGTTTTCCGCAAGTTTTGCTTCACTATTTTTCGCCCACTGCAATCGCATTCCGTCAAAATACTCAAAGAACCCGAGGCTCGTAAATAACCTGCGTCGCTGCGCGACTGGCTGGAAGGAGAGTTACCGTTTACAAGGAGTCATTCCGCGTCGAACGGCCGTCCGCCGTATGAGCCATAGCGTTTGCCTTTCGGCGCCGTCTTGGCGGGTTTCCCGCTCCTTCCCCCCCGCTCACCCCGGCCAGCGTTGCTCCCACAACGGCGGCGTAGATAAGCGAATAGTTGCGTCACCGAACACCTGCGTCGACAGCTGCGGCGCCGCCGCCAGTGCCTCCTCCTTCTCTCTCTCTCAACGTTGCTCTCTCTGTCTCATCGTCTTTCAAATGTGTTGCGTTAGTCTGGGGACTTGGTCGCTGTGTGCGTTCTAGTGAACAGGCACATATTCAATGGTGGTCACGCATGACACCGTGTTCAAAGTGACGCTCGGATTAAGGAATATTCATGGAGTGGCGGACACGGACAACGTGGGCCTGTTAACGGTGAGTGCACTGTTTTCGTTGGTAGTAATCATACAGCGCTAGCTGGGCGCCTGCAGCAGCTCTGCCGAAGTAGGCTGCCAGCCATTTACAACAGCATGCGTTCGCGGGTGTGTTGCAGATGCCCGATTAAACGTGTGACTTAACGAGTTCACACTGCTATGCGCGATGTTGTGTAAGTGCCTGCATCACTCATACAGTGAGTGATGTGATCACTTAACAAGGGCGGGATTAGTTGCTGATCGCACATTGTCTCTACACTGCATAAAGTGATTGATATTGTTTTAAGATCTGCTTTGGGCTACATTGTAATAACATTTCTAATAATACTCCAATGTGCAACGTGCTTCTGTAGGTGTAAGCGTAAAAAAAGAAAGAAAAAGGTACAGAGGCGCACTGTACGAAATGGCTTTTTTTTTGCTTAAAGACGGTATAGTTGGAGGTGCTGATATTCCGCGATGCTCCCACCACGTGCGCCTTGGTCTTATAAGCTATGACAAGTGTCACCAGCAACAGGGAAAGATCTAGCAGACTTCAGAAGGCGCGTTGTTGTGGCCATCGCCGTGCGTTGTTTTCCCTCGTTTCTGTTTGCTGTTTTCGTGCTTTGCCTTCATCTGCGATAACGTTCGGCGTTATAACAGAATCGAGAGAGTATGCGTGACTGTGGGAGCTATGTGCGGTAGCTCTAGCATAAGCCATGGCTGCTGCAACGTAGACGGCGTCTGCACGCGTTGGTGTCGTTCGAGCGCTCCTACTTGCTTGATTGTGTTTAACTGAGTATTTAGGCACGGGTTGCGTTTGTAAATCTCGTGGTCAATAATCACGAATAGCGTGCCCCTGATTGCCATCAGAGGATGGGCTTGGTTGTCGAAATATGCCAGACGCTTTTTCTGAAAGCAAGCTTTGAAAAAAAATTTTTAAAGATATACTTTCATACGTGCTAGGCAGTGCCTATTGCAGGCCCGCAACTCTCTAAAAACTGGACGATCTATCACATCTTTTATCAAATTACAATGAATTAAGATGATTGAATTATAGATGACGAATTTCTGTGCTAGATTAGGTGCACAAAACACATGTTCACAGCCCTACGTCTAGAAAGCAGGCAAATAGGAAGCACAGCGTCAAATTTGGATTAGATTCCATTGACGGAACGTCTTGTGAGGGTAGAAAGAACGAGAAAATTGTTCAATTTTGATGCCCTTATAGAGGCAGTCGGAATTGCACTGATTGGTGACTTGTAACAATTTCTCAGATTGTTAGAGGCTTGATTAAAGTCAGTAAATCTGTTACTTTTTTTTGCAGACCTCTTCGCTAGTGCCACGCCCAAGATCATTTGTTCTCATGTAAAAGAGAAAGCAGAGATATCTTCACTGTTTGTACATGAAGAGGTAAGTTTCTTGTGCGTTTTGATTATTGCTACATGTTCTGAACGTTGTACTTTAAGAATTGTTTTTCACACTGGCTCACTACCCTAGAAGGAATTTGATTCTTAGGTGAGTTCAGGCTTTCGTAAGTGCCATTTTTGAGCTGTAGTCTTACACTTCACCTCATTTCGGGAATTTGCTGTATGCTGGAAAACTCTTATCTTTATCATACGAAATTATTGGAATGTATAGGTTGTATACTTCGAGTTCAGTGTAATGTCGATTACACGCCATTTCGAAAAATACACACTACACATTCTTTATATATGGTGCTGCCAGAACAGCACGAACATCCTTTTATGAGAAGTCATATTTGCTCTTATTACAGGATGGGAGGGTGCCGCTGACGTCCTGCGTAGTCTACCCCGGCCCCAGCCTAGAGCAAGCCTACTTCCTAAACCTCCACATGGATAACCGAAAAATCTTCTGTGTCAGTAATTACGAAGAAGGAGTGACAGCACTTTTTTTATTTTTTTTTATTTTCAACATTGTCTACAGCCGCAAGGCCTTTAACAACCGCCGTGATTGAGCGGCTTTTTCTCGGCGTGAGTTTGGAGTTTATCAAAGAAGTTGTTCAGGCAGTACGACGCTGAAAATTTTAGTGTCACAATGCCTGAACAACTTTTTCTAGTGTGGTCATGGTAGATGAACAAATATTGTTATTTGTGTAAGTTATTTTGCTTAAATATTGCTGGACCATTCCATGCCAAACGTCCCAGCCACTTTGGCGAGCATCTGAATTGTATTTGAAAAAAAAAATGTGCTGACTTACTGCGTCGAAAACAGTGAACTGCTAGAATATTTCAGCGAGAAAAAAAAGTTTTGTTCATGTGGCTGGCTTATAACTTCCAGGAATATTGCCCGTCTGTGTGCTGTTAGTGGAAAATTTCGTTTTAAAACTACCACTTATTTTTTCTAAAGCGAATTCGGTCTACCTGTTAAGTAAATGTGCTTCTGTAAGGTATTTCAAGCTCAATAATAATAGTGCAATTTTTTAGCCACATTCGCTTCCAAGAATAAAGCCAAAATGTGTTATGTTCGCATTTTTATTGCAATATTGCACTTTGTATGAATATCTGAGCAGTGAATACTTACTCCACAGAAGGCATACTTTGAGGAAAAAATATCTTTATACCTCTCAAGCTGCTGAAATATACGAGAAAATATCACGAATTTCACAAAATCGTGATTTTTGTCCGTATTGAGATGCAATTTGCTCCATGTTGTGATACAATGAAAACTCATCATTATACCTAAACTGTAAGAAAAAGAAATTCTTTCTGTAATAGAAATCTTATCGCAAAAAGGACAGGAAAGAGCGCTGTCAACTGAATTTCATTGAAGGTACTACGAGCGTTTTTATACTGAGCACAAGACCAGGGCTCATCTGCAACAACACATGTGTGACCATGACAAAATAATTTTAACCGAGAAAAGAATACTCTTTTTCAGAAAAGATAAGTGAAGGTATACTGATGCATTGATCCTTGGCCTTCCTGATAAAGAGTTCTAAAATCTCTCATTTTTCTGCTTGGTTTTTTTTTTCAAAAACCGTGTTTTATGAAACCTAGGACTACACTTACATTCTTTATGGTGTACGGCCATGAGACTACTATAGCCCTTCTTAACATTTAAAGCATGCTGTCTTGCTTGATCATTGAAGCATTGCCCAGTTTGTCCTACGTTTACTTTTCCACGTGTTAGCGGTATCTCATACACATTAGATTGGCATTCAGTAAACCTATTCTAGTGACGAATGGTGCAAGATTGACTATTCCTGTTGCTGTAAGTACATGCACTTTTGAAAGCTTGCAAGGGGTGGAAAACAACAATGTCAGTACCGTGTGACATGCAAAGGTGATTGGTCATTCTCTTTTTCTTTTGGTCCTGTTTCCTTTAACTTTACCTTCTGCAGGAGGGTTTCGCAAACAAGTGTGATGATGCTGTTGGGGTATTGGCTGGTGCTATCAGCCCAGGAGTGCTAAGAATGTTCTGCCTTTTGATAGTGGGCATTCAAAATTAGTAGAAAGAAGAATTGATACCACATGTATTCAGCCACCCTTCAGAAGTCATGTTAGCACAAGGGTGAGGTCAGGCATAAAAACCAGATTAAAAGACTAAAAGATGCTGGGTATCCCAACAGAATCATCACACCCGTTTGCGAAACTCTCCTGCAGAAAGTAAAGTTAAAGAAGACAGGACCAACAAAAAACAATGATCAAAACCTTTGCATGTTAAACCACATCCCGTGTCTCACACTTGAAAAAATAGCCAGCAGATATGATATTAGCGTGTTGTTTTCCACCCCTTGCAAGCTTTCAAAAGTGTGTGTACTAAACAGCAACAGGAATAGTCAATCTTGCCCCATTCGTCACGAGAATAGGTTTACTTCATGCCAATTTAACGTTTGTAGAAGTATTTGTTATCAGGTAAACCAATGATCAGTGCATCACTACACGTTCACTTATCCTTTCCGAGATGGAGTATTCTTTTCACAGTTAAGATTATTTTGTAGTGCTCACACGTGTCGTCGCGTATGAACACGGTTCTTGTACTGCGTATAAAAGCGCTCGTAGCACATTCATTAAATTCAGTTGACAGTCGGTGCTCTTTCCTGTCCTTTCTGTCTCTTCCTAAAGTTGTCGTGCTGTGACTAGCACACAACCACGATGAACCAACTCTCCCAATTTAAGCTCTTGTTACGTAACACGTAGACCGAGTTTCGTATGGAAAGAAGGAGCAGTGCTTTTAAAATAAAATTTTTCACATACAACACCTAGACGGCATTCCAGGAAGTTCAGATGGCAGCCACGTGACCAAATATTTTTCCTCTCCTAAATATTCCACAAGTTCACTATTTTCAATGCAGCACGAGTTTTTCGAATACACTTGAGATGGTTGCCAAAATGGCTGGGACATTTGGCATAAAGTGACCCAGCTGTGTCATTACCCATAATTAGGCATTGCCTCTTTTGTTTTTTGTGTGTCCTGACTCAGTTTTGTGTTCGTTTTTAGCTTATTGTGTTTCTGATTATTGTATTAGTTTCTTAAGTATTCGCTTAAGGTATATGTGCGAAAACTCGTATATGTTTGCATGTACATTTTTTCTCATAACGAATTGTTATACATCCAGGAATACAAAGCTTAAACCACTGTGATTGTATACATTTGAAAACACTATCCATATATATTTTTGTGTGCATCACTTCTTGGGAACGATTGTGTACATGAAGGCGTATATAGTGAAATCACAGTGATTGTATATATTTGAAAGAATCATAAGTATATATTTGCCTGTATTTTATTCCTATTAACCGATTGTGTACATGAAGGAGTATTAAACTGGAAACCACTGGGATTGTAGATACTTGAAAGAATTATAGGGATATATTAGCGTGTATTTCATTTGTAGTCTCTATGTACTTGAAGCAGTATACTAAACTGAAACCAGTGTAATTGTATGTTGCAAAGAATTGTCAATAAAGTGAAACTGAAAAAATATAATAAACATTTGAGGTGTTGCATGTGTAGTGTACGTATACGTGAATGTATATCTGGTGAAAAAGTTGTGTGGCAGAAGAAAAGTTTATGTTTTATTTGCCTATTAAATAAACGCCATATGCAAGAGCAGCAAGGCTTCATTTTCTGTAACGCGCATTATGCATATACTGTGAAGTATATATAGATCCAGCACAAGTTCATACCCGATTGTACGCATTTATATTTTTGCCCACACGCAATGAATGGAGCTCGACAGGTAGCGCACCATCGATAATCAGGACAACTTTCTTCAAGTAGTGTGTAATCAGTGCATGCTGGTATCTATTAGTGCAGTCTAAAGAATACTGCCACCCCTGCCATAGGCACTCAACACCTTTGTGCACCCTTCTCGCACCCTCCTCAGAGAGTGCTAAAAAGTGATGGACATCGAAGGCACCCTTCCTTAAGGGTGTTTTTGTAACACCCTACAGTGTTTTACATGTACACCCTATTCTAAGGGTGCATGGTAAAGCACCCTTTTTGGAAGGTGCTGAATTAACACCCTTAGGGTGTCGTCCACGGGACAAGCTCATTTACACCCTTCTGGGTGTAAAAAATTTTACTGTGTAGGGCATGAGAATTTTGGGGTCGCATAAGCTGGAAAAACTCCCATCTCGACAAACGTTTGCGTATAGCGAGTGCATTTTGTATATCGAAGAAGAGAGATTCAGATTTAGTGCCGAATTCGCGCGCTACCGGATTTGATTTCATTTCTCTTGAATAATATGCTAGATTCTTTGCTGTCAGAATTTATGTTAGGTCCCGCTGTGGTGGTCTAGAGGCTCAAGTACTCGGCTGCTGACCTGCAGGTCACGGGTCAAATCCTGGCTGTAGCGGCTGCGTACTCGATGAAGGCGAAAATGCGGTATAGGCCCGTGTGCTCAGATTTGGGTGCACGAAAGAACGCCAGGTAGTCGAAACTTCCGGAGGCCTCCACTACGATGTCTCTCGTAATAACGTGATACTTTTGTAACTTTAAATCACACATGTCAACTAGAATTTCTGTTAGAATAAAACTGATGTTATTGCCATTACAAACAAAGTTATTTTTGTTCTCTTTCTTCCTCTAGTACTGAGCCATCCTGATAGTGGTTACCAAAACAGGAATTACTTATAAATGTCTTGACATTGGGATGCCTCGCCACCACACAAATATTGTGCTTTCCTTGAAGTCGTCTTAAACTTTTACTATTCGCCACCTGCTTGCAAAATTACATGAAGGAGCAAGAGTTAATTGTCAGGTTCGGCATTGTTGACAGCGAAAATATATGCCATCCCAGTAATCGAGAAGCAAGACTTAATCAAAGAGTAGCGGCGTTGATAGGAGCGAACCTTCATATTGTCCCAGTAGGCTGGAGAAGCGACTAATGATATTTTCGTGATCTATATATTTATAGGTTGACAAGTATTCAGCTATTTATTATTATCAAAATGTTTATGAGGCATGTAGGCATCTTCAAACACACCTCAATGCGCTAATCGCATTAGCGCGCTAATTGCTTGAATTTTTTTGTGAAGAAAGAAATCCCACTGTGTCTGGAAAATAACACACGACGACGCCAACTACCCTACCACCCACAAAAGAAAACATTGCATTTATATAGGAATACTTCGAACGAGGCCCGTAGACAGGACTTTTTTCCGGGAGGGGGGGGGGGGGAGGAGCACTAGCTGAAGACCTCGACTATTTAGAGACGCATTTTTTTAGAAGCGAAGCTTCTTTAGGCGCGTTTACACTAGAGAGACACGTAGCCGATTTTGGTCTGCGGGCTGTTTTTTAGGAGTTTCTTTTCTTTTGTCGCTGACCTATGTACACTGCAAATACATAAACAGTCCCCGGGTGGTCTCTCGAGGACCCCGCTCGTGCCCTGTCTTGCTCACAGTATTTCGTTGGCCGATTCTGCAGTCCGATTGGAGGCACATACAGTGAAACCGACTAGACTCGCGTACCTGCACATCATTTTCAGCCATGCTCCTCACTCTGCCATTGCCCCTTTCCGGCTAACCAGCGCAGCCCCCGCCATGATTCATGGTAACGAGGGATGGGGTTGGGGCACACAATAGGGAAGCGAAGAAAAGACCTCCATTGGGTGCTCGAGCGGCCTATTCAGACGCCGTGGAATCCTCGGAGATGACATTGTTAACTCCCCCATGATAGCCCACTTCGTGGTCGTTTGAAGCAAAGACATGGGGAAAATTTTCACTCAGCCACCGATCTGCCGAAGACACGCCGACAATCAGTCTGCCGATGCGTTTTGCTGGTGTTTACGGTCTTTCATTATGTTACACTACGATGAAATGCTGTCTTTTGAAATGTCGTCATGTTCGTCAGCCTCGTGTCACCATGGGGTCTTGCGCAATCGTCGGCGGGTGACTCGTTGGCCGATGGTTTGCATCTGCCTCGTGTTTTCGACGGGCTCGTGTCAGTGTCGTGTTGCTCTAAATAGTGTAAACGCGCCTTTACGGTTTAGGACAATCTCACGTCCTTCCGGCTGCGAAGTAAGCCCAGTATATAGACAGACAGACAGACAGACAGACAGACAGACAGACAGACAGACAGACAGACAGACAGACAGACAGACAGACAGACAGACAGACAGACAGACAGACAGACAGACAGACAGACAGACAGACGAATGGACGGCCCCTTCGCCCGACTCATCATCATGCACTCCATAAATATGCTGTGATTTTTTCATCGCATTTTTTCGGGCAGAACACCCTACTCCAACACAACTTCAGGGAGGGGGGCACTACCCTCTCTCCTGGCTACGGTCGTGCGTCAAGCAGTCGCTTGGCCTGGTGTCAGCTGCCAGAGCCAGCATTACGCTCTTAGCAACGGTGAAGGACGATTGCCAACAACTTACCTCTGAGTATCTCAGGGGTTCTTTTGACTCAATTGCACGCCGCTATCATTCATGTCTCAAGATCAAGTGTCCGCACTGATAAAGCGGTCGTGGTGCTCGTCTGTTTACAGCCCTATTCTGTAAGACCATCACCTCCTCTCTAAAAATGCCTGAGACTTGAGCCGAAAAGCTGGTTCCCGGCCCTCTCCGGTTTTCTCCTCCTCCGCTGCTCAAAAAGTGTCGGCGTTAAGCACTTGCTGTGGCGGCCGCTAAACATTGCCGCCTCTGAGATTAAAGCAGTGTCTACTGCCGTCTCGGAGGCATCACGACGTGTTTTTCTGATGGTGTCACTTCTGAGTCGAGCAGAAGTATGAATGGATGGATGGATGGATGGATGGATGTATCCCGCTGTGCCCTTTAGATCGGGCGGTGGCTTCCGCCACCTAGCCATAAAGTTAAGTACTATCATTGTGTGTTTAAGGATAGAATTTCACTCGCGCCCCAATTGTAGCCACCAGTCAGTTAGCCTCCTCCTGGTTGTTTATACCCGTTTAAAGTCTATTTCGCCTTCACTGTCCCTAAACCCCAATGCTTTGAAAATTTCGGCGCCATTATCTTCGACTATTGGGTGAAGCCCTTTACAGAACATTATCAAATGTTCAGCCGTTTCCTCCTTCTCTCCACGTTCACTACCTACCGTAACTGTGCCTTTGTATTTTGTTCGGTACGTCTTGGTCCGCAATACTCCCGTTCTAGCCTCGACGAGCAGAGAACTACCCCGAGAATTATCGTGGACCTTTTTCCTTGCAATTTCTTGCTTAAATGTTCGGTAGAGCTCCAGAAATGGTTTCGTAAGCATTCCTACTTTCCACGTGTCCCTCTCTGTTTCATTCTCCTTCTTCTTAACCGATGTTTCCTTTTGGCTTGGTATTCTGCTGTTGTCTAAATACTTGCTTGAATTTTTTAGTTTGTTTTCTTCATTTAGTATTGCCATTATTCCTGTAGAAGTAATTGAAAGCTTTTTTAGCCCAACGTTGCTCTCCCATTTTTCTCAATCGCTTCTCCAATTCTATCTTGCTCCTAGCTTCCCTGCACTCAAACGATGTCCATCCCATGTCTCCCTGTACCCTCGATATGAGGCATTCCCGTGTGCTCCCTAAGCAAGTCTACCTATGCCACGTTGTTTAATTTCCAATCATACTTGAACTTCTGATTTCATGCACAAGAGTGCGTTGCCGAACGTCAAACCCGGAACCATGACACCTTTCCAAATCCCTCTCACAACGTCATATAAACGTCAT
Organism: Rhipicephalus microplus; assembly: GCF_013339725.1. NCBI lineage: Eukaryota > Metazoa > Arthropoda > Arachnida > Ixodida > Ixodidae > Rhipicephalus > Rhipicephalus microplus. Next base: position 105,024,807 of record NC_051165.1, read on the forward strand.
AGTAGTGTCGGCTACGAGCGCTCCTTGTGGAGAAAGCACTGAACCACAAGAAACCTCCCATCCCCATCGGAAAGCGTGCGATGTCGCAGGCGTCTATTTGCAGGAGCCGTTGGTAAGACTAAAAAAGACAAAACTAATCGGCCGAGGGGGAGGGGATGTCAGACACGGCGATCCACGTTTTTTTTTTTTTGTGACTTCATAGTGCATACGTTTGGGAACACTGCATCCTTGTGCGCACTGCAGGTATGCTAAGCGACACTTTTCACGGAGCTTTTCTATCAGCTGGAAAAAAAAGTTGAGCACGTAATGAATATGCTGTGGAAAATAGCACAGTTAGGCGTGAAGTAAAAGATGCATACTAAGGCCTTTTTGACCTTTTGTTAATTAGTTGATTACTAGTCGAGTTGCAGATGTGATCGTGGGTATTTATATAAACGTCGCTAAGAAAAAAAATCCTGGTCACTAGTTCAGTCTAAGAAAGAGAAAACAGACAACCATCCGTTCGCAGCAAGAAGCGACAAGACATTCCGTACGCATATCTCACAAGGAAAGCTTCTTAATTGCCAAAAAATTCACGCTGGTTCGGGGTTTGAACCCGAGACCTACGCCTTTCAGGGGCGGTCACTCTAGCAATTGAGCTAAGCAGGAAGCTAGCTATTTGCAGCATGAGGGCGAATTCAGCGACAACTCGAAGCACAATGAGACAAGTAATGCAAACGAGTTCTGCGAAAACCCGCAAGGGGACGGAAGGGCATCATTTGTGTCGGGCTTCGAGTCGCTAGTGAATTTGCCCTCGTGCTGCCAATTGCTGGCTTCCTGGTTAGCTCAATAGCAAGAGAAACCGCCCCGGAAGACGTGGTCCCCGTGTTCGAACAACGGGAAAGAACGAAGCAACCAAGAATGTTTCTTTTTCAGAAATTCACTGGGGTTTCCTTGTGGCTTCATGCTACAAGCGAATGGTTCTCTAGTTTTTCTTTGTTAATCCTTCCACCCACTTGCGTGTTCCCGCGGAACTCATTTTCATTGGTTCCTTGTAGAAGCTACTACGTTTGCCTTCAGTAGCCCCATTTGACATTTTAAATACTTGCAGCGTAATGATTATAACGTCTTGCATGAAAGTTTGCTAAGCAACAAATGCAAGGTTGAAAAGCAACATCACACTTCTTAACATGGAAAACCTGCATACAGCGAAACAATTACGCGCGCACATAAGCACCTTATCGCTTACCGTAAACACGGAGACGATCGTCCGACTTGCAGCAGCAGCCCGCACGACCAAAACCGGCACTGACAATGACATCCTAACGCACAACAGCTTTGCGTGTTTGCTTATCGCTGCTCAATATCGGTCACCTGTTACCGGACGCCTGGCTTCAGTTATGCACTGAAGAACGAATGCTCAGCTCTACATCCGTTGTTATACGTCTCTGAATATGCGGGCTTCTGCTCTTTTAATATCTGTGGTCAGCCCATTCTCTTACCAGTGAGGAAGCCACTTATCTGAGTATGGCGTAATACAGCAGCGGGAACATACACCCATATGCAGGGTGTCCCACATAATTTGAGCCAAGAATTTGAAAATGAAAGACACTTCAGTGGCGAATTGAACCAAACCCGTACTACTCGCACTAGCCTGTAGGTACAAAGGCTATTTTTTATTTCTTCCTATACTAATAATTAGTAACTTTTAATTACCTTTTTTTTAAATTATGGGCTGGAAACCCCAAATATGAACACTGAGATGTAGAGCACTTTCAGAAACCACGGACTAAATTGCTTCCTGCACGATACCTCTCACCCTTTTATTTTTTTTCAGCGTTGTAAAGAAAGCCTATAGCAGCACTACAGTTGTGTTCTCGTGGTCCATCACACGGTTTCTTTTCACGTTTCCCGGGCTTTCTTTACAACGTGAAAAAAAATAACAGCGCGAGACGTATCATACAGGAAACAATTTAGTCGGTGGTTTGGATTGATATGTGGGGTTTAACGTCCCAAAACCACTATATGATTATGAGAGACGCCGTAGTGGAGGGCTCCGGAAATTTAGACCACCTGGGGTTCTTTACCGTGCACCCAAATCTGAGTACACGGGCCTACAACATTTCCGCCTCCATCGGAAATGCAGCCGCCGCAGCCGGGATTTGAACCCGTGACCTGCGGGTCAGCAGCCGAGTACCTTAGCCACTAGACCACCGCGGCGGGGCAGTCGGTGGTTTCTGAAAGTACTCTACATCTCAGTGTTTATATTTTGAGTTTCCAGCCCATAATTAAAAAATGGTAATTAAAAATTATTATTTAATTAGTACGGGGAGAAATAAAAAAATAGCCTGCGTACCTACAGGCTAGTGCGAGTAGTATACATTTGGCTCAACTACCCTCCTAAGTGCCTTTCACTTTCAAATTCTTGACTCAAGTTGCGTGAGACATCTTGTGCAAGAGAAGGTTATTCGAGTCTGGAACAGTGGTAACACCTCCCTCATGGAGGCCCTTTTAAGGGCTGAAATAGCGGCATATCTACAAAGGTGTTATCAGGTGTTGAGCCCGTTGCCGAGTCGGGAATAGATATTACCTGAAAATGAGGACGATGTAAAAAAAGCACACATTGAACCCATGAAGGCCGGTTCGATATTTCATAATGCAGGTGTCTATTCAACCACATTGTAAGTACTATTATACTCATCCGCTAAAAGGGAAGTGCCAAAGAAAGGCTTTCTTGAAATGCGATGAGTGTGACAGCAGAGTGGGGCAGACCCCTTCTTGCTTTGAAACATGCTTGATCAATGCGTGCTTTTTATGACATAAGAGAGTAGTGAAAATTCTCGGACAGATCACAATGATTTCCAAATTTAGTGGTTTCTAAGGGCCTTGAACACGTCTGGTGGATGTCGCGAATACAACGGTACAGTCTGGCGCGATTTGAGAGTTATCGCGGAAGCTGCGACTCGCCTAGCGCCATCAAATAATATTTTACCAAGTCTTACCCCATTTGTAAGACTCCGCAGTGAATAGGAAAGACACAAGCACAAGAAGGCTCAGTGTGAACTGAAGTACTGTGCTAAAAAAAATGTTCAGAACTTTGCCATGTAGTCAGAGATAGAGCTGACCGATAACTATAACGGTGTATAGCGAAGACTCGCTGGTACTTAAGGCCACCATCAACGCTGAAAGGCCAGTGAATACAGGAGCACAACAAAGAGGCAAATGATCTATTGGTGCATAAAATATCCGAATATCTCACCGGTACGTTTCTCATTTAGCAAGGTTTCCTTGACTACGAAGATTACAGAGCCATACCTCGTAATCTATTAGCTTGTCCTTAAAATTGGTGTCGTAATTACGTCGTTGCATTGTAATGGCAATTGCTGGCACAGTTTGTAGTAGTAGTAATTTTCCCGTAAAAGTACTGAATGATTTCCCTAACTTCCAATCATCAATAGAGTTTGCGATGAAAACTTTACTGGCAATCTCTTTATCGAAACGCCCATTCAAGAACGGAGCTTTGTGATCACGTATGATGCGTGATGTATCCGCCTTATCGCCCTGAATTACTAACGATGCCTGCTGCGACTAGTAGTAGAAAAATTAAAGAGCTATGCCACCCGACTGTCTTATTCCCACTGCTAAGCAGGGACTCGGTTATAATGAACTAGCGTCCTAGACCCGTTCTTCACTGAAAGAAGTCTTCGAAGAAGCATGCTTCGTAAAGCAATGTCTCCGTTTAGTCACGGGGCATGCCACCAGGACCGTAAGAAGTACCGCTACGACAAGGTTGAGTCCAGCAAGCATGTAGTAGAGCGTGTCATAAGAGCCATGCTTGTCTCTGAAGTAACCTGGAATGAAAACAAAGTAACACCACTTGTGAAAGAACATGGTTCTCCTCCATTTCGAAGGGAAAAGCGAGCAGCAACGAGTACACTGCACCTCGCGGTAAACACAAACTCAATTAGAGGGAGAGAAAGAATAGTGCTCCAAGCAAGAATTCACGAGTCAAACCACATGCAATGTATGCCCCTAAGCAGAAATTCCTTGGAGAAACCACTTGCAATGTACGTTGATATTAAAGCAATGTACGTTGATAGAGACGTTGATAGTAACTTCTAATTACTGAGGTGACATGAAATAGTAACATTTGATGTGAACTAAAAACACTGAGATGAAGAGAAGGGGGTCATTAGAAGAGGTATCTACAAACCAATAAAGAACCAAAGAGCTGGGGCTCCTATCGACTAAGCAGGGTGCCAGGTAAGCACTAAGGGCGCTCAGCGGCATTGCCGTTACCGCCATGGAACCTGCGGATTGTCGTACCAGTGTCGGCTTCCTACACGGCATCGATGGAGAGCCTACGGACTCGGAGCTGCATTGGGGCGTTATGTCGAGCGTCCCGTTGCTTGAGGCGAGCCTACAGGGCTGAAAGGCGAGGCTCCGGTTTGCCACTAGCGTTTCACCGGAGCTCGTCTTCCTCTACGGCCTACTTCGAGTGTGGCACGCAAGACCACGTTCACTTCAAACTTGGCAGTGCGGCCGCTTAGGGGACATCGCAAGGCAATAGATGCGGCCAGCACCGGCAACTGCAGTAGATGCGGCCAGCACCAGCAACTACAATAGATGTGGCCAGCACCAACAGTCTGCTGACAGCTGCCGTCCTCGCTGCATCAAATGTGGAGAGAGAAATGCTGCTGACAACCCGACGTGCCCTCGCTGGCAGGAGGAGAGTAGAGTAATCACGCTAATGGCTGTGCCACCGAAGCCGCTCTGGGGACGGATCGTCAACGCTTCAGTGCACGAGAAGTCCCGCTAGATGCGCTCCTGTGCTGCTGCAGTTAAGACCAACCCATCTGAGAACACCATGGATCGCAGCCTGCAGCTCCGTCTCCTGCGCCGTTCCGAGATCTCTTGTTATCAGCTCTACAAAAGAAGATTCAATGTCGAATCAATGCACTACAGACGCTACGATGGTAGTCACCATGCGAGTCGCTCGATCCTCTCAAACCTCTTTCGCAAATATGGAGAATAATCCGCGGCCTAGAAACATTGCCACAACAGCATCGTCCGTTCAAATGCCTTGCTCTCCACCAAGGCCGGCGTGAAATAGATGTAGCGGAAGACTTCTGTGCCAGGGTTGCAAACAAGGGGTCCGAGATCAACATGAGTAACCTACGAAACGCGCCGGTGTCCAGAGACACTCGAATGGACAATATGTTTTCTCTAGAGGAGCTTCAGGCAGCATTGGCAGCATGCAAGCGCTCGTCATCGCCTGGACCTGATGGAGTCACTTACATGGCCCTTGCTAACCTAGGACGAACAGCTCGGCGTGCCCTTCTAGCTGTATACAATGACTCGTGGAGCAAAGGTTTGGTTCCTCCTTCGTGGAAGTGCAGCCACCTTGTGCCCCTGCTCAAACCAGGCAAATCGCCTCTGAACATGGCCTCCTATCGCCCCATCGCGCTTGCCAGCTGTTTCGGAAAGGTGATGGAGAGAATGGTGCTGACTCGCCGGGAGTGGTACTTGGAACATAACAATATATAACCCGATGCTTTGACCAGCTTTCGGCGTGGACGGTCTTCTATAGACAATGTTGTTGATCTTGTCACGTCTGTACAATAGCAGAAAAGCCTAAAGAGATTATCAGCGGCACTTTTCTTGGATATTAAGGCTGCATACGACAATGTACTACATGAAACCATCCTGCACGCCTTGGGCAGCATTGGATTGGGAGGCCGCGTTTACCAATGAATCTACATCTATTTGAAGGACAGAACCTTCTTCGTTCAGGCGGAAGATGGCGCAACAAGGCAACATCATACTTATCGCGGCGTACCTCAAGGTGGGGTCCTAAGCCCCATACTTTTCAACCTTGCGCTCATTGGCCTCGTTGACGTCCTGCCACACCCCGTACATCTGTCGATATACGCGGACGACATCTGCATCTGGGCATCAGGGGTCACGCGTCTACACGTACGAGCCAGGCTTCAGACAGCGGCTACACTGACGTCAAACTACCTTCAATGACGAGGACTGGAGCTGTCATCTGAGCAATGCTCATTGGTTGCGTTTACGCGCAAGACAATGACGCCATACCGCATCAGAATTATTGAACACACACTAAGCTATCAAAAGACTCACAGTTTCCTGGGAGTAATAATAGATCGTGATTTGTCTTGGAGCCCTCATATCGCTTACATGAAGAAGAAACTGGCCATGATCACCCACGTCCTAAGGTTTGTTGCGGGAAAATCATGGGGTGCATCGGTTCGAGCCATGCTTCAACTGTATGCTGCACTTTTTCTTGGCTTCATGCGCTACAGCCTACCTGTGCTTGGCAAGCCCCGCATAACAAACGTACACGTCCTCCAGTCATTACAAGCTCAAGCACTGAGAATATGCTTTGGGCTGCCGAGATGCGCATCCTCAGCAGCGACTGTCGCAATCGCTTATGAACACCCTATCACAACCTACACTCGTGTCGATGCTTTAAGAACGCACATAAGACGTGCCAGTCAGATTCAATTGCATCACCTCGCCTCCCTTCCAACTTCCAGGCCACGCTCTGCGTTCTGCTCTATTATTGCCCCACATAGCACGGTGATTGCCACAAACTTCACGTACGCAGCAAGACCGTCGTTACCATTGTGGTGTCTACATCTACTGGAAGCCCTGATAACCATCCCCAGAATGCAAAAGAAGAAAAATTTGTCAAATTTGGCTTTAACACAAACAACATTACTGTTTCTGCATGAGAAACACGGTGGACGCACTCACATTTACACGGATGGGTCGGTTACTTCAACAAGTTCAGCAGGCGCAGTGGTAATTCCGGAAAAATCTATCACGATAAAGTTCAGGACCTCGCATCTGACATCATCCACGGTGGCAGAACTTGCCGCCATTCGTGCCGCTCTGGAGTTCCTAGTTGAAGAACCGCAACAGACATGGTCAATATTCTCCGACTCCAAAGCAGCTCTCCAGGGCATTGCCTCGCCATATCGTCATGGACCAAACGAACAGCTAAATACTGAAACACGACTGCTTCATCACCGGGCTATAGAGAAACAACATGACATAGCGTATCAATGGATAACAGGCCGCTGCAGCATTGATAGAAACGACCGTGCAGATGAAGCAGCCCGAACTGCTCATGATGATGCTCCTTGTGTAGCTATACCATTATCAAGAACGGACGCCGCTGCAAGGCTTCGATCACTTGCACGAGAACTGACACTCGCTCAGTGAAATTCACCGGCATTCACCAACGTCCGCCTTCATAATTTGGACCCACACATACAGCTGCGTCTTCTATCAGGAATAACCAGAGCAGAAGAGACGCTTTTGTGCCGTCTGTGGATTGGGGTGGCCTTTACGAATGCTTATTCGTTTCGAATCGGGATGGCCAGAAGCCCGACATGTGACAACTGTAACTGCGCAGAGACTTTCTCCCATCTTCTCTGCGAGTGTCCCCGCTTGAGCGTGCCAAGAAAAGAACTGTCGAAAGCTTTAGATAGAATAGACAATCGCCAATTGTCGGAAGAAAGGGTATTAGGACACTGGCCGAGACCGTCCTCTGCACGCAAGGCATTGAGAGCGTTGTTGCACTTTCTGCGGGCAAGTGGTCTTAGAGACAGACTGTAAACAGCGTCGTAGATCGTCTGATGACCTTCTCTCTCCTTTTTTAATAACGTCTCTTTTCTCTCAACCTTTATCCCCCCTTACCCCTTTCCCCAGTACAGGGTAGCCAGCCGGTATGAGAACTGCCTAACCTCCCTGTCCTTCCTCATTTATCCTCCTCCTCCTCCTCCTCTTGTTATCAGCGATCTTACTCAAGGAGAGCCAGCCTTCTACTACACCTGCAGCGACTGAGGCGGACCCGAGGGACGCCCTCTTCGTGAGCCTCGTGGCCGCTCTGCAGATTGTCTTCCAGTTCCCGCCAGTGGACCATCGGCTGCGAGCCATCTTCCTTCAAGCAGTCAGCTCGCAGCCCTATGTGGCAAGGCGTGACTAGCGTTATAACACCCGCGGTGAATTCACCTCCCGCCATCGAGATGACCTCCAAGGATTCTGGGCAACATGAGCAGCTCCTGCCGACCGCAATAGCCTCGGCTCTTCATATTAGGGGCGAAGCTCCTAAGGCGATGGTCTGTCCATCCCTTGTATGTATGTATGTATGTATGTATGTATGTATGTATGTATGTATGTATGTATGTATGTATGTATGTATGTATGTATGTATGTATGTATGTATGTATGTATGTATGTATGTATGTATGTATGTATGTATGTATGTATGTATGTATGTTGATTGATATATAGGGTTTAACATCCCAAAACCACCATATGATTATTAGAGACGCCGCAGTAGAGGGCTCCGGTAATTTCGACCACCTGGGGTTGTTTAACGTGCGACCAAATCTGAGCGCACGGGCCTACAACATTTCCGCCTCCATCGGAAATGCAGCCGCCACAGCCGGGATTCGATCCCGCGACCTGTGGGTTAGCAGCCGAGTACCTTAGCCTCTAGACTACCCCGGCGGGGCTGTATGTATGTATGTATGTATGTATGTATGTATGTATGTATGTATGTATGTATGTATGTATGTATGTATGTATGTATGTATGTATGTATGTATGTATGTATGTATGTATGTATGTATGTAAGTATGTATGTATGTATGTATGTATGTATGTATGTATGTATGTATGTATGTATGTATGTATGTATGTATGTACGTGACTGCCTATAGTTCCACCTTTGCCAGCTGACCACTACTTCGTCCTTGCAAACATCCCACTACGCCCCATGACCGATCCACCACTTCAACGACCATAAAGTAGTTATAATTAAGGGGGAACGGAAGCGACGTATAGTTACCACTTACGAAATGTTTAATTTATTGTATAAATATAAACAGCATTTGTATATATAACCCTTCAGCACTTCGGCCCAGTCATCATTATTCGCTCCGTGGATATGCTGCGATTTTTTTTTCCCTGACACGCCGGCTTCGTGGCTGTCACCTTTCTTTCTTTCTGTTTTGCTGATTCCACTTTTTTCTCCCCCGAAGGCACTTAGCCGTGCTCCCTCAAGGGCGGCAAAAATTAGCGCCCTATTCTTTCTTCCCCTGAACCACCACTACTACTACTTAGCACTCAGCCGGGCTTTTCGTATCATTGTTTATTAGGCAGCGTTACAGAAATGCAGATTTTTGATGTCAGTGGAGACCATGTACTGCAGATGTTGCTTTACAAGATGGATACACATCCAACCTTTACCGTGGGAGAACCAGGGAATAAAGAAAGGCCATGTCTATCACCAAGTGACTGTTCTGTTTTTCATTTTGCATGCATTGCAAAGTTGTATTGCGTAGAAATCGCGCAAGCACGCGACTAAGTAGGGAAAAAAAACGAGAAAAAAGAGGAAACGAAGAACAGGGAAAATAGCCAGTTCTCAGAGCAGCTGGCTACCCTATGCTGGGCAAGAGGGTGAGGGTAGTACTAAAACTGACAGAAAAGAGATGTTAAAAAAAGAAACAAAAGAAAAGTAGAAGTAACACACAACTAAACGCCTTTACAAGCTCCCGTTTTTGCGTTTATAGCGATAACTATATTGTGCATATTCTTGCCGTCTCACTGTGGCCGGAGGCGCTCCGCGAGCTGTGACGTTCCTAAAAACCACCACAGCTGGCAGCGCCGCTCGTCGTGCCGTCTGGCATGACGTCAGAAGACGAGCCGGTGAAACCACGTTGCGCAAACAGACGAGGAAGTGGCGTTGCACCACATATATCGAAAACGTGGCTCGGTTAGAATCATCGGAAGATATGGAAAGTGAGTCGGTGAGACTGAGGGGAGCCAAGCTTCGTCGTTGAAACAAAACTAAAAGGAGGAAGCGTGCCTAGAGGATGGAGGAAGAACGAGCCGCACGCCTGGACATGCGTAACTGTATAGAGAACCGCGCCAAAGAGTTCGATACTTCTTGCGGCGCACACCGTGGCATAACTGTGTTAAATCATAATCAATTGTTTACGCTCTAAGCCATGTGCCGACTGGGTCCTCAAGAAACTCTTGTGCATCGAACTCGTTCTACACGAGGGGGGGGGGAGGGAAGCTGGCTCGGCCACGCTGCTCTAGATGTTTACATTGACTAGCAAAGCCCTGCAAGGAGACCACACTTGCGACTATGCAAGTGAAAATAACTCAAATTTTTACTCGAATACGCAATAAAATTACGTTTCTTCAGGTACATCTTTCATGCAAAATTTATTGAATGATGAAAATTGATAATTCAACGGATATAGGTGGACAGACATTATGATAAAGGCAAACTACTTCGCAAGCGATATATCATGAGTTCTGACTTTTGTTCAGAGCGCTACGTTTTATACGCACATTGTACATCGTGCAATTTGCATGGTGTGTAAGCGACTCTCACATTTTTGTAGTAGCCTTGCAAGTTTAAGAGGCTTCAGGCCTTAGTTGCATCACTTCATTAGCACAATTTGCTTCTCCGAAAATCTCGGTGAAGTGTGCTTGTTACTCAGAAAAAAATTTATTATAATATATTGCCACAGTGACTAATATATTGCTACAGTGACTCAACAAGCTTTCTTACACTTCGTAGCCTGTGTTGAGTGAAAAACAACAAAGTATTCGCCATGACACGCCTTTCAGATTCGTTACTGATATTTTTTGCAACTAGACTGAAGTACGTCTGTCCACGGAATTAGAATTAAATGTTTTAAGGGCAACTAATACCCATCACCACTCTAGATTTCCTTATACGTCATAAGCAAGAAAAAAAACAAAACAAGCCTAACAACAATTCGTTTTTTTTTTTCATTTCAGGAACCTTCCTGCTTACTCACCTAGTATTGCTGGGCCAGAAAGGCACATCGGCATGCCGACTAGTCCTGCCACTCCACTGCACAAGCTCAGCCGCTCCACGCCCAAATGGTCGGCTACCAGTAATGGTCGCATACAAATGGTGTATCCTTGGGTCACACCTGCTACGCTAGCAAGTGCTGCAACTGCTTCGAAAGCAGAGATGCGTGTAATGATGTAGAAACAGAGGGCTGTCACATAAAGGCACGCCATGGTGATAGAAGAGCGGCTGAAAGAAGTTTTGTCTGACACAACAGGCACCAGCACACGTCCTACGGCCTTTCCTATCGCAGCGAACATAATTGCAGTTTTCGCACGTCCAAGTTCTGCTCCCTTGTCTGTCGCGTAGTCCACGATGGTGGTCATGAATAGAGAATTGCCGTACTCCGAGAAGACTTGCAGCAGCACTAAAACAAAGAAGGGGAACTGTATAACGATAGGGAACCCACGGGGGGCACCATTTGATAACGTCGGCAGTTCCTCACGTTGGACACAATGTTCCTTTTCGTTCAATAAGGGCACTGCGCTTTTAATGGCGGCAGGTTTGTCCACGTCCCCTTCCTGTGAATTTATACGCCCCGTCGGTTTGTCGTTTTTTCGGAACATGTGGCATCGGCGAGGTGTCTTGATAAGCACGACTAGTGGCAAGATGTGAAGCATCAAACCAGCCATGAGAAGAAGGCTGCCTCGCAAACCGTATTCCTTCATGAGAATAGATATCCATGGAACACCAGCTACACCCACTACTACCATGCCGACGTCCTTGATGGCGGCGGCAGTGGCCTTGTACTTATCGAAGTATAGGAGCAAGTACATGGCGACGCCTAAAAAGGTGATTCCGAGTCCGGCTCCTACGCACACACAAAAAAAAATTCTTCAGGCAGAGGCAAAAGGAAGAACAAATGTTTCCAAGATGTTCAGTAGTGCCAGCATGCTTCACTACTTCCCATGGTCAAATCACCACCGCATTATGAAAAAGCAATATTGTTTAGACGGTTCATGATGAGGCTCGATGGTTGACCCACGGGTCCCCTCACAACTAAGCCAGCGTGACAGTATATCCGCCTTCTCAGTATTACCCGAGAGCGAGAATGGAGACAAATGAGAATGCATGACCGCATGATGAAATTTCATCATATCGCACACCAGTAAAAATTGCAGCGGTGCGTTTTTCTACAATATCACCGTAAGCAAAGCCGAAAGCAGTCTGTCGACTGGCGTCCATTACTGAGGCGATTTTATCTGAACCTGCTGACCTTGCACCTCAGTTACCCAGACTTATACAAGACAGGTAAATGCAAGAAGTGTCGTTCTAGAGCTACTCTGAATAACGAACTCTGAGAATGTCGAGAGATAATGATAAACACTGAGTGTGCAACCTCTAGCAATCATCCCCACACGCGCTTTGAGGCTGGTGAACCTTGGAATTATCTAGCGCACCGAGGAAGTCATCAGGACTAAAGATGTATGTACAAATCTGCTGCCTGAGTTTCACATGGTACCATCACCTGATGCCAGTGACGCAGCTGTGCACCATAGGTCATACAAACGCTGCTATCACTGCACCAGCCACTCTATGCGCGCGCGTTGTGTATTGTCTGAAACATTGCTCCGATTTCTATCGAACAGTTTTATACTTCATATTATGTTTTATATTGATGCAAGAGAAAATCAACAATGCTGAATATTCCTTTAGGACGTAATCAAGTATAAAAGTATTGTACTCAGCTTAGATGTAACACATAATTGGGAATAATATTTTCCCGCGATTTATTTAGAACCTTCCGGGCATGCGCGGTACTCGCACGCTGCTATTCGTGGAAGCGTATTACTTTCCCTGTATTTCCAGCTCTACTTCTCTGCTTTTCCACCTCTTTCCCCCTTCTCTCTTGTAGGGTAGCAAACCGAGTGCTACCTTGTGAACCTCCCTACCATTCTTTTGATTTTTTTTCGCTCTCTCTCGCCCACGATTTCTTCACAAACGGTGCCATCCCCACCACTTCCTCCCTCTGATCTACTCTTTTGCACATTGCATGAGCCATTGCTGGTTTAGCGGCGCCATGATAGAATTGTTCACTGAGCTCTTCTAGACAGGAAAATTCATACCCTGTACCACTCCATAAGCAACAGAAAACCAGACGATGCTGGGAGCGAAGCTTGCGCCCATAAGACCTGCAGAAGTCAAGATCCCACCGGCGAGGGTTATGTGATAGATGGAGAACTTCTTTTGCACCACGCTGACAAGGAGTCCTGGAAGAGTAATAAATTACATCTGAAGTCATGTCAGAGAGACTGAAACTCAGCTCTTATTATTATGTATGATTTAGATTGTGTTCGTGATTGAATTGTGAACAAAGTGATCTTTTAGGGAAATACAAAATAATTGAGAGGAACACTGCAGAGAACAGTAGAATGTGTAATACCACAACTTCATTGCGATAGCGATTATATGGACACTCTCCGCTGGAATTTTCCGCCGGCTTCGGCGTCGCTTTCACTCACCATATGTGTACACGTATCTATACATATGAAAACGCAAGAAAGAAAGAAATCCTGAAAAAAGACTCTGGCGCGAGGATCAAACGTGGAAACCTCCGCGTCGGGAATGTCAGGCGTTAACCGCGGAGCTACCGCGGAGCACGTCCTTCAACTTTTAAACAGTAAGCTATTTATATCTACCACTTACCACTGCTGATAAGCATCTTAGAGGGGTAGGGGGATAATGGAGTTTTTAGCATTCCCAGCAAGATAGCGCAATCAGCGCGGTGGCTAGGAAGCCTACATCTCCCACGCGTACTTTGTCTCTCAGAGTAGAGAAGATAGATGCTCGCTCACGCGCCGTTATCTCCCGGTGGTGACGATCGTATGTCTTGGCTGGCATTGGGCTTTCACTAGAACGTGTCTGTTGTTACCGGGCGCACAAATGTCATTGCAATCGTTGCACAGTTTTCGTTGCACAGACATGGCGAAGTAACAACTGAGACGCTTATTTGCGTTCATATGTCCCTGTGAGTACGCTTCGTGCGTCATTTGTGCGTGGGAAACGCGGGGCACGTTTCGATCTCCTTGCCATTCAACGCCTGACCTTCCAATTCGTTGCTATCGCGTTCATTGCTTCGCATTTCCAGCAAAGCTGTGACTTTTTTGTTTATCTTTTTGTCACAAAGTAACAGCCTTTAGAAGGCCCATCGCCATGTCACGTAAATTTGTATACATCATGGATTTAGTGATGTTTGATTGAGCCTTTCGTTAATCTTGCGGAGGTAACACTCAGATCGGCTTATTACTGTAGCGCGAAACTATGTCACGTTGCTATCACCACACGCTATAGCGACTGTGAACATATTTCAGCACCTGATTGATTATGCACCCCCCGCCGTGATGCCAACCTAAGTCCACCTTGTATTCCTAATTTTACCCCTAAATTACACCAAATTGCAATTAGAATCTCTCGATTGACTTTATAGAGACGTTCTTAGGCTGATTCTCTTTAACCAGTAATAGACATAGTAGGCTCTTTTGCTCGAGTCTTCTAAATCTTATTAAAAGTAAAAAGAGACACGACGACAACTTAAGACCTCTTGTTGATTTTTTCTGCGAAGCATTTGCACATAAACTCTCGTAGATGGTGCGAGTTGCTCCAGACACAGATAAATTTGGCAAGTTTGCTTTTCCCACTCATTTATTGCGTACGTTTGATTGTTCGGGTGTAGTGAAAACTTCCATCACGCATAGTACTCTGACCGATATCGTGCAACTTCACCACAATTGGCAAGCAACTTCTTTTGAAACATATCTTAATAGGATTTCAATCCTACGAAAACCGCAAAACAACGCACAATGGTCACTTCTCGTCGTCATACCCAGCCCGGACTTGCGGTCTTGGTGGGTGATGCGCTTTTCAAGCATACGACAATGAGTAACGAACTACTGTTTGGCACCGGCATTCACTTGGCCTGATGTGCGTGCTTGCGTGCGTGCGTGCGTGTGTGTGTGTGTGTGTGTGTGTGTGTGTGTGCGTGCGTGCGTGCGTGCGTGCGTGTGTGTGTGTGTGTGTGTGTGTGTGTGTGCGCGTGTGCGCGTGTGTGTGTGTGTGTGTGTGTGTGTGAGTGTTGGGGGGGGACGAATCGTATAGTTCCAGTGACCCTGGGAATGGAGTTTGTTTCCGGTGCAAGCAGCTCTGTTTTGTTGCTTTTGTTCTTTTTTTTCAGTAGAGGCGATTTGGTTTCAGTGAAAAGAACTCAAGGGGTATCTCTTCCTCGATTGTTTTGGGGCGGAAAAGGGACGAAGTTCTGTGGAATGGCTACGCTACAGACTCACTGCAGGTTGCTTTTGCAGTACAGCTATTTTTTAGAAAAAAAAGAGACATAAGTTTGCAAACCTGAGTTACACATTTACACACACGAAGAAATTACGGTCATTATTCTTGTAAAACAGCAGCCAGTGCAACCAGTGATGTTCCGTACTACTACTATGAATTTCCGTCCAGAGAATAGAAAATTCTCTATTTTGAGGATATTTCCCTGAAAACGTTGATGAAATTCCAAACATATTTCCCTGCACAACTGTACTAATTTCCGCCTCCATGCCCGCACGCACTGTAATTACACGTGTCTCACGTACTGGCAACTTTTGAAATCATGACTAGCCTATGCACTGCCGCACAACAAAATCAATGCTTTTTTAATTTATGTATTGTTAGCAAACTGCCCATTGATGGCTTCAAGCCTAACACTAACGCGAACTAGAAGCAACTCCAAGTAAATATTTATTTTTTATTTATATATTTTATTTGTGCATTCTTGCAAAAATGCCCACGAAGGGGGCAAGAGGAGAGAGCGTCTCCTTACTAGGCCCACTCTTCGTGAGGCACCTCGGACAAGTACAGCAATACAGTTCATAAAAAATTCAAGATTTACATACAAATTATAAAAAACAATGACCACTACAACAAGCGCAAAAAATATCAGTTAAAACTTCAAACAAAACTGTTCTTTAGCGATACATGCAAAGACGTTGTCAGCACTATTAACCTATATTGAAATACATACAGTTTGTGTGTGTATGGTAAACAATGATAAAAAACAAAGATTACAACAGATGTATTTCATACATTACGAATCTTAAGTACACGCACGTTATAAGTAGGTTTGGTATATTATATTCATAATTTGCTTCTTACATTTTCTACTGTTTTTCGTCTCCCTAGCGTATTCTATTACTCCCGGAATCTTGTTGCACAGTAAAATAATTTGGTTGTCAATTGACTGTATGTCATAGTCTGTCAGACACATTGGCCCCACCAACGCAACAGTACGTAGATTGTGTGCAAGATCTCTGCTTAAGTATGTATCTCAAAAACTCTGATAGTTGTTCTTATTTTTTTATAGATTAACATGGCTAGTTGAACCTTGTAGCGCTCTGGGAATGGTATCATGTTGTGCAGACGAAAAAGGGACGTATTTGGGGGGACCGAGGTAGTTAGCAGACATAGTGCACGTTTTTGAAGAAGAATAATACTTTCACTCTTTGTTTTGTTAAGCGTAGCCCAGACTGGAATAAAATATCAGACAGAAATCTCAATGGCAACGCTTGCGTGGTGAATACGCCAGAACAGATTACAGTAGGTGAAGGCGCGCACGCAAATTATCAGTCGCCATAGGAGAATCTAACCATTCCTGAAATTCCCTGCAATATAACGAAGGTTCCTTTTTCTGTTCGGCTCAAAATGACGGGCGAAAATTCCCCGCACAGAACATCACTGAGGGCAACCATTGCCGCTGCCTTGAAAGATGCACACAGGCACGCAGAGAGTACAGATGATGACAATCGTAAAAGTGCGCCGCTGTTCCGATAGAGGGCAAGAGCAGCAGCATCCCCACATCAGCTCTCAAGATCTTCGTAGTGAAAAAGAAAAGGTTATTAATTAAGACTGCCTGATTTTACTCCAGTTTTTGAAGCGGAGCTCTTGGCGATTATTTTAGCTCTTCGAAAACTTCCATCAAATCAAAACAATGCAGTAATAATGACGGATTCTCTTTCAGTTTGTGCAGCTCTGACAGCTTCAGAGAACTCTCGAATTCTAAGCACACTCAAAACATTAGTACCGCCGCAGTTGAGACTCCTGAGATTACTATGGGTTCCGGGTCACTGTGGATTAAGATTAAATGAATTGGCTGATTCCTTAGCACGAGCCGCACTTGATGGGCCAGTTTTGTCCATACTGCCAGATGTAGAATATATCACGGCTATAAGATATCGAAAATCAGCAATCTCCACTGATACGATAGAAAAAGTAATTACATGGACAGACTATAACCACCTCATGTTTCCATGGCAACCCCACTGGAGTCCGTCCAGAAAGATCGAAGGCTTAATCACTAAATTTCGATGTCGTGTCCCCCCCCCCCCCCTAAACCTATATCTACACAGAGCTGGTCAGACAACATCACTCCTCTGCGCATTCTGCGGAGAAATGGAATCACTAGATCATTATTTTTTGTATTGTCGCCGCTACGAGATACTTAGAAAAAGGTTACTAGTTATGCCATTTCGGAAAATAGGCCTTACATTGACGGCGGAAACGGCGCTAAGCTTTGGCGCCTCAGCTTTGGGACATTGCCACAGGGATGCTTTCAATGCCGTTTGCGATTATATTCAGGCAACCAAGCGTATACCTTTGTGATCTTCAATCAAAAAAAAAATATTTATTACTCCCAAGGGCAGAGTGAAGTAAACGCAGCTAAGTGGTAAACATAACACCTCCAATCTCAAAATTGCTCAACTTGATTTTTTTTTTCGTTTGCTCTTTTTATGTTGTTTTTATTTTTACATTAGTCATATTATAATACCAATTCATTACATATAGTTAAAATGATTACAGAAAAACTGCACTACACTTTCTTGGCCAATCCCCCTGAGTGGGTATGAGCCAACCTCCCAGGGAAACAAAACAAAACAGGTCTGCTTTTCGGCTGCGCAATGTAACAATTCCAGACGCTCTGAAAAGGTGCATAGATTCAATAAAGAGGTGCCCGATCCCTGGAAAAAAAATAAAAAAAAATTGACAACACAGTGGCGTCAACTGACGTTGCCCGACTATGGCTCGTACTAATATTGTAAACTTCCGTCCCTGAAGAAGTATATCAACATTTGGTTGAAGTTTGTCGGCAGTATCTTCCCAGTGGCTTCTCCGCGCTCAGAAGGCCCGCAAAATGATTGTGACGAACGCAGCTACCTATATACCAATAATATTTAGCCACTAGTATTGCAGTTATTGCTTATCTTCTTTTCGTACTGCAGTTTACTACAAATGTAGCAGGAGAATATCTGTTTTCAGTGGATAGCCATTTCTGTCATGTAGACGAAACTCCAATCACACTCAAGACGAAAGATGCTCCGCTACTAACAGTGCGAAAGATACGAGACGAGAGGCGCAAAAAGGAGTTACATGAGCAAGCGGTGCATGCACACACAAAAGATCGCAGTGCATCCAGGAAGGCGTAGTTTAAGACAGCTTTCTCACCAACGCATCCACCTGAGATGAGGAGTAAGGTCTGAGGCCAGGCGACTTGCTCGCGACTAAGCCCATGCCTTTGCATGAAGAGCACGTAGAGGAAGCCATAGTTAGCTGAGGCTATGCACGATAGAAAGACGATGCAGGCAGCGGCCACAGGCACACCCCAGCACCTGTCCAAGTCCACGATGGGCCGCTGTATATCCGCGGAACTCCGCATACGTAAGCTGAGCTTGTGATGTTATATGGATTCAGCTGGAAGAAATAGGAAATACACCAATATTAGTCGGTGACATCACCCAGACAATGATGATACAACGCATTGAACCGCAACGCACGTAAGGCAAGCTACCTTTAGTTAACAAAAATAGTACGAGTTGTTATTGATTGAAAATAACATCGATATTATAATAGAAACAGCCGCAGTATGCTTGAAAGAATTCACCTTTTTATGTTGGTGCATTTTAATCGGAAAAAAGATTTTTGCATACGCTGTGGAATTGCATAAGAGTTTGTCATCAGTTGTAAGAAGATTAACGTTATACCATTCCATGTAGAGGTAGCAGAACTGTTACAGATCTAGAGTAGCGCCTCACTGACATTTTTTTTGGTGACCTACAAAGGAGGACTCCTAAAAAAACCCAAACTAATCTCTTGTTGCTGCTGTAACATAAATTATGTAAGCGCTAAAGGCACGTACGTGAGACGAGAGAAGGGCACAGAACAAGCGTTTGTCTTGTGTTCTTCTCTCGTATTAGGTACGTGCCTTAACCGCTTACATAAGCTCTGGATCAGTACCAACTAGCCAAAACCCAGTGCCTTCTATATTGTAGCTGTTTCAATATAAATGTGTGTGCCATTCTTTTTCGCGAAGGTTCGTGTTTGATGAATCGAAATACTATTTTCGTAGTTTTTGGAGAACACTTATATATATATATATATATATATATATATATATATATATATATATATATATATATATATATATATATATATATATTATTTGTTTGTTTATTTACAAATACTACAACTGGAACACCATAGAATTTTAGAAAATTGGGGATACAAATTTGTATGACTGGTAGGTCAAACACAAACAATAAAAAAAGTTGCGTGTAAGCGCTGAAAAATTATTTATTTATTTTTTTATTTATTTATTTGCATACACAGATACACAAGGACAGAGAGGAAAGGGGGAGAGAGCAAGCTGGCAACTTCCACCTGGAGGGGCACAACGCCTGCCCACTCTTTCGGGAGGAGGAAAGAAAGAGAACAAACAAAGATTAGAGGAGAGAAAGAAAAGATGAAGAAGGGAAAAAATTATGAAGACTTTGACGAGTATGAGTAAAAAAAAACATAAATAAAAATAATAAAAGGGGAAAAAAGAGACCGTCTATAAACGAATGGCCAGGTCCGTTTGGTTCATAAATGTAAGGAGAGCTTGGTGGGCCTGGTCGCGTCGGGAAGCACTACCACTCGGAAAGAGGTCGTCGTCTAGGGTCGCGCACTTGAGTCCCAGGAAAAAAACAATACTTATAAGAATCGAAATACGCTTCAAGTACAACTGAAACAATGAAGGTGGAACTGTTCCCAAAACGAAAAGAAAGATAAATTATCTCCACAATATAGGACATAAACTCACGGATGGCTGCGACACCACATCTTAGGGGAGTTGGAACGATTTGTGCATTTCTAATGATTTTAGGCTTCTGTTCGCCGATTGAAACATATGTGACGGATGGTTAAAAATATAAAAAAGCCCGTGATATCTGGCTCCTCTGCCTTGTAGGGATGAATAGCATTGTAGACGAAGGCAAATGAACCTAAATAAACAGGCAACATTCTACCTTTCTAAACTTTTTAAACTTTCTAAGGCTTAAACTTTCTAAGACGCTCAGTGAGAAGATATGCCGTCTCAACTATTGCACAGCAGAGTTGTTAAATGAGAGCAACGCTGTTATGCGAACCTGCTAGATATTTTTCAAAGTAGGCTGCAGTAGTTACTACTGGTTTTATTACGACATTCAATTAATGAGACATCATCATGATTTAATTACGAAGCATTTCTTGGCGAACTTCGGCGACTTTGAGCGTATCTATCTATCTATCTATCTATCTATCTATCTATCTATCTATCTATCTATCTATCTATCTATCTATCTATCTATCTATCTATCTAACTAGCCGCCTACGACTTTTAGCTCTCCTGGCCGTTTGGACAATGGTATTGATACCAAAATTGGTATAGCATAACATGACTGTAATGAGAGCATGAGCAACTAGTCATAACATGAAAATCTTGACATATATGTCATAAATGTCATGATTTACATGTCTCCGTCTTGCTACTCTTGGGGTGGTTTCATTCACATGATATGTTGAAAACTGGTATGGTATGACATGAATGCATGGCGAACACAAGCGACAGACCCTAACATCAAAATCATGACATACGTGTCATGTAACAACATGACTACATTCCACACTCACGATGTGCTCGTGGCCGTTTTGCTAGCTTTGCATATACCGAATTTGGTATTACGAAACGTGAATGGATGACTAAGGTATGTGACTGGTGCAAACATGATGATCATGAGATGCGTGTCATGTAACATCATCACTACATGCCATGCTCATGATGCGCTCACGGCCATTTCGCTAGGTTCTCATGAACCAAATTCGGTATTACAGGACGTGAATCGATGAAGAAGGTTTGTGACTGGTGCAAAAATGATAATCATGAGATGCGTGTTATGTGCTGTTTCGCTAGCTTCACATGTACCAAATTCGAAATCACGTGACGCGAACGGACGACATAGGTGAATGACACGTACAAACATAAAAACTATGACATGCGTGTCATGTAACAACATGACTACGTTCCAGACTTATCATGCTCTTGCGGCCGTTTCGCTACCTTCGCATATTGCAAAATTTGGTATTACGTCACGTGAATGGATGGCGAAAGTATGTGACTGGTGCAAAAATGATAATCATTAGATGCGTGTCATATACCAACAGTAATACAAGCCACACTAAAGGCACCAATACACTTCGACGTAAAGTGTATACACTTCGACGAGAAGTGTATACACTTCGGCACCAATACACTTCGGCACCAATACACTTCGACGTGAAGTGAAGCTCACGTCGCAATGCCACGCCAGGCGCCGAAATCCCTCTACCAGAGATCAGTGGATCTGCCCACTGACCTTAACTGTGGATCCGCATGCCATATACTCGCACAAGCCCGCCGCGGAGCGTTGCTTTGACGCATGCGCGTTTCAGCGCACACGGCGTCCCTCCGTCACGAAGAGAGGCAGACGTGGGGCTGCCCAAGTAACGTCATTGGCACGAAATGCAGCGTGTCGCATTTCGCGCCGGTTGCCACCGGGCCGCGCCGACGGATGCTGGTCGTGCCAGTCACGCCAGGCGTCACACTTTAGAGTGCTCACGTTTTGCTAGCGTGGCGTCGCTGCGCCCAGCCTGCGCGTGCGTCAACCTTGCGTCGGAGTATGTTGTGCCCTTCATGACGCGCTCGCCGCCGTTGCGCTAGCTCCACATGTACCACATTTGGTGTCACGAAAAGTTAATAGACGACGAAGGTAAATGACACGTCCAAACCTTATAATCATAAAATGCGTTTCATGTGAAACATGACTACATGCTACGCTCATAGCGTTTTCGTGGCCTTTTCACTCGTTCCAAATACAGTAAAATTGGCATTACGTGACGTGAATGGACGATGAATGTAAATGACACGTCCAAATAAGATAATTATGATATGAATTTCGCGTAAGACATGATTACATACTACGCTCATTGCATGCTCGTGGCTGTTTCGCTAGCTCCATATATACCAAAGTTGGTATCAGGTGAGGCTAATAGATCCCTATAGCAAATAAAACGGCCAAACATAATAACCATGACATGTAAGTCATGTATGGCATAATTTACCTCCGCCTCTTAACGTTGTGCTGATTTTAAAATGACCTACCACTCTTCCTCATTCGTGCTTCGCATATTATCGATTCCCATTGTACTTGGATTCTACCAATTGTTTAACTCGAAAAGTATTCAAGTAACTGTCAGCTCAGGAGAAGAAACAGTAAAAAAAAAGTGAGAGTAGTTAGCCACACTAGGAAAAATGATTTACTTTTTTTCACATGGAAACAAGATAGGTGGATTAAAAGATTAAAGAGAAGTTGAAAGAGGAAGAAAGCCAAGATCTCCTAGGAGACAAGACAAGACAAGATGGCAGATTACACAGCACACACTCAGTCAGTCCCAGCTTGCTTCTTTAGCGTCGTACGGGACATCACAGTCACTTGTCCAAGTTTGTTTTGTTTAAAAAACGAAGTAGGGCTTTCGTCGCCTTCAGCTGACACGCTTCGTTCGAAGGCATGCGAAGGTTTTCAACAAATATTCGTTTTTTGTAAAGGTGCGCTAAAACGTGAACCGTGAGCTCTTTCGGCATATTGTATACTGAATAGTCACACAGATTGTGTCGAGTTCACAGATTGGCAGTGAGGCCTTCGTAAGTACGTTGAAAGACATCTAGTGCTACTTTCGCCAACCGTTTAATAGCGTGTAATATCCTTTTTTTTTTGTTCATTTGTCTAACCCCTTCACAGTGGTGTAGTGGCTAAAGTACTCGGCTGCTGACCTGCAGGCCGTGGGATCAAATCCCAGCTGTGGTGGGTGCAATTTTGATGGAGGCGAAAATACTGTTGACCCATGTGCTCAGATTTGAGTACACGTTGAAGAACCCCAGTTGGTCGCAATTTACAGATCCCTACACTACGACGTCTCTCATATTGATATAGTAGTTTCAGGAGTTTAAATCCCGCATGTCAATATCTTGTTCAGTCGCATGAAGAAGGCCACTGAAACCTAATAAAGTAGCTCGTGACTACATCTCTACTAGCTAGTGAAAGCAGCGTCCTGAAATAAGGGTGCTGCGAAGAACTGCTTTACGTGCTGTCCATTACCAGACAGCTTTCCAGAATGTAGCCAGGGCACAGGGCTATCGCCAAGAACACGCGTCGCAGCTTTCCAGGAATTCCTTCGGTTCGATTGTACGTCGCTATAGTTACCCTGATGCCACGGCCGACTGTTTGCACTGATAACGTGGTCTGGCCGCTGTTCTGATTACGGGCCGACCTTGGAAGACTAAAGGGACAAGATTACTCGGCCACGGAGTGGCCGAAGAAAAAATCGTGCATCAAAGCACTCTAACCATATTTTTGATGTAGGCCATCTCACAGTAAACCTACTTGAGAAACTTCATCTTGATGCGCTGTGCATTGGTCAAGTTTCACGTGCTTTATCTTAAAACGCGAAATAAAAGGGGATATGGAAATAGGGGTCAGCTAGACAATTCATTCAGCGACTTCATTGACGTAAGGAAGAAATCTTGGCATCGATGTATTGAAGAAATGTATTTTTAAGTAAACGTCCTCAAGAACAAACATAATGGTCGCTAGTTTACTTCAGAGAAAAGAGTAAGTAAGACATTTGCTCCGTGTACCGCCATTTCATTGCTTAAAGATTTCGCTAGGCGATAATTGCGATGACCTGTATAAAAGCTAAATCTAAAGCTTTAAGTTCAGAATTTTGAAGCTTTTAAGGGGTCATAACACACAATTACGGACCATAATCTGTGTTGTGTGGGTTGATTCTTGTACGTTGAAAGACAAGATGGCGAAATGTCGGCGCATTTGGTCATGACATTACTTTTTATCGAATATTCTATAACCATTGACACAGTGGGGCTGGTGCCCGAGTCCGCTGGGTGCCAGCCCAGTATTTACCGCTGAGCCATGCCGGTGCAAACTTGCCTTAGGCAGGCCAGATGTCGGGAAAGGAATCGTGGTAATACGGCTCATAAATAGTTTTAAAACAGAAAAGGAACAACCAGTCGTCGCACAATGCGAATAGCCTAACGAGTGGGTCGTCCAATGCTCCAAGCCATTGCAAAAGCTTGTTCTCGTTCCCTTATAAACTGTGGTGCATGCCCACTTTCGCCATAATTTTTCGTCGTCGTCAGCCACTGCAAGAACAATGGGCAGAAACTTCCTTGCAAATGTTTAGCGGATACCCCGCTTCTTAGAAGAATGACCAAAATAGCATAGCGAATGCCAGCCTACTACCCCAAAAAATTTATTATTATTGCCGTAGTGGGTATCAAGCAAGTGTGTGTGAATAGCTACTCAATGAGTGTTTAGAAAATGTTCTTATAAAATCGTATTATTGCTCTATTCTAAGAATAAATTCGTTTATGTAAATATTTGCATGCATTACATTAAGCACCACACTTTCTTAGACTATCGGTAATCTTTCTGTTAAACCTCCATCATTCCAAATCTGAACAGTAAATTTTGAAACCACTCGTTTCTTGGCCAGTCCCCCACAGTGGGTATGCGCCACTTACAATAGGAGAAAAACAACAACAACATGTTCTGAAAGGCCGCTCTGCTAGCTTTCATTGAGAATGTGCTCCGCCTTCCGCACAGGCCTGGCTTTTCTTTCTGCAGTGTTCAATTTGCCACCGGAACTAACTCACTTGCGGCAGTTGAAACAGTGACACCACGTCACCCATTTAGCACTGGTACTTGGAGAAAATTTTGTCAATCATTCCTGAGGCCAAAAGGGTCCTGCGAATGTGCAACGCGCATGCAACTGCGGATATTTATTGAAACTCCTTTGCTCGAAGTGGAAACCTCAAGTGGTCGAAATTTTTGGAGCCCTCCACTGCGGCGTCTTTCAATCATTTTGGTGGTTTTGGGATGTTGAACTCCACATATCAATCACTCAATCGCAGTAAGTGACATGCTTCAACTTCACACTTGTTTTTTTTATTCGAACCAAATGCAGTCGACAAAGTTCTTGCAAAGATTCAGCCAAATTCTATAGAGCAACCCAAGCACCACACTGACACGCTGTTCGCTTTGGCTAATGTGTTCATATGCCGCACGCCACAACCGATGAAAAAACAATGGTCTGAACGCGAGCATTGTTGCCACCACTTATTTTGTTCAGCACCGAAACTCGTACATGTGAGTATGCTAGCAAAGAAACATCTGCACGCTCTGCGAATTTCACTGCGCTAAGCACCACTTGGTCGCGAATGTAGCGTCAACAGGCCCCCGTATCCCAAGCTCGCTTGTCAACCTGGCACGCTTGAAATAAAGCTACTTATCCTTGCGGAAGGCCGTCTTCAACGTGTGCCACAACACCAAGGCAGCTTGGTTCGCCCCGTCATCGACGCTTTCCTCTTCGCTTCAGCTGGTGGCAACGGGGTGAAAGTCAAATTGCGCAGCGTACGCTACATTGTCGCCGTTTCTGCTGCTCGATGAACCACCGCCTGAATTGTGAGGTGATGCTGGCGCCGACGACATGGCGATGGTACCGGTAACACGCTGCAGCACTTGCACCTCACTGACACGTGCACACCACGTAGAAAGCAACACTCGCAACACAGTCACATTCACCGCATGGGAAGGTGCTGTTTTGTAGTGGACGACAGCCCTGCTCCTTACGACTTGTGACGTCACACACGCCATGGCAAAATGGCGCTCATCGGCAGAGGCGTAATATAAAGTCAATGACTTCTACGGCTAATTTTGAATTCAAATACTATTTTACGGTCCAGTTTTCGCACTTCTGCAGGTATATCTGTCCCTCTACCTCATTTTTTCGCCTTAAGCCGCAAATTGTTGAGTGACTATGTCATGGACCCTTTAACTTCGATACAGCAACTTCGATACAGCAACTTCAAACAGCAACTTCTAAAGGCTTAGGCATGTGATTTTTTGATACAATGGTGTGATTACACGTCTAGAGTCGTCAGCAAGCTTAACTTGAACACTCTGCAGTGCATCCTGAAATGGTTTTATTGGTGACAGTGCCCTTAGCTTTGGGTTTTGTGGCCGCGATGACACCACTGCAAGAAGACATGCTATCCAAGCACATCGCGAAGCATCCAGCGCTTCGCGGCTGGCATAAGTCAGACTTGTCGAGGCAACGCTACAGAGCATTCAAGTTAAGATTGATGACAACTGTACGACGCGCACTAGGACTTACCTATAACCAGGCGACGATTTTCTGATTCGTAGCAGCAGACAGCGCGACCTACAGCAACGCGGAGAGTGACATTGCAAACCTACAACAGATTCGCGGGATCGCTTATCGCCACTTCGAATCGGTCGCCTTGAAGCCCATACATGCGTGCGTTCAAGGATTGCACAAAAGGACGAAATCTCAGCTCTACAGGTGTGCAGTTCAACGTCGGCCACTTTCGATTCGATGCAATAGTGAGCAAGTTGCCAGACTTCTAATCAAGTCGCCCATAGAAGTACGGTGTCGTACACGTGCAGGAGTATACACTTAAACATAGGAGGGAGCTGTTTGAGGCCAAAATACTGATAACGCCTCTATCAAGGTGCCCCTGGAAGCACTGATAACATGACGCATATACGAAGAACCTATGACGCGTTGAGCCGATCGTCAAGGCGTGAACAGAGAAGACCTAAATCAACGTAAGAGTTAAATAAATAGATAAATAGAAATACAGTAATAGAAGCAAACAATAAATAACCACATACTGAAGTCTAAGAGTTCTGCCCGAAACGTTATGTCGTTCTGTATTTCAAAGTCTTCTACCTTGCCGCCAGGCATAACGCCGAACACCTGTCCAAAAATACGAGCATATCAACAACGGGCTGTCGCATTGCCACACTTAAACGAGCACGCTAAGCGCAGGATTTTTTATATAAACGTCTACTAAAGCTTTGCGAACAGTTGGAAAAGCTTTCCAAACGGAGCGGCCGCCAACGCATTCGAACACGTGTGGTGGCAAGCCGCGAATTCCTAGCAAAGATTTAGTGGTGCTACAATGTCTTTACTAATCCCTCTGACCGAACACTAACAACGCCAAGAAAACTATACTGCGTTTAGAAAGGCCATTTATTATCTAAAGGGTGTGATGCTTCAAAATAACGTATACCACCCGATCCATCGCCGGTCTCACGGGGTAGGTTAACCAGCCATTGACCTACAACCCAGTTCAATTATGCCCACCCTTGCCCTTTAGACAAAGAACACGATTTCAAGCCATACCGAGCCGTTCGGTTTCGGCACTGTCAGTTCAGCTCGTAAAGCTTAAGCGCGAAGTGTCGATGAACCTAGTTTTCTGAGCAACGCTATGTGTTTGACCACATTTACTTAGATACTTGGCAATGCTTAGCGCAAATATGACACAAGGACTAGAAGAGAAAACACTGCAGGAGCGCTAGAGAGAGGGTAATAAAATGAGGGAACGGCAAGCAATACACGTCCGCTAACCTCCAACAAAACTGATTTATTTCAACTGAAGAAAGAACATCTACAAAAGGGATGAAGACCCACTCCAGCCAGATGTCATGCAGCTCGCGCCCTGTCCGGCGGCCACCCGCGTGTACACCCGGGTTGGTAATATACACTTTTCGTGTCACCGCTCAAGGTCACCACTCCGGTCACCTCTCTGGTGGTTCCAACAATGCTCACAAGGTGGCGCGCAATCACCCAAGTCGGTAATTTGCAATTTGCAACAGTACCGAGAAGTGTGAAGGGCAAATAACATGGGAGGTAAGAAGGTTGCAGTCGACGATAGATTAAGCACTGAAGTCACATAGGATGTATGATAATCTCAGGGGAATGCACATAAATGAACGTGGCTCCAGAAGTCTGGGTAGTGATCACAAACGTATCAAGCTAAGTTTTGGAAGAGCAGTGAAAGTGGGAAGGAGACAAGATGAGCAACTACAGGAAAATTTTTATCCAGAAAGGCAAATTGAAATAGCCACTAAACGAATTGAGAAAGTAATCACGGAGGATAATAAAAGAGTGTGGACATACACGAATCTAATTAGACTGTTTGAGCTAGAGCTTGCTAAGACGCGTGACAAGTCACCCCGGAGAAGAAGACACAAACCCAAAAGTCGGTGGGATGAGGAAGTTAAGAGAGCCATAGCAAAACGTCAGGAAGCCTCTAGGGAACACAGACATGCTAAGCAGCGGAGTGAACCGACAGATGATGTTGAAAGAAAATTGAAAACCTTTCTAAGCTGTAGAAGAGATGCATCCATTCTGATCAATGAAAAAATTAGAAGGGAGCGCACTGGCTGGCAGATGTACACAAAAAAGATAGAAAGGCAGCTGCGAAATTTCGGAACCATCTAAACTCCCTAAGAAAGAGACGAGCCTAGAGCAGAGGTTTATAACTACAGCCCAAGGAGCTAAGCTAGAAGGGGATGAAGCTAATGAATATATAAGAACAAGGGTGACAAAAAAATTTCAACAAAAAAGTGCTTTATGCGCCACAATAGACAAGGACGAATCAAGTGGCTCAATGGCTCCATTTTCACAACGAGTGGGAAAGGGCTGAGAAAAGAGTTCCTAGTAGTACATCAACAGGCCCAGATGGCATTCCAACTATGCTGATAAAGACATTAAGTCTATGTCTAAGCAGGCTTTGAGAGAGGCAGTGAGCAAACTAATAATCGATGGTGAAGTTCCCGACGGATGGAAACTTAGCAGGATGAGCATGATCTATAAAGGAAAGGGGGACAAAGCTGACCTAAACAACTACCGTCCTCTAACAGTGACATCAGTTGTCTACAGGCTGGCGATGCAGCTTATAAAGGAAAGACTGCAGGCATAAATAGAGAATAAGGGGGTGCTTGGGGAGCTGCAGAACGGATTTCGGAAACACCGGAGGTTGGAAGACAATCTGTTCTCAGTGACGCAGTGCATCGAAATAGCAGGAAAAGAACACAGGCCCCTGTGGCTAGCATTTTTAAATATCAAGGGAGCGTACGATAGCGTGGTTGAAGAAGAATTATGGGGAATAGTGGACACACTAGGCGAAGAACATCTAGTCACTAATATTTTAACGGATATCTATAAAGGTAACAAGGTAGTTATAAAGTCGGAAAAACAGGTATCCAAGCCTGCAGAGGTAAAACGGGGGCTTAGGCAGGGGTGTCCCCAGTCACCCTTATTAATGATGTACCTACAAGGATTAGAGGTCAAATAGAGAGAAGGGGACTGGGCTTCAACCTTTGTTTCCTCTAACAAGGAAAACTCATTGAACTGGCACTACCAGCATTGATGTATGCAGATGATATAGTGCTAATGGCCGACAACAAGGAAGATTTGCAGAGATTGGTGGGCATCTGCGGTAATGATGGAGATAGGTTAGATTACAGATTCAGTAAGGAAAAATCAGCAGTCATAATTTTATTGACAATGAAGGTAGCGAGCTTAGAATACAGGAGGTCACGCTAGAGATAACAGATAAATACAAATATCTGGGCGTATGGATAAGCATTGGGGCCGAGTGCCTAAGGGAAAAAGAAATATACGTGACGACTAAAGGTAACAGGAATGCAGCGGTAATGAAAAAACAGGGCACTGTGGAATTACATTATGTATGATGTTGTCAGAGGAATATGGAAAGGGGTCATGGTTCCTGGTATGACGTTCGGCAATGCCGTCTTGTGCATGATATCAGAAGTTCAAGCAACATTAGAAGTTAAGCAACGTAGAATGGGTAGGCTTGCCTTAGGAGCTCACGGGAATACACCATATCAGGAAGTACAAAGTACAAGGTGATATGGGATGGACATCATTTGAGGGCAGGGAAGCTAGCATCAAGATAAAATTTGAGAAGCGATTGAGAGAAATGGGGAAGAGCGTTGGGCTAGAAAGGTATTCAGCTACTTGTATATGAAGAATGTCGATACAAAATGGAGGAAGCGAAGCAGCAAATTGACTGGTAAATACTTAGAAAACAGCAGGGGGCCACACCAAAAAGAATTATCGGTTAAGAAAAAAGTGAAGGAAGCTGACACTGATATGTGGAGAATTGGCATGATTAAGAAGTCCGCACTAGAGGTCTATCGAACTGTTAATCGGGAAATTGCCAAGGAAAGGATCTATGATAATACTCGAGGTAGTTCTCTACTGTTTGAGGCCAGGACGGGAGTATTGCGAACCAAGACATATCGGGCCAAATACGAAGGGGTAGACACGGTACGCAGTGCGTGTGGAGAGGAAGAAGAAACTGCCGAACACTTGATAATGTTCTGTAAAGGGCTTCGCCCTATAGTTCAGGATGACGGCGCAGAGTTTTTCAAAGCACTGTGGTTTAGGAACCGCGAGGGCAAAATAGACTTTAAGCAAGTAGATTTAACTAGAAGGAGGTTATCTGATTGGTGGCTAAAGTCAAGGCGCGAGTGAAAATTAAACCCTTCAGTGCAAAGTACGAATCCTCAACCTCACTTTTTAAAAGGAAAAAAAATCAATCTAGTTTTTGATTCATTAAGTATTGCGGCTTAGTGGCGCTAGCCACCGCCCGATCTAAAGGGTACAGCCATATCCATCCATCCGGTTCGGACTGTCACGGTGGATGGACGTGTTTTTTGAGCGCTTCCGATCAGCTGCGCAGATAAGTTGTTTTGCGTGTTTTGGGCTTGTCTTTATAATTATAGGGCAGCAGTTAAAATCCCTGTAGCACTTATTTTATTGTACGGCTTTTTTGGGGGTCAGTCACCAGGTATTTATTAGTTTGTGCGTGTCTGTGTGTGTGTTTGATTTTTTTGTTTTTTTTCTTTTGCCATCCCGTGGGGGAGGTGCACGTACATTGAACACGCAGTTTTTTTGTAGTAGAGCTTAGACTTTCTCTTTTTCGTAGGGCAGGGCTCAAGTTTTGTAATTATCGAGTGAGACAAGTCATAGGGACAATTGGTGTCGGAAAGACATGGTTAAAAAGGCTGTAAAGTGTTCAGTATGTGTTGTTGGTTTGAAAGTGGACCCAAGTGTAGAAGCGGAAGGAGAAGAGGCTGACGTGAAGTGTAGGCACAGTGAGGTCGAGGAAAAAATGGAGAAAATGATGCTTACCCATAGTGACCTGTTGATGAGAATCACCGAGCTCGACACTGCGTTGGCGACAGAGCAAGAGAAAACGAGGGCAATGGGAGAAGGCTGAAGTCCGCCGAGAAAGCACTAGCCAAGGTGAACAAAGGAGCGGCCTACGGAGGGAACAGTAGGGAACCGGCAACCAGAACGGCGGAGAATAAAAAGCAAGCAGGTTTCTGAAAAAACAGGTTCAGCTGGTTCAATTGTCGCAAGGCCCAGCTTCAGCAAAGTAGTGGTGGGGCTGGGAGGGGACAAAGCAGCCGGCCCAACACTTGATAATGCTCTGTAAAGGGCTTCACCCTATTGTTCAGGATGATGGCGCAGAATTTTTCAAAGAACTAGGGTTTAGGGACAGGGAGGGCAAAATAGACTTTAAGCGGGTAGAATTAGTAAAACGAGGCTATATGATTGGTGGTTAAAGTCAAGGCACGAGTGAAAATTAAACCCGACACTGCAAAGTACGAGTCCTCAACCTCACTATTTAGAGGGAAAGAAATAAATTTCGCTTTTGGTTCACTAAGTTTTACGGCTTGGTGGCGCTAGCCACTGCCCCATCTAAAGGGCACAGCCATTTAAATCCATCCATCCATCCATCATCGTTATTCGATGGCCTGCACGCTGGCCTCCTCGTGACTACGTCCTCTTCGTTCTCGTCGCTTCGTAGTCACTGCAGCAAATGACAAGTTCCCGCAACGAGTGTTACCCACGGGTAGCAATATCTTTTCAATACTCCCACCTGCCTGATCACAACCCCGTTGAAGAGCGCCTGATAGCTCCATGTCTGCCGTTTATGAGCGTTAAGAATTTGACTCACGACAGCGGCCTGTATAGCATAAAATTGTAGGTGGTTAACGGGCCGATCGGCGTGGCCCACACTGCGCAGTTCTGACCGTGGAACGCGCGTGCCTGTCCACGCTTGCCTTCGACATAGAGATCATGCGCCGGCCCGTAACAAGCCCTTCTACAGGAATGGTCTAGCCATGAAACACCCCATGCACCTCCGAGCAAGCTCTGCTAACATCAGTCAATTTGTGCACTGAAGGCAAGCATTTCTCAGGTGCGAAACGGCTGACGGTCGAGCTCAATCGGATGTGCGGCGTGACCACCTTTAACGCACATGCGCATCCGCTCCCCCTCTCACCTCGCAACGCCAAGACACGGAGTGTCTGCTAACCTACGCTCGCTCCCCCCCTCTCTAAGGCACTGCGCCGTGCTCCCGGCCGGGTTGCAGAAATTAGATGCCTTTTCTCATCTCCTAACCACTACCATCACCACCCCCTCTGAAGTGGTTCTTGAGAGAAAGGAAAAGAAAAGTGAGCCCCGTTATTGTCTGCTTCAGTGAGCGACACCGCCACAGAGCTCACAAAGGGATGGGGGTAAGGAGGGATAAAAGGGTAGAAGTAAAGGTATGGGAAAGATGAAGAAGAAGCAACAACAAACTGAGGGGATAGGAGAGACAGGAAAGATGGAAGAACGGTCACTGGAGTCCGAGGACGGGGTACACTTGCGAGAGATGTTGTCGGCGTCTGTAGATGGCGTAGAGCAGGACCAGTAAATCAGAGCTGCGCTGTCGTCGAAGGTCGTCGGCGACAGGAGATGACGTAGGGCGAGCCCAGTCGGCCAGAGCTACGATGACGCCGAAGGTCGCGAGCGCGCGGAGCGCGCGGGTGCACAACCGGTCGGCTCGAAATCCAGGGAGCGTCTCCACCACCCCCTCTCTATCCTCTTGGCATTCCTGCCTACGGTGTTTACACTCCCAATGCACATGCACGTACCCCTCCTCTTTTTTCTCTCCTCTCTACGCTCCCTCTTCTCTCTCGCCTCGCAACGCCGGCACAGGCCGCGTCTGCTACCGAGTTTCTGTGCGTTTAGAAAAACGGGGTAACAATTTAGAGTACTACGTTCTATGACTAGTTACTCTACTATGGGAGAGCATAAAGCCATCCCTGTGCATGAACAGCAGTGCTTGATTCTTGACTGAAAAGACTGACTGCTCGAGCTGCACTACAACTCAATGACCACCCCGTATGTATAGGCACTGGATCTTGACCTTCAAGGCAGTGCCGGTGGGAGCTTTCTCTTCTGCGTTGTTCAACAATAAAATTCGCTGCGTACGCGTTAACAAAAAGTGGATTGCGGGTCTCTGTGTCCGATCGAAGTCCTTTGTCTCTCATTGCCCATTAGCAGCGATCGGCGTGTTGCAGTAGGAAACACGGGTCCATCACTGCGTGATTTGCGCTTCGGCAGATTTGTCTCCTGCACGATGTCGCGATGAGCGCCATGCAGCATCAACGCCGCCGCCAGTGTAAGAATCAGCGCCCAATGCTTCGCATATACATGTGGTATCCTTTAGCGGAGATGGTGCAAGTTTTCATAGAATAAATGTGACTGCATGTATGAGATTAGAAAGTACTTGTTCAATATGGGTTATGACTTCATTATAGCACTAAATATGGGCTTTCCCTTCATTTAGGAGATTAGTCCCTGCTTTTTTTAACGCCATAGCAAACATCGCTACTCGTAGTTACACCACAGTACTCAAGGTTTGATAATTTTAGTCTAACAAAAGAAAAAGTGTATCACAGGCCCGCCATATAGCTAATAACTTATTGTAGATCATCAACAACACGCTTCTTGCGCGACACTGGTCCAAAATCTCTAAAGTTAGGGGAATCCCTAACACCTCTTGTAAAGTTTATTAAAAACAAGGGATAAAAGCAATGCATGATTTATTTTCGGCGTGACATATAAATTAAACACTTGTATATTTCGATGCCATTTAACGAATAGTGTTTGTTATGTTCATATCGAAATCTACTGACACCTATTGTTTTCTTGAAGCAGCGGATGAAATTCGAAATGTATTCATAGAAACCCTATAGAGGTATGAAATGACAGTCGAGAAATTGGCATTTCATCCGTATTCATGCCGCACTGGTCAAAACTTGACTGCTAATCAGCACCTCTCCCCCAAATTACTATAATTTCGAAAAATGCTTCTTCTTGAACAATGAAACTCATTTGTAATGAACATGAGCAGTCACCACATTTGCTTGGTCTTCAACTCGCGAAATAGTATTGACTGTGCAAGTGATTATGAATGAACGCTCGCGTAGCCTTCAGACAAAAAGGAGGCAGATAATTTTTTGACGGAACACTTAGCAAGCAAGATGCGTCTTTTGTTGTAGCCTTTTCCTTTTGGATGTGTTGCATTTCCCGCAGCAGCTGGAGTTTAGTGTTTCGACAAAAGGCAAACACAGCCACTCTTGACTTGTTTCTGTGTTTTTACACCATGGACGTTTTTTTCAAATCTTGCAGCTCCGACACGCCCTCTTTGAGGAATGGGGAATCCAGTCGCTGTGTTCTGCAAATCGCTTTCCGCCAAGTAAGTAACCCCAGAAGAATTGCATGAAGCAGGCACAGGATGGCGAGCATGGCGTAAAGGTAATCGTATGATCCGTTCTTGTCTCGAAAGAAACCTGCAAGAAATGGCAACATTTACTTGAAGAATGACTCGGAATTTGGCTGTGTTGAACGATATTGAGAGAATCTAGGATACATACTACTGTGTGAAGGTGAACCACAAGCGAAGCTATTTACGCATGGCATAGAGGTGACACGGCGGAGGCCAGTTCTTCTGAACGCGCCCTTCAATGCTCCCACCCCTGTGCAGTCTATACTCAGACACGTCGACGACCACGCTGTTATCGATATTATGAATAGGCATCACTGTAGAACACAATGTAGGGAAGCCAACTTACGATGACTGAGCTTATGCCCATCCAAATAACATTGACTTCACTGCTAGGCGAACATGCATAAGCAACAGGCCCTTATGTGGAAATCATGACATGCGTGTCATGTAAGAACAATCTACATGCCACGCTCATGACGCGCTCGCCTCCCTTTCGCTAGCTTCACATATACCAAATTTGTTATTACGTGACGTGAATGAAAGATGACGGTATATGACTAGTGGAAACATGATAACCACGACATTCGTGTCATGTAAAAACATGACTACATGCCACGCTCATGATGCACTCGCAGTCGCTTCTTTACCTTCATATGTATCAATTTGGTATTGATTGATATGTGGGGTTTAACGTTCCAAAACCATTATATGATTATGAGAGACGCCATAGTGGAGGGCTCCGGATATTTCGACCAACTGGGTTTCTTTAACGTGCACGCAAATCTGAGCACAGGGGCCTACAACATTTGCGCCTCCATCGGAAATGCAGCCGCCGCAGCCGGAATTCGATCCCGCAACCTGCGGGTGAGCAGCCGAGTACTTTATCCACTAGACCACCGCGGCGGAGTATAAATTTGGAATTACGTCACGTGAATGGAATATTGAGGAGTACGACTGGTGAAAACATGATAATCGCGACTTGCGTGTTATGTAAGAGCATGACTACATCACGCTCTTTATCCGCTTGTGGCTGTTTCGCAAGCTTCACGTATACCAAATTTGGTATTACGTCACTTGAATGGACGACGAGCACAAATTCAAGGTGCAAACATGATAATAATGGCATAGAAGTCATGTACGGCCCAATTTACGTCTGCCTCGTAACGTTGTGCTGATTTTGTAGTGACAATTCAACCTTTTTTATTGGTGCTTCGCATATCATGGCTTCCCACGGTGTGGTACAAATTTTTTTTCTTGCGATACTCGTTACAGACACCAGCGGCAGCAGTGGCGGCTGCGAGCAAATACGGTGCCGCGCGTGATCCGTGTCTCATAAGAGCTTTCACTGTAAAAAAATCTTTACGGGTGCGATACGTATAAGCCGTTTGTAATCATTGAAATATTACCAGCCAGAAACGACCGAATACACGAAACGTCAAAGGAGACAGGAAAGCGGCTATAGTGGCTTTCCCATGTCTTTCCCTCTTTCTAGTCGCCGGATGTTTCTGGCTGGATAAATTTTTGTACGAAATGTACCAAGTTTTGATAAACATTCCTGTACCAAAGTGTGAAAGCTCCAGGATGTTTTTTAGTATTTTATCAATTGTTGCTATTTCTGATCACGTGGTTTTTTTCTTCTCGGAAGGTTGCTCTTCAAGAGTGCTCACCACTTGTGGTAAAAAAGTTCAAGGCATTCATATTCACGTTTTGCAAGCGTAAATGTGCGGCGTCGTAGTTTATATACTTGCCTTTGAAGCGCGGGTGTCGAGCTTCAAGCTCAACGAACGGTAAAAACATTTGCCCGGTCATGCATTAAAATATCACATCATCAAGACCCAAGGAAAACTTGCAAATTTTCGTGAGTGGCTTAAAAAGAACAGAACAACCGTCTTGCCGCCCCGCCGCGGTGGTCTAGTGGCTAAGGTACTCGGCTGCTGACCCGCACGTCGCGGGTTCAAATCCCGGCTGCGGCGGCTGCATTTTCGATGGAGGCGGAAATGTTGTAGGCCCGTGTACTCAGATTTGGGTGCACGTTAAAGAACCCCAGGTGGTCGAAATTTCCGGAGCCCTTCACTACGGCGTCTCTCATAATCATATGGCGGTTTTGGGACGTTAAACCTCACATATCAATCAATTAATCAATCAACCATTTTGCGAAGTTCCTTCGGGCTTTAGCTTTGATTCCCTTAGAACGACGTTTCAGGGGTGCTTTCTCACTCAGAAGACTGCAACGGGAGGGGAACTAATCATTAATATAAAGGTAGAAAACACACAAACCTTTTTGACACTAAATTCAATGTGGTCCCCTCTTATATGATTAGTTTACAAGGAAGATTACAATTGCTCATACTTCCAGGGCACTTGACCAACTTAAGGTATACCTGCAATTTGTTGCTATTATGACGCTTTCGCAAAGTTGAACGTAAAGGAATGCAATCAGGAAACCAAGTAGCAACCACGTTATTCATTTTATCTGCATGTACACATATGGGACAAGATTTTAAGGACAACAAGCTGCTTTATTTACTTGTATGTATATCGGTATGTGCCCGAATAAAGAATATTCATAAAATTTCATTTTAGGACCCATGGGGCTCACTAAATTGCACTTTTCAAATACTAATGTTGTCAGGACAGGAAAGTATAGGGGATACATGTTACTACATTTGTAATATGAAATTGAAGAAACAAAAGTGGACCAAATTATTACTTGCCATGGGCAGGGACCGAACCTACAACCTTCGAATAACTCGTTCGATGCTCTACCGACTGAGCTACCACTGCGGCTATTCTAACGCCCACTTTGTGGTGTATATATATGCATTAAACGTGGGAGTGTCAGTCAGCGCCGCAAATAGCCATGATGGCGAGTGTGGAACATTCTTTATGAGCCTGTTTGGCATCACGTAGCCCGTGAACCTATTACAATAGGGCAGCAGATCAATAATCCTTCGTTTCCTGGCTGAAGGCACCAACACATCTACCAGAACGAGCCGCTCCCTATGAATGAAGAACGAAAGTTTACAATTATGGGCAACGTTGTTTTTTCTTAGACACAATATTTATAGGATATCACAGACAATCATGCCAAAGGAGGATATGTGAGATGTTAGTAGAAGCCATTGTAATGTAAATGAGAAGAAATAAAATTGGGCGATAACTTGCCGTAAGCAGAGACCAAATCAGCGAGCTTTAGGATGTGTTATTTGAGAACGAGCTCCAATAGTACACTTCTTTCCTACATTTAAGGTAGCAACTACACACAATTATTGCCTCGGATGTCGAAATACATTTATTCAGGCAAACCTCCAAAGATTGTGACGGTTCCTTTCTAAAACATTATTCGGTGTAGTCCAAGTCCTGTGCATGATTAGCATATAATTTTGGGAGGGCTGGCAAGAAAATTCATAATTGCATGAAACTGGAACGTGCCCTTCGATAGAAATTTGAGCGGGCGCAGATCACCGATTGTTCAGGTACCTATGCATTTAAAACTACGAAAAGCTTGCGACATCGTAAACCTGTGTAGTTGATTAAATGCTTGAGTGAACAAGCGGTATCTGGCGTCACAGAGTTCGAAGGAGACAGAACCATATATAGTGTAGTACGAAGCATCTTCAGCTGCACCAATGCAAGAATGCGAAAGCGGCAGCTGAGCACTGGCCCCTGGAATAACAATTAGAGGGAAAGACAGCGTGACTTATAAGAGCATAACCTTTCATTCCCCGTATCTTATTGATACACGACGATGACCCCAAATTATGATGTGTATAATTTAAGGCAATTTTACCCTGGCATCACAAAAATGCATAAAAAGAGCTGTTATCGGGCTCTTAGCAAAATGATAATAAATGACGAAGCACTAACCGATTATGGATGGTCCGGAGAGCCACAGCGGTATTGACAGAATTCCTCCCACACCACAACAGAAGGTGAAGCATTCCAGGCCTACAAAGTCTGCGACTATCACCGACTTCATGCACAACACGTAACCTTGCGCGACTCCCATTGCCGTTGCCGCGGCGACCAGACCAGCGTACGTTGACTACCTGTGTTAGCACGACGAAGCAAATTGCGGCGGCTAAGAAACTCGCCACGACCCCAGGGCAGTGACGGTAGCGAAGTTTTTCCGTTGTGAAAGGAATGACCACACGGCCGACGAGAAGTCCCATGGAGTTGTAGGTGACGAGTTGTTTGCTATCTACGAGTGAGCAACCTTTGTCGACACCGTAGGCGACCACAGTAGCGTTGAAGGTCACGAATAAGTATTCACACATGGCAGAGTAAAACAAAGCTACGTAGAAAGACCAGGTGCGCATGCTTGCAATGACACTTGCAAACGAGCTGGTAGGAGGAGACGGGTGGTGAGTAGGCGACAGTGTGTCTGGTAAAACGTGAGAACATGTCGATGTCACTTGGTTGGCTTTGCTTGAAAGGCTTTGTGCAACCGGGTTATATGTGTTTTTCTCCCGGTGTTTTGCAGAGGCGCACCAAGAAAGCCGGGTTGGTCTGGGATACTTGATGAGCATAGTGAACGGTACGACGTGCAGCAGCAGACCGCCGGTAATCAGGAGACATCCTTCAATGCCGTATGCATTCGCCAAGTGCCATAGTAGTTGAGTGCCGGCCATACCGGAAACTGCTCTGAATACCCACATGACAGCGAATGCGGTGCCGCTATACTTGTCGAAGTATAAAAGGATGTACAAACTGAAACCTAGGAGGGCTGTGCCAATTCCGGCTCCTGGAAGAAAAGAAACACCGAGCAATGAGGACCTTCGTGTTCAACAAAACAAATAATTGGGAACGTTGTGCGCCTAGAAAAGCAGATAAATCCACTTAAACCTGGAAAAGGATGGAAGCGGGTTGGGGGAGGAATCATAGTGGCCGTGAGCAGAGAAACCTTATTGAAAAAAAGTCACAGTTTTGCCGCAATAGTAAAGCAATCAATGGAATAGCAACACGTAAGATTTAAAGCGAAAATTAGCAAGCATATTGAAACTTGGAGTGTGTTGCCAAGGCACGATGAACGCACAAAATGAACGCACAGCACGTCTCCGCACTAACAACGTTCTCAGCTCGACACTCAACACGCCTATCAAACACAATGGAGGCCACAAACATACGCAAAGCTACACATGGGACAAGCGCGAACTAGCAAGTGTGACAGTTATTACTTCACTATGTTTGAGCAGCGCGCTTTTCTCTCCGAAGCGAGTGAAGTGACCGATGCGCACTCTGTAACATGAATGAAACCTTTCCAGCAAAAGCACCTGATGTACAAACTTCACCCGCAGATGATAAAGACAAAAGGTATGTCCCGAGCCATCACATCGCGACGAGTGAGGCACTGTGCGCGCACCTGGCACCGCCTACCTGGTAAGGCAGAGAACACGCAGGCATTCTTTAGAGATCGCTGTATTGCCAGTGGTAAGTTCTGCATATATACAATTGCCTTTAGTATCTTGCAGGCCGTGTGATGCTGTGACCAATTGGTTGGCGCCGAATGCTTCGGAACGAAGAGGTCGGCGTTCCACGCATCGGAAAACTATTTTTCTTAATAGTTTTTTTAGGGGGGGGGGGGCTTTTTTTTCTATGTATACAGTGTACATATAAAGAAATGAAAGCGACAGCAACAGCGAAAAGCAGCCGAAAGATTTCACATAGTTGCCATTGCATTATTAAAATATAATCATAAAAGCGCGTCCGGTCTTCTCTGGCCAGAGCGAAAGCGAAACTCGTTAATCTTATGCACGCCGTGGTGTGGGCAGCACCACCCAAAACCATAGGGTTTTTGAGATGCCTTCGAGGTAAGCTTAGTCTGCCTAAGGCAACAAATGTACCTGTTATTTTCGCTATATATACTTGCACCTGGTTTGCTGCTCATGTGCATTAAATTGCTTACAGTTTACCTTTTCTACTAGAAAAAGTAATCGGAAAGAGCCTGTAACCAGTAGAGCTGACAGATGTTTTGTGATGACAACGAGTGTAGGAGATTTATTATGATATTAATTATATGGGCACTGTGGACAGGTTTTCATGTCCTCAGAATCACCATCGCTGCCCTGTTTCGTATAAAGTCTATATGGACAACATCTCCTGCACATCGCATTTTCTACCCGCAGGGAAAGCGGGGGAGCGAGTACGACGAACGCGGTGAACGCAGAGATAAAACGAAGTGACCCATCTCTATTAAGATATGCGTATTAGACGTGCCGTGGAATGTAGCTGAAGTCTTGAAAGAAGATCTAGAGACTCCAGATGGGCAGGGGGTGGGGGGGGGGACTA
Source organism: Rhipicephalus microplus (assembly GCF_013339725.1). Classification (NCBI taxonomy): domain Eukaryota; kingdom Metazoa; phylum Arthropoda; class Arachnida; order Ixodida; family Ixodidae; genus Rhipicephalus; species Rhipicephalus microplus. The sequence goes on from NC_051165.1 coordinate 105,065,855, forward strand.
TAAGAGAGGGATCGCCATCGAAGGCGCGTGTCTATCATGGCAGGCATCTCGAAACGGCTCGTATATCTTTTCCACGTACGCGATCTCAACGCGAAGAGATTGTGAAAAGCGCATCTCTCCATGAAGCGGTCGTATTATGTAACGCCACCGTTTTATAAGTTACGGGAAATCGGCTCGAAAGAGTCAGATAACATTGCAATCAGCTGCTATCGTATTTATTTCTTCGTCTTGTGGTGAAACCTATTCTTCATTTATAGTATATCATGTAAAAGAATCAGTTCCGATAAAGACATATACTGCCTTTCTTGACGTATCCAGAACGAAATGAATAAAGTGCCTGTTTAAGGGCTGGTTATTCAGCTTTTATAATGAATTTCATGGGTATTCAGACCCTGAAGTCGTGGTATGATTACGAAAGTCACTGAAGTGAAGGGCTTCAAAAATTTTGACCACCTGAAGCTGTTACTCGTGCGCGGAAATCTAAGCACAGAGGTCTTCAATGTTATAACTTTCTATCAGCGGCCGCAGCTGCGTTTTCATCTCGCGACCAGTAGGTCTGCAGCGTACAGGCACCGCAACAATATACCAACGCAAAATTTGGTTGTTAAGCTCATCAAATGAGATATTATCTCAATGGTAATCAAATAGTATCGCCATTTTAGGTGCTTTAATACAACGGACTCATTTAGAAACCAAGAAAGACACTTGAAAGAACTGGGCATCATCGTAACAGTAGAGTAGTAGTCTCAATTCTTTTGTCAGAAACATGTATTTACGTACTTTTAGTAATTGCCCAAGAGTAATAAATCTGCATCTGACAGCTGGGAAAAAATTTAAAACAAAAAAGACTATTGTCTTTAAGAGAACAAGAAAGGTTCATAAACGCTTCTGTGCCTAAGTTACGCTGCCAGTAAGTTTTTACTCACGTGGGAAAAAATTCCTCTCTGCCCCATTGTCCACCCATGTCCTCTACATAAACCATACCCCTATTGAGCAAGGTTCTGTTAGTAAAGTCTACAACGTGCTGAGTCATACCGTGGAGAACACCGAATGTAAAAGTCATCCATGCAATGGTGGGAGCTGAAGGTGGAAGCGATGAGACCAAGCGAAGCCAGGAGTCCCCCGACTAGTGTGATGTGAAATACAGACAGTCTGTCTTGCAACGCACTGACGACGAGACCTACGAAGAAACAAAAACACGAGGTCAGCGCCAGTAATTTCAGTCTGCATTTTCACCACGTGAAAGGATGCCAAGAAAATCGGTGGGTTTGAGAAGAATAACTTGGTTTGCGCAGTCAATCTTGTCTTCAACTATAGTGTAGTGCTGACGCGAACTGATGTCATTCAGTGTGGATGAAAGATCACCCCTCGCGTCTCGGGCATCTGAGCTCACAACCTTCGAATTAAAGCGTGAGTTCAAATTCCGCATACGAAAAAGTGTGATTTTACGTCCATATTATTGAAATTCAATTTACTGCCATTAATACTATACTACGCGTAATGACAACTAATATTATCCGCAGTTTTCTCACTGGCTGTTAAACATGTTAAATTATTAAGGTTGTGTCTAAAAAAGAAACGAGGGCCCCGCAAAAAGTTTTTCCTTCTTTCGTTCGTTCTAAGCTAGGGCCTCACCGCGGCAGACGTAGTGCCTTAGGTTACCATGCGAGATTTCATTGGTCACTTGCCACGTGCAAAGTCAACTTGCCAGGTGTTCTGTGGCAAAAAGAGTGTTTCCCCAGCTGCTGTCATTACTGTAGGAGCGGTGGTTACTCTGATTAAGGAGGCCACTTTCATGTTCAGATAAACCCAAAGAAGGGGCGCTAATACCCGTGCTGCCAGCTCTGCAATACAATGCGCTTGTCTAATTTCCCGAGTTAATTGCGACGGGTGCTTTTTTATCACTTCACCACTGGTCAAACATGGGGGTACATCCACCATCGGGAATTATAGAAGCGCATTGTATTGCAAGAGCTGGCAGCACGTGTATTAGCGCCCCTCTTTGGGGTTTATCTGAACATGAAGTGGCCTTCCTTACAGGAGTAACGCCTATGAATGTGTGATATGTGACGGTGTGATGTTGTGTGTTATCTTGTCGTTGCGTTAGGGTGGTTTTGTATGCTTGCGCTGGTCTACTTATTTGATGCAATTTGACAATAAAGCTCAGTTGGAAGTTAGCGCTCCGTCCTCTTGTGTCGGTCTGCTCGGCCGTTTCTTCTTCCCCGTAATGCGCTATAGCAGTTCAAGTGCTGTCATTACACTGCCAGGAACCACACGTGCAGAAGAGAAAGTGCCTTCCATCGTAACTCAAAGGGTAATGCATCAAACACGAAAACCGAAATTTCAGGCTTTGGATACCTCTGAAAGAAAGGGTTATTTTTTGCCCCACTTTTAATTTATTTCAATTCATATTATTCTTACTACACAAGAGACAATAACGGGTGTCCTCTACGCTGTGCCTGGCCTGATCTTCTTTTGAATTCACGAGTTAAATGGAAATGTTTGGAATTGTCGAGCTTTCGAGCAATACAGAATTAGAACCATTTTAATCCCTTAACTTTTGTATGGGAGTGCTTCCTTCAAGTAACCACTGGCACGATTGAATGAACTTGGGTTTAAAAGTTTATGTAAAAAGAGTGTCGATATCAACTAGCCGTTTGCTAGGGTAGTTCGAATAGATCTTAGGAGATAAAAACAGCGTACAGCCTTGAGGATGGAGCATTCCAAGGCTAAACGGGGTGGCATGACTTCAATTCCCAGCCATGGCTGGAACGTTTCGATTGCTGAGAAGGTCAAGTGGCCTCTCAATGAGCCTCAGGTGTTCATCGAAGAGCCTCGCAAGGTCATCTGTAATACGAAACCCCCGCTAAAGTGTGTCTCAAAAGTGTATCGCGTATTTCTTATACCATTGCCTAGTTCTCTGTACTGAAGACTTGTAGACCCTATCCGAGTGCAGTAAAAGCGTTGTGCCCTATCGCATAATTTCTCTTGATTGCACAATTTACCACCAAAAAAGCAAGGCATGTCATCCCACTTCAACACTACATGCATGGAACATCCCCACAAGAATAGAATCATCCTCATCTTTGTGGCCCGGCGTTTGTTAACAAAATGGAGGATACGAACAACACGCTTATTCTACATGCGCGCCATAAAAATAGTTTTCAAAATATTTGAACGAAGCAATAGTGATACTGAGATTTTTTTGTAACAGAACAATTTCAAGACCTAAGACATAAATCACTCATGGCAAAGCTGCGGATGTAGCTTTAATATTGCTACGTACCTCACATATTAGGGGTCAGAAGACGACAACGAGGAAGTGGTCTGCCTGTTGTGCGTGCTGTCTTCCATCTTGTATCATTTCAGACCCACCATTACCGCTGTCTCAAATTGCATCTGATAGCCTGCATCGCTCCCTGATCAGATATACTCCTTTTTCGATCTTCGGCTATTATTTATTTATTTATTTATTTATTTATTTATATACCTCGAAGGCCCCAGTCAGGGTATTACATGAGGGATGGGCGTAATTAGCAACATAGTAACGATTCAATCACGGTCTTGAATACATGTGGGTCGGAGTGGTGCATGGCGAAGGCAGGCAAGTTGTTCCAGTCCCGGGCGGTTGCAACAAAAAAAGGAGCGAAGGTGGGCAGTAGTTTGTGCTGGCGGTGGATAAACGGCTCGGGGATGGTTTGTACGGCTGGATAATCGATGAGCAGGCAGAATGGCTGGAACGTTGAAAGGAGAGTGATAAAATTTGTGAAAAAGACAGAGCTGAGATATATGACGACGTGATTCTAGGTTTTTGAGGTGGCCACGAGTTTTAAGTTTGGAAACGCTGGAATGATAAGAGTACACGGAGTAGATGAACCGGGCTGCGCGATTTCGAACAGATTCGAGAAGGTTAGATAGATTAGATTGATGAGGGTCCCAAACCGAGCATGCGTACTCCAATTTAGGGTGAACAAATGTGGTGTAAGCCAACAACTTCACTGATGAGGGAGCAAGTTTTAAATTCCTACGAAGTAAACCCAGCGCACAATTAGCGGAGGATGCTACGTTGTTAACGTGAGTGGACCACGTGAGGTTGCTTGAGAATGTTATGCCGAGGTATTTATAGGATTTTGCTGTTAAGATTGTAGAGCCCGAAATGATGTAAGTCGCTTGCTGATAATGTTGCCTACGGTGAAATGATATTAGCGATGTCTTAGTTACGTTTAAAGACATTAGCCAGTCGTTACACCAGGTTTCAATAAGGTTAAGGTCGTTTTGAAGTATAGCAATATTGGTAGGGTTTTTTATTGGACGGTACACGAAGCAATCATCTGCAAACAGGCGAATATTTGATGAAATGTTAGCTGGGAGGTCATTTATATAAATGTGATGTATGAAGGTAGCGATGGTTGGTAGAAGCCGAGAAGGAAGAAGCAGAACGGAATAAACATGGCGTATGAGCCAGGCCACGTCACCCAGTCATCGTAGCGTCACACGAATCGACAGGATGGAGACCTGCCTGCCCCTTCATCAGTCACTCATCATCGACGCAGTTCCGCAGAAGACGCCCTGACCGTACATTGACTACCGAATCATCGCCTAGGAGGACAACGACCAGCACCATGACAGAACCATCGGCTGACCTCGACATCCCCAAGTACACCGGATCAGTGGACGACGGACCCGTACAGGACTGGTTCAACCTGTTCGAACTCCATGCTACCGCTGCATCTTGGTCGGAACGGGAGATGGTTACGAACTTCAGCGACTACGTCACCGGTGAGGCATTTAAATTTTACCTAATTCACATATTCGAGAACGACGAGTCATGGCAAAAAATCAAAGAGGAGATGATTACCCGTTTTAGCGACTATGACCATGACCTACTCATTGCCAACCATTTAGAGACAACCGCACACTATCGTCGATTTCCTAAGCAGTCCTCAACCATTCGAAAGTCCAGCGCACATCGACAACTGCCTCAAGACGAAGTGGCACATGAGTTTACACACAGAAGGCCATGCGTATATTGGGAAAAACCCAACCGTCAAGCGCGCCTCCCTTCTGCGCGAAAGACGGCATTTCCTAAGTCATCACTTCAGCATATGACACGAGACGTTGCTCAACCACCCGATGCCCTTCACCCTTCGTCTCGCATACGTGGTACACCACCTGGGTTTTCGTCACGCGGTTCTTCAAGCGCTCCTAACGCTCCCCACTTGTCTTATAAGGACACCTTGCTCATGGTAGACCAGCTGACGCATGGAGAAAATACCGAACAACGCCATGACTACTCGAAGAGTGAAAATCCTGGTTTTACATCACTTGGCTCTTTCATCGCTCACAACGCTCACCTTACGCCTCACTCGCCCACTACGGTTGGGATAGAGCTGCGGAACTCCGAATATACTCAGCCAAGCCTTGGGCCAACAGTCCTCATTCATGCATCAGAACAGCTTATCTCCCAAGGTGCGGACACAGAGAAACAGCCCCAAGTATAATCTGACCAAACCAATCCTCTCGCAGTGTCGCCGTCGAGTTCCCAGCCACCTGAGAGCCCAATCAACACAGGAGGCTCGGAAGGATCAACTTTCAAGCACTTCCCTCTGCCAGGAACGTCCATTAAGAATGTCGTTGCAAGAGCCTCAGCAGATTTTTCTGTCAATTCTGGCACACTATCTCCATTGCCTGACACGAATCGCGACATCCTAACAAGCATCGACTATTTACTGATCAAATCACCATGCAAAGAAAAGCATACAAATGTTCCTGAAAGATGCCCATCTGACCAACTTTCGCAAAAAGACGAGCAATTTCAGCAAAGGCAACTCCACAAACTCCAGGAACTACAACGGACACACCAACAAGGACGACGACGCAAAGCAAGCGTCTTAAAACAAATTCAAGGAGCAAGGCATCTTCGCGTAAGGGATCGGCGCCAGAAACGCATTTGGCACAAAAGATCAAGACTGCGCCTAAGATTACAGCTTCGAAACCTCAGGAAACACCGAACAAGACAAGAAGTCACCAGTTCCAACACGCAAGGATTCAGACACCATCCCATTAGTTTACGACAACGAGCACGCACGCAGCAAAGACAGCGACGCCGAAGACCGATCTACTGCAACGCTTTCAAACAGCGTCCACTCTTCGCAATAATGCCAGCTATTTCATCAGTCTCCACGTCCAAAACATTCTTGTGTTATCCAGGACGCAACCATCAGCCTCGCCCGCCAGATCTCTCATTGATATCACCGGACTGCCACACTCTCCCCTCGCGTCTTAGCGACGAAGAAGACAACACGTGCATTTCAAAATTTGTGAGACCACGTTGTTATTTTGACATTGGTGACTTCCAAGCCACTCCTTGTTTACTTTTTCTCGTTTGTAAGCTGTAACTCATGCCTTATTTCGGGGGGAGGGGGAATCATGTGATGTATGAAGGTAGCGATGGTTGGTAGAAGCCGAGAAGGAAGAAGCAGAACGGAATAAACATGGCGTATGAGCCAGGCCACGTCACCCACTCATCGTAGCGTCACATAAATTAAGAAAAGTAGGGGTCCGAGTACTGTGCCCTGTGGGACGCCAGAGATTACGGGAAGATGGTCAGATGAATGGTTGTTAGGGTACACAAATTGTTGCCGATTAGTCAGAAAACTACGAATCCAGTTGAACGTCGATGTATTAATGTTTAAGCAAGAAAGCTTGAGGAATAGCCGTTGATGCGGAACTTTGTCAAATGCTTTTTCAATGTCTAAAAAGAGGGCATCGGAGGGTATATTTAGGTCAACGCTAGAACTGATTTCATTGTAGAATGAAGCAAGTTGTGTATCGCAGGATAATCCTGAGCGAAACCCATGTTGACTATGATGAAAGAAGTTGGGTGGTTTAAGAACTTGACGGTGTTAGAGTATATCACATGTTCCATTAGTTTAGAGCAAATGCTAGTGAGCGAGATGGGACGATAGCTGCTAGGCTGGGATGGAGGGCCCTTTTTAGGGACTGGAACAATCTTACCCACTTTCCAGTCTTCCGGCACCACTCCTGAAGACAGTGATTGCTGAAAAATATGGCATAATATTACACTGACAATGGGTTGTGTGTTTTTTAACATTTTAGCGTGGATGCCATCGGCGCCACAAGAAAATGTAAGCTTTAATGAGTCGATTAATTTAGCAATGCCCTGTTGAGAAAACGTGATGTCCGGCATCATGTCGTAATCACGAGGATGGAATGAAGGTAAGTTGCCATTAGGATCGATAGTGAACATGGAAGAGAAAAAATGATTAAGTTGTTCGGCAGCTTCATCGTCGGGGATCAGAAGGTTATGATTATCAAACAGTGCCAGTGGTTGGGAATTTCGAGGGTTGATAACGCTCCAAAATTTCTTCGGGTTATTGGTCAGGATGGCCGGCAAAGTCTGTGAGTAAAAAGAACGTTTTTCTTTCATAGCATGCATGCTGAATGCTTTTTCCACAGCGTAGTAGTTGTTCCATGCAGAAATGTTATTAGATCGTTTTGCTGATCTAAAAAGTCTTTTCTTTTTATTATCGAGTCGTTTTTGTGTAGCTGTGAACCATGGGGACGTCTTTTTTTGGTGACGGTAATGGTGGGAGATATTTTATGAACAGGTCATTGATTTTAATTTTGAAGAGCAACCAATTAGTCTCGACAGAGCGTTGCGAAAAATCGGCTAGTAGGCAAGTAGCGAATTATGCAAATCTGCAGAATCTGCAGAATCTGAATTCCGCAGCGTTCTTTTCTGCTCTTGTTTTTTTCGCTTCCGTAGTTACGAAGTAACTACTTCTAGGTTGCGCTGTTCCTGCATTCAGTTATGTCCTACCAACTTACCCAAGCTTCCACGCTTCATCTGCAATTTTATTGTTTAGGGCGGAATAGTTTCCTCTGTTATGCAATGTTATCGTTTTTGTTATTTTAGACGAGCGTGTTACTTGGCAGAGGTAGGTACCATGAATCACTGAATGGTCACTTAAGCCAAGCAAGAACTTCATCTTGGAAACCTTGTTAGGCTCGGAAGTGAGGATAAGATCTAGAGTGTTGTAGGAGGTAGAATTTTGACGTGTGGGTTCAGTGACTAGTTGGGTTAGTCCAAATGTTAGGCATGAGTTGACAAAATCGCTTTCAGGACCGTGTTTGGTGGCTGTGCTTGCCAGATTATTCCACAAAATTGCTGGAAAGTTAAAATCACCGAAGAGAAGTATCGGATAATGACGGAACGTTTTAGTTACAGAGTGAATAGCCACGTGGAAATTCGGTACAAAAAGGGAGTCAAGGCCGGGAAGGCGGTAACAAACTCCAATTATCGTGGGGGGATAACAATTTCAAGACCTAAGTCATAAATCACTCATGGCAAAGCTGCGGATGTAGCTTTAATATTGCTACATACCTGACATATCAGAGGTCAGAAGACGACAACAAGGAAGTGGTCTGTCGGTTGTGCGTGCTGTCTTCCATCTTATATCATTTCAGACCCACCATTACCTCTGTCCTAAATCGCATCTGATAGCCTGCATCGCTCCCTGCTCAGATATACTCCTTTTTCGATTTTCGGCTTTTCTTTCTATATATTTTTTTCAGCCCAAAATTACGTTGTGTTTGAAAAACCATAAGCCTTTTAGATAAGATCCTGCCGCCTGGTTCTTGGCCGATCCCCTGTTGTGGGTGTGCGCCAGAGTATCAAGGATCATTATCATCATCATCATAGTCGACGCCATATGCATCAGTTTGAATATAGATTTTAAATAGACACGCCTCGTGTCATTTTTACGTAACATCTTTGTGGTGGACGTGCTGGGTACTTCCCCGTCTTCATCACGAAGCTCCGCAATGGCCGCATCATCATAGGTCCAAACATGCCACAGGTTGAACAACCATCGTCTTCACCACCTGCCCCTACCATGACTTCTACATACGTCGTTCTACCCCCTGCTCGTGATCCCGGTGTATTTTCCGGTCAGGATGGCGTTGACGTCAAAAAGTGGATCAACCGGTACGAACGGGTCAGCGCAAGCTATAGGTGGGACCCGACTCTTATGCTTGCGAATGTGCTTTTTTAGCTCCATGACCCACCGGAGTGTGGTTCGAGACGCACGAAGCGGAGATTACAAACTGGGACTCCTATAAAGAGAAGATCCGCGACCTTTTTGGCGACACCATTGGGCGGCAGATCGCAGCACGGAATCAACTGGCGGCTCATGCACAGACGTCGACCGAGTCTACGTCGCGTACATTCACGACGTCATTGCCCTATGCCGCCAGATTGACGAGCACATGAGTGAGTCTGAGAAAGTGGCCCATGTGCTGAAAGGCATAGCAGACGACGCATTTAATCTTCTAGTTTACAACAACGTTGCCACCGTCGACGCCATCATTAAAGAGTACCGGTGGTTCGAAGAATCCAAGAGCCGCCGTATTACTCAGCGATTCACCCGGCTGCCCAACACGGCCGCAACCTCATTGTGTAAAGCCGCCCGCCAGTCCCCCACGTATGACAATGTCACACGCATTGTTCGTCGGGAAATTGAAGCCGCCTGTCCGGCTCCTCTTCAGCCACCCGTTTTCGCAACGCTCGCCTCTGACCAACAACAGCCATCAGTGGCGTTAATACAAGCAGTGTTGAGGTAGGAAATTGCGAACCTCGGCCTTCCATCAGCATGTCCCTTGACTCGCCCTGAAGTCTCGTCTTACTCCCGAGGACACGCTCGCCGTTCACCTCCAACAATGCCCTTCCATAACCCTTCGGAATGGCGAACACCCGACGACCTGCCTATTTGTTTTTCCTGCCACCAGCCTGGGCACGTTTCTCGCTATTGCCGCCGCCGTTGGTCAAACCTACCACGTCAGACTTTCTCCAACTCGGCGCTTATGCATTCGACGACCCCTCGACGTTCAGTCGCCGCACCCTTCAATTTCTATTCGTGGTCATCTTATGAGCCTTCCACTGACGCCCCTTTGCCCGGTCACCGCTACCCTGACGCCCCTTCGTCCGGTCGCCACAGCTCTCGCTCCCCGTCGCCGCTACGTCGCCAATATCGCTCTCCGCCACCTAAGCGCTTTTCCTCGCCAGGCTTCTCTGGACGACCGCAGCAGGAAAACTAGACATTGCAGCTTATAGAGGTGAAGCTGCAGTACCAATGACGGCCGAAAATCCTCTACTGACGCTTTCCACGCACCATAGCCTGCTTGAAGTACAAGTCGACCATGTTCCTGTGACCGCCCTCAATGACACAGGTGCGCACCTGTCTATTATGAGCGCTTCTCTACGCTGCCGCTTACAAAAGATTACGACGCCATCTACGACGCAGGCAATACGTGTTGCCGATGGCGGTACTGTACCGGTAATCGGAATGTGCACTGTTCGTGTCAGCATTGCCAGTCGTCACGCCGCGGTCCTTTTTGCCGTGCTAGCCTGCTGCCCTCATGACCTCATACTTGGCCTTGATTTCCTTTCGGCACACTCGGCCTTAATTGATTGTTCGTCTGGTACCCTCAGCCTTGATCTACCAATCTTTGCCGACTACTCTGCAAAGCCCACCAGCCGCTTGAGCCCAACCACTTTCATTCGCCTGCCACTTCGAGCTCTCACGTACGTGTCTTTGTCATCGACCCCTCCCGTTTCTGGCGGTAATTATATCGTTACGCCAATTACTGACGTTCGGCTGATGCGAAGTGTTACTGTGCCCTATACCATCGCGACTATTGCGGATAACTGTGTGTTACTTCCGCTCCTTAACTTTGGTTTCACCCCTCAAGTGTTGCCCTGCCAGATATCTCTAGCCCAGCTAACCGCCATAAACGAGGACGATGTCAGTGTTGTCGCTGTATCTGCTCTTGATCGAAGCGCAGTCTCACGGTCGCCCAGCTCAGACGATGGTATTTTTCGAAACATGATTGGATCGGAGCTGTCGCCTCAACAGGCCGACGCTCTCTTCCAAGTTTTGGCCTCATACAGTGACAATTTTGACGCTGACAATCGTCCCTTGGGCCAGAATAAAAATGTCACTCACCGAATCAACACTGGTGACTCTGGGCCCATTCACCGTCAGCCGTACCGTGTGTCAGTGTCCGAGCGAGATGTGATTCAGAAAGAAGTGGCCAAATGCTTACGAAAAACGTAATCGAACCATCAACGAGCCCTTGGGCATCTCCCGTGGTATTAGTAAAGAAGAAAGATGGCTCATGGCGTATCTGCGTTGATTATCGCCACCTCAACAAAATTACCAAAAAAGACGTGTACCCTCTACCACGCATTGGCGATGCCCTTGATTGCCTCTGTGGCGCCACCTTCTTTTCGTCTCTCGACCTCCGATCTCGCTACTGGCAAATTGCTGTAGATGACATGGACCGAGAAAAGACCTCCTTCGTTACCCCTGACAGCCTTTACCAATTCAAGGCCTTGCCATTCGGGCTCTGCAACGCTCCAGCGACCTTCGAGAGATTGATGGACACGCACCTACAAGGATTTAAATGGTCGACATGTTTGTGTTACCTGGACGACGTGATCATTTTCTCACCTACCTTTGCAACCCACCTTCAACGCCTTTCGACCATTCTATCCATATTTTGTCGGACCGGCCTGCAGCTCCATTCCTCCAAGAGCCACTTCGGTCTTCGTCAGATTACCGTATTGGGTCACCTTGTTGACGCTGCCGGCGTACGGCCAGACCCGGCAAAAGTGCGCGCTGTAAAAGCTTCCCAGTCCCACACTCTGTCCATGATGTTCGCATTTTTGTGGGCCTCTGCTCCTATTTTCGCCAGTTCGTGAAAAACTTTGCGGAACTAGCACGGCCACTCACCGACTTTCTCAAACAAGACGTCTCATTTTGTTGGAGCTCTCCTCAAGCGGACGCCTTCTCTCAGCTAATCACCGCTCTAAGGACACCTTCTATTCTTGCACATTTCGACCCCGATGCTCCTACAGAAGTGCGAACAGACGCGTGTGGTGACAGAATTGGTGCAGTTTTGGCGCAAATTCAGCGGGGCAACGACCGTGTAATCGCGTACGCAACCCGTCTGCTTTCTAAGTCTGAACGCAATTATTCTATAACAGAACGGTAATGTCTCGCTCTTGTTTGGGCAGTTTCGAAATTCCGTCCTTACTTGTATGGCCGCCCTTTCCGTGTCATCACAGATCATCACGGGCTGTGTTGGCTTTCTTCTCTGAATGACCCCACTGGACGACTTGGTCGATGGGCATTACGCCTACAGGAGTATTCCTACTCGGTTGTTTATAAGTCTGGACGTCTCCATCTGGACGCCGATTGCTTATCCCGCTACCCTGTTGATCAGCCCGACGAACCAGACATCGAGCCTAGCCTCAGCGTCATGTCAATGTCCCAGTTTCTTCAGATTGGTGATGAACAACGTCGTGATGCTTCTCTGCGACAACTTATTGACCGTCTCGAATCCGCTCCGAACGACACGTCACTTCGCATGTACGTCCTCCTGAATGGCACGCTGTACTGTCGTAGCCTCCAGCCAGATGGCCCTGAGCTCCTTCTTATCGTGCCGAAAAATTTGCGTTCAACCGTGCTGCACGAGCTTCACGATGAACCAACTGCTGGTCATCTGGGTGTATCTCGGACGTACGACCACGTGCGTCGCCGCTTCTTTTGGCGCGGTCTCGCCTGGTTCGTTCGCCGTTACGTGTCCTCCTGCGATAAATGCCAACGTAGGAAGCGACCTACTGTGCCCCCGGCTGGACTTCTTCAACCGATCTCCATCCCAACCAAACCTTTCTTCCGTGTTGGTATAGATCTTCTCGGTCCTTTTCCCGAGTCTAAATCAGGCAACAAGTGGGTCGCCGTTGCTATAGACTACGCGACTAGGTATGTCATCACTCGAGCGCTCCCCACCAGCACCGCTACTGACGTTGCGGAGTTTTTGCTCCATGACGTCATCCTACATCATGGCGCTCCTCGCTAATTACTCACGGATCACGGCCGCGAATTTTTCCCTGTGTAATCGACGATCTTCTGCGCTCTTCCTCGACGCACCACAAGCTGACCACTTCCTACCATCCCCAAACAAATGGCCTTACCGAACGGCTAAATCGGACCCTCAAGGACATGCTCGCGATGTATGTGTCCTCCGACCACCATGACTGGGACCTGGTGCTACGTCACGTGACCTTTGCATACAATTCTTCGCGCCACGACACTACTGGTTATTCACCGTTTTATTTGCTTTATGGCCGTGATCCGAAGTTACCACTCGACACCCTACTTCCAACCACTACAACGCCGTCAACCGAATATGCACGCCACGCTATTGCTCGTGCCGACCACGCACGTCGGATCACCCGCTCCAGACTTTCGGCTTCGCAAGCCACCCAGAAAGCCATCTACGACAGCCGGCATGCTGACGTTCACTTCTCACCCGGTTCTCTCGTTATGCTGTGGTGCCCAGTTCGTCGAGTTGGCTTATCAGATAAGTTGTTGTCTCACTACATGGGTCCTTACCGTATCATCCACCAGGTAACCGACGTCACCTATGAGATCATTCCTGCATCTGATACCACAAGCCCGCCTGCAACCACACCCAGTGATGTTGTGCATGTCAGCAGGCTAAAACCTTACCACCTGCCTACTGAAGACCGTAGTTCATGTGCACCGAGACGACGCTTTTACCGCCAGGGGGGGGGGGGTTATGCTACGCACCTGACATATCAGGAGTCAGAAGACGACAACGAGGAAGTGGTCTTACGGTTTTGCGTGCTGTCTTCCATCTTAGTCGACGCCATACGCATCAGTTTGAATATAGATTTTAAATAGACATGCCTCGTGTCATTTTTACGTAACAATACGCCGAAGACCAACAATTTCGCTTGATAACATCGTCATACTCACCCCCGTGGGCAAAATAAAATTACTTTTTAGCAGCACAAAAAGCATCACAAAATTAGAGTCCGTGGATTCACACCGTGTGTAATCAATGCCGCTCAGAAAAATATTTTCAGGCCTGCTCACAGCCCCCGTGATATCACTCGTTTTGCGCGAGCGTGCGCGCATATATGAGAACCTGCGAAAGCATTGCCACCATTATTTAACGCTAAAATATAAAGCGTTCGCGGAGAGTTTTAAATGGCTATTAGCTTTATTCCGCCTTCTGCGACAAAGAAAGTGCTAGTTCAAGCAATCTATTGCACTTAAACCCCTTTTAGGATTTAGCTGAGGGCCATTTCTTCCACGAAGAAGTCAGACTTCGAGCTATCGAACGTGAGGTCAATCTATAAGAGCAACGTTTGATGGACTAACATGATGACGAGATAAATAGTGAAAAATTTATTCCTTCTTTATTTATTCACACACACGCGCACACGCAATATATAGAGCATGCATGAAAACTGTTCCTACTCATTTTCACAGTTTCTGCAGTTTTATGTGTTTTCTTTCGAACATGTATTCATAGACACGAAGTTATGGAGGAGAGTGTGCTACTGCTACAAGTACTTTATGTCAGGGTGATGACCATTGCAAGAGAAAACAAAATCTTTAGTTTCACGAAAATCTCTTGTGACCAGCACAAGAAGCGGTGTTTCTTCTTTTGCTCTGGTCCCTCTCGCAGAGGTGTGTAGTCGCTCATATAACTTAGGGCCTGGGAAAAATGTTAATACTGGGTGTACACAAAAGTCCCTGTGGGCGCTTCTACTGCACTGCCTGATCTTGCATCGGTATATGTAGTGGTGGTTTTTAAATATTCTAGCTTGAAGTAGAGTTCACACACTTGAAAAGAATTTAAGAAAGTGCTTTACCGTAAGGGCCTACACGCATCTAAATTTCAAGCAAACATATCAGACTAAGCTGCTGACAGCGCAAAATTACAATACCGCAATAAAGTGGTAAGAACGCCAGCAAGAAAACACTATGCATAAAACCGACGCGTCAAGCAATGCCTTCCTCCCATTTTTCTCAACCAAGTAAACAGAGGTAATACAGGAAGTCCGCGATGCGAATTTCCAATAGCAAAATATTTATCGACCCTAAAGAAAAAAACGCCTGTTCGGAAAACGTACTGCCACGCGTCTTTACTATTTTAATGCCAGTGCTTACGCTAAGCCAGAAGCACACATGACACCTTTATTTGAGAGCCCGAACGAAACATGGTGAAGATGATGCCATTGAAATGACTTTGAAATATGTAGTACAGACACACGTGCAGTCGACCACTTGTGTTGACGTACCATGCGAGCGCATGGCCGAAAGCCTCTTCGCGACCCTTCCGCTACGTCATCGGCTCTAGACAGCACCGCAGCGCCCTGAAAGCATCCCTCCCCTAATCGGTAGGCTGTCTCTTTCTTGACTGGGTACAAATAATTTTCACCCCCTCTTTTCAACGCGACGCGCTTTTGGCATTTGCGTCTACGAGCTTCTGCCTGACCAGCAGTCTATGAGCATAACTGTCATCAGTCGCCATCTTTATCACAAAGTGACACCTAGACAACAGAATGCCGTTTGAGGCACGCCGTGATAGCTTTGATCCTCGTATGAAAACAGAAATGGTATGGTCATATTGCAGATAAGCGCTTCCCGTGAAAACTGTGAGCTAACAATGCGCTACACGGCAGTAGAAAATTGAAAGGCCAGTGAATAAGAAGAAGACCCGTTTCCGGCCCAGAACTGCAGTCGATGGTAGATGACGCACTGCTAGGTAGCGCGGACAGCTAGTTTGGCATGAGCTCACGTGGTCTGAAAACTTTTATGGTCGGCTGTATTGGGCTCATGAAGAAACCGAAAATTGGCGTCAGCTTCACGAACGACACGCCATCATTTCGTTCTTTGGTTGTCCTTGAACAACGAGAACACTCGCAAGTTCAGTTTCTTTGTCGCGACAATTTGCGACGTAGAATCGCCCAATCGTTCAAATTTGCAGCCATACAGATTGCGAATATCCAGTGCACAAAACGCAGCACGTATCCAGCTGAAGTTCACAAACATAAAAAACGCCATCTTCTCGAGACCACAAAAAGCACTCCAGCACGCCACGAAAACATTCGTCAGGTTTGGTAATCCATGCATGTCGAGCGACGAGAGCAAGCGTATAGGCACGCCTGACATCTGCGCAGCGAAACACACCGGTATAAACAGAGTGACATTAGAACCCGTGGCAGAAAGGGTGAACAGGCCTGATATTATCTAGGTGGCATTGGTCAAACTCAATGAAAAAGACATTGGAAGTGACGGACAGGTGGCGAATCACTTTTGATGTAGACCAAACAATCAAAACCATGTCACATTCGTTTACTCAAATATGTGATTGAGAATGTCTTTAAATACAAAGTTTGACAATTCGACACGGCATTCTAGCTTACGTATATCGCACGTGGTCTTCATGGTGAAAAAGGAAATAGCCAATGTGTTCAAAATTAAACAGTTCATTTGGGCGAATTTTCGTGGCCGGAAAATGATAATCATCGTACAAGCAATTACTCAAGCGCACTGATAGCAGCGAACCAAACAGCAGCCATCAGTCATCTGGTCATCCACGGAGCTAGCCTGCCTTCATAAAAAAGCCATCAAACCTTCGAGCGTTATCGCTAGCGCTCGCCTAAGCTTTGGAACAAACTTGATCGTTGACGTCCCGTGCGTAATTTTGATGGAATGATTTCAAACTATCGCGAAGCTTCCAGAGCACTGTAGTGCCGTTTGCGTCGAGCTTCGCTAAACTTAATATTTGTGTGTGTATTTGTTTGGCTGAAACCATAATAAACAAAAAATGAAGCCCATATTACTAACATGTGTGGTTTCATGACCCCAAGTCTCCATATGTATATGATAGACGCCGTAGTGGAGGGCTACGGAAATTTCACCCACCTGGGGTTCTCAAACGTGCACCGTTAACTAAGTACACGGGCTGCGAAGAAATGAAGCTTACAAACGCGCTTGTCAATGTTGACGTCATACACACTGAGCTTCCAGCGATGACCAGAGCACTTGCGGGCCAGGCGGCTTCCGAATGGTTGATGCCGTACTTTTTCATGAAGAGCACGTACAGGAAGCCGTAGCACGAGCTGTTCAGGACCAACAGGAAGGCCGACAGCGCCGACGCGAACGGTACGCTCCAGCATCTGTCCATGGGTACAGGCCGCCGTGTGAGTTCCGTTGCGGTCAATGTGGAGCCGCGTCCTGTCATTGTGCTGCGCAGGTTCATAACGAAGGGATTATCATTAGATTGCGAATTTTATTTTTATTCGCTACTAAAAACACTAGCATGGTTTAAATCGCCGTTGCGGCAGTCTATACGTCACAGGGGTGAATTTTTATTTGCGCAATTTGCAAAATATCATCGTTGCGGCAGTCTACGTAGTAGTGCAACAAGTAGTGCAACAACAATGAACCCCGTTCAGCAAAAAGCTCTAGGGCATGATATGCAGATGCGCAGTGCAAAAATACATGGCCACAAATCGTTATGGTAAATCCTCGCACAAAACAAATGCCCCGGATAAATTATTGATGCAAATACCACTGGTGATCTCGGTGACATTTTCATCTGCTATACGATTAGGATAATGCTTCAGCTACATACTATGAACAATGCGGTTGCGTAACCGTAGGCCCACGGCTCAACTTGATCACTCATGTCCAGGCCGAAATGCGTACACACTGTGAGCAGACTCGGCAAGTTTCCTGATTTTTGTTTTTCTGGGAATTCTCACAGACATGAAAATCTCGTGAAGCGCATCGCAGCCAGAACAACCCTGCCTCGTTAACACGCGTAAAGTGTGTCATCGCAGCCGTTTATCTAGAGAAAGCATACTCAAAGTGTTTTTTTTTGTTCGCTGTTGCTTTAAAGAACCGTGTCCATGCACGAACACATGTTCCATGATCAATTGACACCTTCACTTCATGAAAACGTTTTCGCATATGGCAATGCCATACAGCAGCGTCAACGTGGTTTGAGGTAGATGTGCTCGCTATGTTTCTACATATGGCTTAATAAAAAAAAATGTCCCCCGCATTATAACAATTACGAACACACTAAAACGCGCCTCCGCGGTGGTCTAGGGCCTAATGTACTCGGCTGCTAACCCGCAGGTCACGGTAACGAATCCTGGCGGCGGCGGCTGCATTTCCGACGGAGGCGGAAACGTTGTAGGCCCGTGTGCTCAGATTTGGGTGCTCGGTAAAGAACTCCAAGTGGTCGAAATTTTCGGAGCCCTCCACTACGGCGTCTCTCATAATCATATGATGGTTTTCGGACGTTGAACCCCACCTATCAATTGAACTAACTAAATCTAATTATTTCTGCTGGCTAAGCCACTCTAAACCATAACCGATAAACCACTGTCGAAAGCAACTTCTCCAGTTTTACAGCTGCGGCTCATTCCCTGCGACGTTCATCCTAAAAAAAACTGAAAAAAATTAAGGACCTAACCCCTCATTTTTGTGCTTTTCGCACAAATAAGTGTGACAGCTCGTTGGTACACCGTTTTTTCCCCTTCCACGATGAAAAACAGCACATGCAGCACCAAAAAGATAGCAGCAACTGTAGTAGGCAGGGTGACTTTTCTCTACCACGGGGAACTCAACGCCTAACGACAGAGCCACAAGGTTTTGTGACATATGTCCAGTGGAATTCGTATATACAATCCAAGGTGTTTTCCTGATGAATCATTGCCGACTCCAAGTTCTGCATTTATTCAGTATATCAGTTGCACTTCAGTGCTTAAACATGATTTTTTCTCCATGATAACATAAAGCTGTCTTGTTTAAATGCAATGCTTCGCACGTATAATGACTCGGCAGCTTGTCCTGCTTCATGCCCCAAGCTGCTATGAGCTCACAAAAGCTGATTTTGCATCAATTGTTATCTATCGATGTTGCCCATAGCAAAAGATATGACGCTTGGTAACAATAAGTACATGAATTTGCGTTCGATCATATAATGACCTATAGAAGAGGTAGTGTTGGTGTGCCTCGTGCAGAAGAGCCCCCCACCTACTGCGGAGGAGGCTAGTGGTGGTGGCGCCGACGTGTGCTTGCTGACCACGTTTCACAAAATAACATTGCGCAACAGACCAGGCAAGAAATCCTACTTAGATGTGCACAGGGTATCAACAACTTGGCAAGAGAGAGCCACTGACTCCTCCAGACTTATTCCTCCCATTGCCCATCACTAGGGGTGTGTTTACGGAAATTTCATGGAACTGCTCGGCATGCCGATGCTACCGGCATATATATATATATATATATATATATATATATATATATATATATATATATATATATATATATATATATATGGCACGACGGGAGCGTTGTCAACAAGGATAAATATATTTATTTCCCAAAAGTTTCGGGAGGGGTCCTCCCTGCATCAGGGAATGAGTTACTCATCCCCTTATGAAGGGAGGACCCCTCCCGAAACTGTTGGGAAATAAATATATTTATCCTTGTTGACAACGCTCCCGTTGTGCCATATCTCACACCTTCACGAAGACTAACTGGCCCATTGAATTATTACTCCCACTATATACATATATATATATATATATATATATATATATATATATATATATATATATATATATATATATATATATATAAGCAAAAGAAGTGTATACCTAAGGGCTTGTTTTTCGTGTTTGACACAATAATAACGAAATCTAACAGACAATAATGCCAAGGAACGTAAAGGAGAAGTTATTAGACCAAATTGTAAGGTAAATGTAAAGGAAGAAAAGTGGGTGAAAAGATGACTTGCCGTGGGGAGGAACTGATTCCGATTTGATTCCTGCCCACGGCAAGTTATCCTTTCAACACCGATACCGCCGAATTTGTTCGGACGTGTCAGATTTCGAAGGTCATGGCAAGTATCTTAAAACTGCCCTTTTGTCAAGAGAGTACCCAGAGAAAATCATTGGTGATGCTATAAGCCGGGCACGTATAGTTTAGATAGAAATGTAACTTTGTCGGGATCGAAACCTTGCCAATAAAAGAACCAAACTAACCTTGTCGTCACATACTCGTCCACACTACCGCACCTCAACAATATCCTTCAAAACATTTCAACATGATACAGCATAGTGCGTGTCTATCCTCAATTTTCACGGAGCCGCCGCTAGTTGTCTACCGCCGCGGAAAGAACATAAAAGACATCCCAGTTAGAGCTCAGACGACCGAGTCTGAAAGCAGTGAATGGGGTTGTAAGCCACGCGGGAAACAACGCTGCCAAGTCTGGAAACACATGAGTACAACCTCTGTTGCCGAGGCTTCGTCCTCAGGCTTCACATTCAAAATTAAGGACTCGCTGAATTGTGACAGCCAGAGCGTGGTATACATGCTGCATTGCGATGTCTATGGCCAGCACTATATCGGTCAGACTGGTATGGCGTTCAGACTACGTTTCAATAACCACAAAGCCCACGCACGCACACTACCAAATCTCCCTTTTTCTAAGCATATGAGTTTGCCAGAACACTCATTCGATGAAATACGAGACACCCTCCTCCAGTCAGGCTTCTGCGGGACTCGTGAACGCAAACAAAGGGAGTGATACTTCATCCACAAATTTCTAACACTAACACATGGCATCAATCAAAGCATTGAAAAACCTATCGTTCCTTAGGTCGTGCAACGGTGAGATGGGACAGGAATCGAGTCTGCCGTAAATGTTATTTTTTTAAGTTTGTAAAACGTTTGTACTATTTACATTTTTTTAATTTTCTATTTTTAAACAGTAATTGCTAATTTATTATTAGTAATAATGATATTGTTCCTTAATATGCTCAAGAAAGGTGCCTAATGGTTATCGGGGGAATGCATCAACCCAAAAAATTTTTCTATGTACTGTTCGTACACTACCTTTGCTTTGTGGTTTTCATTTCTTTAGTATTTCTATAATATTTGTATCATAATAACTTCTTTTTTGTGTTACTTCTTGTCTTTCTGCATTTCCCTGAGTTTACAGATTTGTGCACGTATCTTTCGCACAATATCATCCATTACATTATGTTTGTTATATTTCTTTCATTTTCACTGTTCACCTTTCTTTATATTTTGTTTCTCATTCTGTTTAACTTATGTTTGCCTTATTATCTGTAAGTGGTAGAGCCCAACCACCACCAACCGATTTTAATCACAAGCGCTTCGGGGAGTGGTACAAAAGGGACACGCAGGCAGACATATTGACAACGTGTGCCTTCCGGCCCTAGATGTTGGCTTTACTTTCCAACAGCCTTTTGTGCTTTCGCCATCTTTGCCCCGAAATCTGCACCCCCCCTCCCCCCATATGGAATGTGTCAGTATACCTCCAGCGAAAACGAAACACCTGTTTCCCCTTTCCTTTTTCTAACTGACCACAGAAGGGGCCGAATCGGGTGGGCACTCTCTCTGCCGGAGTATTCGTCTCGCTACAGGCCTGCCACCCCAACTCACCCACAATGTCCCTCCGTGACCTTCAAAGACGCGTCGCGGAAGCCGCCCTATCCCCCTCTTTCTTTCTCCTCCGTACCCCTTGTTTCTTTTTTTTGTTTTTTCTTTTTTGCTATGGTTCTTTTTGGTTTCCTCCAATGAATGAGACGAAGATAACTGTTCGGCGCAGCATATGTCACCACTGTAAAACACCACCAATTCGTCGCTCTCTCCCGTTTCTTTCTTGCACCACCATGTCGATGCGGTATGTTCGCATAGCATCGAACTTGTTCGCAAACCCTGATGAAGACCGGTCCACCGGTCGAAACCGTTGGAAATAAAATTAAGACAATCGCTAAGTTTTGTTTCTTCTCTTCCCAAGTAAGCTTGGCCCAATGGAAAAAGTTCTTCAGTATATATATGTATATATATATATATATATATATATATATATATATATATATATATATTATAGTCCATAAAATTTTTTACGAAGTTCTAAGCTTTTAACTACTTGGAGCCCCGTCAACATTTCGTCGTAGAAAGAGGGGTGCCGCGTATTTTTATTTATTTATTTATTTATTTATTTATTTATTTATTTATTTATTTACAATACCGCTACTCTCCTTTGAGAGCGTGGCAGTTGGGCAATACAGTAATTTTTTACACACACAAAATGATGTAGACGTAAAAACATGCAAGCATAATAACAGGACATGAGGATCATATAACCATTGAGCAGTGCAGAAGTTAAACGTTAATTATGTTATTAATACAGAATGTATGCAATAATCACAAGATACAAAGCAAGTTGTAGCCATTATACAGAGCTGAAACCATGCCGAAAAGCGATAGAAATAAAATACATTATTGAAGAAAGGAACTTATGTTGGCATTGGTATCGTGAGGGAAAACATAAATGGAACAGTTGTGACAGGAATAACAAGCACTGAAAGCATACTTAAAAAATAGCTATACTACTGTGAAAGGAACATTGAAAAAGGTGTTGCTTTAACTAATGAACAGCAGATCTGGACCGGTGCGCCTGCATGCGTATAAACTGTTATGCGCACCCAGTTTTTTCTATCTGTGCAATAAATTCTGATAGCGATTGGGAGCTTGTGATAGTGGCATCAACTTGGTTCCATTCCGCTAACGCGCGCGGGAAGAAGGAGTACCTAAACGTGTCGTTCCTGCATGCGTATTCTGACAACGTGCGCGCATGTTTATTGCGAGTTTGCCGAGCCTGTGAAAATGAAAGGTATTTGGATGAATCTATCTTGTAGTTATTTTTTACTAGCTGGAAAAGGAATTTTAAGCGAGCGTGTTTCGCTCTTGTGGACAGCGTTTGTAAACCTGACTGAGTTAAAAGATGTGTTGGGGAATCTGTGCGTCTATAATTGTTGTAAATAAATCTTACAGCTTTCTTTTGTATTGCTTCTAGTTTGGTTATATTAGTCAGCGAATACTTAAACCAAACAGCGTTTGCATATTCTAAAACTGGTCTTACGAATTACGTGTAAGCTAGCAGCTTCGTTGGCGTTGTTGAGAGCGCTAGAGTTCGTTCTAAGAAGAATAGTTTGCGTAGTGCCTTCGAAGTTACATTAGCGATGTGTTTGTCCCATTTGAGATCAGAAGTCAGTGTAACTCCTAGATATTTATGTTCCTCAACTTTATTGAGAAGTGTTTTATTAATGGTGTATGGGAAGTTGGATGGTTTCATTTTTCTGCTTACGGTCATTATCCCTGATTTTTGTGATTTTTATCCCTGATTGTGGCAGAGGCCGGTAAGCGGGCTTTTTAGGAAGTCTTAAGCCTTTAACAACTCGGCGCCCCGTCAACAATTCGTCGTAGAAAGATGGCTGCCGCGTATTGCTGCAGAAGCTGGTAAGCGGGCGCAATGCGAATTCCTTGCCCGCTTCAGGATTACGCGTGCAGTAGGGGCCTTCCGGCTGTGCACAGGGTTGCTGTTGGGCATGTCATGCATGGCACAATTGATTGGGTAGTAAAATAAAACAGAAAACAGACGACAGCTGCACTTAGGAAGAGTAGTTACACTTGGAATTGTTTTGAGTTGTCCAGTGCCCTTCACAGCTGCAGTGCCGTGAACTCAGTCACTATTTTCTTTATTGCCATTATTGTTTTCTAATGCTTTAATTGCT
This sequence comes from Rhipicephalus microplus, assembly GCF_013339725.1. Classification (NCBI taxonomy): domain Eukaryota; kingdom Metazoa; phylum Arthropoda; class Arachnida; order Ixodida; family Ixodidae; genus Rhipicephalus; species Rhipicephalus microplus. Next base: position 105,089,388 of record NC_051165.1, read on the forward strand.
GCAAGTGTACAAGATTTTTATTTATTCCTCTATCGTGGGTGTTAAATCGGTGGATAAGGTATGACTCTCGTTGTTCACGTTCTCGATTTGATTTAAATCCCGTCTCTAAGAGCGTTACTGATAGTTTGTCGAATGCATGGTCGGGAAAAGTAAGATGTTTTAATAGAGGTAGACTTGGGGCTGATTTCGCATGGGCTCTGTGATTTTTGAAGCGAATCCTAAATAGTGTTTCTGTTTGTCCTATGTACTGCATACCACGCACGTTGCATTCGAGTAGGTATACCACTTTAGAGGAATCGCATGTTAGGTTTCCTCGTATGTTAATCGAAAACTTGGATTGTGTGCTGGTTGCTTTGTGTGTTTCTCGCATCGCCTTACATACAAGACATCGTGGCTTTAAACAAGGTCAGAATTAATTATTGGGGGGTGATGTGTTAATTTGAGAGCGGACAATTGTGTCTTTGAGGTTACGTGGTCGCCGGTAAATGACGCCTGGAGCGGATGGGAATGCACGTTTCAGACGTTCACTTTGTTCCAGAATGTTGTAATGTCGTTTAAGGATTTTGTTCACATTGGGGAAGTTTGTGCTGTAAGTCAAGCAGACGTTTGTTCATTGTGGGTCTTCTTGCAGTGATCGCTTCATAAGTCTTCACGCTTTAGTTTTCTCGCTTTTTGAACAGCGTCATTAATTACATGTGGGGGGTATTTTTGTTTCTCGAGCATAAGTTTTAGCCTCTGTGAGCTCGTGTCAAAGTCAGCGTCTCTAGAGCAGATTCGCTTAAACCGGTGAGCCTGGCTGTATGGAATACTGTTTTTACAGTGGCGTGGGTGATCGCTTTGGTAATGGAGGTATTGTTGTCGATCCGTCGGTTTGCGATATAGGGTTGTAGAGGGCTTCTCTTCTTTTATCGTTATGGTAACATCAAGAAAATTTATGGTTACTTGCGAGTATGCGTGTGTGAAGTGTATGTTCGGATGTACAGCATTGTAAGTGTCGATAAAGCTGAGAAGTTCGTCATCACTGTGGGTCCAAATAAGAAAGATGTCATGATAATAAGGGTTGCAGCGTGAGCACAAATGTGCTAGAAGAAACAGACGAAAGTCGAGGTACGGAAGGCAAAGAGAACAACACGAGCGCTGCCTCTTTGCCTTCCGTACCTCGACTTTCGTCTGTTTCTTCCAGCACATTCGTGCTCGCGCTACAACCCTTATTATCATGAATTCAAACCGACTAGCCCAAATCGCCATTCTTCTTCAAGAAAGATGTCGTCTATATATCTTCTGTATAACATTGGTTTCAAGGAACTTTGTGCAAGAAATTCATTCTAGCTTTCTCATAAATATAGTCGCATAATTAGGTGCCATTTTGGTGCCCATAGTGGTCCCGCCGATTTGTCGAAAATACTCTTGGTTAAACTCGAATGAATTTCATTCGAGGACCATCCTCGTCAAAGTTGCGATGGCAGAGAATTCTGGGGTGTTAGATTGTCTATGGTTTGTTTACATGTTTTTGGACTATATGCAACGCTATGGCCACTCAACCACCATGCCTGCCTATATATATATATATATATATAGGATATTTCTTGAGCAGAAAGGTTTATGCTTGTAAGGCGATGCACCTGCCGCAATTCACGAGCTCAAGCCGCTGCTGCACGCTCGATGCTGATGCTACTGCGCCGGAGTACTTCCTCTTCTTCACAATGGCCCCGCGGAAAAAAAAGGAGCCATCCTGGCGGCTTAGTCCTGTGCAGGCGGCGTAGAACCACGGTACTGCTTGAGTCTCTGGATGTGTACAACCTAGAGGTTGCGACGTCGCAAGTCTGACGGTGGCGTAAGAGGCTCAATGAGGTAATTTACTGCAGAGGTTTGTTCGAGAATACGATATGGTCTATCGTAATTTGGCAGGAGTTTGGAAGAGAGCCCAGGTGTGCGATGCGGCACTGACAGCTACACAAGAGCACCCGAAAAAAAAACGGGAGTTGAGGTCTGGGCATCTTGAATTGCTTTTTGCCGGTTTTGGTCTTCGGAGGTAAAGCGACAAGCTAACTGGCGACATTCTACTGCGTGTCTGACGGCGTCCAAGATCGGTAGGCACTCGGACGCGAGCGGTCTATAGGGAAGAATTGTGTCAATGGTGTGGGACGGGTGACGGCCATAGAGGAGGTAAAAATGGGAGAAACCTGTTGTCGCTTGCGTTGCCGTATTATAGGCGTATGTTCTCAATGGGAGAACTAAGTCCCAGTTAGAGTGAGCAGGCGCCCCATACACAGATAGCATGCTACCGAGAGTACGATTAAAGTGCTTGGTAGCCCCATTGGTTTGAGGGTGGTAAGCAGTACATGTGCGATGTACAATAGCACACTCAGCGAGCAATTGTTCAATGACCTCGGAGAAGAAGGCGCAGCCATGGTCACTGAGGAGTTCTTGATAGCCTTCATGACGCAACACAAAATGACGCAATAGGAAAGTGGCACCCTCCTGTGCTGTAGCTGTTCGAAGAGCAGTGGTCTCAGCATAGCGTGTTAGGTGGTCGATAGCAACTATTATCCCCCTGTTGGCAGTCCGAATCAAGGAAAGAGGCAATAAATATCTATTCCAACCCGTTCGAAGGGTCGGGAAGGGCATGGTAAAGGCTGCAGTTCACCGGTGGAGGCGTGTGGTGGAGACTTTCGGCGCTGACATTCGGCACAAGAGCGGACGAAGTTGTGGACGATGGTATACATACCACGCCAGTAGTAACGATGTCAAAGCCTGTCGTAGGTCTTGAAGACTCCTGCGTGGCCACATTGTGGGTCAGCGTAGAAAGAGGAACAAATCTGCGACCTCAGGGTTCATGGAACGACGAGGAGCCTTTTGCGTCCCTCTGGTGCGTAGTTGCGTAGATAGAGAAGCGTGTCACGTATCGAGAAGTGTGGAACTTGGCGCCCGAGCGTTCGCGTCTTTGGGAGTTCAGAAGTGTCGGAGATATGATTAAGAAAAGACGCAGCCCACGGGTCATTGCGTTGTTCAATAGCAATGGTTTGTCAAAGTCAAGAGATGACAATGTGGGATCGCAAGGGGAGTCAGCTGTGGCATTCGGGGAAAGGAGGGAACGGGAAAGGGCGTCAGTGTCAGCGTGCTTCCGTCCTGAGCGATAAACCACGCTTATGTCATAATCTTGAATTTTCAATGCCCAGTGAGCGAGGCGGCCAGATTGGTCTTTTAACGTCGAAAGCCAGCACAGCACGTGGTGGTCGGTCACGACGTCAAAAGAACGACCATATAGATATGGGCGAAACTTTCCAAGGGCCCGCACAATGGCCAAACACTCCTATTCTGTGACGCTGTAGTTGCTCTCAGCCAAGGTAAGTGTGCGACTAGCGTATGCCACAACGTATTCCTGATGCTCCGGTTTACGCTGTGTGAGCACAGCACCCAGGCCTACACCACTGGCGTCGGTGTGGATTTCAGTTGGAGCTTCAGGATCGAATTGGCTTAGAATGGGTGGCGTCGGGAGAAGCCGTCGCAAGTTGGTGAAAGCCTCGTCACAGGCAGCGGACCACAGTAAGAGGTCTTTACAGTTGCCGAGGCGAGGAGTTGCGTGAGAGGTAATATATTACACGCAAAGTTTCGGACGAATCACCAGAAACACGAACATGAGCCGATGAAACTTCGAAGTTCTCTGATGGTGGCAGGTTTAGGAAACGCCGTAACAGCTCACAATTTCTCGGGATCCGGGAGGATGCCTTCCTTGAAACCAACGTGGCCCAAAATGTTTAGTTGACGCATGGCAAATCGACATTTTTTAAAATTTAATTGCAAACTGGCGTTAGTCAAGCAAGTAAGGACGTGCTGAAGGCGACGTAAGTGTGTATCGAAGTTAGGGGCGAAGACCACAATATCATCGAGATAACAAAAGCATATCTTCCATTTTGGTCCACGCAAGATGTTGTCCATCATTCGTTCGAACGTTGCAGGTGCATTGCAAAGCATGAAGGGCATCACGGTGAATTTATATAAGCCGTCTCACATGACAGAAGCAGTTTTGGGGCGATCGGCCTCCACCATCGGCACCTGCTAGTAGCCTGACCGCAAGTTTAACGAGGAGAAGAACTTGGCACCCTGTAAACTGTCCGAAGCATCGTCAATGCGCGGCAGTGGATAACATCCTTCAGCGTGATCTTGTTCAATCACCGGAAATCGACACAGAAACGAAAAAAAACCGTATTTCTTTTTGACGAGGACCACCGGAGACGCCCATGGTCTCTGTGAAGGTCGAATAACGCCTCTGCGAACCATGTCGTCTACTTGGTCAGCAATGACGCGGCGTTCTGTAGTGGACACGCGATATGGTCGTTGTCGCAGCAGTGACTGGGACCCAGTGTCGACGTGGTGTTCTACTGCTAAGACACGGCCAAGAGAAGTTTGTTCAACGTTGAAAGAATGGCGGTAGCAGTCAAGAATGTTGATGAGTTGTGAACGCTGCGAAGATGTCAAATCTGCAGCGATTAATGGTTGAAATATGTTTGCCGACGTTGGGTCAGCCGCGGAGATGACAGCCAGCTCACAGATGGAGGTAGAAGGCACCTGATCGGGGACGGATATAATTCTGGAAGAACTGATTATCTCGACGTGGCCAAGGCACTCGTGACAAAATAGGGATAAAAGCGACGACTCAACATTATAAATTGGCATTGTGGTTGAGCCTTCTACAAGGTCGAGAGCAGCAAAAGGCAGGCAGAGGGCTCTTCGGGCGATGTATACTGGAGATAATGTGAAGAAGACCGTGCCGTCGGATATGGCGCTGCATGAAACTGGTACGAACGCAAAAGAGCATGGAGGGATGTAGGTGTCGTCATTAACGACAAGTTTAGCGGCAAACTGGGTGTCGACGGATGCTCGGTCATCCAGTGAGCAAAATTCCACCTCAGCCCTAGCACAGTCGATTACGGCGTTATGATGCGACAAAAAGTCCTATCCCAAGATAATAGTGTGGGAGCACGATGAAAGAACCATGAACTCTATCGTATACAGAACGTTCTGAATTGTTACGTGGGCTGTACATACTGCGGTCGGTTGAACAGGTTGAGCACTGACTGTGCGAAGCGATAATCCGAAGAAAGGCGTCGTAACCCAACGAATTGAGCGTCAAAATTCAGATATTTTGGAAAAACACATGATTACCATTGGTAGGTGACAAATGAGGGCTTGGGCAAACCGAAACTTGCGCAGTTCTTGCCGCAGGAACGGCGTCGTCTAGTTTTCCTCCTCGTTAGGCGCGGGCCGTCGACGCATAGGAGAAGGTGAGTGGTGGCGTGGAGAGGACCAGCGAAGACGTCCCGACCGTGGGCGGTGGTCATCCTGGTAGCGGGCTGGCATTGGATTGGAGGAACCGTATTGCGCGTTGGAGTCAAGCGGGAAGAAAGGCTCACGGCGGTTTTCATCGGTGATATGCGTCCGGCGGTGGCAATACTTTGCGACGTGTCCGGCGTATCGACATGCGTAACATTCGGGCAATTGTCGAGGATGCGCCACGGGTTGGCGGTGTTAGTGCTGGTCCAGTGAACTGGAGCTGGGGTACAGCTCGCGCGAGGCTGGAACGGAGGCGCAGGCGGCTTGCGAGTTGGCATGGCTGCAGTCGCGGCGTAGGTGAGAGGAGCAACCACAAGATCATGCTCGCGAGCAGCTGGTAGGGCCTCAGCGTCCTCTCTTTGAATGACGCCACGAAGAGACGAGGGTGAAGTTGTGGTAGGTTCTGGTGTGAAGGGCACCAAGGAAAGCTGTCGTGCAACTTCTTCGCGGACAAATGCTTTTATTTCAGCTATTAGTGACGCTTGGTCATGACCATTGATCACACTAGACAGTTATGCGAAATCGTGTGCTGGAGGACGTCTTGTCAGCTCGAGCTCGAGCCGCTGCTGCATGCTCGATGCTGATGCCTCTGCGCCGGAGTACTTCCTCTTCTTTACAATATATATATATATATATATATATATATATATATATATATATATATATTTATATATATATATATATATATATATATATATATATATATATATATATATATATATATTGTAAGACAGTAGCAGCGTTGGAGTCTCGACGGCGTTTATTAGGCCAAATCGCCTGATCAACCCTTCGAACGAAGACGACGGTTTTTGTGAAGATGATTATATACAGATGAAGAAGATGAAGGTCAAACGTTGTCAATAATGTGCTTACACTAATTTCCCCCTCTCGCGGAAGCGCCCAATTAGGCCGCTGTTTATGACGGTGGTGTTCGGCGCACGAATGGTTTTAAGCGCGACACGTGAACAACCTCCGTACCACGAAAACGGCCGTCGGAAGGCATGACAACAGGGGTTACTCTATAGTTAACAGGAGACATCTGCTCGACTATAGCGTAGGGGCCGATGAAACGTGAGTGAAACTTATCACACAGGCCGGGAACCCGCGTTGGGGTCCACAACAGTACTTCGTCTCCAGTATTGAAGTGAACTACGCGGTGGACGCCATCGTAGCGAGTCTTCCACTCTTGTTGGCTTGCCTGTGTATTGAGGTGGGCGCGTCGGCGACAATTGGCCAGGCGAGAGATTAAGTGCTCCCTCAATGACGATGACGAGTTCACAGGGACGTCGAAAAAAAGAGATGTCGAGCGGAGATGTTGGTTGATGGCCATAGACGAGAAAGAATGGGGAATAGCCCGTGATGCGCTGCGTAGCGGTAGTGTACGCAAAAGTCACGAATGGCACGATGGTATCCCAGTTGGTTTGGTCGGCGTTGATATACATAGATATCATGTCGGTGAAAGTTCAATGGAAGCGCTCTGTGAGGCCGTTAGTCTGAGGATGGTAGCTGGATGTCGTCTTATGAATCGTATTACATGCGTGGAGGACTTGTTCGAGTAGTTTTGAGAGAAACGCCTTGCCGCGATCGCTCAATAGGATGCGTGGTGCTCCATGTCTTAGAAAGATTGCCCCCAGAAAAAATGGGGCAGTGTCCTCTGCTGATCCTGAAGGAAGTGCGGCTGTTTCGGCGTACCTTATAAAGTGGTCAACCGCTGTGACAATCCAGCGCTTGCCGCTAGCTGATATTGGTAGCGGTCCGTAGATGTCAATGCCAATGACATCGAAGGGAGCGTCAGGACACGGAAGAGGTTGCAGAAGACCGGCCTGCGAGGACGTGGGTCACTTTCGGCGTTGGCATAGCGAGCATGACGCAACATATCGTGCTATGCGGTTGGGTAGGCCAGGCCAGGCAAAACGACTGCGAATGTGTTCATAGGTTTTTTTGAAAACCGAGATGGCCAGCTTTAGGGTCATCGTGAAACGCCTCCAAAATCTGCGCCCTTAGGGAACGAGGAGCAACAGGAACCCAGCGCTGTCCTTCGGGGTGGAAGACAAAACGGTAAAGGATTGAGTTTTCACTCTTGAAGTTCCGCAGCTGTCGATGGGCGCGGGCGTTGGGAGGACGAGAGGAGCCTTGAAGGCGCTGCGTTATAGAGTGACAGTAAGTGTCGCTGCGTTGGTGGGATGCAAACGTCTCGTTGCCGAAGGTAGAAAGAAAATCGACAGCGGCGAGTGAATGAACTGACGGAGACACTTTGATGGGTTCACTCACACTTGGCGACAGGCCAGGAGTGCCTGATGAGGATTGTAAAGGACAGCGGCTAAGGGCATCGGCATCGTTGTGTTTCTTGCCGGATTTGTAGATAACGCCAAACTCGTATTCTTGGAGACGAAGCATCCAGCAACCAAGACGTTCAAACAAATTCTTCAACGTCGACAGCCAGCACAAAGCGTGCTGGTCAGTGACGACGGTAAAGTGGTGGCCGTGAAGATATAGGTCGAAACTTCTAGATGACCCAGACAACGGCGAGACACTCCTGTTCGGTGATGGTGTAGTTTTTCTCTCTGCTGTGAGGGTGCGACTTGCGTATGCGATCACACGTTCTTCATAACGCTCTGTTTGTTGCAGAAGTACAGCGCCGAGTCCGTGTCCACTGGCATCGGTATGGAGAAGAATGGGTGCGGCGTTATCCCAATGACAAAGCACTGGCTCAGACGTGAGGCACGTTTCAAGGTGTCAAAAGTCATTTGGCATTCGTCCGACCATACGTATGACGCTCCCGAAGGAAGAAGTTGGTGAAGTGGTGCAGCAATGGTGGCGAAGTCTCGTATAAAGCGCCGGAAGTACTACGCAAGGCCAAGAAAACTTCAGAGCTCTTTGACGCGTCAGGGCACCTGGAAGTGAAGAACGGCGGTGATCTTGTCGGGATCAGGCCGGATTCCATCTTTGCTGACGAGATGTCCGAGTACTTCAATACTTTTGCTAGCAAAGTGGCACTTCTTGGTGTTGAGCTGAAGGCCAGCAGCTGCGAGACACGTCAGAACTTCATCTAGGCGCTGTATGTGCTGTTCGAATGTTGAAGAAAATATGACGATGTCGTCAAGGTAACATAGCACGTTTTCCCCTTAAGGCCCGCAATACAGTGTCTATCAGACGTTCAAACGTTGCTGGCGCATTGCAGAGGCCGAAAGGCGTGACGTTAAATTCGTAAAGTCCGTCGGGTGTGGCAAAGGCAGTTTTTTTTCTTGTCATCCTCGTGCATTGGACTTTGCTGCTTGTGAATAACTGTGAAGAACCTTCTCAAAAGCGATACTCATCAATACTTAACGTATTTTTCTTCAGGTCATTCATCCCGCCACCGTCACTCGCTGAACTTAACCCCCTTCCAGCCGAGAATCAATGTCTTTAAGTATTCTTGTTTTCTAAGAACAGTGAATGAATGGGATAGCCTTGAAAGTCATGTTGTCGAACAAACTGATCGAACAAACCCCCCGCAATAATGCCTAAGTGGCGCTGCGGGTTTTGTTTCAAATAAAAAAAAAAAAAAAAAAAACAAATTGGAAAGCCTACTTGACTTTTAAACTTTTCTGTCTTGTTGATCACTTGATACGTGTTTTGGTTCTCGGTGTATATTGCACTCGCCGGACAATATTGTGTACTCTTCTTTTTGCAGTGTGTGTTGTTGCAATGCGTGTATCGGTTTCTTCTTTTCTTTTTTGTGCCCTTCGCAAGATATTATTCACGCGCCACTGTGAATTGGCAATCAGTTATGCGTTCGTTTTGTCTGTTTTATTGTGAAATGTAGCACACGTTTCTTACCACTCTGCTACGACCCCTTAACTAGGGTCAGCAGTATTGTAAATAAATAAAATAAATAAATAACAGGAGCGCAGGTCAAAGCTCGAAAAATATTCCGCTCCTTGCAAGGAATCTAAGGCATCATCAATGCGAGGCAAGGAATATAAGTCTTTTCTGGTTACTTTGTTTATTGCGCGGTAGTCAACGCATTTTTTCTTACGAGAACGACAGGTGACAACCAAGAGCTTGAGGAGGGGCGGATGATGTTTTGCTTGAGCATATCAGCAACGTGCTTGTCGATGATCCTGCGTTCGCTGGAAGAACACGGTATGGTCGACGACGGACAATAGATGTTCCGTCGGTGTGTATGCGATGAGCCACCGCAGAAGTCTGGCTTAGAGCAGTGGAATGTACGTCGAAAGAACATTTATGCTTGGACAACAACGCCAGTAGTTCGTCTGCTTGAGGGGGAGTGAGATCTGTGCTGATGGCATTGACGAGAGCCGTAGTAGGTGGAGCATCTGTTGGTATTGAACGTGATTCCACCAGACTGGTATCCGAAGCCACTACAGAGATAGGTTGTGTGTCCACCCTGGAAACTACAACAGTGCCCTAGGTCAGTAGAATCAGCTCATTGGTGATATTCAGTACTGCAAGAAATGCGGTGCCGTTGGAGAAGCGGACAAGACTCGATGAAATCGCAATTCCTCTGGATAGACAACGGGCTGATGGACTGACTAGGCCGTCACCGTGGTCAACGGAGTCAGACATAACCGTGATAACATGCTCGTGCTTAGGTGGCACAAGGAAGTCATTGGCTATTCGTAGCCGATCACGCGATAACTTCGGGGAAATATCATCCGTCTCTCGCATATGTATGAGTCGTTGTCGACAATAGATGGAAGCAGCAGCATCAGAAAGAAAGTCCCATCCTAAAATAAGCATAAAAGCACAAGAAGTCCAGCACGGCAAACTGAATATGATGCCGGATCCCATAAATGAAAACTCTAACGGTGCACTGTGCTGGTGGCCGTATATGCGAGTCATTTGTGCTACGTAAAAGAGTGCCAGTATAAGGTGTGATAACCTTACGTAAACGAGTACACAAATCCGCATGAATAACAGAAATAGCAGCCCCAGTGTCCACCAATGCCTGAACTGGTACCCCTTCTGCATACACTAATAACAACTTGGCTGGGCCCTCTGGAGGTCTTGGTGTTTGTTCGAACGCTGCAGCTTTCCCTCCAAAAACTGCACCAGCTAGTTTTCCGAGTGGTAGTCACAAGTAGGTACAGCCGGTCTCAGAGGAGATGTTGAGCGTCGTAGAGGTGAAGGGGACCGGCGGCGTCCGGGATAGCGGGGGCGAGGTGTGGCGAATGGAGAAGTCGGAGAGAAGGAACGTGTCGTAGGTCGTCGCTGGTACTGGTTCGGGGATGGCTCCGAATCCCTTTCGAAAACATCGTAGCCACGGTGTTCGTCCTGTTGGCGCTTGCGGCAAAATCGTGAAATATGGCCCCGAATGCCACAATAGTAACATATTGGGCGAGGCGAGCGCCAGGGGGCGTAGTGTGCTGGAGCTGTAACAGGCGCTGATACTGGCACTGGGACAGGCGAGTGTGGTGCAATTGCTGCGACGTTGGACAGCGCAGGAACAGGACGCGCGTGCTGAACCAAGGCAGGTGGCATGGCAGCGACTTGCGCATACGTCATGGGTGGTGTTGGTGGCGCCGTAGTATTCGATGGGAGAGTGCCAGCCATGGATGAGAGCTCCTCTTTGATGATGTCGCGCAGACCAGCAGATTGAGAGTGAGGCCGAGGGGCGGGTGCACACGACAACCCTTGCGCTTGAAGTTCCTCGCGAATCAGCACGCGAAAATCCGCATCCTAGGAAGGCCGGCTCTCACTGGCGTCTGGGTAGTCTGGGTGCAATCGAATGGCTTGGAGTTCATCAAGATGCTGACATGCCGTGATGACGTCCTCAACGATGGTGGGGTTTTAACAGCCAGAGCGTTAAACGCGACATGGCCTACTCTTTGATGATGTGGCGAACACAATCAGCTTCTGTCATCGCCGAGTTCACGCAGTGGCAAATGGCAAGGACGTCTTCAATGTACGAAGTGTACATCTCCCCGGGATGTTGGGCACGCCCATCGAGCTTTTGTTTCGACACTTCGGAATGGATGTTCGGTTTTCCAAAAATCCTACGGACTTGTTAGGCAAATCCGGGAAGCTGCTCTCGTGGTTAAAAACCACGTTTTCGCAACATCGGACAGATAGAAGTCGACGTGACGAAGTTTTTGAGGCTCATCCCATTGGTTATAAACACTGGTCATGTATTCTTTTAGCCATCCAGTGATGCTGGATGTTCCGGGCAGCGCTTCTTGAGCCATGACAGCGGACGGGGGAAGCAAGCGGTGACCCGAACGAAGCTCCAGGGAAACGTGACGTCGGAGAGGACTTGGGGATCGAAGAAGTCTCCACCACTCTGAAAGACAGTAGCAGCGTTGGAGTCTCGACGGCGTTTATTAGGCCGAATTGCCTGATCAACCCTTCGAACGAAGACGACGTTTTTTGTGAAGATGATTGTATACAGATGAAGAAGATGAAGGTCAAACGTTGTCAATATTGTGCTTACAATAAATACACACACCACACACACACACACACACATATATATATATATATATAATATATATATATATATATATATATATATATATAGTGGGAGTAATAATTCAATGGGCCAGTTAGTCTTTGTGAAGGTATGGATATGGCACAACGGGAGCGTTGTCAACAAGGATAAATATATTTATTTCCCAACAGTTTCGGGAGGGGTCCTCCCTTCATCAGGGGATGAGTTATACTGACATGAATTTCCAAACTTCGTTGCTGCCGCGTCCCTCTCGCCTTGAAACATGTACCACGCCACTTCACTGCCGAAGCTACCTTTCTCTAGACATCTGCGCCTGCCAAACCACAGTTTTGAAAATATCAGCGTAACTCTTTTGCAGTCCGGTTTCTCAAACAGGCGCGAGCGCGAACAGCGTGAGGCATATTTTATTTTCAAATTTCGAACATTAGTAGCCGGCATCAACGAGGACCCCGGTAAACTCAACTGCCTCCGAGAAGTAAGCCAGGAGGAAATTGGTGACAAAGATTGATAGCTGGAGACCATACTTTTTTCTGACTGACTCGTACGTGTACACTGTCCATTCTTGTTTTCGTTTTTTCTTCATTCATTTTTTTCTTTTCTTCCTTTTTCCACATGCACATACAAAGTGTTTTCGTTCGCCTACCTCTTGATCACCATTGAAGGGAAACGGACGAACATTAAAGGTAAAAAGAGCCGACCCACCCATTAACGGGAGACCCTTTCTTTACGCACGCCGCATGCCGACCGACCCAATACGGGGAAACCCTTTCTTTACGCACCCCGTCACGGACCCTCCCGGCACCACGGCGACAATCTTGGGTGGCCCGACACACGTCGAGAACTGAACAGCACGTGATAAGAAACGTATGTGGACGTACACGGACAGTTGGTTTCGTTCTCAGTGTTGACAGTGGTTCTTCCTCTTTTTTACTTTCTTTCTTTTCTTTCTTTTTCCTTTTTTTTCTCCCCCCCCATTTTTTTTCTAGTTTTTTCTTACTCTCGCAAACATGTTTCCAGGCGAGAGGGACGCGGCAGCAACGAAGTTTGGAAATTCATGTCAGTATATCTCATCCCCTGATGAAGGGAGGACCCCTCCCGAAACTGTTGGGAAATAAATATATTTATCCTTGTTGACAACGCTCCCGTAGTGTCATATCCCATACATATATATATATATATATATATATTTAGAAACATCGAAAATAGTGCTGTATAGGAAACAAAACAATAAAATATTTATTTAATCCTAACAGTTTCGGCTGGTGGACCAGCCTTCTTCGGAGAATGTGAGAGAAATGGTACAAGTTCCCGTAGCAGAGGGTCACCCTCACAGTTTGAAGACCCTCCAAAACAACAACAAAAAAACGAGACAAACGGGCGAACGAGGTAGCAACAGACAAGAAGCAGAAGAAGGAGAGGAACTAGAAAGGAGCGACAGAGAGCCGCCGGAAACGAGCGGGTAATTCTGGCAGTGTTACTGCGTATAGTTAAGATGCGCTGCCAGCGGAGGCGACCAAGAAAAACTGAACAATGTGAAACATGTTGCCGCTTACTCGCATCCCACACATGGATCGAGTTTAAGTTCACGTGGTTCGGCGGCTGGCCCGCGGAATCGCCCCCCCCCCCCCACACACACACAAGAAGCATACGACCCGCTCCAGCTTTCGGAAAATAATGGCCAGGTTGGAAAGCTAATGTGCCCTCTCCCCCTCTCTCCACCTGCCCTCTCTTGCAGAAAACTGTTCAACCAGTCATACTGAAAATAAATGAATGGGTATTCTTGTAAAAGATGAACAAGCAAAAATAAATAATACTAAAAAAGTACTCAGAAATGAAAATAAAGTCTAATAATACTAACACACGCCGTTTGGTTCGCGCAGCATTGAATTCGTTTAGTTTCACGCGCTATATTAACCAACTTACGTGTGCGACTTCACGTATGTATAAATAAATTAGTTGAGTAATTCAATTTCTGTGTTTCACGAAACTTCGCGGAGGCACGTCAGTCGCCCAGGGCTCTCGTTGATTCCGTGGGTAAGTGATCTGAATTTCTTTATGAAGTATGACTACCGTTGTTCGTGCTCCCGTGTGTTCTGGAAGCCGGATTGTAGTAGTATGACACGCGTTCGAAAGAGTGACCAGAAAGATTGATATGTTTGGAGAACGGCAAATTGGGGAGACCCTTTACGTGTGCCCTGTGGTTGTTGAAACGCAAACGGAACGTGGTTTCCGTGTGTCCAATATATTCCTGTTTGCACATCTCACAGCGAATTTTGTATACCACATTGGCTGAGTCACAGTTAAGGTTGTCTTTAATTTTGTACACATAGTCTGAACAGGAAGCTTCGGCCGTATCTGTGGTCACCATGTGTGTGCACACCCTGCAGCGAGGTTTCCCACACGGTCTACAGCCCTGATGGTGGTCGGATTTGTGTGTTTTCGCCCTGACCAGTAAGTCTCTCAGGTTTTTGTTTCTTCGGTAAACCACCTTGGGCGGAGTCTGAAAAACGGCAGAGAGGCGACTACTCTGTTTAAGTATGTTGAAGTTGCGGGTTAGTATAGAATTCACCCGAGGGGCGGCGGCGCAGTATGTGAGGATTAAATTTGCCCCTGAAGTTATACCATCTTTATTCCCGCCTTTTTCTCCCATTGTTGATTCTCGGTCCAAAGAGCGAGCGCGCTCGATTGCATTGTCAATTATTTTTTCGGGGTACTTTTGACGCAAGAAGGCTGCTCTCAATTCCTGTGCGTGGGTGTCAAATTGCGTGATTTCAGAGCAAACTCTTCTGTATCTGTGGGCTTGAGAGTAAGGAACACCTGTTTTGCAGTGATGGGGGTGACTGCTATGGAAATGCAGATACTGTTGGCGGTCTGTTGGTTTTTTATACAGGGAAGTAGATACGGTGGTGCCACTGAGTGATACAATGACATCCAGAAAGTGAACACTCTTCTGCGAATACGTGTGTGTGAATGTTATCGAAGGATGCAGGGAGTTGAAACCGGAAATGAATTTGGAAAGATTATGTTCACTATCGGCCCACACGAAGAATATATCATCGAGGAAGCGTCGGTGAAATATAGGTTTGAATAGAGAATTTTCGAGGAAAGGAATCTCCAAAGAGGCCATGAAAATATTTGCGTAATTTGGGGTCATTTTGGTTCCCATGGCAGTTCCGTTTACTTGCAGATAATGTTTTTGGTCGAATTCGAAGTTATTGTGTTTAAGTACAAGATTTAGGAGCACCTCTAAAGCGCTTTCGTCGAATTCACTCGTCGATTTACTTTTGCCATAGGCGGCGACTGTGGCGGCGATTTCTTCGGTGTGGGGAATGTTTGTGTACAGTGATGAGACATCCATGGTGACCAAATAGCACTCTAGAGATACCACAAGTTTTGAGACTTCTTGAAGGAAGTGACTGGTATCTTTGATGTATGATGGCAATGAGTGTGGGATGTGCCTAATCAGAGAGTAAATGAAACTAGAGATTTTTTAAGTTGCAGTACCGTTGCTGGAAACTATGGGTCGGCCGGGATTGTTAGTCTTGTGAATTTCGGGTAGTAAATAGAAACGCCCGGGAGACGATTTGCCAGGTGACATCATTTTAAGCATAGGGTAGGTTATCTTACCACTTTTACGTAATGATATTAGTGAGGTCTTAATAGTACTTTCATACTCCTCTGTCGAATCACAAGGGAGTTGTTTATAGAAATTTTCATCTGCCAGTTGGCAAAGCCCTTTTTTGATGCAGTCAGTCCTTTCGAGTACAACCACAGCACCACCCTTATCAGCTGGTTTAATAACGATGCTCTGGCTGTCACTTGAACTGCGCAAAGCCTCCCGCTCCTCTTTGGACAGATTGTTGCGAATGGGTCGGTGCTTTTCATATTCCCTGAATATATCAACTTGGACGGCTGAAATGTACATGTCTAGATATTAGTCTCGTTGTTCACCTGGAGTCCAAGATTTATCTGAAAATTGATTTTGTTGCGTGCTGCTTCGATCATGAAAATATTCTTTTAGACGCATGGTTCTGGCAAAGTTGTCCAAATCTTGGTAAAGTTTAAACTCATCAATTTTGCCGGAGGCGGGGCAGAAGGTTAGACCTTTTGATAGCAGCTTTGTTTGCGCAGGTGTCAAAGATTTGCTGGAAAGGTTAACCACATTGGTGACATCGATGCTTTTTTGTGGAGATTGACGAGAGGTAACAGTTCGATCTGTATACGTTGTGAGAGGATTGCTGGCGGAGTATTTTAAAGTTGGCCACGCACCGTTTCGCCTCAATTTCTTGTCCTTCTTGCCCTGAATTGTCAATCTCTTTTTTCCTTCGTATTTGGCCAGCTCTTCTGTTTCTGACTGCGTCAAGCTTGACTGTTTTAGTCGCGCCTTTTCTTACTCTTTAAGTTCCGTGGCCCTACGTGTACTGTGCTGTATTACGGCCTGTGTAAGCCTAATAGATGCATCTTTTAAGATATTGCTCTACTGCCGCTGCTCATTTTTGTTGAAGTTATTCATTGCGGGTTGCAGTTGAACAGTGAGACCCTTTGGTGCGAATCCCGATGAAATATATGTTTTAAGGTTTGAAGCATACATTTCAAACCTCACGCGCTTATCAACATTCTTTCTTAAGGCCGTGGAATCACGAGACCAACATGTGCTGGAGCGGGCCGTACCTGACGGGTTGTTGAGTCAGTCCCTGCGTGGGGGAGAAGCGCTGTCACCGGAAGCCTCAGGGTGGCCCCGAGTCGTGTTGTAGGGGCTCTTGCTTCTTGATCTATGAGGAGCACCCCTCGGCGCTCGTGGTGATGATCGTCGGCATGGGATCCCGCTTGCTTCGCGGATGCTGGGGTTCTCACTCCCGGAATGACAATGTTCTCTCGGTGGGCCCGGCAGACCTAATGGTGCATGGTCAAGCCAGGTTGACGGTGACCTCACCATATTTCGCAGAAGCAGCGATGTCAGGTGGCTGGCGATGAGGGCAACACCCTAAAAACTTGGGTGTATACCATCGGCCGCCAGAACCCGGCCAGGCGGAAGCCATTCCAAGGCGTGATCGATGTAGAAGAGAGTCCTGCTTCGACGACAGTGCAATCGAAGGAGGTGGTTGAAGTGGCCCGCTTCTCTGTTGAACCGTCCGACGAAGGGCGGGTTGAGGCACGCGCGCCTGCGGCCAGGGGCCCTCGGCGTGTGTTAGTATTATTAGACTTTATTTTCATTTCTGAGTACTCTTTAGTATTATTTATTTTTGTTTGTTCATCTTTTACAAGAATACCCATTCATTTATTTTCAGTATGACTGGTTGTACAGTTTTCTGCAAGAGAGGGCAGGTGGAGTGAGGAGGAGAGGGCACATTAGCTTTCCAACGTGGCCATTATTTTCCGAAAGCTGGAGTGGGTTGTATGCTTCTTGTGTTTGTGTGGGGGGGGGGGGGGGCGATGCCGCGGGCCAGCCACCGAACCACGTGAACTTGTACCATTTCACTTACATCCTCCGAAGAAGGCTGGTCCACCAGCCGAAACTGTTAGGAATAAATAAATATTTTATTGTTTTGTTTCCTATACTGCACTATTTTCGAAGTTTATAACTTTTATTACGGTAGCCGGAAGAAACTCTGATCATCTATTTCATCTATATATATATATATATATATATATATATATATATATATATATATATATATATATATATATATATATATATATATATATAGTGACTACAGACTGAACGTCACTACCATAAAAACTTCCATTGGTCAAACGCCTGTGGCATCCGGTAGTGGAGTAACAAGTCTCTGCCTCTTCTGTAAGCTTCATTATAACTTTCCTCAACTATGCCAAAGCCTAATCGTTACACCCATGAAATCATCACGACGTCTGTTTAATTGTCACAGTGTTCAGTGCATTTATGGTTAAACTAATGTCTTCAACAAATCATTTCTACCGCTTGCTTATCAAATTGGAATGTACTTCCTGAAGATGTTGCTAGTGAAAAAGGTTTTGTTATATTCCATAATTTATTGTTAGAGTGCTACCGTGATCAGGCCCAATAGCAGCCCTGTTCTTTGCGCGTTTATCTCCCTTCTATTTTTCAAGTCTTCTTTCCTTTTTTTCTTGGTTTTTCGTACTTTTGCTTTCTTTTTCAAGCAGTATTTATACGACGCTTCCTTGTGATCCAGGACCCAGGGTTACCTATTTTACGCCCCCCCCCCCCGTTCATGGCTATAAATATAATAAGGAAAGAAGTGTATACTGAAGGGCTCGTTTTTCCGTGTTTTACAAAATATAATGAGATCTAAAAGACAATAATACCAAGAAGATTAAAGGAAAAGATATTAGACCAAATTGCACTGTAATTAAGAGGAAATAAAAGTGGGTGAAAAGATCACTTTCCATGAGCAGGAACCAAACCTGCGACCTTCAAATAGCGCGTTGGATGTTCTACCACTGAGCTACCACGGCAGCTATCCATCCGGCCACTTTATTGGGTTTATATCTGAATATAAACGTGGGAGTGTCAGTCAGCGCCAACAGTAGCCATGGTGGCGAGTGTGGCACACTCTTTTCAGCCTGTTTGGCGTCATGAAGCACGTGAAGTTATTACGAGCGGGCAGCTGACCAATAGTCCCTCGTCCACAACCAAAGGCACCAAGTCTGCCAGTACGACACCCTCGTTTATAAAATAAGGAAAGAAGTGCTTACTTAAGGGCTCGTTATCTCGTGTTTTACACAATAATATTGAGATCTAACAGTCAATAATGCCAAGGAAAGTATAGGGGAAGATATTAGACCAAAATATAATATAAATATGAAGAAAGAAAAGCAGGTGAAAAGATAACTTTCTGTGGGCAGTACCAATCTGCCTGTACAAGCTTGTTGCGGCTAACTCTTCTTGAGTAATAACCTGTGTTTTTACGTGACCTCACTCGTTGCATTTAGTGGAGGTGCTAGGTAGACGACCATAAATATTAATTTTGACGCGGTCGGATGGTCTTGCTGGACAGGTTAAGGGTTGCAAAGGGCCAGTAGTGTTGTGAGAAGGCGTCTTGCGGCGTTGACACGTAGCACATGACCGAACGTACTGGTGAACGTGCCGATACATGTCGCGCCAGTAGTATCTTAGACGAAGGCGAGAGTAAGTCATAAATACTTCAGCGTGGCTACACTGGGGGTCATCGTGAAAGGCAGCGCATATGTCCGAGCGCAAATGACGAGGGATGACAAGGAGCCACCTACTGTCGTCCGTCACGTAATTGCGGTGATACAACAAGCCTTTACGGACATCAAAGTATCTTCCTTGACGAGAGAGGGAGCATGACAAGGGAACGGATTGCACACGTACACGACACTGGAGCCATTAGCAAGTGTTATGACGACAAACGTGACGACAAGGTTTCGGCAACGAGCGCATTCTTGCGACGGCATAAAGAGGGCAGTTGAATCGGGGACGGAGTTGCACAAAAGAGATACCGCGGCGACCGAAAAAGCAGTGATGATGAAGTCAGTGGCAACGATCACCTTTTTGGATGAGTAAGGGAGATCTATGAATGTCGTGCTGAATAAAAAAAAAACGAGTTGAGCGCGAGCGCAGTCGACAACCGCATGATTAGCACAAAGAAAGTTCCATCCCAGGATGATTTCATGAGACGCATGTGGAAGAACGACAAATTCAACGATGTAAAGCACTCCTTGAATCACAACAAGAGCAGTGTATGTGGCAGAAAGTTGGACGTGCTGCGAACTCGATGTGCGTGAAGAAATTTCAACCAGTGGAGTCGTCACTTTGTTCAGTTTGGGGCAAAAATACCTGTGTCGACAAGAGCTGTTGTGGTGAAACCGTCCATAAACCTGGATATCTGGTTATATATATATATATATATATATATATATCTATATATATATATATGATAAGAAGTGTATACGTTAGACGTAAGGGCTGGTTTTTTGTGTTTTGACACAATATTATTGAGATCTAACACACATTGATGCCAACGAATGTATAGCGGAAGTTATTAGAACCAATGTATTGAAAATAGGAAGAAAGAAAAGTGGTTGAAAAATTAACTTGCCGTGAGCAGGACTCAAACCTACGACCTACGATTTTACCGTGAGCAGGTTCGATGCCTGCTCACGCTAAGGTAATTTTCCACCCACTTTTCTTTCTTCTTATTTACGTTAGATTGGTTCTAATTATTTCTCGTATACATTCCTTGGCATAGTATTCTGTTAGATCTGATTAATATTGTGTCAAAACACGGAAAACGAGCACTTAAGTATAAACTTTTTAATCATATATATATATATATATATATATATATATATATATATATATATTTGTTTGGTACGACGACAATTCTCAGTACAAAAGCTGAGGCTAACGTTATTCGAACTTAACGGCTTAACGGCAGTGAACATGGTCGTTTATTTTCTCTTATCACGATTAACTCTGCAGTCAGCCGTCAAAAAGGCACAGCTAAACAAGAACGTCATAAAAACCTGGCTTATAAGTCTATTACAACGTATACAAAATATTAGAAGTAGAGTTTCTTACCACGGGAGAGTCCGAAACAAAACCACACTCTAATGTTGGCACTCCAGTTGTATACTTTGTGCGATGGCAGCTGCACGGAGTTCAACAGCTTGCCTAGCAACTCAGCGGTACAACCCACGAACGGAACGTCACGTGTCGAGGTGCAAAAATAAGTGGGCATATCGAGCTGGCGGATAGTTTGCAATGTTTAAAAATCATGCCCTTATTATTGCAGTTGTTCTAGATACACATTGAAAAAGAAGCAAAACACGGCACTAACTAAGGGTAATACCCAATGTGAAGGCCAACTACGGGTATTATTGTGGCAATATCCCGTGATACGTGCCCTTACCTTAAACTAACGCAGACAGGTGCGCGGAAGCACAATGAAAATGTAAATTGGGCAAATTTATGCAGATTGTTAGCCTTGTCACACTGCTCAATGTTTTCAGTACGTTATTCGCTCTAATAAAGGAGGAATCCTTGCAGTTGTCCCAATTGCAATACGCTGCTATAGCATTTGTTGTTCAATTACGGAATTTCTTCCTCTCAAGATTTTTTCAACAAGTTTAAGTGAGACAGTTGCTTCTATATGTTTTTTACAAAAGAGTTTATTGTAACCGCCACCTGTGTGCCCTGTTTAGCGGTACGGACGCTTGCGAGGTACGTGACAGCCGAACTTATCTGCATCCGCCACAGGTGGCTATAATGTAAACGGTGCTTATGCCCACTTTTTAGTTTGGGTTCGACTGCACTAAATGCAGATATTCGTGTTTGAGGTCATTTGAGTTGCATCTGCGGTTCATTCAACCACGTTCTGCAGGATAGTGAGTGTGATGCTTCGGGCAATAAAAGGTGGTCATCATAGGAGCCTGAGCGCGCTAACGTCAGGCTCAACTCAAGCAGCGGTCGAATTGATACTAGGACGACTGTGCCTCCGAAAAGTTTGTTCTCGTTGTGATTGGAATGGTTGTTTTTTTTACAACTGCATAAATATGTTAAAAGACCACGGTGGGTCTTTGAATTACAGTCGGCCCAGCACGAAAGCGAAATGTGTCTTCACAGAAATAGTTCTCTTGGTGTTAGTCCGCTGAAGCACAATTTGAAATGAATGCACCTACGGTGATGTCAGGTGGCATATTTCCTTCAGACGACTGACGCCAATGATCATGATTAAACCTTTGGGATGGCTGGAGTAGTAGTTAAGGTACACGCGGACGTAGCATAGGGGAAATCCCGCTGCAAAGAGGGCATTGGCAAGCGCATAGTGTACAGTGACACTCGACAGGTGCTCATAGAAAGTGCCGTCATTCAAGGCTAGATATAGCAACATGTGCGCTGTTCAGTAATTCAGTAACCTGCACCTCTGCCCACGTATTACACTACCGCAAAGCGCTGCAGGAGCAATAGGCTGAGCACACAGCTTGAGCAGTCTACGTGCAAAGGCGTTCCGCTTGTAACTGACTGTATCTCCCTTCACCAAAAAAGTTACTCGCGTGAGATTCATTCATCGGCATTGTTGCATTTCTGCTGTGCTCATGCATTAGTTCTTGTATTAGGAGTCATCACACTCGAAAAAGCTGACGGTGCACAAATGCCGCTGGTGCATTTGGGAGCTTCACTTTGCTGGAGACGACGCCAATCACTTCGATACGACGCGAAATACAAACCATATAGCTTTGCTATAAAAAAATGGTACCACTATGTTGCACGCACTACATTGGTATAGAAAGACGGGATAAGCTTTATGAATACAAAACGAGATTGAAAATTCGGGAGCCTGCCCCCTCTGCTCGGTTAACATGGAAGCGCTCCCTGTCGGTGTTCATTAGTGTCATGACACAATACTTCACTGTTTTTAGGCGGCACTACCACCCTTGACAACCGAGAATGCAGCAAGGGGGGGGGGCAAGATGCAAGAAAAAAAAAACTGCCAGGCCTGCACGGAACGCCCAGCACAGTCACAGTGAAAGCTGGAAATGCTGTTTTTGTACGTTCTTTTTTCAAACACTTTCAATGACTGCTGCAGGCACACTTGCAGGGTACCACTACGCCATAAATGATAACATTTTTGCGTATTAGGGAAGCATCTACTCATCCACTCTTGGTTTTTTTTCTTCTTCGGAAAGGCGTGGTACTGGCTACGAACTTACTAGGAATTATGTAGATTTTGTTGGTGCTGCGGCTGATGACGATGAAAAATTGTGCCTCATACGTTTGTAATGAGTTGGAGCTATCGACGACTCACTCGCTACGCAATTCGCATTGTGTGAGGCCTGCTTGTCCCTGTACTGTTTCAAAAATGCTTTATCACACATAATGTTCAGACATAAAGCCTGTCTAGCGTCAGCTTTCAACGGAGTCCCAAGCACCGGAGTATACAGCTTAGTTGTAGAATACTGGGCTCACACGCAGGAGGCGATTGTCCTAGGTGTTTTTAATCGGTTTTTTTTCGTGTGATAATGGTTACGAGCAGCGGTGGCGGAGGTGGCGGTTAAGTACGAAGTGATAACGAAAATTGCTGTGATCTTATAACAGTTTTTCCTGCAAAAAATTTGACAAGCCCCACGGGCTATGGGAATCGGTTGAATGTGAAGCAGCCAGGAAGGTGCAAAACATGCTGTACATAACAAGCGTGTGATGATTTAGGTGATAGGACCTGTCATTTATGTTCGCCATACAGTCACGTCATGCATTATCATGTTTGGTGTATATCATGCTTGGACAGAGCAGACTCACGAGATGTCGTAAACTCGCCTCATGTGCAGTTCAAGTTTGTGACGCGGCTTTTCAGTATTAATGAAAGAACTGAATTTTTGAGGCTTTCGGACGCGGCCAGAAAATAGGAAAAACAGTACGCAAAAAAACCCCAGGGGCGCATAGGAGCTTTTTATGAAAATCTTACTAACAAAGTGTTTCGCTATCACCTGTATGGCGGCAAGCCTTGCTTGCCGTCATATATATGTGACAATAGGTCACATGGTGGTTGGTCAAGGTAAAATGAAAGCATTCTCCATGTCTAATTTTCTGCATCCCTTGTTAAGTGTGTTAAGTGGTTGTTGTTTGGTGGTGGTGGTTGATTGTGTTACCCTTCCTAAAGCAGTATTGTTTTGTCACAACTCTGTTAATCGGAAGGCGATCGCCGAGCACATTTTAAGTGTATACGTGCCGTCACGTGGCAACACATCATGAAAGCACGGTTAATTTACAGAAGCCTTTACATGCGATTTGGAATATTCATCCGATCAATTCGTGTTTATTTTTGAGCGCTCCCAACCGAGGTGGTAAAATATTAGCGCATTCCATGGAGCATCTAATAAAAATTTAACATTTTTATAAACACGTATTTGTTTAAATCAGCCGTGCAGACGCACTGCCGGCAATGAAGGGCAAGAGGCGTAGCTGGTGTACCTTTCAGAGAGATAGCGTGCTCCCTTAGACGGAAATTAAATTAACTCAGTTAAACAAAACCGCTGTGGTGATGAGGCATGTAGACCAGCACATGCATGAAATTGCTGAAGCGCGCCAAATCTTAAAAGCAAGAGACGTGTGTGTGGGCTAGCCTTCGGCCACTCTCACAGGTGCTGATATTTCATATCTACAGCATATTTGATTATGTGCTTGCGAAGGTTGCCAAGATTTTCTACGCCTTTGTGCTTGCATATATATGATATGCTTTTTCCATTAAACCCTCAGTCATTGAGGGACCACCAGGTGGCGCCGAGGAGTGCACACGTGTTCACATCGGCTCCATCAATCATCGTGCCTAGCAGCGGTTAACATCATGTGACCAACAGTGAAACTACGGCAATTGTGCAGGAAGACGTCAGGTACACGCTGACTCCACCTTTTCGGACAAACGATCCCGGTTTCCTCTGAGAAGTGAAGACCTTCGGCAAAGCATGCCAACCCACCACGCTAAGCCTCGCGACGAAGCGGAACGTGGAGTCCTGGCAGCCAGCTCTCGGCCGACGCGTCGCGCTGCACCTGACTGAACCCCAACGGACAACGACCCGGAACTAGCCCAGGCACTTTGGACATAGATGACCAAGACATCGAAACCCACGTGAGCTCTGCGGTGGACGCCAACGAAGATTTCCTTTCACCTGACGAGGTGCTACAAGGGGAATCTACTAGCGACGCCGAGAACGAGGAAAAAGACTCTGCGGAGGAACGCGACGACGAAGCCAAGAACGGTCAGTGGCAGGTAGCAATGTCATTGCGACAGTGAAAACACTTCAGGAAACAAGAACGCGCAGCCAGTGATGACAGGGTTGCTCGAGGCGTAACTGCGAGCAACAACTCCAGCGCTAGAACGTTTGCAGAAGAGCGACGCGGAAGAGTATCTGAAAGGGGCCGACGACGAACACGCGCGGCGCCGCTGCCCAAAAACGATATGAAGGTTATTATGTGGCCCAGACCAGGCTTATTTGTGAAGGAACTGAAAGCATACCAGGTTGCACGAGCGATAGAACATGCTAGCAGGGACCCGGAGGCCTGTCACAGCCACAAATTTTTGCTTCGCCTTCGCAATGGATCAAACATAATTATTGCAAGCACTCCGTACGAAGATGTAGCAGAAAAGATCTTGAAGATAAAGACACTGGAGCTCAATGGCACCAACTATCCCTTAAACACTTAAGTATCCACTCCTGCGGCATACTTGAAAGGTGTGGTACACGGATTGGAACGCGAAATGCCAGAAGCTGAACTCCTGAGCCATCTCCGAGTGTGCACTCAAGGATTGACAATTGTTCAAGCCCGCATGCTCGAGCAGTCACAAACTGCAGTGATCACGTTCGATGGACCAATACTGCCGCGCTTCGTGTATTATTACGATGGCGAAATGCCGTGCGTGCCTTATCAACCCACACGGCAGTACTGTAAACTCTGCAAGAGCCAGGGACACAGGACGGATGTTTGTCCCACACCAATGACAAAGGTGTGCAGCAACTGCCGCCTAAGAGACCCACCTGAGGACCACACTTGCGATCCGGAATGTGCCCTGTGCGGCGGACCCCATCCCACGGCGGCATCGGAGTGCACCAAAAAACTCAAACGTGTCCCTCAAAAGGGCCGGTTGCGGCTGTTGCACCAACTCAGCACACCACAAACTACTGGCATACTCAAGAGACGCTGGTGCGCCGCCAGGCGGGGCCCGTTCCAGTTCCCGATCCAGGTCTTGATCTACATCCCGATCCAGGTCCGTCTCTCGAGACTGCTCCAACTCCAGGAATGGTGACCACAAGCAGGCCCAAGCAAAGCAACAACAGCACAAGGGCAAGAAGGCGCAGAAAAAGAAAGCAATGAACTAGGTGAGCTGGGCAGCAAAATCCTCCCTACACTCACACCAAACATCACAACTCACAGCGCTTAGAAAGCGAATTAGAGATAATGCGGGTGAGAATAGGTGACCTAGAACGCGAAAATAGGGAACTAAAGAAGAAACAAACGCAGCACCCGCAACAAAACTCTATACCCACGCAGAGTGGACCAGGTATTGCAGACGCAACCGAATGCAGGAGGCTGACTCAATGATTACGTCGTTGATGCTGAAAGAAACTATAAAGGAAGTTACACCGACAGTTATAGAGCAAGTAATGATAAAGGTAGATAGAAAGCTAGAGATTCAGGACAAGAAAATCCAGGCGCAACACATCGAATTTACGAAAGCTTTGCGAAAACATCCCAAAGGCATCAACATCAGAGAAAAAGCTGAGAATATTTACAACAGGCCCGGATTGTCGGTCATGAACGAGGAGACGCATAATGGCTAAATATCAAACTCAGCGGTCAGAAAAGTGTGAATATGGCAGTGTAACTGCCATGGTTTCCGGCGAAAAAAAAAAAGGGCAACTGTTGCAACTGGCGGCGTCGCAACAAAAGCCACCTGCCGTCATAGCAGTCCAGGAAGCCGGAACACAACGAAAACTACGGGGCTACGAAACTTACAGTACCGGGGACGCAGAGTGGAAAGTTGCTACATTAGTGGAGAACTCAATTACAGCAATATTTCATCAGCCCATAGAAGAGGCGGATATCTCGCATATCACACCAGAAATGACCTACAAAGGGAGCCATGCAAATAGTGCCTTCGTACTCAATATCTATAGTCCCCTAAGACAAAAGAAAGCAACGTTTGACAAGCTCTTTCAACAGACAGAAAAACTAGCGAAAGAGAATCTATTATCATAGTGGGGACTTTAATGCCAGGCATGCTAGCTGGGAATATAAGATGCAAGACACCAAAGGCAAGAATATCGCAAGACAAATAGAAAAACTGGAAATGACGCTGTTAACTGACCCTGCAATACGAACGAGAATAGGCAACAGCGTATTCATGGACAAAAGTTCGGACTTGATGATAGTACAAAACTGCCACAGCGTGGACTCGTACAACACCCTTGAAAACCTGGGCAGTGATCATTGCATACTAAGCACCACAATCTGCCCCGGCCGAATCCGCAAACACATCGGCACAGATAAAATTACAGACTCGCATGCATATAGAAAATCACTAAAAGAGCATTTGGCTGCCATAGACGACTTGTACGAGTGGTGCAAAGTAATTCGAAATGAAAAGCAAGTGCACACAAAAACCATCGCGAGAACAGATGACACCCCTGAAGTAGACATTCACCTTCTCCACCTGTGGGAAGCAAGAAGAAACCTCACTAAAAGATGGAAAAGGCAAAAGTGAAATAAGAAACTCAAAGTGAAAATCAAAGAGATAACGCAGCAAGCCGAACATTATGCTAATCAACTCGCGACAGCCAACTGGGAACAATTTTGCGATTCACTAAATGGAACCCTAGGAACAGCAAAGACATGGAATAACCTCAGAGCCGTGATTGACTCTTTGAAAACTAAATGCGAAGGTCAGAAATCTCTAGAAAAATTATTGCACACGTATCCAGGCACACGAGATGACCTCCTTCAAGACATCTATATTAAGTGTTTCGGCGCCCGAGCCATCACAGCCCCTTACCAGGCTAAATACACTGGGCTCCCAAACTCAGAACTGGATGCACCTTTCACGCATGCCGCGGTCAGAGCGGCAATCGTCAGCATGAAACAAAACACAACGCTTGGGGCGGATCAAATCAACAATGCCATGATTCGCAACATGAATGACGAAGCCACAACAGCGCTTCTAAACTTTATTGACAAACACTGGGTGAATGACACTATACCTCAGCAATGGAAGCATGTTGTAATAATTATGATACCCAAACCAGGAACGAAATTGGCAATAGAAAACCTCAGTCCAATCTCTCTTACCTCGTGCTTAGGCAAAGTGTTTGAGAGATTAATGAATGCCAGACTTCAACGGCACCATGAACAAAATAACTTGTTGCCGAACACCATGTTTGGTTTCCACTCGAACCTTTCGACACAGGACATCCTTCTGCTTTTAAAGGAGGAAGTACTAACAAATGTTCCAAAAGCAGGAGAAAACATTGTCACGGCCATCGACATAAAAGGCGCTTTCGACAACGTAAGCCATAAGGCCATATTAAATGTGCTAGCAGCGACAAACTGCGGTCAAAGTACGTACAAATATGTACAGAACTTCCTTACTAAAACAACCGCTGTTATAAGATTAGGAGAAGACGAATCCAATGTCTTCCACCCACGGAGCAAGGCACACCACAAGGCGCTGTGATCTCGCCTACACTTTTCAACATAGCCATGATTGGTCTAGCCAAAAAACTGGAAGATATTCCCGACATCCGACACTCCTTCTATGCGGACGACATCACTATATGGACAACCTAGGGTAGCTTGGCAGAAAAAGAAGAGCGGCTTCAACTGGCAGCTAAAATCATCAAAAAGTACACTAAAGAAAGGGGACTTCAGTGCTCAGCAGACAAATCGGAACTCATTCGGTTCTCCAAGAGTAAAAAACAAAGGACAGACCTGAGCCTCCGCCTTGAGGTCAAGCTAGACGGCAATGTTATTCCAGAGAAAACGACCGTTCGAATCTTAGGGATGTGGTTACAGTCTAATCAGTGATGTCTCCACACACTGAATATGCTTAAACAAACAGCTCAACAAATTGTTCGTATGATAGTTTGAATAACGAACAATCGTGCTGAACTGAAAGAACAAGACGTGCTTTGTTTGGTAAAGAGCTTAGTCATCAGCAGACTAACATACTCGCTACCCTATCAGAACTTGAATAGAGAGGAGAAAGAAAAGGCAGACAAATAATAAGCATCGCGTATGAAGCGGCTCTGCGACTACCACAAAGCACTTCAACTGCGAATCTATTAGCGCTCCGACTTCACAATACATTTGATTAGTTGGCTGAGGCGCAAGTAACCACCCAGATTAACCGCCTGCTACCGACACTAACTGGCAGAAAACTCCTTCAGAGGATCGGCTTCGGTGAACAAGTATAGGCACATGGAAGACCTAAGGAATTGTCGTGCTGAGTCAGAGCCTGGTACAAGACATGCCCCCTACCGAAGAACATGGACCCAGTTTTTTATGCTGGAAGACGTAAAGCAAGATGCGCTTACATAGATAAAAAGACAAAATATTTGAATACGCCGAGATTTATAGACGGTGCATCATATCAGGCAAATGCGAATGACATGGTGGCCGTGGTCACAGAGCGAAAAGGAAACGTCACGTGTTGTGCCTCCATAGCCCAAGACTCCATCACAGAAGCGGAGGAGATAGCGATCGCGCTGGCAATAAAGGAGGGCAGGGAGCGAAAAGCCCCAATGAGAATAATCACAGATTCGAAGGCTGCATGTTGAAATTGTGGTAAAAGGTAGAATATATATGAAGGCCTTCCAAATTCTAACCAAAGCTCATAAAGACTTTCCAATTGAATACACCCAAACCATTATCTGGGCGCCAGGGCATGAGGGCATCACCGCGAACCAGTTTGCGGATGAGGCGGCTCGAGGCTTCACAAATCACCGAGCTTCCTTGCACACTGCAATAGAGGATCCAACGCCCCTAGACCCTAACTTTGGTACGATTCTTCAGTATTACAGGGACAATACAAAAACTGTATCCAGCACCACATAAGAAACTCAGAGCAATGGAATCGGTGACATTATGCAGAATCCAAACAAACACATACACGAACTTACAAAGGCTGCATGTATTCTACCCCACAGCATACAGAGATATATGTCCGTGGTGTGGGGCCACAGCAACTCTGTTTCACATCACGTGGGAGTGTACGCATCACAATGAAGAACACCACAACATGAACAACACAGAGGAACAATGGTAGGCACTGCTGTCCAGCTCAGAAATTGTTGATCAGCGCTGGCCGGTCCAACGGGTAGAGATGATGGCTAGGGCCAGCGGAGCCCTGGAATAGGGGCTCGACCATTTGGAATGCTCCGCGTTACGCGCAAATAAAGTTTTCTCTCTCTCTCTCTCTCTCTCTCTCTCTCTCTCTCTCTCTCTCTCTCTGTCAGTTGTTAGAAAGCGGTTGTGTTGTGCATGTCCTTCCGTTTTTTGCGCGCTGATCGGGAGGAGTATGTTTGAACTATCCCAATCTGCTACTTGTCTTCAGTGTATCACTAAGCATCAGCGTAGGTTCGTTCCCCTTGAATGTTGCTATAGCTGTGAAACATCAGGAGACATTCGGCAAGCTCTCTTATATCAATCTACAGTACACATAGAACTGCTCCCGTAAAAAGGAGTATCACTTTCGTGTTATATTGATACCTTTGACGGAGAGATCAATACTGTTCTTTTATTTACTTCTTGTTATTTTCTCCACTTCTTTCTCCCTCTTTTATTTTCCTCTCTTGTTTCTGTGTTTTTCGTAGATTTTTTCCTTTATTTCTGTTTGTCTCTCCTTCTTTTTTCTGTTTCTTCATATCCTTTATCTTCCCTCCACTCTATTTCTCTTTGGCTTCCTCCGTGCTTTTCTATATTTTCTATTCTCTCTAGCTTTATAGTTTTGTTTCATCTTCGCTCTTTCTCACTCTTTCTTTCTTTTTCTTGATTTCTTCTATTTTTATTTCTCGGTTTTCAATGATAAGGCTTACTCTATGCCCTGCT
This sequence comes from Rhipicephalus microplus, assembly GCF_013339725.1. Classification (NCBI taxonomy): domain Eukaryota; kingdom Metazoa; phylum Arthropoda; class Arachnida; order Ixodida; family Ixodidae; genus Rhipicephalus; species Rhipicephalus microplus. The sequence continues at coordinate 105,119,735 of NC_051165.1, forward strand.
CCTTTCCATCTTCTTCAACCACTCATGCGTCCTGCACAACATCAATGTCTTTTACTACTTCCTTGCTATTCTAAACAATTCGGCTCTTTGCCTATGTTTTCTCAGTGCGTTTGCTCAGGCGGAGAATCAATACGATGGCCTCCCGAGCATACGCTAACACAACCACCTTCGAATCCTCGTGAGTATCTCTACTTTGACAAAGATTTTCTGGCTTTATCTTCCTGTGGAGCTCTGTCTATCTTTCTGTTCTGCTCTTACTATACGCTGCACTAATTGGCAAGCGTGTTCGGCAAGTGAAGGAAGAGATGAGTAAGAGGACTACGAAAGAAAAGAAAGTACGTGGCGGTTCATTATGACGACAGTTTTGGCTTACTAAAGACATTTTGCGCGCAGCTAGCACTGATTTCATGTTGAAGCGGCATTCAACCAAATTAGTATAATCTTGGCATACACTGGTTCGTGCAGCATAGTGAATAAAACTAAAGAAAAAGTGAGTAAAGGCAAATACGTCGTAGTTTTTCATATTATCTGTGTCAATGTAACCAAACAGATGACATGGAGTTCATACCCAGTAAGGAGAGGTAAGAGGTCCGCAGAGGGAGTATGAGCGGCTTTCCCGTGCTGGCATGTTTGCGCCACTCCGAGCTGCAAAGCTTCTGGCCGCCAATGTCATGCGCGCAGCTGGAGTTGGTGAAATCAGCAACACGACTGTGTTTACGTTTAGAGTGTGGTGACAACAGCAATAACTTGCTATGTTCAGCGTATTTCATCAAAAATTTCTGAGCGTCTGATATTCTCTCGGACAACTTCACTAACATGAACCACGCATGTAATAAAGAAGGTTTATATTCTCGGCCAACATATGTTCCAGCTGCAAAAATTAGACCAACTGAGATATAGGTTCTAATAAACCACCCTCATTTGAATTAAAATAAGGAAAGTTCCTGAATGTCGAATCAGCTGTATATACATTATTCAAAAGCGTATTGCACAATTAACGGGTGCTTCTGACGACTAGTCAATCTCAGAGTAAAGTCGTGAAAGGGACCAAACCGACGAGTAGATGAATTCCAGCCTTTTTCTAGAGCTATAGGGCAACGGAAGCAAATGCGGCTTTCCATTCTAAAAAAGCGGGGCCATATTACCCGAAACAAAAAAAAATGCAGTTGTTTTTGCTATGAACAATATCAGTCCTCCCGTCTCTTCGAACCCCTTTTTTGTCGGTGTGCTTACGGCACCAGAATACTTTCAATTTATATTGTGGCTGAAATTTACATAGCCTACTATCGTCGACTGCTAAGAGCGAAATTTGAATTCAAAATTTTAGTTTTATTCAAGCATCATGACGAGCGTGCGTGTTCGGGCAGCAACTTGCGTTTAACTATCATGAGTGGATTATTCACTAAACTCAAGCTGCCATGAAAAAAAAAATATGTGGTGATAGAACTTCCCCATTTATCGTTGCAAAACTGACATGTCGCAAAATGTCGTGCCATTAAGAAAACGCAACAGGCATGTTCCTGAGCCCAAGAACACTGATGTAATGCGGACGTCGCTGCCATGCAGTTTGGAAAGCGCTCATTTGATAATCTTGAAACTGCACGTGCTTAGATTTCGGTAGCCGCAGGCATTGTAATTCATCTGCTGTTGCGTTAAAATTGGGGATGTTGATGTTTGAACAGAAGAATTCTGGGCAAAACATTTCTTGTTTTCATGGCCAGCTTTCTTTGACATTGCTTTCGTTTGCTGCAGATTATGAACTGTACCAGCAGCCAAGCATAATCACAAGCTGGTGCAATGAAGAAACGTTGAGAGGGACAGCACCACACAAAATAAAATATTTGTTGGAGAAGAAGGCATGTGACCAACTGAAGTCGTTTCGAAGGAAGGTACACCTCGCATGTCTCGGCTGCCAGCCTTTTGTGTTTGCGATAGTTGTGGCAGCTAAACACAGCGTTGTGGTGGCCTGTCGGCTTGTTCTCTTACGACATTTCGATTTTAAGCAGCACAACTGCTATAGCGGATTCAAAATTAAGAAAAAAATATAGAATTACATTGACCTTTCACGCGCCACGCATGAAAAACGCGGCCATCCCCCCGCCCCCCACCTGTGGTTATGGCTGAAAGGCCGGTGGAGAGAGTGTGACGAAAATGCACTGGTTTGAGACGCTGCTCCTCTCCGTGAAAATCGTCTATACCACCTGTATCTAAATGGTGTATCTGAGCTCTTTAAATGAACATGCCCGCAACGACGGGCATTGAGTATACCGGTATGTACCACCTATGTCGTGGGGAGGATGTTAACTTTAACGCGATAGCCCCGCCGCGGTGGTCTAGTGGCTAAGGTACTCGGCTGCTGACCCGCAGGGCACGGGTTCGAATCCCGGCTGCGGCGGCTGCATTTCCGATGGAGGCGGAAATGTTGTAGACCCGTGCGCTCAGATTTGGGTGCACGTGAAAGAACCCCAGGTGGTCTAAATTTCCGGAGCCCTCCACTACGGCGTCTCTCATAATCATATAGTGGTTTTGGGACGTTAAACCCCACATATCAATCAATCATCAATCAACTTTAACGCGATAGTGGTAAAGAGCCCGTGTCACAGAAAACCTGCCACTGGTGTCGGCGCCGTTGGTTGTGAGTGAAAAATCACCGGTGCGTCTGTGATGGAAAAATCAAGTTACCCAGATAGCCGCGAAAGGCCGCTACTTGTCCACGCGCGTGCGCAATCACACTGAAATAAACCACGCATTCTAAAAAAAAAAAAAGTGATCAAGGTCACGAGGCGCAGTAGTTTCTTTGCCCTGCCAACCTCTCTGTTTAGCTTCCAGTGATTTCGTCAGGACGAGAAAAGAGATAATGCTATTGCAGCATGCGACAAACCTTTGTAACTCCACTCGCACTAGACGGACTCTTAAAATTCTTGCGGCGTTGAATTCGTTAGGCAATAAGCTCTTCTGATGAATTCGTTTCATTACTTGAAAACGGTTACTTGAAAAAGTGTTTCAGGGCTCCTTTAGCGCATTTTGTTCGTCAGGTGTCACGACGAAATCAAGCCCGTTCGGCGAAACTAGCGCGCGCTGGTCCAATCTACTGTGTGCGTGTTTGTGTGCGTGCGTGTGTATGTAACAAAACAAATGAATAAGTATTCACTTAGCGGTTGAAGGGTGCACTAGGGGCCGGATTTCACTATCGCGCTCAGCTCTTAAAGGCGAAGATAAAGGGTCCCCCAATGTTTTTTATTGTATTCATTACTACTACGGCCTGCTACTACACTTCTACTACAACCTCTGCTATTTTCATTACTACTACTACTACTACTTCAACCAATATCGCTACTCCTGCTACTACTGTTCTTAGTGACTCCTGTCAAATATGTGCCACGAAAATTCGGCAAGCGCCACCAGTCCACTAAATATGATGAAGTCATCGGTAGACAAAAGCATACGCACCACAGCACATAGGAAGAAGCCGCTGCTCCACACTAAGTGCACTAAGCAATTAAGGAAGAACGCACACAGGCGTCAAACACCAATTGGGGTTTCGGATAAGACGTGAGCAATAATTAAGAAATACTTCAATGAACCGTCGGAATCAATCCCGCGGCGAACGCCAACATACGACGTTCGACCTTGTCTCGTTGGTCACCTGTACAATATGCTTCGGGCAGCGATTTCATTACCGTTACTTATTTTATCACGAAGGTGCGCATTGACGTCGGTACAAGCGCCTACTTCGCCAGCTGTGCTTTGAGCTGTGTGAGTGGAGTATGACGCGAATGTGCACGTATGACGCCAAGGTAGGAAAGGTGATTTTTTAATTTTTATGAGCCCAATGACAAGGCGACGAAACAGTCTTCTCTAAGCACTATAATGACGGCTTATCTCTAAAACGGTACTAATGATCTAGTGCCAGTGTAGCGCCACATGCGAGAAGTATCTGCATCAAATGCACATATAATATAAGCTATATTCATTCCGATGAATACACTGCTTCTCCCACAGTCTCTTTCTCTCTCACACACACATATGTAGAGACACTGACGTACACGTACGCACGCACACACACAGGCTCACCCATACGCATGCACGCACACACGTACGTAGACACACACACACACCAGAGAGAGAGAGATGCAAGAAATTGTTTTAGGATTCCCACACATTACGATTCAACAAAACTGCTACACCGAAACATTGCCATTGTGGCCCAGATAGTAGTTAGAGCCAGGGCTGGACTTGTCATTCTTACAGCTCCTTATAACCTCTTTCTCTCCCAGCATGATGTGTTGACACACTTCCGTACGGAGTAAAATAGATGATGACAGATACTGTTTGAAGTGCACAACACTTCGGGAACCTAGCTTGTCCATCATGAGATTATGCGTGGAATGATCGCACTATAAATCATATGGTCTACACAGAAATCCTAGGAATGCTCCGAACCGGGTAAAAAGTAAACCAGCAATCAACAAAAAAGCTAGTAAGTCATCACAATGAAAATTAGCTAAAATTGTAAAAGAAGCTTCCGGCCAATAAGGTCAAATGCACACCGCGTAAGCACCTTACCAAATGCATCGTTGCTTCTCCCGCCACGCGCTTCTGTGCTACATCCGAAAGGAAAACAATCTTCCGGAATTCACTACAAACGACGTGTATCAACTGCCTACCAGGCAAAAAGTGCTGCGCAGATAGCATACTGAGTTTGCGAATCTCTCTAACTAGACTGCGATTGTGCTGAGGAAACCATACATGCTTACCTCACACAATGGCGTCGTCGACATTTTTGCATACGAAGTGGTGAGAACTACACGAAAGTAGAATAGCTGGGTGCCTGTGCTGCACGCTCTCTCAAGTTTCGCAGTAGTTAAGCTCGATTTAGTGCAGCATTCAAAACTACGTGAAACGTTAAACCAAAGCGACCTTAGTGTTATATGTGAAGGACATTACGCGCTGTCATACCCGCAAAGCTTAGAGTTTATTATGATTATAATATTACTGTTATTTAGGTAAGTCGGTGCTCAAGAAGAGATGGCATGTCACTTTTGAGTAAGTTAAGCAACTCGACTTAAGTATTACCGGCTTCGAACGATGATGAATGTGCGCACAATAAGCTGTGGCAAATGAGATTTTTGCAGGCATTTGCATAAGTGGATAGCGTAATTTTACAAAGAACGGTGCAGAGCTTGCTTACTGTAGCGCCTACTCCTTGGCTAAATAAAAGCAATGCATTCGGGCTTACCGATCCAACGTGTGGATTGAAGTCACACTAAGCATGTGCTGGGCGAGCGTTTATAATAGCACGCAGGACTCTATCATTCCTAGACTGAAGTAACCCTTTGAGACACTCATAACCTGCGCGACGCAGTTCAACACACGTCGCACTAGCATGGGCACTCCCAGTGCTCTCCTTTCCCTCTCAGAGCTTCTGCGCGCCATTTTTGGAACTGAGCCGCGCCTTGCCGCAGTGGTCAAGTGGCCAGGGTACTCTGCTGCTGACCCGCACTTCGCGGGATTGAATCACGGCTGCGGCAGCTGTGTTTCCGATGGAGGCGGAAATGTTGTAGGCCCTTGTGCTCAGATTTAGGTGCACGTTAAAGAACCCCAGGTGATCGAAATTTCTGAAGCCCTCTACTACGGCGTCTCTCCTAATGATGTGGTGGTTTTGGGACGCTAGGCCTCACATATCAATCAATCAACAAGCTGAGACGGGCAACAAATATGTGATTCGGTGCAAGTGCAGCTGTTTCTTAGTCTGTTGAGAACGCGGCCACAAAATTTAAAAAAAGACAATAAGATTGTGATCACCAGCCTTCGTCGCTTTCACCGCTTACGCATATCCGGCCTATATCTTTCGCCATTCGACGTAGTTTCTTCCGCGAGTCGTCACATCACATCACTGAGCAGAAGCACGCATTTACGTGAATGGATATTTGAATCATCGCATATATTTTGAATGTTTGTCTAAATAAACAGTATACGTCGCTAAAGAGAGCGATGCGACATTTAAAAGCACGGGAATACTCACAATATATGAATAGCTGTAAAGAAAACTGGGCGCACATATTTTATCGTTTCAGCTTTTATTAAGAGTGTCATTGGAGGAGTTCCCAGAATTATGGCGTTTCGTTCTTCCGGGCTATGCGCTGATCGCCGACCACCCGCGCAGAGATGCCACGCTGAGGCAACTGTCCCGGGGAACGCATCAGGCAAGTGTCCGGGGAATTCGTTATGAACGTTGAAGTGCACGCACGTTACGGAGGTAACTGAGCAGTGTCCTAAATAATACATCACAGCTATCCATTACAGAGGTTTACACTTCATTCAGCTTTGCTCACTATCTGATGAAGCAGATCATCAAGTGCAGGTGCTGTCACAATGAATTGATCTCCTCTTGTGCGATCCCTGGTGAATCATTCTTAGGCCGCGTTCACACTGAGCATTCCGGCCGCCGAAAGTGCTCCGAATCCGGTTCGGCGGCGGCGAGATCCGCCGAAAGGACCCTCTTCCGCGCCGATCGCTCACAGACTGATTTTTACGGCGTCTGCCGCCGAATCGGTCACCGCGGACCAATAGGAGCGCTAGTTCAAAGAATTTTGAAAAATGGCGGCCAAGCCCTACTCACTTGTTATGCTGCAGTGCACGTAACTGAATGTTGAAACCAACGGGAGTTTAACCTATTCTGTGCCTACTTCGCCTCCGTATTTCGTGAAAGAGGTGACCGTGCTTGCTGTTGGCGTGAGCGAGCTTGTTGTGGTCTTGCAGACCAAAACGCACCCACCAACGCCGCTGGCGTCGGTGGTTTTTCTGCTCTTCGTGCATTACAAGACAGCCACTTGCCAGCAACGTAAGCAGTACTGTCTTTTCTTGCTTCTTGCGTTCGAGAATTGTCGAAGTATACGCCACCGGATAGCGTAGTAGCGTTTGCGAGTCGCGACAACAACCGGGTGACAGCGCATCCATCCCCCGTTCGCCCCGTAGTACATGGCATATTCGGCGGCGCGGGGAGCGTCCAGTGCGAACGACGCTACGTTTCAGCGGCAGGGGAATTTTGGTCGCTGTAGAAAGCGGATGTTTCAGTGTGAACTAGGCATCAGGGAGGCGACGTCGGCGTCCCGTCGTGACTTGGAAAATGAGCACTGTGTGCAGTACGGCGACACCGAGGTTGAGTCCGGCGAACAAGATGTAGAGGTTGTCGTACGAGCCGCGAGTGTCTCTGAAAAAGCCTCAACAAAAAAGCAGATATAATCAATAAATTTACACTACATTCATGACCATGGTGCATGTGTCTCTCTGCACGAACTATTCAATTGCATTTTCGTGCGGGAAGTGTTTGTCTGTGAGAACTCGACATGAGACACGAGCAATGACACAGGAGTTATTTACAGGAAGTTGGTATCACCACAAAAAGTGGCTTCAAATAGGAATGCATACCATAGATAGTGTGCATAACGCCAATAATTTACAACCAGAATCCAGTTATAGGCCCACCTACTTAGCCAAATGTGCGCCAAAGCCGACCAAAGCAATTGTTTTGCTGCGCGATTCTAAAAACATTTCAGCGTTAAGGTATGCTTTATCGCTTTAGTAACAATTTTACGGAAATCAGTGGCGCTGAAGGAAATATCACCAAGTTACATCACTTCTTGTCTTCCCGAAAACAGCGCATGGCAAAACAGGAACGTATTTACCTGTTGACAATTGTCGTTTAGTGTTTTTCAGGGGTGAAGCTCCTGATGGCGTGGCTTGTGCGTCCCCGTTGTGGGTAACCACCTCTCTTTAATTCTTGCACTGGCCATAGAGGGCAGTACTTGTGCTATACGCTGAAAATTGCAAACGCCACTGCACTATAGTGGGTACACAACATGTAGAAAAGAAGGATTGACATGTTTTACGTGTTCTTCGGGGGCGCCGTACGCTTGGGGCGCTCTATAGTAGAATAAACGCGCCGTTTTATTTATAGTACAATAAAAGCGGCGAGCGCCGTGCGTGCAGGGGTGGCGGCAGCTCACTCTCGAAGAAGGGACCCCAACGTGCAGGTACACGAGGGCCCGGCAGTACCACAATGGGAGACCGAAGCAGTGCGGCAGCGGTGCGCGGACCCAGCTTCGTTCCACTCTTCATTGTTCACACCATGGATATGCTGTCATTTTTTTATAATGCGTTAGGGACCCTTTAACAAACTTTCTAGATCCCTAAAGTGAAATACATGTACCAAATAAAAGACCAAATAAACTTCAAACTTTGAAAGCAAAAACTTAGCCCTAACATCGTAAGGACAACAGAAACTGGAAAACAAACGGTAGACTGAGTTAACGACCGCATTGTCAGACAGTGTCATTATTTCTGTTTCATTGTATCTATAACCTTTGAAAATTTAGGTATCCGCATTTGTCGCCCGACGCCAGTTCCTCTCGGGGAGTTCTCGTGTCACTCTCCTTTAGACTGGACCGGTAATAGGTGGTCATTTATCGCCTTGATTCTACTGCCACTAGACCCAGCACCTCCGATTGCCCTAATTCTGTAAGAAGTTCGGCCAACGTTGACTTCGGCCTTGCTCCCGCTTGCCCGACAAGTGGGGGCACAATACGGCGTCTGAAGTGACCACTTCAAGACATTTGAATGTGCGTATGCCTTTCCGCCTATCAGACATCGTCGCGTGCCGGTGCTTATGTCGTTTGTCGGAGCCCCGGCCTCAGTGGGTGCGTGATATTTTCCGCAGTCTGGAAATCCCGAGGCAGCCCTTCGCAATCGTGACCGCCTATAATTCGAAACTCTGCTTAAGTCTGTTCGGTTTCTTTTGCTCTGGGATGACAGAACGGCCCTATTCACACATACACTGGTAGATTTGTGACTCCCTGCATTTTGACTGCTGCTTTTGTGGTAGCTCAATTGGATATTTCCTGTCAGTACAGCTTAGTATACTAATCATCTTCAACCGTGCCTAAATTGGCTGCTATTAGAAAAGCTGTTTACTTTGCATCCAATGAAACACCACGCAAGTAGACCATAGCTCCTGATGCAAAATCTGCATTGCGAGTCCTGAATTCATGCTCAAGAAGAATGTAATAGCACGCATTGACTTCCGTCATCATACAGACATTTGACCTCACCCTGCGTAATGTTCACACAATTATTGTCCAATGGATACCCGGATGTAGTGGCTGGACAGGCAACGTGCTCACTGAAGTTGCAGTAAAAACCTTAGTGGATAACAGCGCCGTCCTCGTAAACATTCTGTACTCGCGAAATAAAGTGAACTCGTCGTTGAGATCGCTAATGCGAGAGTTTACAACTTACTTGTGTAACGCGGACAATCGGCATAGGCATCGGCAGGAAAGGGAACATCCCATGGCATTTTGACGGCCGGCTAAAATAAAGCGACACCACGTTACTTTGTTACACCGAATTCAACTAGGTGTCACCTTCACTCGACGCTACGCGCTCCTTATCAGCCGTGCTGACAGCCTAAACTACATGTGAGCGCTGCCAGGTGGTAAACCCTACAACATATGTATTGTGGGACTGCCCCTGCGCGTGTTCCAGCAGATTATGCTGGCTTCAACGTTGACTGGTATGGGCGTTAACACACTAAGTGAGGCGTCTCTCATAATCAAAAGGTGGTTTTGGGACGTTAAACCCCACATATCAATCAATCATCAACACATTAAGTGAGGCTCACCTATCCCGCGCAATGTCCGACCAGACATCATTCATCACTGCTACAAGGACATCTATAGATTTTCTTTTCAATCGTACTGGACTTTACTCCCGACGTTAGAAAGACAGCTGTGGTACATGATTCTTGTAAATTGGATCCTCTTTTCCTGCCACCATGATCTTCTTTATGACGCGTTTGCCCCTTTTCTTTTTCCACTGTGCTCAGCAGCAGGACAGAGTACACAAGGTTAGGCTGAGCTCCCGGACTTCTATTATTTTTGCTCTCTCTCTGCTATGAGGTTCCTCTTCGCGGGAGCATTAGCCGAACTCTAGGTCGGCTTTCAGACTACTTGGTCCTTGCTTATTCCGCAGGTGTGCCATTAGCGGCGTATAATTGATTGATTGATCGATATGTAGAGTTTAACGCCCCAAAACCACCACATATTTACGAAAGACGCCGTATTGGAGGACTCCGGAAATTTCGACCACCTGGAGTTCTTTAACGTGCAGCCAAATCTGAGCACATGGGCCTACAAGACTTCCGCCTCCATCGGAAATGCAGCCGCCGCAGCCGGGATTCAATCTCGCAACCTGCGGGTCAGCAACCGAGTACCTTAGCCACTAGACCACCGCGGTGGGGTGGTGTATAATTGATGTATCTTGTAGCGTGATACATTGTGCGCATAAAAAAACAATTACGATTGGTTTCTGTGTAAAGCTGCTGATGTGGTTGTACAAAACTCCCGTTAATAAAGGGCATACTGAGAAGTGTTGCCTTTGATCGCCCTCACTGCGCACACGGTCTTACCGTGCCTTCAGGGTGATATGGCGAGCTCTCAAGCTCTTATGCGCAGGGGTGTAAGCGGTACACGGCACAAGACAAGCGTATATGTGGCACCCTACGTAGAGTTCAGAGTGCTTGGTCCTGCAGATGTGTCTGCCGCTTACGGCTAAAAATACCGTGGCCATGCTAGTCGGAGTCAGTTCAAATATAGCACATAAAGACAAACGCCTATAGTAGCGAGAAATGAAATCAGCTTCAGAAACCTTACTCAAAGCTCACACAGAACCGTCCCCAAAAGACACGGTGCACAACATATGATCTGTTTACTACATTACAAGAGAGGAAATACCGAAAGACATTTTGAAGGCATAGAATAGCACACATGCTATCAAATTTTTTGAAAGCGGTGTTCTTCACAGTTGTCTCGCACATATTTAGGAAAACTTGTACAGCATAAACTGTCACAATAGATTACACGAAGCAGAGCCAGAAGACGCTTTGATATTGAGCGAAATCTATTGATTTATACACACATGTCTAGATCTATGTGGTCAGACAACGGGTTAAAAGCATGCCTATCAATTTTCAGTAGCAGCGAAAAAAAAACGTGGCTGACCCCTTTGTCTAGGAATCAGTATCCCATAAAAGTGAAACTTTACAATACACAAGCCGCTGAGATTTTATTGCGCATTGTTTAGCCAGGAGGGTGAAGGAATGAATGCTGTAGCAACATATTGTAATGTCACGCGAAGAAAGACAAGCAGCTCGAAACTCTGAGCTCACAGTGCAAGCAGAAAGCACGCTCCCAATGAACCTACACGGGATCAGCGCGGGCTAACGATTGTCACTGATGTTGTCACAGGTCCCGTTAATTAAGGAGGCGATCGCCGGGCTAATTCCAAGAGCCGAAGTATCGGCCCCCCGAACCGCACCACGAAAGCGTGGACAATTTAGAAGTGGTCCTTTTTGGTGCGCCAGCGGACGCCGGCTGTGGCCCAAAGAACAAGTCAGAGCCGAGAGTTGATAAACAAAACAGAATTATATTCTCAATAATGGCAGATCAAAAACAATACACAAGTCTGCACACTCCACAATAGTTGAATACAATATGTCACCCACCAAACAACGTACTACACAGTACAATCAGCCACACTCGAAACAACGGACACAGACAACAGTACGCACTACAATGCAGTCGCATGCATTGAACAACCTAGACACTTAAAGACTAAAGAGATAGAAAACCTATTCAGTCCAAAGTTCTTGGAACAAAAGTCCGGATGATACTCTTCCGAGAATCACTCACTCAAAGTCCAGCGTTGTTGTCGTTCCGCTGCCCCCGAACTTTCTCTTCCAGGAAACCTCGCCGAAGTTTCTCTTCCAGGAAACCTCACGTCTTCAATAGGCCACTCTCCAAGCTTGAAACTTCTTCGCCGGAAACACGTCGGCTTCACACACGCAGCTGTTGCCACGCGTATTCGCTCGATAGCGGTAAACACACACTTTGCATGTAGCTCGTGCCTTCACCCCTCAGGTGGAAATCCTCTTCTTCTCCTGGTTTGTCCCTACGCACAAAACCTTCGCCGACTACACGGCGGAATCTCTCCGCGCTCTGGCGCAAACTTCCGTCTTCTCCTGATCTCTCATCTCCCCTGCTCGGTTAAATACCTTCCGCGCGCGATTCCAGAAAATTCTCATCATTTCGTCGGCGCGATGCGCAGCGAAGGCTGGGGGAGAGCGCGAGACGGTACGAGGGCCCTCCGCGACGGATGACTCAACCCGGCATCACCATGCCCCTTTCCATCTAGAAACTTCGGGGGCTTACTCGGCCGCCGATGTGGGGTGAGGAGGTTCGTCGGCGAACCTACGCTTCTGAGGGGAGAGGGACGCGTGCCCGGGGCGTCTTTGGATGCTTGTTTTCTTTTTTTTATCGTTGACCTCGCGGCCTCACTCCGGCGTTTCGTCGCGAGAATTTGGCGGCGCGCCCTTTTTTGAGCGCTCGGTTTGTGACAGATGTACACTTAAAGCGTGCTGCTCAAATAGAAAGACGTGCAAAGCGAATGCACAAGTATACGCAGAACTAGTGCGAACTGTCACAAGCATTACTTCATGGTGCATGAACAGCGCGCTCTTTTCATAAACGCGGCCGCGGCAGTGAGCGGAGTAAATATCGTGCTCTCCAGAATCATGAGATATGAGCGCAGGCACGAGAGACCACGCGATCAGTTGCATTGAGGTGTGCGGGGCGACAACATCTAGAGCGTGCCTATTAATAGAGTCCCTGAAAAAAACTAAAGTAGTGCCATTGCTCGCTGGATTCTATGCCGACCGATTGTGCCCTCGCGATCTCCGACGAGAGTGCAGCTCTAGCCGAGTGGGCTGGTCCTACGCCAACTCCTGACCCTGGTCCCCTACGACGACGACAGCGTAGCTTTGGCCTACTGGATGAGCCCTACGCCATCTCCTGATGCCGACAAGAGCTTTCGCCAGTGGTGCCCCGTCCTCAGACTCCTGCAACCGTCTCCATCTTTCCTGTCTTCTCCTTACTTGCATTGTTTGCTGTCCCTGCACCTAGCTCTCTCCTTGCTCTCTCTCTATATCTTCACCCATTATTCCTACCCGTTTAATCTCTTCTGTACCCCTATCCCTCATGAGCTACTTTTGACGTGTCCTCCACCTGAGAGACAGTTACGGGAATCACTTTTCTCTTCTTTTCATTTAATATCACTCCCCCCCCCGGCTCCTCTCCCTTCGCGTGCATAGCTTTTGTGCAGGTATCGCACACGCCATATTCTTTGTCCACTTTCGCGAGCACGTGCTCCACGAACAGACGCCACCGGCGTATCTTTTCGCATACCCGACGCACGGCCACTCGATGAACACACGGCGCCGCAGTGCCCGAGCTGCCCAAACTTCTGGCACATCAAGGGTGCCTGCGTGCGTTCGAGTTCATAGTTTCCTGGTGGACACTCTAGAGGCGCTGCTGTGGTTGCTGGGAGATGAGGCAGAGGCGAAGGGATATGGTTGGCGCTACTTCAGTTGTTTTTTCAAGGACTTTACCTATTGCACGCACTCCGTTCCATCTCGCTACTGATGATGAAGACGTGCTTGAACTGCGGAGCTGTGGGAACCGTCCCAAGCGGTACATGATCTATAAAATAGCTTGCCGTTGCCAAGCTCGACATAGTACGATCCGTGGCTTAATGGATTTCGCGCTGCGAAGCGAGAGGTCATAGGTTCGATGCCCGTTAACGGTACTTTTTCTTCTCGTTTTTTTTTCTTCGCAGTGTCTTAGCATATATTTAACAACGTCGTATCCACAATGAAAACACGTCAGTGGAATCGTGGTGAATCGGGGCATCAAACGCATTTTGTTGAAGTTTTACCACCGCACGTAGTAAGGAAACTAAAGGCATCTAATTTGTAAACTTCACCTTGATGGTCTTTGTTTTGTCCGAGAGCTCGTAACACAAATAAACCTGTAGCAGATAACGTTAGTATGGGTATACTGAGTGCACTAGTTCAGGAACCACAAGTTGAATTATTTTTACATAAAGCTTTTGCAGTTGCATCATGCTGAGGGGCAGTGAAGAAGTTGTAGCGTTGTGTTCCTCGTCGAACAAAATTTTGCGAGAACTTACCTAATACTGCTGGACCAGTCAGGCTTACCGGTAAGCCCATAAGACCTGCCAGACCACAACACAAGCTGAACTGACCCAAGCCGATATAGTCGGTGACCAGCACCGGCCACGCCTGCCGAGAATGCAAGTCCCACGATTTCTTCAAAGGCTGAGGCACGTGTGATCGGATTGGATAAACGTTTATTTTTGTATTGGATGAACTTTTATTGAGGCACGTGTGATGATGGCATAGTTTATGGTCGCCACAAAAAGACACGCCACTGCGATGGGAGAACGACTGAATGAAATTCGTCTGCAACGAACGGCATGACCACGCACCCGGTGGCCTGTCCGAGGAAAGTGAACATGAGGATCGACTTGGCACGTTCCGCCCCCAACCCCTTGTCTGCCGTGTAATCTAATAAAGTTGTCATAAATAAGCTATTAGTGTAGTCTGAGATGACTTGCAGCTGCACCGCAACCATAAAAGGAAACAACCTGAAGCCGCAGAACAACCGATGATTGCAGCTTGAGGACGTGTGTACCTTCAAACTCGGAGGTGAGACGAGCTGCTGTTCCTCTTGTTTCAATGAGTGCGTCACTTATTTCGCTTCACACTGTTCACTGTGAGCACTCGGTTGCCGTGAACGCTCAGTCTTTGCGTTGCTCTCGTCACCTTGGCAGATTCGAAAAGAGCGAGGTGTCTTGATAATCATTACTAGCGGCAATATGTGCATGCTCAAACCGGCGCTTAGAAGAAGGCTGCCTTTCAGACCGTACTTCATTATAGCGAGTGACATCAATGGAACGCCTGCCATACCGGCTGCGACCATGTCCTATGTTCTTGATGGCGGTGGCAGTGGCTTTGTACTTGTCAAAGTAGAGAAGCAAATACATGGTGACGCCCCGAAGCGTAGTTCCCACGCCAGCTCCTGTAAAAAAAGGAGAGAAAACTTGGCATACTAGATACGCATTAGTTTTGAAAGAAGTTTTATTCATGGCGTTGCACAGCAGAAATTGATACAATAAGCATGAAAATAAGTGAAGAGTCACAAAATCTACTTCAATGATTGCTGTAGAACGGACATTCATTATATTTTACGATAACAGTAACTTCCTTCTTTACTGACTAGTTTTTTTTACGACAAAAGAACAAAAAATAGTAAATCACAATTCTGACTTTGTCTACTTGTCAAAGTAAATTGTTCAATCTGTTCAAACGAGTTTATCAGAAGTAATAATCGCACTTGCCGCAACATACCACATAATGCCATGGTTCCCTAAACAAAGTTCATTTTATTTTTTGCCCGGATGTTGAGGTTACTCGTGCCTGTTACTCCCAATATAATGTCCTTAGAATTACTGCAGTTAAGACAGATTTCACGCATGGCGCAGCTTACGTCTGAACTTTTGTAGCAGGATTTGGCAAATATTCGGAAATCATGACTTGTACTTCATCGCTATCTTTCAAGAGGGATGTATAAGGCAGCTCAATCTTAACCGGTGCTTAGGCAGAGAGCAGAAACCTGGATGCTTACAAAATGGGTTTAACCAAAATTGAAGACCGCGCGACTAGCGATAAAAAAAAGACCCTCGCCGATTTTTGTGATACTGCCTACGGTGAATGTTCAGTGCAGCTACATAGCTGCTCCTCTTTTGCAAAAACTTGAGGCCGAACATTCTGTTCCGGTGGCAGGTTCTGCTGGATTTTGGCATAAGCGGCGTATAGTGTTTACTCAGGCAGCTCGTTTAGCAGCATTGGCATACTACAGCAGTGATACTTCCACAAGTTGTGTCCCTCAATATTATGAAACAACTGACTGAGACCTTTTTGCGTACAGGTGCACTAATTACACAGAGAACAGAATGCCGCGAATGGCGCACCTGACACAGATAAGTTTGCGCAACACATTTCATACGAACCACGGAAGACGGAGTGCAGCCTCATTGCCTCACTAAACGGGAGATCGTGGAAGGTGGTGCGTGGGCGCATTCCACAACAGCCGGTGACTGACAGTGAGCACTACTTTGGTGCCATGGAAGTAAAGAACATCGCCCATGTGGTTCACTGCACCTCACGTATTTCCAGGCATCGCTGTCTTTGATTCACCGCTGCGCCACGCGTTCGCTCTTTTTTGTGCTTGCAATCTCTGTCGGTCACGAGAATCGTGATGCCGCTCAGTTCATCAAGAGGCGCCTAAAAGATGTACTCTGAAATTTTATCACCATAGCAAAAGGAAAAAACAGAACTGGTGTGGAGAAGAATGGTTATTAGTGAAAAACTACAAAAATCTTAGTCGAAATCTAGAATAAATGCAAATGAGTGGGGCATGTACCACGTATTGCATAGTAACCGCTAGCCATTTAGAGGGACAGAGTGGATTGAAAAAGAAGGCAAACGTCACAGGGGAAGAAAGAAATTTATGGGGGCTGACGTGATTGACAAGTTTACAACTATAACGGGAATAGCGCAGTAGCGGGTTAATTCGCGAGAAACGGGTGAAGCAGTTGCCCTTCAATGGGCGCGGTCAGGCTGATGATGGTGATGATAACACGTGGAAGGCTATATGAAACATTTCTTGCAATATTGAAGACACATTCACCATATCTATATCTATCTATCTATCTATCTATCTATCTATCTATCTATCTATCTATCTATCTATCTATCTATCTATCTATCTATCTATCTATCTATCTATCTATCTATCTACACAACATGAAGCGCGTTCTCCCAGTTACATGTGGCGCAAGCCGAACACCATAGTACAAATTTCCGTACAAGCAGCCAAAGTCATAAATTATTTTTCTCAACCGATTTCGTTATGGAACAACAGAAAGGTCACCTTTCGAAGTGTGTTTTGTAGTTACAGTATTTAATCCCAAAAACACGTAGTTATTTTACAAGCAGTATATTTTGATCTGAAAGACTCTGAAGAGAGATGTACTTTTCCTTCAGCGACGCTGAAAATTGTTTTCAGAAAGCTGTCGTCATTCCACTTTCCGAGGAGTTTCTGTAACTATGCTTGACCAACTCTATTTCGTGGTTTTCAACTATTTTTGAAAATAACAAGCTGTTAGAATGAGACAAATTGGCGTTATACGCCTTCCTTGTATTTGTACCACATGTGCGCCTTATCATGGGTGGCTTGTCCCACCGTCGTTAACACTAGACAGACTAGCCAAGCCAAGTCACCAAAGCCATCACTCCCCCACGATTGTGCTGAGTAGCAGTACACGTCATTTCTGAAACGAAATGTAGGTAGCAAAACTATGCGTTGCTAAATCTTAGCGATCTGAAAATCGCGTGTACGGTTCCATGAACACGCTGAATAGTTCCTCAAGAGACTCTGACGAGTTTGGGATCATTACGTTACGTGAAGGCAGCGCCACTTTAGTACATATGCCTAACTGTACATTTATGTAACAATATTTTAATATAAACGAACCACAATAGTTCAGTGCCAGCAAAAACATCGTCGACCACGTACAGAAAGCAATGGTCATGGGGCTACGTACATCGATTCGTTCAAATTTTTGCCGCCAGAGCCACCACAAGAAACTTTCATGACTTTCAGTGAAGAAAAAACTAAAAAACTATAAATACACATCTGACGAAAAAAAAACAGGGTTAATTTGAGTTAATCCGACGAGCAATTGTTGCACCAGTTGAATCATGTCATTTTATGTTCCGCGCAGTGGTGGGTACTTTTAACTGGCTATATCAGGCGACGATAATCGAATATAGCCATGGAAAAGCTTACAAGCTGTTTTACGGGGTTGAAATAAAAGAAATACACGCCGCTTTCTATACATGACAATTTTCTGTAGCAGACGAACGCAAAAAAAAACGTGCAGTCACGACCATCGTCCCTGAGCCACAGTGCAGGTCGTGAATACTCGCATTACAGCGACGGCTGCCTTACATAACTTCTGATGGCGGTGCTTCTCGCACGTCAGGTGCGGATTCTGTGTTTACTGTCACCTTTACAACAACGTATTAACTTTTAAATATATACGAATAATTTCGTTTGGCAAAATAAATTACGGCGTTTTTTGTCAACGAAACATTTGTACGAATTTTTTTAGGATTCGTTTAGGGAAATGTTATGTTTATCCTGTTACTCAAGGGCCAGCGTTACTTGAGTAATAGCTACCCTTCAGACGCCAGCATGACCCACGTACTTGGCGAGCAATGTGAGGTATTGGGCTTGATCAAAAAACTGTGCTGCAGTTATTGCGAAATACAAAGTTGAGAAGAAGACATGAATTGAAGTGGACAACACAAGTGCTATACAAGATGATCGCGCTTGGTAAGCCCACAATATGCTGACATCTACACAAATTACACGAAGATGTGAAGCCCTCTCATAAGGCTTGGCTCGAAATGTGAAATATGCAAACTTTTTCACTGCTTTCCGCGAAACCACTTGCCCCTATGTGTGGGATTAGCCAAAATTTTTATTACGGCTCAGCCGTATATATAGCACGAAAAACTAACCGGACGTCACCACGCTATCATCTGAACCATTAGTATTTCTTCATTGACAGTGTCAAATGAAACAAGAAGTTCGTATTACTTCAGAACAAGATACTTAGATTTTCTCAGTAATATTCGCACCTTGTATCACCCCGAAAGTCACCGACAGCCAAGCGATTTAGGCGGAAGCTGGATGCCAGGAATCCCGCAGAAGCGATGAATCCACCGACAAGGGTTGCTTATGTGGTAAATGGAGAGCTTTGTTTGCATGGCGCTGACGATGGAGTTCTGCAAAAGCTAAGATTCAGAGACATGTTCGCTGTTAAGGTTGGTGCGAGTCATGCAGTATTGAAAGCGTACCTTTACCAGGTGCAATCCAGCCCATGAAAAGGCTTGCCATATAATGTAGACATTTTTACCAGGTCCAACTCGTTCTATAATTACATCTGGAGTTTGCGTATCAAGTATGCGGTGTTCGTTATTGTGTACTGACATCGCAGCGCTACTGCGGGCTTCGAGCATGTCTCCTGCATCGAAAGGCGACTGCTGTGGCCGCGCCAATTGTTCGCACTTATCCGCACTGCAACAAATTGTGGAATGTTAAACAGCACTTCTATACCTTGTAAGCTGCTTGAGCACATTATATACTCTAGCGTGATAACCCATCTTGAAAACAACTCCTTCTTTTTTAAAACCAGCATTGCTTTCGCTCAGATATTTTCCTGTGAAACACAACTTTTTGAGTTTACAACGGACCTTCCCTTCAACCTTGACTCTTCATTTCAAACAGATGTCATCTTCCTCAATTTTTCTAAGGCGTTCGATCGCGTTCCTCATCAAAAATTTTGCTTAAACTTTCCTCCCTTAATCTAGACCCACTCATACTGTCATGGATACAAGCCTTCCTCACTAATCGATCCCAATACACAGTCATCGGAGGTCACCGTTCCTCGTCTACAAATGTAATATCTGGCGTACCTCAAGGTTCCGTCCTTGGTCCTCTCCTCTTTCTAATTTTTTATTAATGACCTGCCCTCAAGTGTTACATCTTCGATAGGTCTTTTTGCCCGACGATTGTGTCGATTTACCACCTATATGTGATGGCTCTGATCAACTTGTTCCTCCAAAATGATTTAAATGTAATTAGCCAAATTGGTGCTCTTTATGGATGATGCAACGTAATATTTCTAAGTGTAAATCTATGCAAGGTTTCCCGTAAGTCGTTCAAATCTAAACTTTTACTTATTCTCTGCAGTCTAACCATCTCGCTTTAGCGGAATCGTACGCTACCTGGTGTTCCTCATCAACAGCAAACTAACATGGACTGGCCATATCGTACAACTTACTGCCGATGCATCCAAAACATTGGGTTCATCATATGATCCCTGTCCTGCTCAACGGCCTCAGTTCGTAAACTCGCCTGCGAAACCTACGTCCGTAGTAACTCGAGTATGCCTCTTCCAATTTGGAATCCACACCACTCTTATTTAATAGACGCCTCTTGAAGCCATGCAAAGTCGCGCAGCTCATTTTATAACCTCCTAATACAATTTCCGCACAAGTGTTACTACTATAAAAATCATCACTGTCTCTTACCTCTCTGGATCTTAGGACAAAAAATAGCACGACTTTGTTTATTTCACAAACTGTATTTCAATTATTCTTACTTACATAGCTTCCTGCTTCTCTCACCAATTCGAACTTCACGCCGTCTTATCAATTCTTTGAGTGTTCAAAATTTAAAAAGGTTCAACCATTGTTTTTAACTAATCCTTCCTCCCGTTAACAGTTGAAGATTGGAATCGGCTTGTAAATACAATAGCCAACGAACGACATACTGTGAAGTTTAAAACATTACTCGAAACTCACTTTACAACCACACCGTCGTAATTTATGTGTAGCGAGTTGCCTTTCTCTAATTTTAATCATGCTATTAGTTTTAAAACGAGTTATGTTTTTATTATCGCCCTGTAATTCCAATTCTTGAATGTTAACCTACTTTATGTTCTCGGTCTGGAATTACCTTTGTGTATCCTTGTTCGCCAAGCCCGCGAGGCGGCTGAGGAGCTTGGCACCTCAGTCCCCACGTGGGAGCTGCCCGCAACACAGTGATCTGTGTTTTGGAGGACCAAATAAAAGTTTATCCAATCCAATCCAATCCTTGCCTTGTTCGACCCCCCCCCCCTTATGTAATACCCCGTCAGGGGCCCTTGAGGGAAAATAAATGATGATAAATGATAATGACTATATACGATTCAGTTGCGACTGCCTTAAACCGCGCAACTCAAATTTTTTTCGTGTGTGTTTTTTCTTCTCCTCTATTATGGTGGACATCGCGTATACTTGTCATCCTGCTGTCCTGGTCGAGCATCTCGGCAACGTATCATATCTCACTTCATCTTTTCACCAAAGGCATAAATTTCCCATATACATTTCTATTGCTGATGGAAGTTCTGCCTCCAAGACTTCGCCGTTCAAAAAATGTTGTCAAAACATACAAGTGGCAGCTCTTCGCAAGCCTAGCTTAAAAGTACTTCACCCACCGTTCGAACAATCTTTTGCATTAGCAACGAGTCACCACGTTATTCATAGAGTTTGGTCACCTTCTGCGTCATCTTGAGCAGGAGATGCGGAAGTAAGGGATGCTATCGAGTTTATACGAACGTTGTAAAAATTAAAACTCGTCTGTCTTGGTGGAACGATGAGAAATACGGTGCTTTGACGTCTTTAGGATCGCCTACCTGCTACATCGAAGAAAAATGGCCGGCACCCTCCATATGTCAAGCGGAGAAAGCGCAAAATGCCAAAAGAGGTTGGCTTTCGCACAAAATAATTTGTCTTTTCATTCTGGAAGGTAGCTTTTTCGTATATATTCACGAGAGTGAGAGGTGTAACTGAAAGGGTGGCGCCTGAGTGAGTCGTTCGCGTTATTGCCTGCACCCGCCAGTAATGCTCACTCACCAGTGTCACCGTGCGTCTCTATGCG
The DNA here is from genome assembly GCF_013339725.1 of Rhipicephalus microplus. Taxonomy (NCBI): domain Eukaryota; kingdom Metazoa; phylum Arthropoda; class Arachnida; order Ixodida; family Ixodidae; genus Rhipicephalus; species Rhipicephalus microplus. The sequence goes on from NC_051165.1 coordinate 105,141,262, forward strand.
ACGTCACCTTTGGCATTGCAACCAGTTCTGTGAAAAAAGAAGCTGTTGCTAACCCAAAAGCGTCCAATAATAGACAGACTTGAATCAATGAGTATCCAAAACAAGCGCGGTAATTATGGCATCTCGGAAGAAAAAAGAAGATAACTTTGTTATTAGGGCCTGGCACGACTAGTGGCATCGGGCACCCAACGATTACAAACAGCCACGAGTGAAAAAGCTACGGTACGCGAATTATACCGCCATTCCTCTCGCATGAGCCACACCCTAAGTTACTAACCACCGACCAAAAAGAACAAACAAATACACCAGTGATATAGTGGTGTTTTCTACTGGGACATACCAATCGCTGCTAATATGGAATGAGAGCCAGAAGACCCTGATTGGACATAGAGACTCGCAGTCCGCGTTAGGTAAAATGCATGCTCCAATTTTTATCGTTCAACAACGCACAGGAGAATTCTCCCATCGGCATTTTAAACCAAGAAGATCTCTATCAGACGCTGCCTGCGTAACGTTGCGAAGACAGAAAAAGAAAGCGTTACGAATAAGAGATGGGGGGTGATGCTTATGCGCAGTACGAGTGGTGACGCCGCTCCCCTGATTCAGCTCGACAGTGATATGCTTCATATCTAAAAAAAATCACCGTGTAATGGGATGAAGCTTGTTTTTTAATTACCCTGAAGCACGGCGGCAAACGTCATTTATGAGCCGGAATCACCGCAAAATTTGTAAAAGCTTTAGGACGAGTGCTGAGATATCTATCGAACAATTACGGCTTTTTGCGAGTTCAACAAACGCGGTTTTGACTGTGCTGAGAAAACTATTCAGTTCTAAATGAGCACGAGCATCCGACAAATTTGTTATTACTCAATGTGTAATATGCAATTCACGCATTAATGCCTAGTTGATGTAGCAACCATGAGTGATTGTTGCGAGAAATATATTTTATGAATGATATAAGAAGGGACCTCACCCACACTTCCACCGGAGATGACGAACGCGGTCTCAGGCAAGGCAGATTCCTTGCGCTAACGTGAAGCTCTTTTATTAGCAGCACATACAAGTATCCATAGCTAGATGACACTATGCACGAAAGAAACGTGATGCAGGCGGCCGCTACAGGTAAGCCCAGCAAGTGCCCAACTCTACACAATGAATGGTCAAGCTTTGCGTCGTGCCATATGCCGGATGCCGACGCGAGGAGGATTCGCTGAAATAGACACAAGAGAAGTGTAGCTTCATGTTACGACACTACTACGCTGCAAGCATTCATTGAAGATTTCAAGATCAAAGCGCTGCCTCTACCCACAAGGGTGAAAGCTTATGCTAGTTGATGCCTAGTCATTTTGCAAGTTTTTTTGGTGCGTAGTCATATTTGCATGTCATATTTGCATTCTTTCTGTCTACCATGTACCTTTCTCTTATGTTCATGCGCTGAAAAAACTTGCAAATATGACGCTGCCTCTAGACTCGTAACACCCCCAACAACCGTCATCTTGACGAGCTCTGCCAGATGTTACGAAGGAGAGAGTTACCGCCTATTTTTTACGATGTCACATCACGCTGCGATATTGCTGCCCATGTTCTGGAACCAAAGAGTACAGTGAGGGCGTCCCCAATTTAGTGAGCTCAGAACTCCTTCACTGGCGCAAAAAAAAAACTTGGAGGCCGCTTGAGCTTCGCCATCAAGAGTAGAATGTCATAGCCCAAAGCCATAGCCTATACTCCATGCACATCGCCTTCTCAGTTGCCTAGTGCTGCTTCGGCTCTCGGTGCATACCTAAGCAATGCTCTAGCCCCACCACGGAGTTCTAGTGACAAAGGTACTCGGCTGCTCACCCGCAGGTTGCGGTATCGAATCCCGGCTGCTTCGGTTGCATGGTCGATGGAAGTGAAAATGCTTTAGGCCCATGTGCACAGATTTGGGTGCACGTTAAAAAACCCCAGGTGGTCTAAATTTCATGAGTCCTCCACTACGGCGTCTCTCATAATGATATAGTGGTTTTCTGATGTTCAACCCCACATGTCAATCAACCAACCATGCTGTAAGGAAACGAACTACTGTGCTCGTGAGAATGAAGTTTCCAGCTATCTTAGCATGGACACTACAAGTGCAGTTGCTAATAGTTCATTACGCCCCACTTATTCGTTTTGCGAATGAAAGGCCTGCTACCGTCCGTTCAGCATGTGAAACTACTCCGAGTGCTTATCTTGTGTATGCTTTTGCAGCTGATGATGGTTAACTATGGCTAGTGGTTCGTAATGAATGGACTTTTAAAACAACCGCTCGCTGCAGTTCACTTGTGTCGAAGCCCGGCGCTGTTCTACGCCTCTGTCACGTAATCTTACATGCGTTTAGAAGGCTCCTTTCTCTACGTGCAATTCATACATTTCTTTTTCTGAAGCGATTCCTCAAGTGATCAGCTGGAAAAGCTGCTTGCCACGCAGTTGCACTAGGTTCGATTTTTGCTCGAACGGATTTTTAACACAGAAGTGCTTTATGGCGGGATCCACCACGGCTCTGCTGTCGTTCTTCCTTCCTAGAAGGGGCTTTGAAAAGTATATGCTAAAAGATTGCAAAGAAAAAAAGCAGAAGGTAAACATCTGTCACGCGGAATGGAAGCAGCAAGTTCTCGATTCTCAGCGTGCGGCGCTAACCACTAGGCCACAAAGCGTACGGTGTCAGGTGTTCTAACGGCAAGCCACTTACTTACACCGCACACTTTTTGGTACTGCTCAGATCTTGAAAACTTTGGCGCGTTTTCATTATCAGCTGCGTGATGGCACAACCGTCTCGCGTTCGACGTGCTCTCAAGGTCGCCTCCTCCACGAAGCGTGGTCTCTGCTGCGCACGCGCTTATCAGACTTGTAATTTAGGAGAGTACGAAGGTGACTTCGCACGCTGCCACGGCCAAGTTTACGATAGGAGCACGGAGCTGACACATGATGCAGGAAGAATTGTGACATTTGTTATTTCGCGCTGGTCCTGTGCATGCTAATTTCATGCGCGCTATCTGCTTGAGGTGTGCGTTGCAAGTTTCTATCTGCTTATCGTATTTAACGTGGCTTTGCCATTGGTTGCACTTGTTAAAACAATGCAGAATAAACGCTCAACTACGTCGCTAAAAACTTGTTTCACAAATTCTCATACAGGGGGATCAGACAAGTTTTTAGTATTGTGAACGAGAAATAAGGACAACGCCTGAATGCTAGGATGGGTGCTCTTATTTCAACTTCCTCCTCCTAGTATTCCCGTTAGCCCAGGTCGCACTTAAGACCGAGTAGTGCTCTGTCTTTTTACAGTATTTATATTATTTCTTCTACTACCTGGCTTAGTGTTTTTTTTTACTAAGAAATTTCAAGCAATAGCGTGTCTTCGGAGTAAGACACCTAATTGCCGCGTAGCCAGCCAGCGTTAAATTCTCACTCCAAGCCAACTATTTTATTATTTGGTATGCATCTAGATTTTTGTCCATGGGCTTCAAAACTAAACACATGACGCCAACAGCCCAACGCCAGCACCGAAATTCCTGTGCAACTAGCTTTCCAATGCTGTCGCGTTAACAAAAATACTGTAGAAACCATGGAGACGTGCATGAACATAACAGAATGTTGCCTGCTGGCGGAGTCGTTTTCCAATTGTAACTTACTACTGCGTACCAAGTGTGAGTATGTGGCCTCCGAGAGAAGTTCTTTAACCAGAGGCAACCATTTACGGCGTCGCCAGTTTATTTCGTGACTTCTCATGTTTGCTATTATGCTGTAGCATGAATGTTTACTTTTTACATTCAAGTATCATGTAACCGTAGTATAGAACGCACAAAATTTTTCCAGCTTGTTATAGAACGCCTACGGGCATGGCTAAACATCCAGTACCTTGCGCAAGATGACACTTTGTTGTCACGACTATTTTATGCTTTCTCGCTCATCAAAACACAGGCCTTAAAGCCGTATAAATGCGCCTCGAAATACCAATGTGAAGAGATTGTTTCAGAAAGGCCGTCTGATGAGTTTTTCTTTGTACCTTAGCATAAAGCTCCACTGGGCGTATTGGTAATATGTGGTAAACCCCAACAACACTAGAATATAGTAATATTCATAGTAATATTATTAATAATAAGTTTTCGTCCGCATGTACATCCATAAGGAGCACATCGAAAAGGGCCTGCGTTAGTCTCGAAAGACCTGTGTGACTAGCCCTGGCAGAGCCGGTTACAGCAATGTGGTGAAAAGTTCACAAAATACCTTTTGTTTGTTTATGCAAATGAACAGATGAATAATTGACATCAATAATCGATGACACGCAGTAAATAAAAATTAAATAATGAAGAGACCAAGAGCATAGATTCATAGAACTAGACCAGACTTCGCAACTCAGTGAACAATTTCTTCAACTTCTTTTTGAAGTAAGAGAGCAAATGTCCTTGAGGCAGTTTATTGAAACTTTTAGGAACACCTACCATTCTGTCCGCTCCTTTACATGTAGTACAAGACTGTGGTACAGTGAGACGCTTTCTTCAACAGGAGTTGAACCTATGACCGCAGGGTCCGCGACAACACATGCCAGGCACACTAACCATCGCGCGACAACTACACGCTTTGGGCAGCTTAAAAATACGTTTTTTTTTATATTTACTACTGTATCCTCACAGCCTTCTCGTAAAAAGCAGTAATGAATAATCCAATAATTCATTAAATGATTCAATCGAAACTTTATTTTCAAAAGTATGTTACAATTTGTTAGGGTACTTCAAGCGAAAAGCTGTTGAAAAATGATTTGTGGGTGTTTAACGTCCCAAACAAAGCTGTTGAAAAAAAAATGGCAGCATATCCACGGAGTGAATGATGGAGAGTGGGGCGAACCATTCGTCCGTCCATTCGTTCTTGCTTCCGTCCGTCCCATGCGTCCGTCTGTGTGACCGTCCATGCATCTATCTGCCCGTCCGTGCGTGCGTCTCTTCGTGCATCCATCTCGGCGTTCGTCCATGCATCCGCCCCTGCGTTCGTTCATGCGTCCATCCATGCATCTGCCTGTGTGTCCGTTCGTCTATCTATTCAACACTCCAAGTAGCACCATCTCGCATCTTTTCATCATATATTCCCCGTATAGAAGCACCGCCATCCAGCGGACATTCCAAGGACCTAAACGAGAGGTGGCACCACGCACACTTTCTTACGGCTTGCGCTTCGGGTCTACTTCCCACCTTTAAGAAATGCGTTCTGGCAATAATTCTGCCTTGAACAACTATCGTTTTTTCTTAACTGCCAGAATTCCTCACTTTCTCTGAACAAGCGGAACGGAAATACGTCACCCCCCGGATGGGGACCATCCATCCAACGAGACAGCGGGCCCTAGCCGTTTGCATAAGGATGGACCGAATGTGGGTGACCGCGTGGCGCATCTGCTCCTTGTGATAATTCTAACCGAGAGCTCATCAGTGGAAGAGATGGAATCGGCAGCCGACTTCATGACATTTCATATCCGCCGGTTGAAAGGAAGCTTCGCAAGACGTCATCAACGGCGGAGCCACAACCGGCGCTAGACAAAGGCAAGCGATGTTTCACCATCTCGCATGTGCCCATATCTCATCAGACACACCTTAACTTCACTAAACAGGCAGTCATTGACTAATTATTTTGAGTGAGTAGCACCTGCTCAAGTGAATGAAATTCACATAAATAGCCGGAGACAATATTGTCAGTTGTATGTGACAACAAAACATTCTTGACAGACTGAAGGCCGTCACGCAGCTCGGGAGTATTTCAGGTTCGCGCGTTTCTCGCTCACGGGAAGGGAACAACGACTGGCGTGATAAATGACGTCAACGCTGACATCACAGAAGCCTGACCTCCAGAATCTTGTGACGTCGACAGTCAGAATCGTGACCATACCCGCTTCGGGCAGTCTCGCTGCATCAAAACTAGTATTTGATTCTGAGACTCTGCCCCCTAGCGTGAGGTTGGATACGTGAGACAACCCTTGCGCCCTTACGTGCCACGGCCTTTGCAGTGTCACAAGTGCTGCAAGTTGGGACCGTCAGCGCAGTGTTGCAAAAGTGAGACAACTTGCCAGCGGGTGCGGGCGGGGTCTCATAAGGTGGAAAACTGCGATACTGCTGCTGCATTGAAATGCCCAAACTGTCTGGTGCACATGAAGCAACGTCGAAAGAGTGCCCGAAGATCAAAGAAGAAATTCGCGTCCTGCGGAAGATGGTCAGAGATAACTCAACACACAGAGAGGCAGTAACGACCATCCGCCGACACAGACGTCGTCCAAAACGTAGACACCAGCGAAAGCATAGTGGACATAGGAGTGATGCATCACCATCAGCAACAGATGAACATACACGTGCGCATTATCAGGCCGCTACACCCATGTTACAATACTTATATACAATACAATATACAATACTTATTTTCCAACCCGCGCCTGTTTCCCATCTAAAAAAGCAAAAAAAGGGTGGATTACGTCGAGCTTATTGAAAAAAAATTCGGAAGAAAAATCAAATGTACAAAACATTTGTTGAACAGCGTGATCAAGAACTATTTTCGCAGTTTAAACTATACAGAAATAAACTCAACAAAGAATTAAAACAGGCAAGAGATGCGTACTATTACGCTCTGTTTGAATCCTGTCTAGATGACGTGAAAAAAAATATGGACACAAATAAATACGGTAGTTTTGCAGTCGAACAATGTCATAGCTCCCGTTGAGATTACTGTTGATGGAGCTAGCGTCACGGGTAAAGACATGTGTGATGCCTTTAACGATCATTTGTTGGCCGCAGGACTGAATGTGCTGCATCGCCAATAAAAATTCCTATTTTTATAACAGTAATTGCATGTTTATGAACCCAGTGACATGCTCAGAAGTTTATTCTGTTTTTATGAATATGAATAAATTCTCAAAGCCGGGATGCAGATGACGTCCGGTGAAATACGTCCTTGATATATTAACCCATTACTTACAGACAATCTTTAACCTCTGCCTTAATTCAGGCGTTTTTCCCACTGAAATGCAAAAGGCAAAAGTGTCCGCCCTCTGTTCAAAAGGGAGACAGGAGATGTGCGTCAAACTATCGGCCCGTGTCAATATTGCCGGTATTTTCTAAAGGGCTTGAAAAAATAATTCAGATTCGGATGGTCATCATTTTGTAAAACTCATAAATTAGTTTCTGGCGATCAATACGGCTTTGTAACACACAAATCTATGGAATTAGCAATACTTCAACAAAAGAATACATATTACGCTCCTTTGAAGGAAAGAAGGTGTGTCTAGGCGTGTTCCTAGATTTTTCTCAGGCATTCGATTGCATTATTCACAACATACTTTTATCGAAACCTTGATAGTATGGCTTCCGTGGTTGGTTTCACTCTTTATACTCGCTCTTACTTAGCCAGTCGCACACAGTATTTTGTATTGATACCCACAAATCATCTGTTAAGCGTATTAACAGCTGGAGTTCCACAGGGAGTATATTAGGACCTTTGTTGTTTAATTTATATATTAATGATATTTTAAGTTATGTCAACAAGCTAAGTGCATTTTGTATGCCGATGATGATGACCATACTTTTTCATTGGACTTGTCTGACCATATCAGAAGGGAAACTAACGCTGTCTTGCAGTCTATTCAATGCTGGTCAATTACTAATCGATTAAAAATAAACCGCAAACCAAGTCCTAAAGCTATACTGTTTCGACCCCGAAATAAACAAATCATTGTTCCGCAGTATGTTAAATTTGGTTCTGACTCAATAGAAATCGTGGAATGCCTGAAGGTATTAGGAGTGCACTTCAGTAGTCACGTTACTTGGGATGACCACGTTAATTCTGTAATGATAAAATTGTCTCGCATTGCAGGAATTCTTAGCAAACAACCGCCACTTAATTCCACTTAAAGTTAAGTTACTGCTTAATAAATCTTTGTTTGAATCTTATCTAAATACGCTCACCTACTTTGGGGAACTACTACGCTTGCTAATAAAAATAGACCCAATTTACTGCAAAAAAAAAAATCCTTGCGTTCCATTGGAATTTGAGCTTCTCGGCCCACACTGGTCATTTAGTTCAGAATACTACATTACCAAAATTTTCGATCTTTTAATGTAAGATTAGCTCTTAGCTTCAAGAAAGAACTAGCAAAAAAATTGCAAAAATTTATCTGAGCTGGCCTGCCTTTGCCCGAATGCGCCTGTATACACTTGCAGAAACACTGAACGATGGCACGTGCCCACCTTTCGTACATCATACGGTCTGCAAACATTATCTAATACTTTGCCGCGCTTACTGAACAAACTGGAAGCAAAAAACATAGATATGACGCGTACTTCCAAAAAGGAAGTGCGTAGATTGATAGCGTCATCTTGGTAAGGGTTCCTTTTTTTTACGTCGCCCATTTGTTATCGCCAAGCGTCTATCGATTCTGCCTTGCGGACCTTCGTTACAGACCTTCTTTTACTCCTTTTCTTTGCTACTCAAATGTTTCGCGCCTTCCACACAACATTACTTTTTTCCTGTGTGTACCGTTTTAATGCACTATGCATCCAATTTTTCGGGCCTTCAATTACTAGCCGTGTGTTTTCCTGTGTGTAACGTTTTAGGTGCATATGCATCTCAGTGTGGGTGATACCCTGATTAGTGTAACCATTTTTTTTTTGAAGCGCTTATTCCTGTTCTGTTGTGTGCAGTAGCTCATATGTATACTTTTCTAATCAGTCTTTCTTTTACCGGTGCATCTTTTTTTGTAAATTGACACTATTTGCACTTTTGTGTGTTTCAGTATTTGCCTCGTCGGTTTCTCTTTTCTTGTTTGTAGTCTTCTCATGTTTTTCGAATACAATATCGTTTCTTTGTTTAGTTGTTAGCGTGCATATATTTTTACTTGCATATTTTTGTTATCGTAATAGAATTGCGATACTTCGGTGTGTTGTGTTTATTACTGTAAATTTCTACAGCATGCATATTTGCCGTCTGCTGCTGACGTTTGAATTGGGCTGACGGGCCTGTCAAGCTGCTTGCATGCAGCTTTTGTCGTCAGCCTTTCAATGTATTCACGATAAAATAAAAATAAAGTTCCTAGTAAAAAAAATTGTTGTACGCACCACGTCCCAGGGATGCAGAAAGTGGACCAACGCCCGCGTTGCATGCCGATGCTTCAGATACTGAGTGGCCTTCACTACCGACCGGAGCAATAAAAAAGAACACATCATGGGCTGCAACTTCAAAAAGGCCGGAAAATGATAGGCAAGACACTGAGAAGAGCCAAACTTGCTGAAGCATCTATTAAAATCTATTCGTGGCGATTCTCAACGAGCTACACACACCAGGAGCGAAAACAGCAGTGCAGATCCTCAACGTGCTGGAACCGCTACTGCTGACCCTTCCATAAACAATATGGCGAATTCTTCGATGAACGTGTGCCCACCTCTGCTATAATGCAGTGGAACGCACGAGGTTTGCGAAGCCGATTGTCTGACTTTCGACAACGGATGTTTAAAATACAATTTCCGTTGGTCGTAATATGTGAGCCGAACATGATGTCGTCGTTTCGTATTCCGGATACGTCACTTGTGGTCACGTGATGATCGAAATGCGAGCAAAGGTAATTATATGCGTACGTCAAGATTTAACGTACGTGAAACATGCCGTGACTCCTCATGCGTCTAACGACTATATTTGCCTATCTATGAAGCACAAGCGACGTTCAATATCAATCATTGGTGGATACATTTCTCCTAGAAGCCACGGTGTACTGTCCCCATCTCTTGTCTGTGCTCCAAGCTTGCCCTGGACCACATGTATTAGTTGGGGATTTTGATGCACATCATCCATGTGGGGTTCTGCCTCAATGAACACGCGCGGTAGTGACCATTGCCGATTTTGTGCTCAATCAGGACCTGATGTCCATTAACGATGGCTCACCTACTTATCTCCGTGGCGCATCGTACAGCAGCTGTCTAGACGTATGTTTTGTGAGCAGAAGTCTCTTGCCTACCACCTGTTGGTTCGTAGACGTTGAAACACATGGAAGTGACCATCTCCCTACATATATACAGCTAAAAGGATTCCGTCATTCGACTCCCCGACCTGTGAAAAGCATAAACTGGCCAGGATTCCAAGCTTCTATAAATGCTCAGTGGCGGGAACATTCAATCTATATCTGAAATAGAAAGCCTAATTGCATCAGCCTTAACAATGCATACGAAACTTGTGAATGTGTCGCTACCAAGATCACAGCTTGACACACAATATGAATACCTTCGTGCAATCCGTCGCCGGGCAGAGAGAAAATGCAGGAGGACGAAATCACCATCTGACCTATCTGTAGCACGCCAAGCACAACGACATGTATTGCGACACCTCGATAAGCTTGATAGGCAACGGTGGAGGGTATTTTGTAGCTCTCTTGATCCCAGAAAACCCCTGTCTCGAATATGGCAAACTGTCCGAAGCCTTCAGACGCCCACTCAAGAGTTGTTCTCTTTCCGATCTTTGGAAACCTGAAGTAGCGTCACAGAAGATTACTGCGACTTACTCATAGGTATGTCCTCCTCATCGATATCACCTTCGTATTAAGCATCACTGCCATCCAGCGACGATCGCCTCGACTTACCATGCACAATTAACGAACTCGACGCTGCGATTTTCACGTCCCGATGGTCGTCCGCACCAGGGCCTGACGGAATTACTTATTCGGCTCTATATCACCTCAGCCAAGAAGCAAGGCAGGCTCTCTTGTCGTTCTAGAACTCTACGTGAGAAAGAGCGACAGTCCCAGAGAGTTGGAAGTGCAGCCGCATAGTGGCCTTACTGAAACCAGGCAAGTGTTCACACGAGTTGTCTTCTTATAGACCCATTGCCTAGCTAGTTGCATCGGTAAGGTTATGGAACGCATGGTCTGGCAAGATAGAATGGCTGCTGGAGAATAATGTCGGCTTACCAGATTTTTATAAATGCTTCCGTAGAGGTCGATCATCCATAGACAGTGTTGTAGATCTAGTTTCTTCTGTTGAAAATTAAAGACAACGTCGGAGATTGGTAGGGGGCCATTTTCTTAGATATAAAGGGCGCGTACGATAGCGTCTACCATGAGGCCATTCTTGACGCACTTGAAGATATCGGGCGTAGGTGGCCGACTACACGCATGGATAGGGAGCTATCTCAGAGGACGTACCATTTATATGTCGACAATCCGACGGTGACACGGTGAGGGCACCTCGTAAGCCGTGGAGTTCCGCAAGGCGCCGTCCTGAGCCCCATGCTTTTTAACATAGCACTCATTGGCCTTGAAGCTGAGCTTCCCGACGTTGTCAGAATCAGTGCGTATGCGGACGACATATGCATATGGGCATCCGGAGAAATGCGACCACAAACTGCGAGCAAGGCTACAAGAAGGCACATCAATAACATCTGAGTACTTACGTCGTCAGGACTGGAAACTTTCAATAGCAAAATGCGCTGCATTGGCATTTACAATAAATCAATGTCGCGGTACTCAATCTTTGCTCACGGAGCAGTGATTCCCGTGGTCAAGCACCACCGCTATTTAGGGGTCGTCAGTGATCACAACCTGTCCTGGTTAAGCATGTGACTGTGCTGCGAAACAAACTAATCAGTTTGGTGTATGTTCTTCGTGTTATAGCAGGACTGAGATGGGGCCCTTCGGAGAAAAGTCTTCTGCAGTTATACAAGGCATTGTTTGTGGGCTATATAAGGTACAGCTCACCTGTGCTTTCCAGCATGCGGGCAACGTGCCTTCGTACTTTAGAGAGCCTTCAGGCACGAGCACTGAGAATATGCCTTGGCCTGCCACGGTGCACGTCCACCTCTGGCACTATAGAGAAGTCACGCACCTACCCTATACAGGTTTACACGTCCTGCGAGCCTCTTCGAGTGCACCTTCGTCTGCTGACCCGACATGCACAGCACCCGTTGTCTTCGCTACAAGTGGACCGACCAGGCTGTACCTATTCGCGATGCCTCGATACGCACAGGCACATGATCCCTTCAGGCTTTGCACCTGCCGTAATCCCTGCAGTGCCTCCATGGACTTTGACTAAACCGCTGGTGTGCCTTCACATACGTGGAATTTCGTATAAGTCACGTGTTTCTTATATTGCCCTCAAGCACTCACCTTGGCACATTTAGATGACCGATACAGCGACTCTGTGCACATTTACACCGATGGATCCGTAACTTCGTCCGCCTCAGCTGCAGCCTCCGTGATCCCTCAACTCAGTATTTCCCGGCAGTACAAATGAGATCATTGGTCATCGTCGACAGCCGTAGAAACTTGTTGCTATTCAAGAAGCCATAAAAATTTGTGAACGACCAAGCACCGCGTAAATGGATGATTCTGTCTGATTCAAAATCAGCGCTTCAAGGTATCCATTCTTGCTCAAGAAGAGGCCAATTTTACCAGTTAACGTTAGGAATCGTCCAAGCATTTGAACCTAACACACAGGAGTGGTCACTTTATTACACTTCAATGGATTCCTGGACACTGCGGCCTAGTTTGCAACGAAACAGCCGATAGCGAAGCAAGAGCTGCAATATACAACGCTCCTATGTACGTCAAAGTACCGTACTCGCGAGGTGACGTCCACACATTGTTGAGATCACTCATGCGCGAATGCGCTGCCACTTACTGGTCGCTATTAGATCACCGGAACAAGCGCCTGCGGGAAACAGACCCCGGTATGACTTTTCGTCTTCCAGATAAAATCAGCCGAAGACATGCTAATATACTGCACCGAATTCGCTTGGGCGTCGCCTTCACTCGCCACTACACCCACCTAATCGGCCGTGCGGACAGCCCGAATTGTGAACGCTGCCAAGTGCGCGAAACGATAGCTCACATATTTTGTGTTTGTGCATTATACGTGGCGCAAAGAAAAAATGCTAACTGCAACGTTGGCAAGCACTGGACGAACACCATTAAGTGAAAGCCACATATTGTCAGCAATGAACGACGAAACAGGGTCAAAAACTGCTACAAAGGCTGTTCTAGACTTTATAAAAAGCACGGGACTAGAAACTAGAGTGTAGGGTACTATGCTAAGTGGCTACTGTACATACGCACCACCTCTTCTTGTCCCCATCATCACCCTTCATCTCTCTTTCCTTCCTCCCTTTCCCTTATCCCTGTGTAGAGTAGCAGGCTAGAGCGAACTAGCTCAGGCCGACCTCTCTGCCTTCTAAAAAATTCTCACCTCTCACCTCCCACCTTTAACCACCTCGAGTTTATTCATGCTATATACTAGTTCACTGTATTCATGGCACTGCGGCTCAACGCTCTCTAAACCTTCCAAAACCAAGGAGATTACGCCCAGCGAGTATAACATAGCAATGTTTTTCTGTCAGATAGTGCTCAATGTACATGCCAATGGCTGCTAATGAGGATCCCAGCTTGCGCGTTAACTAAAAGCCGAATGCTCCTGTCTCTCATTTCCCCTCAGCAGCCGTTGGCAGTACATTGAGCACTATCTTTTATTGTTCAAGAACGCACAGAAGAAATCTCTCACCGGCACAACCTTGGAATCCAAAATGTTATACCTGTTCCCCCTACACGGCTACGAGGGACGAACGGGTGCCGCTATAAGGAGCTTCGCTCCTAACAGCTCGAGAGTGCCTGAATGCCCTATAAGGCAGAACTCACTAAACACAGCGTACAACTAAACATTGGCAGATCTCACGTGCAGTGGCAATCGATATGCGAAGCACGAATTAGAAAGGTTGATATGTCGTTTTAAAATCAGCACAACACTACGAGGTAGAGGTAAATGATGCCGTACATTACTTACGTGTCATGATTATCGTGTGTTTGGACGTGTCGTTTACCTTCGTGGTCTATTCACGTCACGTGATACCAAATTTAGCATATGTGGAGCTAGCAAAACGACCGCGAGCACGCTATGAGCGTGGTATGTTGTCATGTTCTTACATGACATGCGTCTCATGATTATCAAGTTTGCACCAGTCATATACTTTCGTGATTCATTGACGTCCCCTGACACCGGATTCGGTATATGTGGAGCTAGGGAAACGGCCTTCGAGTTCATCATGAGGGCCCAAATATACTCCAAAGTAACGGTGACGCAATCGCACACTGTCCACAGCGACGCTACGTTAGAAAAACACGAGCACTCTATAAGGCTGGTGCACACCGGCGACTAGCAGCGGTCGAGTGATCATTTGCGGCTGGTCGCAAACAGTCGCGAATGGTCGCAAGTGGTCGCAAAGCGACTGCTTTGGCTAGTCACTTCCTGGCTGATTTTTCAGTCGTGCGACTGCAGTCGCAAAGCTGCTGGAGCCAATCAGCGAAGCTCAATTTTTGTTTTTGTTTTATTTTTTCATTGCGCTGGCTTTCTGCCGCCAGATACAAACGAGTGCGTTCCTCTGGGTCTAAGGCGCCATGGCCACCACAGAATACTTGGCTCAGAGATGGCGGGGTGCAGCAGCTTGAGCAAAGTGTCGAATTTACGTGGCGGCATTCGCAAGAAGCTAAACACCGGGAAAATAAAGAGAAAATGAATTGTGCGCTATCTTTCGCCCGTATGCGATCCTGAAGAGCTTTCGCGGAAACCCCTAGCGGGGACCCGCGGAAGCCGCTGGCCGCGTCCAAGTCGGGGCTAAGACACCGTGACGTTCCGCTCTTTCTTGGGCCATCTAGAATGCCTGGATTTGTGCTTGAAGCGATGGGCTCCGGAGTGCTTCTTTCCAGTCGGCTTCGCTGGATAGAGGGCCGTTAGGAAACGCGGGTCATTTCCAAAGCATGTGCGCTAAGGAACAATAAATTTCATTACATTCCAGACAACTTGAGTCAACGTCTGTGGAGATACGACAGAGAAGGCCCCGCCAGGGGAACGAGCCCATCTGGAGCATTCTAAGTGTAATTGACTGAGACCTATCTAACTTCGGGTGAGGAAGAGGACAGGCCCTTCTACTTAGCCGATAGTGAGATGTGATTTCATTAAACGTAAGGAGTGGATCGTTATGCTGGATTTCATCCTGACTCCATAAGGCCTCCATGCCACCGTGGCGCGTTAGATCTCGTGCACGGTCATGGGCAAGCTCGTTGAGGTTAGGTACGTGCTGATGAACGTCCGCACCAATATGGGCGGGAAACCAAGAGATTAAGTGAGTGCAAGGGTCTGTTCTTTTTTCTAGAATGGAGGAAGCCTCTCGCGCTAGGTTACCCAACTCAAAACCTTTGATGACCGCTCGTGAGTCTGTTAACACGGTGGTGTGTGAGCAGTTGGTCTTGGCCAGGGCTACGGCGACCTGTTCTGCAACTGCGCTCGTAGCTAACCTCACCGAGGCTGAGGAGCGTAATTCCCCTTTGCCGCCAACCACTGCCAGCGCGAATGTGCTAGACTTGCCGTACTAAGACGCGTCGAGAAAGACAGTTCATTCTCGATTCTCGGTGGCGTTATGTGATATCGCCCGTGCTCGGGCTTTTCGCCTCCCTACATTGTATTGCGGGTGCATATTCTGAGGGAATGGGCTGACCACAAAGACTTCCCGGACCTCCTGGGATAAGGTAATTTCCGTTCAGCAAGCATTCTGAGAGCCATGCCAGCCTCGTCCAGGATGAGTCTTCCTGCCCTAATTGACGAGATCCTGACCCCTGGGTGGTGACCTTGCGCTTCAATCACTTCTCAATCTCGCTGTGCATACCAAGTTGTCTATAATTTCTCAGAGGCATGTGGTTACTGGTAACCCCAGTACCTTTTTGATGCTCTTACGCATGAGAGTGTCTAGCTTATTTTTTCCGTTCTAGTCCAGGTAAGGGCCGAATGCTATATAATTATTGTGGCTCATTAGGGAGGCATGATGGATCTGAAGTAGGTTGGCTTCACTTAGTCCCTTTCTGCGTCCTGATATCTAGCAACCAAGTCTCAGTATGCTTTCGGTTTTGGCCGTGATGTTCATCAGTGTTTTGGCGTTACAGCCTTTCGCGTCAATCAGTAGTCCTTAGACTTCTGATTGAATCTACTCGTGGAATGCGCTGCCCATTTTCTCGCGAAAAGGGAGATGGGAATTTGTGTCCAGGTGTGGAAGTCTCCTAACGCCTTGCCTGGCCGGCCTGTACAGTACACAGTTTCTGATTTGATTGGAGAGTTTGGAGGCCTGTGCCTTCTAGGTAGGACTCCGTTTCGTCTAAGGCTGATTGCAGCACGTTTTCTACTTCTGCGAGTGATCCATCCGGGGCACCAGATCGATGATATCGTCCGCGTAAAGCGAGTGGCTATATTGGGCAGGGATCTTAGCCTCTCCGATAAGCCCTTCATGACTATATTGAATACCAAGGGAAGATGACCGCCCTTTGGAGAGTGCGTCTGGCTCCTAAGGCGAACTCGTCTTACTTGTGTTGAGCCGATCCTTATGGTGGTCGTTCTATTCATCAGGATTGACCTAACAAACGCCTGAAATTTGCTCCCAGACCTAGGCTGGCCGTGGCCTGCAAGACAAAGCGATGAGATATGGTGTCAAAGGCCTGGTCAGATCAAGGGCTAAAATCCCCCTAACATCACTAGTGCTGTTATCGAAAATGTGCTTCTTAAGAAGTAGCATTACATCTTGTGTGGAAAGGCCAGACCTGAAGCCGATCATGTTGTGTGGGAATAGTTCCTTGCGTTCTATGT
Organism: Rhipicephalus microplus; assembly: GCF_013339725.1. Taxonomy (NCBI): domain Eukaryota; kingdom Metazoa; phylum Arthropoda; class Arachnida; order Ixodida; family Ixodidae; genus Rhipicephalus; species Rhipicephalus microplus. The sequence continues at coordinate 105,157,911 of NC_051165.1, forward strand.
AGTTCGAGATCCTATTGAGGATCGCATGTTCCGCTACCTGGCCTACACAGGAGGTTAGCGATATCGGCCTTGGGTTTTCAAGATTTAAGGGCTTCCCCAGTTTCGGAATAAGCTCAATCGAGGCCGCTTTCCACCCTCCCGGCACGCTTCCACTCTTCCAAGTCTTGTTGACCTCTTTCGTTAGCATCTCAATTGATCTATCATCCAGGTTCCTTAAGAATCTGTTTGAGATGCCGTCTGGTCCTGAGGCTGACCTGCTATTCAAGTTGTGAAGGACAGCCCTAATTTCAGAGTCCATGAAGAGGTCATCGAGTTCTTTTACCGTGTCACATTCTATTTCAGGATACTCTTTTGCGCATCCTGCGCCTAGCGGAAGATATCTATTCGCTACCTCGACTAAGAGCGTTTCTTCCATTCTACCCTCTTGTCTGTGCTTGTGAATCAGGCGGCACAGTGCCTGTCTTTGATTGCCTTTGGTCTGCGTGTCATCTAGAATGTGTTTAAGAAGATTCCATTTGCTCACCAGCGTAGCTATGCCTCTCTTGGACTCCCCCCTTGCCGCCACCGATTTGTAACCAGTGAAGGTGGGTGTGTAGCACAGTGTTTCCTGTAGCAAAATTACCTGCGGCCTTTCTGCCTGAGCCGCAACGTACTGTTGCAGTGAGATCTTGCGCCTTTGAAAGCTAGCGCAATTCTAATGCCAAATTGCTAGATTACTTTGAGTGCCCGCCATTTTGCTAGTTTCCGTTTTATTGACCCTGCGGGGTCGCCCCCGTATCATCGTTAGCTGTAGCTTGTGTACGAACCTTTGGCTTGGCCTTAATAGCCATCTTATTCTCAAGTGTGACTACCTTATTTTCTATAGCTCCTACTTTACTCTAAAGTGCTCCCATGCGCAGCGCGAGTTGATTAATGCTTAACTGATTTTCTTTGGAAATCCTAAGTAACTCTTCTAGCATCTTGTTCTGCAAGCTTTCTACTCCTGGCATCTCCGAGTCACTCTCATCCTTTGGAGGTGGAGCCTTACGCTTGGCCTTGCTGACCTCGACTTCGGGTTCCTGCGTACTTTTATGCACGGCGTTATACACCATGTTCGCACCCTCGACTCTGCTGGAAATGGCCTGCGCGGCTTTCTGCTTGCGCAGCTCTGCTTTGAGACTAGCGATCTCCTGACGTAATTGTTCAATCTCACTCTTTTCACCATGCTCTGGCGATGCCGACCACGTTACCTTTTTGGGTTTGGGCGTCTTCTTCTTGACTCTATCCGCCCATGGAAGTTCCTCCTGGAATCTCCTTCTAGACGCCGAACGCCCTCTGGAACGCGAGTGGCTCTTGCGCCGCTGGCGTGACGGAGCGGCCTCTGCTGGGTGTGCCGGAGACGCTAGGTGAGACGCTGGAGTCACGAGACTGCATTCCTAGGGCCATCTGCGTCTTCTCGGAGCGCCGGTGGCGTTGGCGTCGTCTCCTTCTGACGATGTAGGGGACTTGAAATCCGCCTTTCCATGCTCTGTCTGCAGTGGGATGTGGACCTACGCATAGCGAACACTTTGGAGTGCAATGATGATCCTCCGTTGGTGATTTCTGTCCGCACGTGCGGCACCACTTGCTGTTTGGATGAGGGCAAACGTCAGCATGGTGTCCCAAACCTCCGCAGCCGTAGCAGACCTCCGTGTGTCTCTGTATAGTGTGCATCGAAACATGCGCGCGCCACAGGACACGAAATTGGGCACCTTCATACCCTTGAACAATACTACCACAGCCGTGGTGTTCTTGATTATTTTGACCTCGATGGCTCCTTGGTTGCGGTGGTTCACAATTCGTGCTCGGAGCTGAGCCTCGCTGATGTCCACGTCGACACCCCTTATGACACCTTTGCACGTGTCAACGGGGCGAGCCGGGTACACAGAGACCTGGTACGTGCAATTGCCCAGTCGGACTTGCTGCGCCCTTACGTAGGCGCACGCATTCTTCTCATGAGGAGTACACACCACATAAATGTTTTGAGTGTCATTAAGACAAATGGTGTCCTCTTCAATTTCGGCCGGAGCAAGGGCCACCGCCATGGCCAGGGCTTGCTGACTGACCTTGGTCTTTGATTTGACTGACCTTGACTGACCTTGGTCAGTCAAGGTCACTCAAATAATAATAATAATAATAATAATAATAATAATAATAATAATAATAATAATAATAATAATAATAATAATAATAATAATAAGTTTATTGTTGTCATCTTGTGTTGTACAAAACAAATAACAGGCCTGTCAAAGCCAGATGGTGGCTAGGAGGACTTGGCCCGGCTCATTGGCAAACATCAAATGACATATATATTGAAAAGCTTTTCACGTAAACAATCAGAGAAGGAATACATGTAACTCATTTACGCTACGTTTAAACACAATAACAATCAAGAATCAAATTAGTGGAAGCAATACTACCTAAACAGCAGAAATGTGAAGATAAGCATTGAAAATTTTAAACAGATTATACCCAGTATGCAAGAAACTAGACAAAAAATAATGCGATAACTGATGCAGCATCGTTAGGATTTGTGGGGTTTAACGTCCCAAAACCAGCATATGATTATGATAGACGCTGTAGTGGAGGGCTCCGGAAATTTTGACCACCTGGGGTTCTTTAACATGCACCCAAATCTGAGTACACGAGCCTACAACATTTCCACCTCCATCGGAAATGCAGCCGCCGCAGCCGGGATTTGAACCCGCGACCTGCGGGTCAGCAGCCGAGTACCTTAGCCACTAGACCACCGCGGCGGGGCGCTGATGCAGCATTAAGGAGACCTTGGGCTCTTTCGTAGACTCCGTTTACTCGTTGCCGAAAAAAAACACTGTCGGGGGTGTCATTAAAAACAGTAGGGACATAGACGTTTCTAGTAGCTTTGCCATATTGTGTTTTGACGAATGGTACAGAAAAACGGCAAGTTTTTCTTAATATACGTGGGGCAGTGCTTTTATTTTTGAACTGAGAGCCCCGAAATGCCGTAATACAACTGTTTGATTAAAGGACACTTTGAAAGACGGCAGGCGAAGTAGAGAAAATAAATTTACATTGTCTGTTGAGGAACGATTGAACACAATGAATTTCAACATACTTTTAAAATATTGTGAACCCGACGCTGCCATCGCGAAGAACAGAAAGCAAATAAAGTGATGCCATATCGTAGGATACTATACGCAAGAGCAAGCATGATGGTCACTTTAATAGTGGTGGGTGCAATTGACCTAATATTGAAGAGTAACCACGACATTTTTCGAATAACAATAATAATATTAATAATAATTTTTCATTCAAGTGAAGGACATCGAAAGAAAAACCTGAGAAGCTGCCTGACAAGCTATGGTATTCAATAAATACGCTTTGGAGAATACACATCATAAAGAATTATAGAAAATTAATAATAGAAATGGGCTAAAATTTTTGTACAGCATATGATAGAATCTTCGTTATGGCAAATAAGAGTTCCCCAAAACATTCGAGAAAATGTAAAAGTAGATTCATATAAGAAAGACAACTAAAACGATTCAGCAGATCCCACGTACCTTGTAAATTGATGTTATTCGAAACATACGGATGTAAAATGAATGTGTTTTATTTTCATTGCGCGAGACGTTATGAAGTGGCGCTTGTGAGGGTGCTGACACCCCCTGTGAAGTTGTTTGCGCCGCGTGATGCACATGTCTCGCCCTAAAGCCGCCTTTCGGATTGCAACTGCCGCCTGGAATGTGTTATTGTGTGTTTGTCGTGTCATTGTGTTTGTCATTAGGTATATGGTAATATTGTGTAAGGATGTCCTAGCATGTTGATAATGATTGATGTATTGATTCGGCGGACGATATCGTCGTTCAAAATAAGTTAAATATATATATATATATATGTATTGTTTGGTTTGTAACGACCGCATCTGCTGTGTCCGTTCACTCCAAGAACCTGGCGTGGCTTGCTCGCCATTTCGAGACCCCACACGCTGGACATGTGTACAAATTAACGCACGCATATACATTACACCGCCGCATATTTTTATATTAGCAGTTGTTTACAGCTGCATAACGATGCCAACAGCTACATGAATATATAGCAAGACCAGAAGCGGTAAGCTGACATAAAGGGCTGGTGTTTACGCTGGTGCACGCGAGCATGACTGCCCTCAACTCTCATTCTTGCCTTCAACACTACGTTAGGTTTAGAGACGGGTTTTAAGCCAAATTGGTGGTTAAAGTTTATCCTAATTCACCCGCTACAGCACGTTACGCAATCGCAGTTTTCAATGACACGTAAAACCACCGATCTTCACAGCATCAAAGTTAGTACTCTGCCCCAACCTCAGATTGCTGCAATCGTATCTTCAGAAATGATAATCTCGTGTCTTGACGCTTACTATGGAGCAGGAAACAATCGTTGAGACTCCGGCATGCCAACCGCAGCATAGAACAGCAGCAGGTGAAGTGACCCACAATAACACCGATGAACTCTGTCCGCATATTGCTACCTTCCATCTGCTCTATTTATTTAGCTTGCATCGTTGTTTTCGCCTCTTTCACTACGAGTATGCGATAAGCGCCGCCATTGAAAGACGCTTACAAAGCTGTCCGCTTGTAGGCTCGTGACTTTTGTGACGATATTGGTTATCTAACCGTCTAGTCACTGATACTTAATCCTACATAAAACTCATACAGATATGAAATATCAATAGCGCAATAGCAAACGCCCCATTGACCACCCGGGTCAGTATTACTATAACTTTGCCCTGTATTATTGTCAGAGATGTCGTTGTTGAGGGCCCCGTAGTTTAGTTCCTTAACGTACACCTGAATTTTAAGGTTTCCAGCATTTCACCGCCATCAAAATGCGGCCACCGAGGTGGTGATTTACTCCCGCTAGCTGCGATGCGGAATTAAAGTGCAATAACTATTAGATGACTAGGACGGGAGTCACCTGTGTCCCCTAGTAGGTGCAATACGCTTTGCCTGTAGCCCATGTGCGTGGTGCGCGCCAAAGCGAAGCTTGTCTTTGTGTACGTAGCAGTGAAAAAAGTGGAGGAGGACACGGATGCAGGCGCAAGAGAAGCTCCAACACGAGGGGTAGAGTGCGGCAGAAGAAAAGGAAGGGGCAGAAAGTGTAAGTAGTTGGATGCTGTCAGGTGGCCAGACCGCAGCATCATACCTCATCACTGTGGTCCGTCAGTTCAGGCTATGGGCGTCACGTTGCCGCCAACTACGTCCTTCTGCTGCGCTTCGCTACTGAAAGCACCAATCTCTGTCGTGTGTTCCAAAGAACCTGTGCCAACCTCCTTGAAGCTACACTCTCATCACTCAGCACCACATCTCGTCACCATGCCACAGCACTACGCCTTGCTGAACGTGATGAACACTCAAGTCGGTGAGCCTGCGACAACCCAGAGCGCATGACTTTCGTGTGAATTAGGAACGCTGATTGGTTAGTGCGTGCTTTTTCTGTGTTTTTATTGCTAGTTTGCGTGTGCGTGCGTGTGAGTGTTTTTCTTTTGTTCATAAGTGTTACAAACCTGCCAGCAGCGTCGTAGTTTGTTTGTACCACTCACGCTCCCAACCATACTTAACATAAAAGCCATGCGTTATTCTCACAATGGCGTCAGCGACAGGACGAGGGCTGATTGTAGCGTTTAATTTGTGTGAGAAACATGAATTTAAAAAATAAAGCGATTGTCACTGAGTGGTTAAGTTTAACTGAGGAGTCACTTCAAAAGTGTGTGGAGGAGAAAAGTGCACGTGCTAGAGAGGAGCATGTTGCTGAACGGGATGCCAGAAGCGAGCACGCCGAACACGTGGAGCATGCACGAAAAGAATTAGATTTGGCTCGCGTGATGGCAGCACTCGGGGAGAAACTTTTGTTGCTGTGCCTGCGTCTGGCAGAAGCGGAAGCGTGTTCGGGTGAACGCGTGCAGCCAGCCGCCGTCGCTAATCGATCTGTGGGACTACAACTATGTCCCCGGAGTTCTATGCCGGCGTTCGACAGAAAGGGGAGCTGTATTTATCAAAGAGGGGAATCGCAGGACCTTGGCACAAATATCAGAAGCATGCCACCCTTTCATGGAAGCTCAGCGACATACCAGTTTCGAGAGACACAGAGCTACCCTACTGCCCAAAGCGAATATATTCACAAGGAGGGGTGGTTGTAAAGAAAAAAAAACGTTTAATTAACGAAAAAACAAAAACGAAGAAGTTATGCAGTGACCGCCTCATAAGGGACGGCACCCACAACTAGTAAGTGAAGATCCCTAGTACAGGACCCCATTTGGCGTGGGATGGTGTCTGGGCTCACCGAGCCAAGGCCTTTAGGGCGTGAAGGTTGAATCAGTCAAGCAGAGGAGCCTCCCTCTCCTAATGGAAAGGGTTGGAGATAAAGGGCAAAGCAGGGTTGCAGACTACAAATATGTCTGCGAAATATTATGCGGGATTTCGACAGAGAGACAATCCATATTTATCATAGAGACAAACCGCGAGACCTTCGCACAAATATCACAAGCATGCGAACCTTTTCTGGAAGCTCAGCGACAGACATAGTTGTGCCAGTTACGAGAGACACGTGAATACCTTACTGCGCAAAGCGAATGTAGACACAAGGAGTACTCGAAATCACCGCAAAAGAAATCTTTCCATGCGACAGCGTCGGGAACGACGCTTCAGAATGCCGCTCAATAAACAAGGCACCCTTTTGTCAAATATGTCTAAAAGCGGAACACCCTGTGGCGGGTGGTGAGCGAAGCAGGCCAGTTAGTCAAGTAGCAGGCGTGTTGGCTGACGAGTCAGGGGATGTACCAACACCATAGGAAAACGTTACACAGAAGCGAGGCAATACTCAGGCGTCTCGGAACCCGAGAGTGTCATTGCTTTTCGGTGTCGTATTGAGCGAAAACAATCATCGACGTAGAGGAGACTTTAACAAAATTTTAATGCCAGCATCCGTAGGTGTGCCATCGGACGAACGGTGACTATGTTACGTGATACTGGCAGTAACGCTGCAGTCGTGCAGCGAAGCATGGGGCCTGACGCTGGTGCTAACGAGAGGTACTGGTGCAATTTTGTTGGCGCACCGGACCTCACATAAGTTCCCAGAGGCATGTGTGCATCTATTGTCACGATACTACACAGGGAAGCTGCTTGTTAGGTTCATAAAACTTCCTATGCATGATATAATTATCCGGAATATCCCGAACACCTGATGTGATAAGGCCTACAACTCGAAATGGTAGTACTGGTCGGAAAGAAGTTCGTAAACTATAGTCATGTAATGAATAGAAAAGAACGACCATATTGCAGCCACCACGCTGATGGTAAATGTGAATGCCGTGCAGCAGGCTCCCCGGCCAAGTTTGCTGTCATTAAAGAATATCTACACCCTTATGAAAATGGTTGTTAATTTCCCATTCTCTAGCTGTGATCGAAGTGATTCACACTATTTATCATGAATTGTGGCGCAATACTCATTGATTTGCTTCACTATTTCGTCGACAATATTTCTGTTGAGTATTTTGCAATAAAACGTCATCAACTCATTTCTATTGTAATACCACAGAGGAAGTGTTTTGTAAACAGCTATTTCGTTGAGCACTTTGCAATAAAATTTTATTGTCTCATTTCTGTAAAAAACCATGGACGAAATATCTTGCAGACACTGTTTCTGGTCAGCACTTAGCAATAAAATTTTATTGTCTCATTTCTGTCAAACTCACGAACGAATATTTCGTAAGCAATATTTTGTAAGAAACGTTGAGAGGCACACTGCTAAGGGATCGAGGTCGATGGCAGGAACCGCGGGCTTCTTCGAGGTAGCTGGCTTCCCGCCGTCTTCACCATAGCCGATCTTCGCCAGTGAGGGGACGCGTTAAGAGGTAGAACGAAAATTATTTACATTTAAGAAAAATAGGAACTGTACAGGTATCCAGAAGATCCCGCAATATGTACAACAGAGATTCAGTTCATGAGTCTGCTCATAATTCAGCACATGATTCCGCTCTGATTTACAAAATGCTTCGGCTTTCATTGCCCGCCGTCTCTTTTACGCCGAGATCCGAAGAAGGCGGTGTGCACTCTCGCCACAGAATCAGGTGACGAAGTCTCAATGAACCAATGGGAGCGCGAGCGCACCACACAATGACGCAACCGGCCTCCACCTTGAAGACGCCACAGGGTGATGAGGTTAGAGTCCGGAAAGGGAAGGTTGAGCTCTTCCGGGGAGATGGCCGCTAACCCCAACGTCAGCAGCCGTCCATGCTGCTTTAAGCTTCTGGCAGTTCCAAACGCTTCATCTCCTGAGAACGGCTCTTTCGAAGTCTTCCCACGCTTCCGGTCTGTCCGTGCTTCGCGATGTCCTCACGTAGATGACAATAGCCGATTCAAGAAGTTATCCTAATGAGACCAGCAACAGTGGCGCCGTCCCCCCGCTGTTCGAGCCCATTCAACAAATGGCTTGTCTCGCGAAGCTTTCGTTGAGACTCGACTGCTACCTGGAACATCTACAGGACAGCGTCTTGCAGACTTTTGCGCACCATTTTCGAACAAGGTTTTTTTTTAGAAAGCTGACAGCTCAGCTTATTTATTAGAAAGCATGCAATGCTCATCGATAGAGGTAGCAGTGATATATTATTTTCTTGATGTGCTGCATGTTCAATATGATCAGCTCTGTCGTTTTCTGTGATTCCACAGTGGCGTGGCACCCACTGGAACATTATGGAGTGGTTTAAGTCCTTTTGCTGTAGCGTACGTTCTCTGTATTTCATATGCGAGCTCACTAGCTTTGTTGCCCAAGCTGATTCCTTTTAAAGAAACTAATGAGGACTGTGAGTCACTGATAACTACGCTATCAAGTAGACCTGGCTGTAAACATATGAAGCGTAAAGCACAGAGTATTGCATAGAGTTCTGCCGTTGTATATGTTGTGAAATGGCTGAGTTTAAAAGCTTTTCTCGCTTGGTATGCAGGTACAAATGCTGACGTAGAGCTTTGGTTCAGACATAATTCATCGGTGTACACGTGAATATAGTTTCATGATTGTTATAAAGTTGTGTTAAAGTTCATTGCTTCATTACAGTTATGGGCATATTATTCTTTCAATTTATTCCCGAAATTGAAGTTGTAATATCTGGATAGAGGGTCGCCATGATGGGTGGATGCACATGGAGGCCAGTATTCGTGCAGTAGGCAGTTAACTCTTGAATTCTATTAGAGTTTTATGTATTCTTGCAGCTGACTCTTCCCTGAAGTAGCTCTGTATAGGGATGATTAGCGTGTTGAGTTGCCAACCGAAGATAATGCCGGCAAGTTTCCGTAAATCTCATAGCATGGAATGTCGGTTGACGAGATTCCGCAAATATTAAAGCACTGGCAGACGCTCGCGGTACACCAAGACATATACAAAGGCTTCTGGCCAACAATCTTCGAATCCTCTCCTCTAAGTAGCGTGATATTTAATGTAAAACCGGGGCAGAGTAAGCTATTCTTTGTCGAATTCTTGCTCAATGTACACGCAATAAAGACGAACATGAACTACACATCTCACTCTGGTGAGTCGACGTAATATATTGATGAGGGAGTTGACTTTGTCTTCTAATGATTTATCTGTGGTGCCCAAGACAGACGTTTGCCTAAAATAACTCCTAAAAATTTGTGCGGTTACACAAGTTGTAAGCGCTGAGAGTCTATCTGAAGTTTGAGTTTCTTATGGCATTTCCTTGTGAATGAAAGTACAGATGCTTTTTATGAGAAATAATCATGCCTCTGCTCCTAAAAAAAGTCATTGATTAATGTCAGCCCATCTTGAAGTTTTTGCTGACCTGCTTGAATGCTCGTGTCTGATGCCCAAATGCACAGATCATCTGCATATACGGAATATTTCAAACTTGTAGGTAAAACATGGGATATTTCAGCCATAACGCAATTAAATAAAAATTGGCTTAGTACGCTACCCTGTGGGACTCCTTGACTAGCTTCATGCTCTTTACTTTTACCGTCAGCCGTGTCAATGAAGATTTTCCTGTCTCTTAAGAATTCTGCAATCCATCTTGGTGTTCTGCCTACTATTCCCAACTGAATTAAACCGCGTAGTACATGAGCATGGCTGGTTGTGTCAAATGCTCGCTTTATATCTAGAAATACTGCAACGACAATTCTTCCACAGCTCCTCTCGTGGTCTACATAAGTTACAATGTCTAGAATAGCATCCATAGTGCAGCGGAGTTTACGAAAGCCTGCCATATTTTCTGGAAGCACGTTCGTACAGTCCAGCCACCACTGAAGTCTAGCGTCTATCATCTTTTCCATAAGTTTACAATGACAGCTAGTCAGGCTGACAGGACGGAAAGAATGTAAGGATAAAGGCGTTTTTACAGGTTTGAGAATTGGGGCCACTCTTGCAACTTTCCAGGAGGGCGGAAGGCACTCTGTTGCCCATGCATCATTAAATATCTTCAACAAAGTATATGTGGCCACAGGACCCAGGTTTTTTAATGCTGCATATGTTATCCCATCAGGACCAGCTGCTGTCCTCTCTCGGTACGCTGCAAGAGCATTATTTAATTCTTGCAGTGAAAACAGATAATCTAGGTCATCATGATGTGTATTGAGAGAAAAAGTAATCAATGCTTTAATATTCCCAACAGACCCAATGTATTCAGGCGTGTGCCCGGCTGCACTTGGTCGTGTATTATGCTGAAAAAATTCGTCCGCAACGGTCGTTTCCGGTACATTCTTCACTAAAGCTAATGCTCTAAATGGTTGTTGATGTGTTTTTATCCCACTTAAAGAGCGTAGAATATTCCATAATTTTGACTTGGGTGTAAGTGGCGTTAGCGAAGTGCAAAATTCCCGCCAGCGCTTTGTGCCTAGTCTATCCAGATGTCGTCTAATGCGGTCATGCGTTTTTGACAGTCGCGGTAATCTTCAAGTAGACCCGTGCGTCTGTATTTTCTTTCAGCTCTGCGGTGAATGGCCCTAAGTCTTTCGTACTCAGCGTCTACTCCAGCGTAACCTTCACGAATTTTAACGAACTTGGAACACTGATTTAAATTGTTTTCTATGAGTGATACTAAGCTGTCAGTGTCAGTAACTGTATCACCTTGATGTGATGTATGATAACGAAATGCTTGCCAGGTAGTTATCTTTGCCGGGGGCCTATATTTAGAAAAGCATAATTTTGAATACTGTATTAGGATAGGTATGGTTACTACCCCTTGTTTCAATGTCTGTTTGCCATGAAGCCCCAGATTCAATATCATGTGAGCATAGCGTAAGGTGTAGGCAACTCGAATAATTGAAGCCCCGTAGGAACGTCACTGAAGCGTCATTTAACAAGCATAATGAACTATCCTGAATTGCTTTTTGTAGGTCCTTTCAACGACGATCGCAGTATGCATTTCTCCACGAGACATTGTGAGAATTTAAATTTCCGCAATATGTCACAGCGTTCGTGTACGTCTGGAAAAGTGTTGTCAATGCAGAAAGTGATATATTTGTGGAAGGCTGGAGATAAACGCTGACTACTGTTATATTTACTCGACCAAATCTAACCTCACATGCTACATATTCTGGATAATCTGATGATGTAGCATTCAAGTGTGCTGATGGTAGATCTTTTCTCACACATATCATCGCTCTGCTCGGTCCTGTAGATCTAGAAGACATATACACAACGTAGTTCGATAATCGAAAAGTAGTGTCTACCCCGGCCTCTGTAATACATAGCACTGGTAAGGAACTCTGAGCCACAAATTTTCTGAAGTCTGCACACTTAGTGCGAATACTATTTGCATTCCATTGGAAGATCGCGACATTTTGATAACAATTATTCATGTCTTGCCTGCGCAGTGACTGTTGTGGCTAATTGTAACACTAACTGTTCCGTCGACAAGATGGCTTTGACCTCAGGAAGGTTGTAAGCCTGTGGGATCGCAGCTAGTATGGTTTTTAAAGCCGAGAATAACATTGGTATGACAAGATGAGCTATCAACACAGAGGAGTTTTCTGGTTGCGTTACACTTACTGGACGCGATGGGCTCATGCTTTCTCGGATGTTACCCACGTGGTTACTTTTCTCTTGAGGTCCCTCCTGAGACTCTTGTCGAGCTTGCTGCTGGCTTATTGATGTCCCCGCACTTTTCTCTTGCTTTCGTTGTCATCTTGCAGCTTGCGCGTACGTCATTACAGGGTCCTGGCGTTTAGGTGCTTGCGGTCGAGGAGTCCGTGCCGGGTACATGGTGTTCATGTTGGGCTCAGGCGCGTCGTGCTGTTGCGTGCGACCATGGATGATGTCATGCTGATATTGAAGAGAAGTCGCCTTAATCTGTGGGCATCCAGAGAACGACGCAGCGTGGGGCCCCTTGCAATTGGCACACTTAGGTTGTGTTATTGATTTGCAGTCCTTGTGATAGTGGTCTTCGGCGCATATTTTGCAGCGCCTTGTTCTTCGGCAATGTTTCGCCAAATTTCCGAACCTCTGACAAGTATAGCAGTGTCTTGCTGGGCCCAGATATTCCTCAACTATATGGCTTGTAAATCCAAGGGATACTTTGTTTGGAAGAGGTCTGTCATATCTGAATTGTAAAATCACACTTTTCAGTGGGTGCGATGCTACAGTGCCATCGTCTTGTCGTATGTAATGAGTCTGGCGTCTAGCCAATATCGCTCTTGTCTCTCATAAATATTCTGTAAGTTGTTCTTCTGTGTACTCTAGAGGCACATGTCTTATTTTGCCCACATTTTGCCTGTAAGACTCCGGAATGAATGGCTTCACCAGCAAGCCAGCCACCTGCGCACAAGACAACAAGCTTTTGGCTGAAGCAAGAGAGCTCACGGTGACTGAGGAACTTCCATCTTTCTTCACTCGCAAGAACGCACTTTCTCTTTAGCAAGTGCAACAATTTCCGAGGCTACAACGTTTAATTTTATTTTCCAGAAGGTTCTCTTTTCCTCTATTGGTCGGAATACCACAGGAATTTTCTCAAATCTACTCTTTTTATATGTAACTTGAGTGAAAAAATCTGCTTCCTCATCAGATTCAATATCTTCATCAATAAAGGAGTTGGTCGATGTCCTCTCCTGCATGTTGTCCGTATGCTCTTCTACTCTCACCTTTTTCGCAGAGCTTACTTCGTTCGACATGTCCTCAGCTTTCCTCGTCACCTCCAAAACAAGTGTTGGTGCCCTGATGTAAGAAACCCTGGTAGAACAAGGTTGATTCACATGCTCGTCGGTTCCCAAGCCACGCTGTGGTAGAGGTGGCCCTGGCCACGCTTGCACATTCTGGCTGGTTCCTTCCGCCGCGGTGACGGTGAAACGTCGGCGTTCAGTACCATCACACCACTTCCTGCTGTCAGGAGTAACAGCTGATGTTGCCCTCAACGCTGTAAATAGCTTTTCACGGCTGGAAAAAACTGATTTGCAGGAGCACAGAAAACAAAAAACTTCATCCTCGTCTTTTCTGTTCAATAACCTTTCTTTTCATTATGGGAACTACTCTCGCTATTTTCAAGTCTTGTGGTACGCACGCATTGCTCAAGGAATTGTTTATAAGACTTAGCACGTCACCGGGTGTTAATTTGAATAAACTTTTATTCGCAGAAACTTTTGTGCAATCAGAACCAGGAGCTGACGAGGGTAAGTTTCAATTCCAATGGAGGCGGAAATGTTGTAGGCCCGTGTACTCAGATTTGGGTGCACGTTAAAGAACCCCAGGTGGTCAAAATTTCCGGAGCCCTCCACTACGGCGTCTCTCATAATCATATAGTGGTTTTGGGACGTTAAACCCCACAAATCAGGGTAAGTTTCAAATAACGTTTGACACTTCAGAAAACGCCACTTTTTGAAAGTCAGCCGTTATGTTAGATATTTGCCAGTTGATTGACAAATTCTGAGAAAACCTATTTTCTAGACCTCTACCGATTGAATTTAATTTTTTTTTCATTTCTTCCGCCGATAACGTGTCATAAGAAAAGTTTGCAGGAGTAGGCAGGAATTGGCGGAATCTCGTATATCAGAATACCGCTTTTCTTGTTCCAGATGTCTTGAGCGTATATTGAGATCCTAATGGTACTTGGCAAGTGGAACTAGAAAAACAGTATTGCACCAGGGATCCGGAGGAAATCTGAGCTTTCATCGCCTGTGCTGAAACTGTCTCTTCTTCTTTTGCACGCGAAATATTCAGACAGTGTACATATATATACCGATCGCTCCACAAACCGCCAGTGTTCGTCAGGTACAGTAGTTGTCCCAGCAAGAGGTGTTACTATCAGTTTTATAGGACGGACCACTCCACGGCATCTACAGTAGCAGAACTAGCTGCTTTGAGCGCTGCTCTTTGTGTGGTCATTCGGAAACCACCGCAACAGTGACCGATTTTCAGCGACTCAAGGGCTGCCCTACAATTTGTGCTCACAGCACTGCGTCGCGGGCTGTACTTGTTTTCGAAATTCGATGCCTTCTCTACACTTCACATGAGGAAGGGCATCATGTGACGTTTCAGTGGCTGCCAAGTCCATGTGGCGTCATAGGGAACGAACATGCCGATACTGCCACGCGGGCAGCTCTTGAAGGAACATGAGAAGAAGCCATACCACTTTCGCGGAACGATGCTGCCAGTAATCTTCGACGACTTGCGCGTGAAATCACGTTTTTACTATGATGCCCAACAAGCAACGAGACGAATTGTCAACACCACCTGTCCTCTTTGATGGCTCTTCGCATGCCCACTGGGCTCGACCGAAGAGAATCAACCCTTCTTCATCGCTTATGGCTAGGGATGGCGGTCACACAATGTTATTCATTTGTCATAGGAATGGCCGACAATACTCTCTGTTATGCCTGTTGTTGCGAAGAGACACTACACCGCATTCTGTGCGACTGTTCGTTGTATGACATCTAGAGACAGTCACTGGCGTTCGTTCTTGCGCGCATCGACAACAGCCAAATATCTGTGGACACTATTCTTTCAAGTGCCCGAGAGAAGACATTGCAACAGAAGGCGACAAAAGCTCTGTTGAAATTCCTACGTGACACGGACTTGAACAAGCGGCTGTAACAGCAATGCCACACACCATGAAAGACAAGACTGGACTACAACTGAGTGTGCACGCGTGTGCTGCCTAATGTGCTGTAATTATCTCTCTTCCCTCTCTCATCTCTATCTTTTATCCCCCCCATCCCACTCTCATGCGCAGCGTAGCAAACCGGCTGCTTATAGGCTGGTTAACCTCCCTGCCATAATTTTCCTCCTATTTTCCTTTTCCTTTTTTGCTAGTACTGAGTTTAAAAAGAAGCCGAAAGGCCTTTCGTCATCGTGTCTTTAGCTTGAGCCTCCATGCGCCTAAATTGAGCTGCAATAAAATTGTAATCTGCCCAGTTGTGGGGGGCTGATTATGAATTAGCTGATTCCAAGATGTCTTGTTTCTCACTCGAACTTTTCTTTCCCATGTCCTAGTTGCTATACTTACTATATATGAGGACATGGTTTTTGAAATGGGCCAAATGTGAATGTCAAACCAACCTAAATAAGGCTCTATTGGTCCATATATACTCGTAAACGTTTCTACAAAACAGTACTAATAATAATTAGTAAAGTATCAATAAAATTTATTTGAAAATCGGAAAGTATGTACGGGCCGATACAGCCTATTCGAGCTAATTCCGATTTTCTATTTGGCTCACTTTGATTGAAAGTGGCTATGCTTACTGACTCTATTTCTTATCGCTTTTTGTATATCTTTCTTTGTCTATCTTTCCCTGTGTGTCTACTTCCATATTGATGGTTGTGAATTTTTTACAGCTAAATTTGTTATGAGATCAAACCAGTGACCGTTTGTGGCATTGTAGTCCCTTTGAGTTGCTGACTCCACCGCAGGTTTCCATAACCTCTATCTCGCAAAAAAAAAGTGACAGCTTTGCCGCAAAGACGAACTAAGAAATGCGATAGCAACAAATTGCAATCTCATGCAAATAATAGCAAGAAAATCGGAACGTGCCCCGCATTGCGTAAGATAACGCACGAAACGTACTCACGGGTACAGCTGAAGGCGAATAAATGCCTTAGTTGTGGCTTCGCTGTATCTGAAAAATGCGCTGTTTTCGCAAATGGAAACTGTGCAACGAATGTAGTGAACTTTGTGCGATCGGTAATGTAGTTGTTCCGGTGAAAGCCCAAGACCTACGATTCTCCCCAGCGCGAGATAAGCACGCGTGAGCGTCTACAACTACCCTCGTCCGCGGGGCAAAGTACGCGTGGAAGATGAGCGCATCAGTGCGCGTCGCCACGTCACGACGATCTGGCGAAGCGTGCTCGTTGCGCCTTCTCACTAGTAATCTTAAAAACGCGATAGTTCCTCCAATACTGCCATCGGCAGTGGTAAGTGGTAGATATAAATAGCTTGCCGGTTCAAGCTTGAAGGGGGTGCTTCTTGGGGGCGCAGTGGCTAACGCAGCGCACTCACAAGCAAGAGATCTGACGCCACGCGCAAGTGTCTTTTTTCTAGATTTTTTTCTTTCTTGCGTATTCATATCTATATCTATATACGTATACATGTATGGTGAATGACGGAGGTCACCAACGCGGGCGTTGAAGCTGGCGGAAAAATTCAACCCATAGTGTGCACATAATTGCAATTGTACTAAAAAACTGATTAGGAATATTCTGCATAAAAAAGGAGTTACAAGTTTAGTCCTCACCTTGGTAGCCAAGTAATCTACCACAGAGTTATGTCTGTGCTTAAAAAGTATTCGCAAAACATCCTATACAGGCTTCATGTCATGAAGGAGCGATGTAAACACGTGTAACAGAGCGTGTTATACCAGGATAATAGCAACTAGGCATCACAAAATCTAAATTATATAAACCATGTGTAACAAAAACATTGAATTCTTCTAACTAGTACGTCATAGAATGCTTCAAGCCAATTACGAACGGTTCAGTCATAATTCATCATTGGAATCAGCCACCGCCGCAGCTAAGGTCACATAATACGTGGCAGATGTGCAGCAGATACCTCGCTCCTGCGCAGAATTACGGATAATGGCGTCATAGACGTGGCCCAGATTCACAAAATTATGGTTTATGCAGTAGGGGGTATCTCGCAAGTGTACTTTTATTAGTGCCCCAAGAGAAACGAATCAGCCAAGTGCAAATAAAACTGACGATATCTTCCCAACAAATGCTAAAGCATTGCCCTCTAAGTAATTGATTAGCTTATTGGAAGAACACCTGTCTGAATTAGGTACTAATACAGTAATTGCAACGAATGCATCTGTGAGTGGCAAGAAAGCAGGTGTGAGTATTTTACTCTGTTTTTATTCTGGTCTTTTTAATTACGCCTCCGAGAATATACACCCCTATTCGAAGTGGAATTACCAGCTTTTATACTAGCTCTTCGGAAACTTCTCGCGACTCATTCGACAGCTGTGATAGTGACTGACTCATTATTCATGTGTTCATTTTTATCATCGTCATCGGCATCAGCAGTACTAGATACTTTTAACCCCACAAAGCCCGCCTAAAGAAATTGCCATAGAAAAAATCAGATATCTCGTTTATTTGCTCTTGGGATGCAAGTGAACATATTCAGAACAAGTTGAAGTGCTAAAGATGTTACATATCAAAAATACAATTCGTATCATATTTGATACATTGGGCTTTTCCGAAAGGCACGCCAGGGTCATGCTTCAGCACCTATAATAATAAAAAAAAACAACATCTTTCCTTGTTGAGGCAAAGTGTGATGTCACATTTGGAACAAATGATGGAACAGAACTTGTTCTCACTTGCCACACAGTTCCTGCAGCGCAGCCGCTGGTTCGTAACCAGTGGGAAATGCCAAACACCATCTTTCCTGACGTCAACATTGGGCTCTCTTAGTGGAACTCTTCTTTTTTTTTTGGAGCACCTGATGGCAAGCTAGATGGGCGTCCCTCTTTGTCTTTCCAGACAGCATTAGGCGCTCTGACAGCGCAGTGATAAACACACGCAGCTTCATTGGCTTGGAGCGCAGTTGGGCAGATTGGCGCCTGTGCTGATTCCATGCATTTACTGCACAGATGAAAATGCTGTGGTACAGTAAATACATGTACCACCGCCTCGACATGATGGTGTATATATACAGGGAAACTTGGTAGTTGTGTTGATCAATCCCCCCCGTAAAGCTGTTGTACGCGCCCACAACACATGGGCGTGGTACGTCACTGTGCTTCTTGACTTTGCGGTCGTAGCGTTTGACCGTCGGCTCCACAGAAGCAAAGTTTGAAACTAGGGTGACTGCTTTTCGATCAAACCACCGTAAAACAGCGAGACCGTTCTTGTTGTCGACACGGTAGTCATGGAAGCCTTGTCCAAACTTCTTTAGGGCTTTTTCCTCCATGATCTGGCAATCCTTCAGTCTGTTTTGGCGGAGCGTACTCACGTACTGAATGCCTCTACTGGTGAGTTCTTCAATGAGGTCAAGGGAACTGAAAAGGTTGTCGGCAGCAACTTTGAAGCCCTCGTCAGAGGGAAGTCCGCTGCACATACGGAGGACAGTATCACTTCCCAGTCCAAATGTGTAGGTTTCTTTCAGCTGCGTTTGATGAACGTCGAATTGCTAGAGAATGCCTGTTGCTGCAGCGCGCCCCCAAAGCTTAGAACCCCACGGCGTAGGCTTGTTTGGCATGTACTGTTTCAGTGTACTCCTGCCTGTAAAAGCAACCATCATCTCGTCCACTGCGTTATACTCTTCTTGTTCTATTTTCTCGAGATTCCGTTGCAACAGAATAATCCAAGGTGTAAGTTTCCATACCTTGTCTGTTTTCTTCATTTCACTGGCTAGCACGTTGTCCACTGTGTGCAGGCATGTAATCAGTTTTCGAAAGCGGTTCCTAGACATTGTGTCTGCTATCGGTGAATGTCTGCTGGCCTGCTCACAGTAACATCTCACATTTACCATTTGAACGAGGCCCATCTGCAGGTAGATTCCTAGGAACTGCTCAACTTCTGAGATGTTTGTATTGACCGATGCGCCATACTTTTGAGTGCTGTAGAGATTTGTTTGTTGAACAAGCATCTCTAACATGTCGTTGGTGAGCAGCTTCCAAAACAACTCCATCGGTGTCTCCAGGTCATCCGGCTCACTAAACGTCCCGGAGAAGTAAGGGTGGCAAACCTGTAGCAAACTCTTTTCCCTTTTCCTTCCAGAAGTTGAGCAGGATGATGCACTGCTGCTGAAGAAATGCGGCTCATCGTCACCACTAGCGTCACCTGGCGCAGCGTTGTTAGCAACGGTCCGTTCTTCTTCATCGCAGTCCGAAAGATCACTGAAGTCACTTGCGTCGTCACCAACAGCAACACGCTCGAGGATACCCCTCACCGCCGCACCTAAAACAAAAAAACAGCACGATCTATAACCAAATAGTGAAGGAAGAAGCACCGAACAGTTGCTTGTGTTTTACGGCGAGCAGTAAATTTCATCTTATGCTTTCATTTCCAACTGAGCGCAAGAAAGATGCGCGTTCAAGTAACGCCCGCTGTATCAGATATGATACGGGCGAAATTACCACGCAATTGTAGGGTCAGAAGCTACCACACATCCCAAAAAATTATACCTAGTGATCAGATAATGTATCAGGCTAAACAATTTACAGAAGGTTTTGGAAAACATACATCATAATTACCTTTTCCAGTGTAGAACTTTCGAGCTGGAATACCGTCTCGTGCGGTTACAGTGTACTAGAATAGGGGTACACTGTACGTGTGGTGCTGGAGGCGGCCATCTTCGAAAGTGAGCTAGCAGCACTCTGGTGGCAAAAAATAGAAGCATGGAGATTCGAAAACACTCTTAAACGTTCCCTAAGCACCACCAACTAGCTTTCATGCTTTCAGTTTCGGTTTGTGGCAGCGGGGCTAGCTTCAAACTTGGCGTATCAAATATGATACGGTGGGCGTTGTGGGGTTATATTGACACGTGCGGTTCTTTTCGGACGCTATCACTTTCTGTTAAGCGCAACGCAGGCCGCGTTTATCTTGTATGCCACTTTGGAACGCGTTACGACGCGTGTATAAAAAGCCGGCGCAGTGCGCCACTGGGCGTCTTTTCTTTTTTTCCGTCGGCCGACGACTGTTCACGCCGCTGTTGCTATGAGTTGTGTTTGGCCCCGTTTTGCTGGGCACAAGTTCGCCCAATAAACAGTTCGCCTGACACCGCCCTGACTCCTGCGTGCTTCCTCTCAAGTGCTGCATGTTTCACAACCTCGTGACATCTGGTGGAGGTGCTTCTCGGTCCATGTACCGTACGCCCCCGTCCAGCCGTGAGCCAAGCCCAAGCCGGCAAGAGGACGACGCCGACCCGGTCGTTCGAGTGAGCCGAAGACAACAAGGACTACCGCCCGAATACCTGCCGCTCCCCGACAAGGACAAGAAAACAAAGGCTGCTACGAAGCCGGCATCCACGATGACGGAAGCTAGTTCTTCGGCAACCGTGGTCGTCAACCAGCCCAAAGAGCCGCCTACCTTCCGCGGATCGACCTACGAAGACCCGGAAAGCTGGCTTGACATTTACGACCGCGTCGCAGCCCTCAATAAGTGGGACCCGGACGACAAGCTGCGTCATGTGTATTTTTACCTGGAAGACGCCGCAAGGTCTTGGTTCGAGAACCGCGAGTCAACGCTTCGAACCTGGGACGACTTCCGCGTTGCTTTCCTGCGCACCTTTGCAAGCGTCGTGCGAAAGGAAAGAGCCGCAGCACTACTTGAAACTCGGGTGCAGCTCCCCAACGAAAACGTAACGATCTTTACGGAGGAGATGACGCGACTTTTCCGCCACGCCGACGCCGACATGTCTGAGGACAAGAAGGTTCGCCTGCTTATGCGAGGAGTCAAGCAGGAGCTCTTCGCCGGACTGATCAGAACCCCGCCAAAGACGGTACAAGAGTTCCTCTCCGAGGCTACCACCATCGAGAAGACTCTTGAAATGCGGACCAGCCAATACGATCGGCGCATGTCGCCAGACGTCGCAGAAGTCCGAGGACTCTGCCCCGACGACCTGCGCGAGACCATACGTGCTATTGTTCGTGAAGAACTGCGCCGCATGTTGCCATCGTCTCAGCCCCAAGTCACCTCTCTCGAAGACGCAGTCCGCGAGGAACTACAGCGCTCACTGAGCGTTCCTGAACGGCCACAGCCCCAACCGGAGGCGATGACCTACGCCGCTACTGCACGACGACCTGTCGCCGCTCCTCGCCAACACCAGGACCCAACGTCTCCGCAGTTTCGTCCCCAGCCACCGCCGCCACCCCAAACGCCTTCCCGCTCGCCAGTAATCCAGCGCTCGCCGAGGAAAACTGACGTTTGGCGCACCCCGAACCACCGCCCACTATGCTACCACTGCGGCGAAGCCGGGCACACCTACCGCTACTGCCAGTACCGTGAGATGGGACTGCGTGGCTTCGACGTGAACACGCCGCGTCCGCGCCCAGGTGAGCGACCTCGCGACATCGCCGACTACATCGCCGGATCGCAGTGGCAACAACGACGACCATCCCGTTCACCTTCGCCTGGCCGCTACGTCTCCCCGGATCGCCGCCAGTACACCGGCCCTAACCGGGGCCGATCCCCAAGCCCCTACCCGGGAAACTAAAGGCAGCAACCGATGGAGGTGCGGTTGCTGCACGACGCAATGCCGAAGATCCTCCTCCGCCGCCGCCCCCGCTGCCGATGACGACGACCACGACGCACGAACTTTCCCGACGGAGTCGCAGTACGCCTCCTGAGCAGAGTCTTTACGACAAAGCCTCGCCGCCTACGCGACATAGCAGCACCGGACCAAGCCGACGCAGCCGTGATCCGACGCCCCGACCTAACCGGAACGCCAGACGACGAACCACCGACCTCGACGTGATCATCGACGGCCACAGCGTCACCGCCCTAGTTGATACCGGCGCCGACTACTCTATCATCAGTGGTCTCTTCGCCGCTAAGCTCAAGAAGGTAAAGACTGCATGGGAAGGACCGGATATCCGAACAGCAGGGGGCCACTTTATAACACCGACTGGAACCTGCACGGCAAGAGTCACGATTCACAGCCAGACGTATTCTGTGAATTTTGTGGTCCTGCAGCAATACTCGCGAGACGTCATTTTAGGCATGGATTTCCTGGACCAGCAAGGCGCAGTAATTGACCTAAGATCCAGGTCAATCACGCTGTCCACGGATAATGCAACGGCGTCAGACTGCAACGTCGCTCACAATGCCTTGAATGTGACAGAAGAGCAGGTAACCATCCCGCCACTGTCGAGCGTCATCATTTCCGTCGGCACCAAAGCGTCTACCAACTTACAAGGTGTCATCGAAGGCGACCAGCACCTGCTCCTAAACCGTCAGATGTGCGTCGCAAGAGGCATATCCAAGCTTCATAACGGCGAAGCCAAGGTAATGGTGACGAACTTCAGCAACGAATATAGGCACTTAAATAGGGGCACGACGGTAGCACATCTAAGCGAATTTGTGGGAGCGAGCAATGCCTTCGCCCTCACTGATTCTCAGGGAGCCGCAACGTCGACAGCAGTGTCCGCGCCCGCCTTCGACGTCAATCAAAGCCTTTCCAGGCAGCAACAAAAGGAGCTCAAAGCCTTACTCCACCAATACAAGGACTGCTTCTCGTCGTCGTCGAGGCTTCGTCAGACCCCTCTCGCGAAACATCGCGTCATAACCGACGAATATGCCCGTCCGCTCCGTCAGAGCCCCTACCGAGTTTCTGCACGGGAACGCGAGGCCATCAAGCAACAAGTCGACGAAATGCTGCGTGACGTCATCATTCAGCCGTCTACGAGTCCGTGGGCATCACCCGTGGTGTTGGTGAAGAAGAAGGACGGAACCCTACGTTTTTGCGTCAATTATCGTCGCCTGAACAACATCACGAAGAAAGACGTGTATCCCCTCCCATGGATAGACGATGCTCTGGACAGACTCTACAACGCCAAGTATTTTTCGTCGATGGATCTCAAAACCGGCTACTGGCAAATCGAAGTAGACGAGAGAGACCGAGAGAAGACTGCCTTCATAACACCAGACGGCCTATTCGAGTTTAAGGTCATGCCCTTTGGTCTTTGCTCGGCGCCTGCGACGTTCCAACGGGTTATGGACACAGTACTCGCAGGCTTGAAGTGGCAGACTTGCCTCGTCTACTTGGACGACGTAGTCGTATTTTCTTCCAACTTCGACGAGCACCTCCGGCGCCTTGAAGCTGTTCTTCGGGTAATCAAAGCCTCGGGACTTACCCTGAAGCCAGAAAAGTGCCGCTTCGCCTACGAGGAACTATTGTTCCTTGGCCACGTTATCAGCAAGTCGGGAGTGCTCCCTGATCCACAGAAAACAGCTGCGATAGCCGACTTTCCTGCACCCACCGACAAGAAAGCAGTACGCCGATTTCTTGGCCTCTGCGCTTATTACAGGCGCTTCGTGAAGAACTTTTCGCGGATCGCCGAGCCACTGACGTACCTCACGAAGGCCGACGTCGACTTCAAATGGGAAACGCTGCAAGTCGAGGCATTTCAAGAATTAAAGCGACGCCTGCAAACGCCGCCAATACTGGCGCACTTCGACGAAGAAGCTGACACCGAAATTCACACGGACGCAAGCAGCACAGGGCTCGGCGCCGTGATCGTGCAGAGGACCGACGGACTTGAAAGGGTCATCAGTTACGCTAGCCGGTCACTTTCGAAGGCAGAAGCCAATTATTCCACGACAGAAAAGGAATGCCTTGCCATCATCTGGGCTACATCAAAGTTCCGCCCCTACCTGTACGGCAGGCCTTTCAAAGTCGTGAGTGACCACCACGCCTTGTGTTGGCTAGCTAACTTGAAGGATCCATCAGGGCGCCTCGCACGGTGGAGTCTCAGACTACAAGAATTTGACATCACCATCGTCTACAAGAGCGGACGAAAGCACTCCGACGCCGACTGCTTGTCTCGCGCCCCTGTCGATCCGCCGCCCCAGGATGACCAGGACGACGACTCTTTCCTGGGACCCATAAGTACCGACGACTACGCGGAACGCCAACGAGCTGACCCGGAGCTCAAGATCCTCATGGACTACCTGCAAGGCAAGACCGCCGACGTGCCAAAAGTATTCCGTCGAGGACTGGCTTCGTTTTTCCTGCGAAACAACGTCCTCCTGAAGAAAAACTTCTCGCCGCTCCGTGCCGACCACCTCCTCGTGGTACCTTCAGCGTTACGTTCAGAGGTTCTGGAAGCTTTACACGACGACCCGACAGCCGGACATCTTGGTGTTTCCCGCACACTGTCACGAATACAAGAGAAGTACTATTGGCCTCGCCTCGCTGCCGACGTCGCCCACTACGTAAAAACATGCAGAGACTGTCAGCGACGCAAGACGCCGACAACTAGGTTAGCCGGACTTCTGCAACCCGTCGAACCACCTCAACGGCCATTCCAACAAATCGGCATGGACTTACTGGGGCCGTTCCCGACGTCAACTTCTGGCAACAAATGGATTGTCGTAGCGACTGACTACCTCACCCGCTATGCCGAAACAAGGGCCTTGTCCAAGGGCACTGCCGCCGAGGTCGCCATGTTCTTCATTGAGAACATCGTCCTCCGCCACGGAGCCCCCGAGGTCCTCATCACCGATAGAGGTACGGCCTTTACGGCTGACCTAACGCAAGCGATCTTGAGGTACTGTCAGACAAGCCACCGCCGAACCACCGCGTACCACCCACAGACGAATGGCCTCACCGAGCGTCTAAATAAGACCATCGCCGACATGCTGGCCATGTACGTGGACGTCGAGCACAAGACGTGGGACGCCATACTCCCGTATGTAACCTTCGCGTACAACACGGCCGTGCAGGAAACGACGCAGTTTGCTCCATACAAGCTCGTCTACGGACGGAGCCCAACAACGACGCTTGACGCCATGCTACCGGTCGGCACCGACGAAGAAGACCTCGACGTCGCCAGCTACCTGGATCGCGCTGAAGAAGCTCGACAGCTAGCCCGCCTGCGTATCAAGAGCCAACAGACGGTCGACAGGCGCCACTACAACCTTCGACGACACCACACCGAATACCAACCAGGTGACCTTGTCTGGGTCTGGACGCCGATACGACGACGGGGATTGTCTGAGAAGCTCCTGCGACGCTACTTTGGACCCTACAAGGTAGTCCGACGTCGTGGTGAACTGGACTATGAGGTCGTGCCCGATGGCTTAACGTCATCCCAACGACGCCGAGTACGACCCGAAGTCGTACACGTGGTGCGACTTAAACCTTATTACGCGCGCTGATTAGCTGTGACGCATTGTTAATGTAATTTATTGCATGTACTCTCTCTTATGTTCTGTCTTTAGCATCGGGACGATGCTTTTTCAGAGGGGGGTAGTGACACGTGCGGTTCTTTTGGTTTACGAAGGAAGACGCTATCACTTTCTGTTAAGCGCAACGCAGGCCGCGTTTATCTTGTATGCCACTCTGGAACGCGTTACGACGCGTGTATAAAAAACTGACACGTGCGGTTCTTTTCGTTTGCGAAGGAAGACGCTATCACTTTCTGTTAAGCGCAACGCAGGCCGCGTTTATCTTGTATGCCACTTTGGAACGCGTTACGACGCGTGTATAAAAAGCCGGCGCAGTGCGCCACTGGGCGTCTTTTCTTTTTTTCCGTCGGCCGACGACTGTTCACGCCGCTGTTGCTATGAGTTGTGTTTGGCCCCGTTTTGCTGGGCACAAGTTCGCCCAATAAACAGTTCGCCTGACACCGCCCTGACTCCTGCGTGCTTCCTCTCAAGTGCTGCGTGTTTCACAACCTCGTGACAATATCATTGATCCCAGGCTTAATTCGTCTAGTGCGAATGATATGGGTGCCAGCATTGTAGTATACTTATAAGTGAGATGGCTGACCCACTCGCGCGAGCATCTCTTGAACTTGCGATTGTGCCAATCATGCCTCTTAAAGCTTATGTAACAGCAGCGAGGTTCAGAAAACTTTCCCTTCTTGAGGACTTATCAATGATTAAGATACCGAATCCAGATTTCACGCACCTGTACTTCGCATGGAAGAATAAATGGTGTCCCATGCGTAAATTGGAAGTCTCCGTAAAAAAATTACGATGCCATGTACCACCTCTAATTTCTACTCAAACAGGTCTGGTAGGATGCCTTCTCCCCTGTGCTCAATCTATAATGAACCTGAAATTATTATAATGAACCAGAAATTTCTTTCTCCACGCGACTGTTGTAAAAAGCGAAGAAAAAATTTTTTCGAAATTTTATTCAATCAGTTAGGAATTTCACTTACTTCGACGAATATTTTGTCCTTCCAGGCTGCATCATTAGGACACAGCGACAGGAAGATATGAGAGGCTTTCTGCGAATTCTTATGTGACAGAAGAAGATTACCTTGCTGAGTCATTGCTCACCTCGCCATTATTACTAAACAATCTGACATTTATTATTTCATTATTAAACTGTAATGTCTTGACCTTCAGAAGAAATCTATATAATGATTACGCCTCAGTCATTCAAGAAATCCTCTTATTTCTTTACTTTCACTTTTATTTTCACACTGTGCCAAAATAATTCCGTCTTGTCAAAACAAAGTAATCATGTTTCCTTCGCCTAGACAGTCCAAAGTTGTTGACTTACAATAACCGCCGGCTTCTTGGCAAATCTCCTCTAGTGGGTAAGAGCCACAAGACAGGATGAAGTAAGCAAGCAAGCAAGTTGACAATAGTATCTAGAAATACCACTCGGCCAGCTTGATTGATTGCTTTATTTGTGGAGTTTAACGTCACAAAACCACCATATGATTATGAGAGACGCCGTTGTGGAGGGCTCCGGAAATTTCGACCACCTGGGGTTCTTTAACGTGCACCCAATCTGAGCACACGTGCCTGCGACATTTCCGCCTCCATCAGAAATGCAGCCGCCGCAGCCGGGATACGATCCTGCGACCGGCGGGTCAGCAGCCGAGTACCTTAACCACTAGACCACCGCGGTGGGGCCACTCGGCCAGCTTTCGCTATGACATTGCAGGAATTTCCACGCAGGTCTGGATTTTTTCCTTCCCTTTCTCTTTGTTTGTCCTTTTGTTTTTCACCCCCTCCCAATGTATACTCTATAGTTTCTCTACCGTATTTCTTTTCTCTTTGTTTCCTTGCTAAATCTCACTGCTTTGGAAATATATCCTTTTCTGTTTCGTTTTTTTCTCTAGCTCTCTCATAGCATAGCCATGGCGCACACGTATCAGTACCTAAGCCAGCAGAGAAGAAAAATGTATTGGAAAGTGGGACCCATATTTACAAGCAGCCGAGTGGCGGGACCAAAGCGAGGAGCACGTGCTAGCAGAGATAGGGAGATGTGGTGCTGGCAAGCCAGATGCTGAGATAACAAGTGTGCACACGCAAACAACTCGCGAACATGTACCATCACTTTCCCCTTTGAAATGAAAGCGTTGTACTGGCTCAGTGCGTTCTTTTGCTGAAGGGCATAGGGCGTGTTGCCGGATAACGGCATTCATCGAGACTGCCGAAATGTTAGGTGGCGCTAGTTGCGAAGAACCTCTATCATTCGGGACAAGCTGAGAAGACGTGGAAGCACCAGGTAACATGTTGACAGGTAATTTTGAGTGTTTTGTATTTATTCATAAAAAATCTTCATTGAATCACGTAAAGCGTGTAGTTGTTGTGTTGTTAAGTGATCACTCATAGAGAGGATCAAAAGGGGCAAAATTAGGAACCTCTGTATATTGATACGTATCCCCTTTGTTGTTGTTGTTGTTGTTGTTGTTGTTGTTGTTGTTGTTGTTGTTGTTGTTGTTGTTGTTGTTTTGAATGTGCCGGAGTGCCTAGCGATAAATGGTTGCTTTCTGTTAAGATGTCCATTGACAGGCTTTATTTTTTGTGTGTCTTGATATATCATTGACGACATGAAGGTGTCGGTAGACCTCGCACTAGTGGCGTGTATACAACGGCGTTCACCGTACAACTAGCATCGAGATGTTTTAGTACCATTTGGCATACGAAGCCCAAGTGGGATAAGATATCTGTGGTTTAAGCGTGAGGGAAAGAGACCCAGATAATCTTTATTTCTTAACAATTCTTAGCCCAAGTAGTTGCACTCGTAGCCGAGTATCCTGCTTTTCAGATGTGTGCTTTTGTGCGGACCTGCTGTGCGGTTCTTGAGGATTACGATCTTCCGGCACAGTATAGAACGCAACTCGCTTGTTCCCGTGATCCTGCTTTCCTGTACGCTTGCAACAGGTGGTGGCTGGTTGAATTGTTCCAAAACGTGTACCATATAGGCAATGGCATGGTGAATTTTAAAATAAACTGGAGGTAAGCTGCTTATTTCTCACATACTCAGCATGCTAGTTGCGAGCATTTGTGCTGAGTTTAAAATATATGACGTCACACGGCGATTTTGGCGTGAAATATAAAACCGATACTCTTACATTGATTTTCTCTTCTATTAATAAGCCTGTTATAGAGAAATAACGTGGTTAACATAACGACATCAGAGTAGCGCACAATTACTCAATACAAACCAATTTCATGTTGCACTTCAAGTGTCTTGTTTAGTATAAAGCGATAGCAGGTGCTGGCAGTGATCACCACGCTAGGAAAGAGAAAATCGTTGTAATTTGCGAACTGTTTCAAGCGATCTTTTATCAAGAAGGACTGTGATAATTGTGGAAATTGGTTTGTTACTTCTGTTGTTGTTATATACCGTGCACAGATATGCATGGTCAACACATGAAGCGCTAAGCACAAGTCAACATTGGCGGGATGGTAGTGCATTCTATAATTTACTATGGTGTCTCAAACAACTTTTGTTGGTCGTGCAATGTGAAGAAGGCGACATATTTTTTCCCTACTTCCTGCGAAAAAAAGGGCGCTGGTATGATCATCACGCTCTGTCCAGTCTATCATCACAATTGGTAACCTCCAATTAGATATTTTCCCTCTTGTGGCTAAAATCCCAGCAGCTATTTCAGTAATAGTGGTCCGCAAGGTTTCGGTATCGTCACCGTAATAGGTCTTATAATTGAATACAGTTAATTGGCTGTTTCTCTGTTTCTGCTAGCTATTTCACAGATCTTCATTATTTCTGTGTGGAAAATTATCCGATCCAGGTTTGTAGACCGCCATAGAAGCAGCACGGTGGTTTTTATTGGTGCGCTTTCTGATTGTAGATTGATGCTAGTCTCATGTGACTGGCAGTATATTTATATTCATAGTTTTAAGAGGGGCACGGCTTTTATTATTCACTATAAACAATCGTGCTAGTGGAACTGATGTAGTTCAATACGGATGCCGAGCCTCAATTTTATGGCTTTCCAGGATAGCGCAGCTTCTGCACTGCAATATTCAATTTCCAGGTGCTCATGAGATTTTTCTTCTGATATACTCAACATCGCGATGAGTTGTTTGTCAGACAACGGACCATGACATAAAGTGAAGGTTCGATCTTCTTTCTTTGTGGCAGCTGATGTGTACTGGTCGTCATAAGTTCGCAAGGCACTCTGCCATGTGAATAAATGAAATAGTGGCCTGCAAACTTCAAAGGGACTGTCCACTGCTCGGAACAGTTCTTTCTGATTGTGGCCTAAATGAAAAGATTGTTCATCAGATCGGTGGCAACCTGCATGCTTTCTTCTGTAAAAAAAAATTATAATTTTAACTTGATGTTGAAAGCCTACGAAAGATGACCGCTAGCGTCACCCAACAGCAATGAGGTCGATGTAGCATTAGGAACAAAAAATCCCCGCAGGCTCTCTCTTATGCGTAAAAAAACAAACGTGTATAGCTTGAAATGTATTTCGCGCGTTTTAGGCAGCTGTAGGTTGTGCAAGATACTAATCTGCTTTTTTTTCTGAAGCTTTAAAAAAGGCGCCAGGTAGCGCACCTGGCGGTGTGTTCGCTTGCCTGCCTGCAAACGGCGGAGAAACGCGAGCACGGCGTCAACCACTGCTCATGAGGACAACAAAAACGTGTGTGCATGCCTAAAACGACCACTAAAGTATTCGTTTCAATAATACACAAACCTTGATAAAGCCTCCTAGAACCACCCGCGGTTTCAGTTTTCAACTTTTAACTGCAGCAGAATGGTCATCGCCGCTACCGACCAGTGTTGTGGCCATTCATACCACCAATGGGGGAAGACCGAACGCAGATCGAACAATTCTGTTCTAGAAATTTCTATACACTTTCAATACAAAAAATTGAAACGTTAGGAACTTGAGGTGGTACGGTTTTTATTGCTACAAAAATAACAGAAAAGCAGTGAAGGATGGTAGACAGTCCCCTTAAACTCAGCCCCCTCCGACATGGCTTTCATTCATTGATTTTTCTGAACTAATTAGACCAAGTGATAGACAATTGTGCTTGAGATAGGGGGCTTTGAATAAAGAAAAACAGAGAAAATACAAAAACGATTGAGTCAGGTAATACGGAGCCTACGGATTTCGGCGCACCGCAACCAAGGCCCACCATGTGTGCATGCTTATCTAGGCCTTGCGGCCTCATTTACTGCTGAGCCCTGCACCCCAATTCTACAATAATAATAATAATAATAATAATAATAATAATAATAATAATAATAATAATAATAATAATAATAATAATAATAATAATATTGCGCCACACCTGAAACGTAGCCCACCTGCTCCTCAAGTGTCCATGCAATACACGTACAGACCTATCGCCTCCGCCGAATGCCTGCGACGCTGTTCAAGAAAACGAACACCTTCTCGAAACTTGGGAGGCCAAGCTTGCTTTGGAGGACCTGGACCAACAACGACGTCTCGTCACCAGGGCCATGGAGGCTGCGAAAGCCAGAGGGTTTTTTGAATGAGGAGACCTCCCACCTACACGCTGAACCTACACCACTACAACGTTTCTAAAAATAAACGTTTATTCCTCCTGATCCTTTCATGGATACATTTCTTGTAGGACAGCTTCAGGTAAAAGCTGTTTTACGAAAGAGGCAGCAAGACAAAGGCCTGAAGCCACGTTTGAACGCGATGAAAAACTGATTTAGTCATCTGATACTCACGCTTTACCCAAACATTTGAAGGGAATATCGAGGGACATTGGTAAAAGAACAATACCTTATGGTATTTCTTTGTCTACGGGAAATAACTCTGACGCATGCCTGTTACGGACCAAGATTCATCAACCTATGTCAGAGAGCAAGCAGTGCATGCACGGCAGTGCCTCTTTACTTCAACAGCCACAGCAAAAATGCTCCGAATGGCGATATGCACGCAATATCGAAGG
This sequence comes from Rhipicephalus microplus, assembly GCF_013339725.1. Taxonomy (NCBI): domain Eukaryota; kingdom Metazoa; phylum Arthropoda; class Arachnida; order Ixodida; family Ixodidae; genus Rhipicephalus; species Rhipicephalus microplus. The sequence goes on from NC_051165.1 coordinate 105,189,201, forward strand.
CTTTTGCATATTTATCCTAATGATCACTTGAGCTTCAACTGCGCACTATGCGCCTAATGAGTTTGAAAGGGTTGACGTTTGGGCAAGTTGGTACAGATCCATTGCAAGAAGTTCATCGCAGGTATAAAATCCTAAACATGATTGGCCAAGCAAAAACAAAGAGAGAAGCTGGCTTTCAGCAAAGCACTCTTTCTGCTTTTGTCTTGTCCCTTTACAAACCTTCTTTGCTTGCTGACATGGGCTCCGGAAGTTTATCTAATGTCTGGAGGTGACCCCGACGACGTCTGTGGGCAGAAGTCGCACTCATCGCCTCTCTCTTTTTATATATATATATATATATATATATATAATATATATATATATATACACATATATATTATGTGTGTGTATAATAATATATATATATATATATATAAATTATTTTTCTGGAACAAGTAATTACTAAAAAGAATGAAGCTTTGGATCACAAATATGACGTCACTGCCTGGTTTTCATAATTTTCTCGTGTGCCGGGAGAATACACACGCTTTCTAGTTCCCTCTTTCCCCCTCCCGACACCCTCGGGCTTTTTTCCTTGTGTTTTGTGCCTCACCAGGGGTCTATATCAGCCGGATGACGCTTATATCACCTCATGAAGCCACCATAACACGTTTAGGTCAAACATCGAATGCAAAATATGGAACTGTGTTTGCAGAAAAGAATGTATCATTGTAGCTTACCAAATCAATGAAGCAGTCATTGATGTCGATGTTATTTGCTCGCCTGCTCTCTTCAGACAGTGGGCAAAAATGGGCGTGTGGGGTAACTTTCCCGCTTTGGCGTCTGATGCTCACAGTCAGTTAGGGGCCTTCAAGGTGATGTAACCAGAAATATGAGGTTGAGATAGAATGAAGAAGGATATCGAAGAAAGCGTGCATGTTTCTTTGGGTGTGGGAAGATGACTTATTACGGGTGGATGGCGTAAGCAAAGACCCAGTATCCCTTGATTGCTCTTGCCAGATATTCGGTGCTGCAGCGATGTGGTCTCAAATCTCGTTGCTCTCTGCGAGCTAGAAAACACCAGGATATGCCACTACGTGTGCAAATGGCTGCCAATGCATGACCACGCCTTTCTTGAAGCGTGATGGATGTAGTTACAGGCCTTGAACTTCGTAGAGATCTCACCACGGAAGTAGGATTGCATTTTAGTGAGTGTGGAATTATCCTCGAATTATCGCGGCCGCTCCTTGCGCACATGATGTCTGACAGGAATCGACGAAAAACGATGCCTCATTTTCATTGAGAGCAAGTCACCATATGATATTTGTATACACACGTATTTATTTTGTGTTTTGACTGAGGGCGATTTCCCCTACGACAACTGGAGGATAAGTGCGGCTGAGCAGTGAAGGCAAGGCTGGCACAGCCACCTAATCCACCTGTGGAAAGCGGCACGCGAAAAAAAAAGCAGTAGGAGGGTGCCAGTGAGCATAAATATACATCATGACCAATACCATCGAAGTGCCATAGTTGTCTGTGGGACAGTGGCAGAACACGTGTGAAGTCCGACGCAACTGCAAAGTTCGTTCGTATAAACGACGTCAACATGACTGGGGTCAAAATATACCTGGCTGCCGCCATCACCACCGCACTCACCACGAGAAGCAAAATGAAGATGAGTGCATAAGATACCACGACCAATAGTTTCGGACAAATTGCTACGGGAGTGCGTTTTCTATCACTAAGAGAAATTTGAACAGGTGTTCGTAAATATATCCTTCAACTTTTCGCTACTTTCTTGCTTGTTAATGTCAGTTTATAGTATAGAATGACATGAATGTGTTCGTAATGAGTTGATAGTTCATTACAGTTGACCATGGTCCTATGTACCCTGACGGTTAAAATCGTGCGTAGGTTGAAATAAGCTTACGCTGACCCTTTTAAAAACAGTTACGCCCTACATTCGCGCTATTTCAAACAACCTCAAGAAGATAAGATCAGAACACTGCGTAAACCTCATATTCGCAGCACGCTCTAAGCTTTCCTTTTTGTGTACCCTTGTTAGATAACAAGACAAGAGAATAGTGTGCGAAAAAAAACATGAGAAGACATGTGTGCTACGGAAGTGGTGTATAAGATCCTATTCAGCTGTACTAACGCCATAAGCCAAACACCGATGTCTTCAAGGCCAAGTAAGAGAAGAGTATATAAACTTCGCTGAAGGCTCCAGATCGCGGGGTACCCTCTACTGCGCATTGTGGTTGCACAGTGCATTTCGAGGAAGCAGAGGTCATGAGTCGAGCAAAGGATCGGTGTAAAAAGGAAATTCTCGTGGTGAAACAGACTTATATTTCAGCAGATCTGTGCATCGGTGCGCCTTTGGTGCAACTTGATGATAACGGAAATGAAATTGCTTTAAAAAGCAAGTGAATATTTTAAGTGTTGAAATGCACCGTCCTTCAAGCTTTCTCTCTAGGCTGTTACCAGTTTTGAAAGCGATTAGGCAATATTGCTGTGATGGTGTCTATTGTGAATGCGTTTCCGCATAAGGTTCCCTGGTAGGAAGCTCGTAATAGATTTGTTTACAAGCCAGCGTCTTTTCTGTCCAGTATTCTTACTTGCCAACCCAATTTGTGCTCCCCCATACAAGACCTTCTTATTTATCTGATTGCTTTTCGTAGAACTGAACAAAAGCAACGAAAGCAGAAGAGAGCGATAGAGATTCTAAAGTTGTGGCGCTGAGACGTGCAGCTGCAAGCGCATGTCTCAGCGCCACGACTTTAGGATTTCTCTCGCTCTGGACAGAGCGCCTGCCTTTACCTCCTTAGGAACCACTTCAGTACGAAGGATTCTTTAAACCAGACCAAAACAATCCGTACTGTATACGCATACGAATCAGCTCTGAATAGAGTGTTTCTTTATAAAATAATGCTTCCTTATTGGGAGAAAAGCAGCCCTCCTTTAAATAGTCAAAGGAAGCTCTAGCCACACTGGTGGCTGCAGAGGAAACAGCCATCGAGGGGACGTGTTTGAACATCCTTGAGCGTGAAACCTACCGCACTGGTTTTTATAGTGTGGGGATGACAGCCTCTATGGTGCTGTCGGTTCCGCAGCCCCTCCGCTTTGAATATTTTGCGATATACGTGCATATCGCCTGTTCGCCTAATATATGTCATATAAATTGAGTGTCGGTATTCTTTCAAAAACAGGCAATTGGTATTGAAACTGGTCTAGCTTGTGACATCCTTCGGTGATGATGGATTACCACCCTATTTATTTGATTTGATTAAAAAAAACGTTGAGATGGCACGCACATTGTTCAGTTTACTGGGAATTAGCGGTGAGTGAATATTTGAAGTTTCAAGTATGTTTGAAATCATGTTTGCTATTTAAATCGATTTAATACATTCAAACAAGTAATCGAACTTCCCGAACACAAATGCAGTCAACCTCAAATTGGCAGGGGTCGTTTTAAATGTTTTTGTTCTTCACCTCTTTTTTTTTTGCGCACTGCTGTAAAGGTGCTTTTCAAGTTCTCTGAAGGTCGTAAAGATATTGGCTTAAAGAAATGCTGGTTTCAAGAGAAAGACAATCGACGCCGCAGAACAAGGGGTTCAATTATTGCTGTTTTCGACTTGAAATTTGGAGACAAAGGCAGAAAAATTGGACGCTGAAGATTTTAGCACATGAAATTATGGATGTCAATATAAACACAATTATTAAGTCTATATCAACAAGGTAGATTAGGCACTTCGAATTGCGACACCATATTGGTTGCACCAAATCACGCAAATAAATAAAACATGGCCTTTGATATACCTAATTCTTGATAACACAACATAGACCGCCATCCCTCCAGCACTTCATGACCTAGCCAAAAGAAACACTTTCGGATTTTTATTTCGTGCAACAGTGCTCATTGATCTTTGGTGGCATTTTTTTCTGTAATTTCACTTAGATCTATATTGAAATGTAAAGCAAATATTCGACACCTTTTCAAATAATATTCGATTTGATTCGCACTCAAATTATGTCATTTGTATCAACTCAGAATCGAAAATTTTTCTGATAGCACAGCTACACTAGGAAGTTTTACTGGTGGCCGAGAAATGGTTGTAAGTATTTTATTACGAACGGTATTTCACTCTATTTTAATAGCGTACTCATGATAATCAGTTGTTATTAGTCGCCGCTGATTAGACAATTTTACATGACGTCGTAAGGGAACTCTGCAGATGCTGTCCGGAATGTTGTTTGAAGAAATACCATATTGCATGAACTCACAATAGCAATTGAATGAATTTGTGCAGTAAAACGTGGGTGAAAATAGTATAGACCAGTTCTTCGTGCGAGTGATATGATTTGTGTCCCAGCTGAATGGTACATCGTTTGCTATGTCATTTTTATTGTCAAGAACTATGTTTCCTTGGCGATTTCTCAAATAAACACCGTGAATTGTTGGGATGGTATTAAAACCAATCGTATTGGTTGAATGTCAAATGGCTTTCCTGCGGTAGTAACGCGTGCGATGAGCTATCAGGCATATAACACTTTAGGGGCCCGGCACCTCGGCGTCTCCAGAAATAACGGTGTATTGTATAGTGGAGTGAGGTAGTCATGCCATCATTCCGTCACGACGTCATAAGGGCGACTAATTTGTGACGCAATTGTGACGTGATCATTACGTGACGCAGCATCATAAAGGCTCTAAGCTCTTGGGCGTCTATTGTAGTCAAGGCCACGTCATGCTGTCACGTTCAATCATAAATATGAGTATGAGCTACAAAATCTGGCTCACTCCCAATACTTGCTACCGGTGCACTAAAATTTATTAAGCACGCAGTTTAGAAGAATCATCTGGATGAGCCTTTCAGATTCAGTAGCATGATACGTGATGTGCTATGGTTTGAAAGTGCGTCTCACTTTTGTGTTTTGTATTAATAGCTCAGTCGACCATTCACCTTCCACGGTACAGTGATACCGCTATTGTTTTCGGGAACGATTACGCCAATAAATACACCTCATGAGTACGCGTACAGTTTCATATGCATGATCGCATGTCATTTGTGCACGTTGTCACAGAATGTAAAAATATAAACTCAGTGTCCTCGTAACTTACTGGCCGACTGTTCCGCTACAGTCTGCCAAGTGTACAAGATAAAAACTTCGTGTGCTTTTTGTGGATAGTAAAATCGTATTGAACATTATAAAAACATGCGAGACTCAACATTTCACATTCTTTCTCTATGTTGCAGAGTAACGACGAACACAGTGGTCATTTTTGTACGTTAAAGCAGCAGCTTTGGTAATGTTGTGGTGCGCGGCCGAAAACAAATATTTTCGAATTAATGCTGGCATTCAATATTCGCTGACAGTGCAGCAGGTATTCATGATTTGCCGTGACGTAAGTTACACAAAATTTGAAAATATATCCAACTTACCACTTATTTATTTCTTTATTTATTTATTTATTCAGAATACCTTACAGGCCCACTGAAGGGCATTGAGTAAGGGGAGCATCAGTATACAAATGAAATAACAATAAAGGAGAAAAGCAGACGAAAAAATATATACACATATAAAAGATTACAAAAACCAAGGTGCAACAGCGTTATACAATACTAGAGTGCAACGAAATCAGGTTGTCACGAAAAATTTCATGGTTACAAATGGATACAACATGATCCGGAAGACCGTTTCAATATGCAATGGCTTTCAATTACTTCCTAAAATATCTCAATTCAAACAACAGAGAAGTTCAAATCAATATGAAAGCTTGAAATGACGAGAAAACTTTCATCCACAAACGTTGCTGGATCCAACGTTTCGTAAATGCAACTCGTATTTGTTAAGATAGCAACTACCTGCCTTAACAGCATGTATGCGTAAGCTTTCCACGATAGGTTGACATACCAATCTTCGTGAATATTCCGCTGTGTGTGTGTGTGTGTGTGTGTGTGTGTGTGTGTGTGTGTGTGTGTGTGTGTGTGTGTGTGTGTGTGTGTGTGTGTGTGTGTGTGTGTGTGTGTGTGTGTGTGTGTGTGTGTTTTTCATTTTGCACGTGTTCTCTCTTCTCCAGTTTTGTGACAGGGAAATGGCATGCAAAGGGTACGCATACACGCCGCTTAGAGGGGTAGTTAGCGCCAGGACGGGGACAAGTCCTCCTTTTGAAACGCTGGGGACAGTGACGTTCTCTGTTGTAACATTTCTCATTGCTTCAACAAGAGATTGCGTAACTTACCGAACAAACCAGCCTCTGGTTCAACGTACAATGCTTGGGGAGTGAGTAGACGCTTACCAACATACAGCTGCACACGCCAGCCACCCTTGTCCATTTTGAGTACGCTGAGAGCCTTGTCTCCCACTCCGATCGTAAGCAGCAAAAACTAAAACGAAATTCCATGGCATTTTGACATTCCCTTGCATCATACCAATTAGTATGATACGCCTGAGAAAGAGTCTGTTTTTTATTTTCTCATTTTTTTCTGATACTGTCCCCTCGTAGCTCACGTGTGTAAAAGAGACAGCGATGTGACAGCCGCGGATTCATCCATCCCTGCATTCCTGTCAGAGGTGCGCATGTGACCTCACTCTGTGAGTTAACACGGTGCCTAGACAGCCTCCGACAGACCACGGTAAGTATAGGCATGATTACTAGCTCGCTTTGTTCGCACGTTTACTAGGCTCGACAAATTGTATTTAAATGTGTGGAATTGTATTACCCCAGGGACCTCATGACCGACGTTAGTTACAAACAGAACAATGTTTTCACATATTGTCTAGTAGTGTATAAATAAAAACACAGAAATAGACTGCCCAAAGTGGTTTTCATATGGGCACAGCATCAACTTACGTGGCTGTTTGCGCCCCGAGAGTTTGCCTACGGTGAGTAGGCAGCGACATAACTCAAGTGAAGGTAACGATAACGTGTGTCGCGTTCTGCCTATAAATGGAGTGCTTGACTTTTGGTTTTCTTTTATTTTAATAATTTTTTGTGAATTGTCACCACACGTGAAAGATAATAAATATCCAAGAACAATATTGGACGCCCTTTCATACATCCGATTGTTGCCCTGACAACAAATTTTGATTGTTTTCAACAGGCGAAGTTTTGACGCATAGTGCTGTTCGTCTAGAATGAACGTTTCTGTTTAATAATTCTGCTAAAAAGCCTTCTTTAGGAATCTTTCTTAGAAGCCTGTTCAGCTTTTTCTTGCAAGGAAAGTAATATTCAGTTCATAAAACGAGTGTTTGAATGTCTCAGAATAGTCAACAAAAACTAATTGTTTTTATTTGGCAGCTACTACTTAATCAGACCCAGTAAATTCACGATAAAAGCAGACCCCGTAACGCATGATGTAATTCGAAGTCAAATAGCTGATTGTGTTATGGAATACAAGGACGCTTTTGTTTCCGCACTCACTCTGTCAGGCTTCGCTTTTGGCGTACAGGTTACGATGTCGGGAGCTGTACACCTACGTCGTGTTACCGTGGACACCTGCTGGAGCGTTCCGGTTCTGGCTGCTCTAATGACTCTGCTGGTCTGCATGCCGTCATCGTACATGGGCCTTGTGTTTGTCTATGTCGTGGAAGACTATGGTGTGAGCCGCGCTTTGGCATCGTGGACGCAAACCGGGCTCTTCGTTGCGGTGCACCTCTCAGGCAAGTCAACTGACTTGACCAGGCTTCCCGGACAATGTGCAGCACTCTTGGTATCGCGCGATGGTAAAACAATCACAATACCAAGGTAGTTTTAGTGAGGCAGGTATTGTTATTAACGTCAACACGTGCCTCTGTTTTTAGTGCTCCACACAGCACAGACACCATCTGTCTGTGCTGCGGGAGCACTATGTTTTCAAAAATTTTCTTTCCTGTCTGCATTGGTACACTTCAAGTGGTTTGTGTTGCTAGTTCGCTATAGCCCAAACTACGGAACTATGTGAAGAAAACAAAAAATCAATAACAAGTACTGGCAACATAATTTACCCTAAGCAACTGATAATGACCTGAGCTATTCATAAAAATATTTTCGTTACAACCTTTTCACTACTGTTTGAAAGCATACTTATGAGTTAATAAAGCGATTCTAAGAGCTAACTTTGTAAACTGGAGGTTTCGTACAGATCAAATGACACGTTCAACGGATGGATTGTGCATCTTTTGTAATACACATTTTTTTGTTCCTTTATGTGGCATGATGGCTTAAGACGAGTATGCTTATTTCACGATGGACTAGCGTAAACAGGCGTTCTTAAAGGGCCAGTGGAAAAGCTGTAATAGTTTGAAAACCTACTGTACAAAATCAATCACCAGGAGTTGTTGCACTATATCAATAATACAAGCCAATACTATGATTACTATAACTGTTAACTGCTACTTTTCACCAACTCTGTACAGTAGAGCCAAATAATACTTCTTCAGAGGATAAAGGGCACCATCGGAGGTCAAGGGATAACCTGAACTAGCCATGCAATCTTGTGCATAAAATAGTAAACTCTAAACTGTTCTTTGAATCAACTAAAGGTAGTTTTAGTAGAAGTAGTGACGAGTCGTAGATAATAAATGAAGTCAGACTTTGTTGAATACTACTGCGTAATGAACAACGAGTAGTAGTGCGTAATGAATTGTACTGCGTAAATGCTTCAACACAGATTTTAACGTTCAATACACAACTTCACTTTGATAGACAAAAACCGAAAAGCGGCTCTTGCTCTAAAGCGCAATAATAAACAGCTACTTGCGCAAACTAAGTTTAAAAAAATTAATTACACATAAAAAACTAACGTAGTGTACTGAGCGCTATAGGTAAATTGTATACTCCGACGTTGTGTCCATAAGCTTTGGCATGCTTGAAATATAACTATAATTATATATTGGCTTTCTTTATGAAGATAAAGGAGAGTATTTGGCAGAAAGTGATACGTGTCATGTATGAATGTCAATTTAATGGCTTTGTGTATACAATCATGTTGAGACGCGTCTGTTCCCAATCTATTTTGCTAAAACAATTAGTGGCTCAGAACAATGAGCATGAGTTCCCATCAGTCAAAAAGCTTTAATAATGTTGTTTAAGGGAAAATATTTCGTTAAGGAAAAAGACACCGTTGACAAAAATGAAAAAGCTGGAATAATATAAAAAAAGAATAAACACATCAAATGGGAATTCGGAATATGTTAAACTAAGCTCGAATAAAGAATTTCACTTTGGCAACACTGTCGTCAATATATGCACGGCTGTAAACCTTTTTGGGTGATTAGTGTCAGTAATCACAATAGCATGGAATTTCGCAATAGCGTAAAAAGTTTTTAGCTCAATGTAGTAAACGCTTCGGTAGACGTATTTGGGCGATCTAGATCGACTGTCATGCTCATCATTGTAACTACTATTAAAGTAACCGTCGCGAACACACTCGTGTGTACAATCTGAAAACTAAAGGACTTCACCGGGTGTGCCCAGAAATGCAGGTACATGTCACAACACTCGGCCAGTGAACTCATAAAAGTGGCCGCTGTCTTGTGTTAAACGCATGGTTTGTTTGCATTTGTCCCTTCCAACTTGTCAGTAAAAGTAGGCAAATGATTGGCATGCACATTCTCGTGAAGCACATTGACCTAGCTGCGAAAAAAAAAGCATTCACGAATGTGCTTCAAAACAAAGGTACTTGTCTGCAGGTCTGCATGCGCGAGTGTTGGGAAATGAACAATCATTTGATGCTGATATCCGCAAGGTAATGAAAAGGGAGAATTGAGCACTCGAGAGAAAATGACGGGGTAACGACAACAACGCAGTAATGTAAGCTCAGGCGTATCTCAAATTTACTAACCAAGCGACTGAGACTTGTTTGAGAGGTTGTGACTGTGCCCTAAAAAGCAGCTATGATAGGACAAGGTTCCCGTGCAGGACGTGCGAGCAGGTTGTCACTGGAATATTAGCTGACACGCTCTGCTGAACCACCGGGAAGAAATAATTGAACACGCACACCTGATGGGAATGTAAGTCCCCTTTCTTACTCTTTTTTTAGGACTTCTGGTGGGCGCACTTCAGCAGCGAATTTCTCCCCCTAGGATTGCCCTGTTGAGCGGGTTGGTGGCTTCCGCCGGCTTGATTGCATCATCATTTACAAAAGACATAATACTGGTGGCCTTGACACTTGGTATTTTATATGGTAATAAATCATTTGTCTCTTATATTCTGTGTTCAAGAGAATATGCGGTTTTTTGGCCAAAAGTCGTTATCTGAAAATTCACACTGTATACTCGGAACTAAGAATACCTGTAATGATTTGCGGTTGCTCATATGAACAAGATTAATGTAAATGATGTCTCCTGAATTTCGTTTAAAAAATGCGTTTGGCATTTTTACCGAAGCGTTTCGTGGTTGTGGTGTACTATTATAACTAAACCAACCAGTAGAAACATGTTGACTTACCGCTGAAGTATGTGCGTAACATTAGCAATTAAATATCTTTGCAGGTTGTAATAAGTTGGTGTTCTAGATTGAATGATAAAAAACAATTTCTGAAAAAGTCAACTTGCTATCACTGTGTTCTAACCGATGGTCTGGATGACATGCAACGCTTATCATCCAGACCATCTTGATGATAAGCGTTGTAACAAGTCCTCCTCAACTAAAGACACGAATGAACTTCTGATATTATTATGTGTCGTCGAAAAAAACCACATCTCAATAATGTTTCATTTGCTGACATCCAGTTTCTGTATTTATTTCTTGCAGGTCTTGGCATGGGAATGTTCCTCATGTCAGTCTCTATTTACAATATCATGCTTTTTGAGAAGTACAAGGGCACTGCCATGTCAATGACATTTCTTGCCTGGGGCATCGCTGGACTCTACGGACCCGTTTTGCTGTACAAGCTTCGAGAAAGTTACGCCTTGCAAGGCGGCTTACTGATATGTGGAGGGCTACTTTTAAATTCTGTTCCCCTGGCACTGCTTCTCAATAACCCTCCCGGCACAGACTTTAGCAACCTCAAATACGCTATCAGCAACTGTTTCGATCGGAGGACTGCAGTTTCCGCGCGATCAGTCAAGGCAACAGCCCTTCCACTTGATGAGCCATCTGACTTGGCAGTAACCAGTGTTCCTGAAAAAATGCACAGTGAGGTGGACGTACATTGCCAGGATCTTCCGGCTACAGGCAGCTTGCACAGAACTGACATCGAATACACCGCTACAGACAGACTAGGCAGCAAAATCGAGGCTGAAGATTGTTCGGTTTTTGTCACTACGTCACAGAATGGCTCTCCTTCGCGTAGCCGCTTGCAGCCTTTGCTGGAACTGCTGCGAACGCCAGCGTTCTACGTATTTCTCGCCACAACAGTGGTGAGTGAGTATTCTCTGGTTTCCATCGGTACTACTATCGTGGATTACGCTAAAGACAAGGGCATCGAGCTCTCCGTAGCGACGCAACTGATGATCTTCGGAGCAGTAGGACACATACTGGCGCGCTTAACTATCGTGCCATTGTCCGACTGCGCGAAAGGCAGCCGCTTGCCGATGTACGCTGGCGCCTTTGCTTGTGAAGCTGTATCCGCTGCGGCCATGCCACACGTATGCTCAATCGCCGCCCTTACCGTACTGCGCGTCCTAGAGTCCCTAGCGCAGGGCTTTATCCTCTCTGTCCGCACTATCCTGTTGGCACAGTATTTGGGCATCGAAAGAGTAGCCGCCTGCTCTGGCGTCTTCGGACTCGCCATGATTCCAGTGTCCCTCAGCAGCCCAGCTATACTCGGTAAGCGTCTGCTTCCGCAAATACCACTACGAATATGATGAAAACAATGAGTTTCACTTCCTTTGCATTCGAAATGTTTCCCATGAACGACTGACCGCCAGTATATCAAGCACAGCTTGAAAGGTAGTGGAAATACAGAAGCGGGAAGTTTGGTAGTACACAATAAAAGACCAAGCGCCATCAGTAAATTGCTTTCCTACAGAATTAAGAGTGAAAAAAACTGCAATAAGTGTCTATTCACCTTTGCACTGAATGCCTACAAACCATTGGTAACACGAGTTTATTGTTTTTACTCTTCACGGTTTGCTTAGAAATGATGAATAGAAAACTTTGACTCAAACAAAAAATAGGTGCAGCTTACACTGAGCCGTGCAAGGATGAGTTACGTCAAAGCTAGTGGGTACCTAGCTGGTTTGGTCATTCAGTGGCCTTTCACCTCCCTTTATAGTCCTATACTGTGCAGGGCAGGTAGATTGCCACAATCTCTCAGGAGGAAGGTATATAACAGCTGCATCTTGCCGGTACTTAGCTACGGAGCAGAAACCTGGAAACTTACAAAAAGGGTTCAGCTTAAATTGTGGACGACGCAGCGAGCTAAGGAAAGAAAAACGGTTGGTGTAAATTTAAGAAACAAGAAAAGAGCACAGTGGACTAGGGAACAAACGGGGGTTAATGATATCATAGTTGAAATAAAGAAGAGGAAATGGACATGGGCTGGGGAATGTAGCGCGTAGACAGGATAACCGATGGTCGTTAAGGGTAACTAACTGGATTCCCAGAGAAGGAAAGTGGGTTAGGGGGAGACAGAAGTTTAGGTGGGCAGATGAGATTAAGATGTTTGTGGGTATCAATTGGCAGCAGCAAGCGCAGGACCGAGTTAACTGGCGGAAAATGGGAGAGGTTTTTGTTCTGCAGTGGACGTAGTCTGGCTGATGATAATGATGATGATGATGATGATGATGATGATGATGATGATGATGATGATGATGACTATGCATGGCTATTTATCCTCTTTTTTCTTCTACCTCTTTTCCCCATCGCTTTCTATTTTTTGTCTTTTTGTGTTTACTTTTGCACTTCTCTTACTTTTTCCGTAATTTTCTGTAGGTATGTTGCTGTCTCTCCGCTGTCTGATTGTGTAATTATGTACCCTTCTGTAATTTCCTGTATTTTTCTTGCTACTGTTCTCCTCCTTTCTCTATCCTGGTTTCCCTTTCTCTTTGTGTGTTACTCGCCTTCCCCTCCTTGTCACCCGTACATCTCTCCTGCCCACCATCACTTCTCTTTCCTAACACATTGCCATGCAATGGTGTACAAGGCTATGCTATGCTGTGTCTGAATAGCCGAATTTTCACGACGCTCCAGGTGTGTGAGGATATAGAAAACGTTCTCTTAAAAATTCGAATAACGTTTGATTTCATTCAGTACTACAATCGAATAGTGCACATCAGAACTGCCGAATACTTTTAATTATTGTTCAAATAATACGCACGCACAATCTCGAAAGAACGATTCGTAGGAAATGGGAGGCTTAATTTTTTATCACTGCATTGCTATGTCTCTTGCAACCCAATGTTTTATAAGACTATTGACGCCATGTTAGTGTAAGAATTAAGGTGTTTTTGCTTAGATTTCTAGTGTAGATAAAGCGGCAGTCATCAGTTGGCTATTTTGATTGTGACATTGATGATGGTGTGGATTCATCAAAATTTTTGACTTTTTATGTGTCAGTTTCATTTAAAGCAAGTGAGAAAGTGTCAACTTGAATATTAGTCAGAGCTGCATTTCAACCACGCGTGAACAGTAGTTGATGTTGCGTAAGGACTTGCTTCAGCTTATGCAGGTGTGGCATACTTTTACCAGACATAAGCACAGGCAATGCTTTGTTGGGAAGGGTTCTGAATATTTTAGTGAAATGAAATATTATAATATTCTTGTGCAATTTAGAAAATAGTATAAAGATCATTCTTGTTCTGGTTGGAAAATGTTCGCCTAAATGTTCGAAAACGGTCGCAAATAATCGAACATTGTTTATACTGTAATCGCTTCCATTTTTATTCAATTTGGTTCTCAACACTATTATTTCTGGTCCCCGACAAAGTTCGCCACAGGGTACTGCGTACTCGGGTTCTCATTTCGCCTTTTGCTAAAAATATTCATCTTTAAGACATAAACGCTTACTGTTTCTTTTGTATGTGTTCCTATATATCTCTCTCGCTGTCTTTCTACACTTGTTTTCTCACCCATCCAAGTTATTTCATCCCACGCCAGACCACCAACGCACCTGTTTTCGGTGCGTAGCAATAATGGAAGCAAGAGACGAGAAGAGCACGCGATGGTTTATTATAGTGACAATCAATAATTTATTGCTCCTTCAGTAGGAAGTAATTAATCAAATTGTTTCTCAAGAATAATTTACCAAAAATCAATATTTCTATCATTAGTTTTGCTAGTACTTAAACATATATAATCCGCATATTGTTAAGCTGCCCGATTCTTGGCCGATTCCCTAGGGTGGGTGTGAGCCACAAATTTAGGACCTACACCTACAACTACATCTACAACTTGTTCTGTATGACACATGGCACACCTCGAGCATGACACCTCTGTCTGCGAACACTAGAGTCATCAGTGGAGTGATCACTCCTGACATCACTAGAGATTGTTTCTCTTCGATTAACTTATGCGACGTGTAACAATTTAGATATGGAAAGTATTATTCGAACAAAAAGACATAGCTTCTGCTTGTATAAGTTAGGGAAAATTTGAGAGCAGTAGTAGTGAAAGTTGGGCTGGTTTGGCGGTTCATAATTGGGTAGTAAAAAGTCCATGTTTGTGCGTTGTTGTCACTTCCTAAGGAAGAGCAGTTGTCTTCATTTTCGGGTTTTCTTGCTCTTAAAATCCTACGAGCGATATTATTCGCCCCTGTTGTTGTCTCATTGAAATTGCAGGTTGTATTGTCATTCTTCAGCGTAGCGCCTTACAGAGTTACTTTTTTATCATAATAAAACAGAATTGAAACCTGTTTTTGCGCGAGGAAGCTAGGCTGACGTAGGAATAAGCTCGCAATGGGATCTGCTGGTAGCTGTGAATAGCTGCTGTGCTAGTAACGCTCGCAATACTTCTTGAAGTACATGTCAAAAAAAAATATGGTACTGGCTGTTTCGGCATGAAGTAAATTACATTTTCAAATAAGAAGAACAAATTTAAATATCTTAGTAATGATGCGCTAAGCCAGGCATATACGGTAACCTGTTCACAATGCTTCTTTGCAGGGTTTTTCCGTGACATCATTGGATCATACGACCCCTTCTACCACATGATGGGTGCCCTCAATGCAACCATGGCTGGCTTATTATTCATGTTCTTCCTTTACGACTGGAGGCACGCGAGGAAACCATGATTGAAGCAGTGTGGTCACATCGATTGATAGACTAGCAACAAGTAGCTGTTGGTCGTACATTGTATCGCCTACAAGCAGTTAAACGCTCAAGATCTCACATTTGAGGCTTGTACCTTGCCATTATCAGCCATTTTTTTAGATTAAGAAGGCGAGGAGATTTTAGGGGAATGGGATAACTTATGTAAGGAAATTGTACGAGAATACTTTAAAATATAATGTTAAGATATTCCAATTTCGTTTCTGAAGTTTGAATATCAGGCATAAGCATGTCACAATCAAGATACACTACTTCTCATCAGATGGTTTATGTAAAAACATTCATCGCAAGATCAAAGCTGCCATAAAAACATGTTTTAGAGGCAAAGCGATGCATGACGTAGAGTATCTTTCAAGCAAATGGCAATTGCAATACAGTAGAAGTATTTGGTATAGTTGTATAAGTACATGCTACTCAGCCGTACTTCACCTTGATGTGGTCCTTTATAACCTCCTATGACATACTATGTTACCATATGGCACTATTTATTAGACAGTTGTGTTTAACTATTGAGTTCATAAGAAAGTGCAGACAGAGAGACAAGTAACTTTAATTAACTCCTGATGAACTAGCCGTGAGTAAAGTAAATCATTCATATCAACCTAACTTTTGTTATTCAGTGCGCCTAAACATAACACCGTTGAAATATAAATAATCCTACGTTTCAGAAGGTATATCACACTAAGTTCGACGCAACTAGCACACTGGGAACCATACAGCTAGCATTAAGCTTACTGATGTTTTTGGCTTCTTGTTTGAGCAGTAGTGCGCCGGTGACCTTTAAGAAATTAACCTCTTCACATGAGCGGCAAACATGTCCTTCTTCCATGGCGCAAAACTGCGCCTCCGAGTCAATGTATATAAACAGAAGGCAACACTGCTTTTGAATTATAGAGCAAAGGAACTAGGCTGAACAATACAAATATTGATGAGCTGCTAATATTGATTGAGTTGAAGATAACGTGCCAGTTTCCATCAGCGCCCAATAAATCGCATTGCCGTATGAACGTGAATCATTGCAATTTAGACTAGTCAAGTGTCATAAAAAGTTTTTGTTCACCAGCGTTGATAGGTACCCTCACAAGCCGATGTTTAACATGATTTTGAATAAAATAATGTTTATAGTGTTTAAGCGTATTTACTCATTAGTTAAATTGTGGCCTCATGATTTCTAAAGAAGGTCAATAATTGTACTGTTCTCGAATTTTTTAAATAATGAAAGTGTTCCATGGATGGATGAAAAACTTTTATTGGGGTCCTCAAGGATTCTACCACCATTTTATAGGGGTAGGATCGCGAGCCGCTACCACGTAGGGACAGGGAGGCCCAGCCTCACCACCGCATCGTGGGCCTTCTCGACAGCCTTGAGTTGTTGTATGAGAATCGGACTCGTGAGCATTAAATGAAAGGAGCTTTCGAAAAATTCTTCAGTTTTTCTTTGTAATGAGTGGCACCTCCGGCGCATGTGGGTAAAATCACTGCGATTGTGGCAGTCCGGACGAAGTTCTGAAGTATCGGAGTAATGGCTATAGGTTCACGAGGCTAGGGTATGTTCCCGTCTGAAGCATGCGAAAAAAGATTGGCTGTGGCCTAGACAACTTTTCGTGTGGCAATGCGAAGGACCAAGGGCCTAATTGATAGTGCTTCGTTATCTCGTTGAAGGTAGTCAAAATGTCCCTAAAATGAAGGTTGGGGGCTGATTCCTCTGTCTGAGAAGCACATGTTCCGGCGCGGTAAGTGAAGCCTCGCGCCTTAGAGTGGGCTAGCTCGTTGACATTAGGAAGGCCCCGACCTTCAAGTCAAGGTGAGCAGGGAATTAAATAAAGGTGTGGTGGGTGAGTTCCTTGTGAGCGAGAGTTCTAAAAACTTCCTTGAACACGGAATTAAATGCGAAGGCTCTATAGCAGCGCATGATAAAAAATAGAAGCCATGTCACTAGGAAGACTGCACTGTCCACGTGCGATAACTACTAGCCCACTACCGGTGTTCTTTCACAAGTAAACGTTTTAGTAGGCCTGATATCGACCGTGGTTTTTTTTCTTTCTCTCCAGCAGGCAGCAGTTGCATCTCGCACTGCATCGAACTGGTAAGTCACCCTTGTACAATGTCAATGAAGTGCTCCAGTAAATAAAGAGCAGTGTTGCTCGTTCGCATTCAATACGTCATCATTGGGCCGACTTTTACGAAGTCTAGTAAGTTCAACAAGGTTGTCCTGTCACCACTTCTTTAGTTATTCATGAAAGAGATTACTGCGGCCCGACCAAGTTCGTGTCACATTGCATGTTTCAAGTATACTACAAGTTGGCTGTGTATGACATAATTTACAAATTTGTAGACACTCATCTTATCCATGGAAACCTAATCCCTCCCACCGCTATGCACTCCACTACAAATAATTTGCACTTTCTTTAATATAGGGGCTGTAACTTACACTCGAAAGTAGCCTATAGGCAAGAACAAGTCGGGTAGGACCGTTTATTTTATCTACAATCCACCGCCAAGGTCACTCAAAAATTTCCAAGACAAACGCTTTTTTTTCGCATACATACATCAGCAAAAAGACACAGTGTGTTGTTGTAAAATACCAGCGCTGCACGGTATTACACTACAAATAAAAACAGAAACAAACTGACATTTAGAGATTTACTATGCGGAGTTTGAAAACATCGTACACCACGGGAAAAAGTACGCGGTTTTTTTGTAGATAAAGCTACAGTTTCCAATTACATGTCGACTTATTTTCTTTTTCTTATCACCGTAGCAGCCATGTGTAGAGGCGAAGGCGGCCCACCGTTACCGCGAGCTGCACTTTTTTTTTCAATCTGTGCGTGCTGTTTTCGTCCACTGGTGGTGCTAATAAATGAAAAACTGGAAGCAACAGCTGGGAAAGTCACGAGGGTTGCACGTACAAGCATGTAACCCCAAGAGCTCCTTCATTGGTAGACAGTGTAGGAGCGGCGGTCACGAGCGCATCTATTGTTTCACCATATATTGCGCCTATTGTAGCGCACAATCACATATTATAGCGCACCATCTAAGTGTCATATATTGCTTATGATGGTCGCGGGTGCACTCTGGGCCCGCGGCAGCCGCTGGAAGCAGGCAGTTGGAAACGAGGCTTAAAGAGACAAACAAGGTTCCTGGTCTGGCTGCATGCTTTTCTTGCGGTATGCTGGGCAGAGCAGCCTCGAAACCTTGCAGCAGTGAGCAATATATTTGGGTTAAAGATCTTGCTCAAGAATAAGAAGCACATGCATAAGAGTTTCACGCTTCTGTGGTAAAATAACGAAGAATGGACGTCAAGATTGATGCACCACATATCTCTTAGTCCTTTGAGTGTTCTCCTTTTATGACCCCATAGACACCTTTCAGCAAGTTTTTGTCATTGTGGCGATACGCAAGGAATCTCCTGTGAAGGACTCCGAAAGAAAATAAGCGAAAAGAAAAAAGAAAGAGATGATATAACTAAAGTGATAATGAAGCTGACAGCTTCAGTTATGTTGGAGACTCAGGGTAGAGCTGCAGCATTGCTTTAACGCTGCAGCAGTGCCATGCGGCACATCTGCTGCAAAATGTGCACTTTCCGGCAAGTTTCGTTCTATGTGGCGCCATAAACATCGTTATCTCAGTGCCAGTCATAGCGGACACATTTTATGTAAAGCAGTCCGAGAAGGAGCCGCAAACCTCTCATTTTTTTGTGTTCTTGTTTGGTGTTCTGAGCTCGTGCCGCTGTACTTTTTCTTAATAATTGGTTTATACCTGAATTACTCAATCGAGTGGTAGGTTTTGTAGAACGAGTGTTTAAATCAGCGTTATCTTTCGATTTTGTCATCATTGTACATTGATACTGTCTGTACTCATTGACTGATTGTTTATGTATTTTTTCATCTCTCTTCAAAAATTTTTGTGTTTCGTTTAATTATGTGCTACTCTTCCCCTAAATCTACTGTATGTGCGTTGAGGGCACTTCAAATATATAAATAATTATAATGAAATTGGAGCTTCTGGGCACCTGAAAACGATTGCCCCTATTGCATGCAGTGCTGTACTATACGAGAGAAAGATTGGTCGGAGTGTGCCAGTAAGTATCTGATAGAATATACGAACGAGCTTCGATATGACCTAATACAGTGGTCAGTCTTTCTTAAACGGCTCACCACCAAGCATATATGACCAACTTGGGGAAGTTCCTAATTATTCATGATCTGCCTGAGTTTTCTAAGGTCACATTGAGAAATGCACACATTTGATAGTTAAGATGGCTTATCACAAACACGTTCAAGCACGAACAAATAACTAGTGTTGTCTGAATTAGTTTAATAAGTGCATGCATGCCACTAAATAAAGTATATGGCGAGTGGTACATAATGCGTCCTTAAAACCGAACAGTTAACTGTCAACACAAGTCTTCCGGCCTAGATTGTTCTTGTTCTTCGGGTGCCTATCTATCTATCTATCTATCTATCTCTTTATGTATCTACCTATCTCTATATCTATCTATCATCCTACACCAAGGTGTTCTCGTGATTATCTGATCATCGCATAAATAACGTGGAAATGCCTTATATACCGTCATCACCCTTTCCTTGCAGACGCGAATCGCCCATTCCTGTGTACCACCAGTCCGAGGTATAGGACTATGCACCTGATGCCAATGACAGTTTATATCGACCTAGGAAGGGTGAAAACAGACCTAAGTAATTTGAGGGCGAGTGTTAAAAAACTGCTATAGACAGCGTTTTCCACAACCACAACAAATAAATGTCATGGTCCCCGCAGAAATCAAGCCCAAGCTTTACTGTGCACATTAACTATTGCACCTACAACACCACGCCAGGTCTCACCGCTGTTTTCGAAAAAGACCTATGCAGGCTTTTTTAAATAGAAAATAAACAAAGAAGTTTTTGTCACTGTTGCTTGGTGACGGCTACCCCTTTCCACTTAGATGGTACACATAAAAGTATGAAAAAACAATAGCATATATTCATATATACAGTCCTACATGGGTGAGAGCAAAAGTTCTCCTATTTGGGCAGAACAAACACATAGACGACACGCTCACTTTTAACTTTTGTCCGCTCAGTATTCGTCACAAATCTTCGTTTCTTCGAAAAACTGTTGCAGCACCTTCTTTGCTTTGCTGTTTGTTTTGGATGGCCGTGGACCTCGTATTTTATTCAACCCGAATGGCCACACGGGCTCTAACCTATGCAGTTCCTGTTTCAGTCGCCTTCGGTGTGTGTCGTGTTTCGGACAGTCGAGCAAGAGGTGACAGATATCTTCGTCACCGTGGCCGCATGAACATGCTGACGGTGTTGCACGCTGAATACGAAGTAGGAATTGCTTTGTGTAAGCAGTTCCGAGTCGTAGGTGATGTATGAGTGTGTCGATTCGTCTTGGAAGTCACGGTCTAATTGGTATTCAAGATTAGGATCAACAGAATATAGAATCGATTCCTTTGTTTTGTCTGTGAACCAGGTAGACAGGCATAATTCACGTATTGTTGTTCTTAAATCCTATTTACATCATAATAGATACCGGAATAAGGCACGTTTGCGTAGAAGTAAGAGCGGTTTTCGCCAACTCATCCGCCATTCGCTTCTCTTAATTCCGCAGTGACTGATAACCCACTGAAATGCCACTCAATGATTTGACTTCGTAGCGAGCTCTTTTAGTATAGCGTATATTATAAGCACATCAATGTGTCTTGAAGTGCATTTTCACACATGCCAGTGCTTCCAGAGAGTCTGTAATTACCACCAATTTTCTTGGTGTCGTTGATAGTATAATAAAGCTTATAGCTAGAAAAATCGCTACGAGGTCCGACGTTGTTGAAGAGGAGAGGGGGCCCAACCGACATGCATATTCTTCGTGCAATTCCGGAATTATCAGTGCTGATGTCGCTGTCTCTTTGGTGACGGAAGCCGTCAGTGTACACGTGAGTGTATCCTTGGTAACTGTCAAACAGATGATGTGATGCCAACTGCTGTGGCGGCAACGGTTGACATTTCATGTTAGCTCAAAATTCCTTCTATTGACGTTTCAATAGTTTGGTAGGTCCAAGCAGCCATGGAGGGTCGTGTTTGGTCCATTGGCCAATGTGTCGACACAAGAAGCCGGGAAATTACTGTTGGTACACATGGTGTATTTGAGCTCCAGCACGGTTCATAATGTTGGATATGAGCAGATGGGAAGGGTGTTGCGTGGACTAGACGAAAGGGTGCCGACATGTTTTCACAATTTCTAATTACTATAAGTTGGGTTCTCTTACCTCTGCCAGTGTCAGAGAACTTATGTTGCCTGTTGAGCCCCCAGACATATGCTAAGCTTCGTGCTTGTAACAGCTGAAGTCGATGTAGCGACGTCTGCGAAATATTGTGAAGAAGTGGCGCAGAGTAGGCAATTTTTTGTCGGATTAGTGCACAATGGACGTGGAGGAGAGACGCTGATGTACCGCCCCATTTTGTTCCCGTGATGCGACGTATAGCATTTCTGGTGTAGTTCACTTGATCTGCTAGATCCGCAATATGCTGACTCCATCTGAATTGGCTATCTAAGGTAACGCCAAGGAAGCGATGCTTTCGTGCGATTTCGATTCTCTGGCCATCCACAAAAAGTTTAAAGTTTTTCACTGTTTTTCTCGTGAATGCTGAACTACAGTTTGGGCGTGAGAAATCTGCATGCCATGCTCTTTGAGGTAATCACTTATTGCATTTCATCCTTGTTGAAGCCGATGTTCGGTCACTTCCAGTGATTTGTGAGACGTCTATATGCATATGTCGTGTGCATACATGCATATGTTCAAGGCTTCGGGCAGTACTTCTGGAAGACCTGCCATTGCAGCATTGAAAAGAAGCGGACTGAGAACGCTTTCTTGGGGTACACCTCTGCTCATGTTGAAGCGATCAGTGTCTCCGTTATTGGTTGAAATGTATATTTCTCCGTTATGTAGGAATTCGGCGATCCATTGAAGGATACGACCATGAACCCCTAGTGAGGTAAGCCCGTGCAGCACAGAAAGGTGGCTCAATGCAGGCTTAATGTTGGTGAAACTTCCGCTCATAGAGTTTCCTACAATGCTTACTAGAGGAACTCTGGCGCTAGAGTCTATGGAAGTTGCAACGCCCGACGCTTCAGCGAGCATGGGAATGACACACATTTGTCTAATATTCGTACTTCAGGCCTGCTTTTGGCTCCGTGTGTGTTTGTTTGGCTCGGAGCTGTTTTCTTACGAAACAAGTATTAGAAAATAATCAGTCGTTGCGCTTCACCATTTTATTTTTTTAGACTTACTTTCAAAATTAGCTCACGAAGTTCCAAAGGGTTCAATCTATCTTTCAAAAAAAAACCGAAACACAGCAATAAACGAAGCCGCAAGTACGAAGACTAGGCAAATGTGTGTACTACCCATCATTCCCATGGTCGCTGAACGGTCGCAGCTCCAGAGTGCCCTCTAGTTAATTTTAGGAAACTCTATGCTTCCACTGTGGTTGCAGTGCTGTCTATTTAACTTTATGAACATTACATCACGAGGGGTTAACGCCAACTGTATACTCAATCTCATCTATTAAATTTGCTTTGCGTACATCTACCGAGAGCCACCATCTTCTAAGCACAAGCGCTGCATGTCAGCTTACCGTTTCTGATGTTGGTAATACCCAGGTTGCTTCTGGCATCGTTATGCAACCGTAAACATCTTCTTATGTAAAACATGTTCGCATGCGCAGCATATGCATATGTCTGTGGGTACAACATTTCTACATACTTATAGCTACATTCCATAACGTTTCACTGAATAAAAAATGACACCACAGTTTCCTTTCTTCGGCACGCTTCGCATAACAACGATTCTTATCGATGCATGGCATCTGCTAAATTCTTTAAACATGGGCACCACTTATCAATTGGCAAACATTTTAAAGCCACAGAGCACAGATTTTTAAAATTAAAGATGGCTGCAATGTTTCGTATCTATTCTTTATGAAAATGTTAGGACTCACAACCCTGTGAGTGACCTTTCAGTAGACATAGCCAAGGTCAGCAACGTAGCTGAGGAATAAGATATGGGTACGTAAATGACAAGTCACTTGCATTGTAGACTATTTTCACAGTGTATTCACAGTGGTGCTTGCAGTGCTGACCAGCTGACTTCACTTACCGAGCAGAGAGAGATCTTCATTGTCTTCGTTGGGCGCACACGCGCATATTCCAGCGGCTAGCAATGTGCGTGTAGCATGATTCCCGGTGGCAGATGTGCCATCTCGGCGCATCTGAATGTCTACGTCACTGGGAAAGTGGCAAGGCTTCAAGCGTGCTATGTGTACAGTGTCGCTGGCCTGTGTAGCACATGAAGGTGATGAAGCAACAGGAGCGATTTCGTGAAGTACAAGAGTAACCGCATGAAGCACTAGGTATGTACCTGTGTCTTGAGACAGTAGTTTTTCCGACAGTTCAATGTTACAGGCTGGAGACCACAGCATGACCAAACAACGGGGTTAGAAGTTCAGGTCTCGGAGTCGTAAACCATTCAAACGCCGTTGCTTCTATTGAGAACTCAGAAGGAGAGCTCGGGTGGCTTCGACGGTGCTTTGTGGCGTGAACATTTCTTACATTACGCAACATACCTTCTCGCCGAGCGAGCAAGCACTGGCCAGAGGAAGTGTCGGTGGATTCGGTTATAATTGGCGATACACGAAGTTGACCGGCCATCGCAAGTTCATGATGTTTGTGAAAAACAGCCGAGTACAGGTGCCTCGGAATAAGTAGCAGCAGAGTTGGACCGTCTGGGGAAAACTGTGGCGGTAGAGTGCAACATCTTAGAGGACGATCGAGCGGCGAGTCCGTTTGGTAGACGATGCTTGTAGGCGCTCGATGATAGTACGGAAGGATGAATCATGGCATTGTTCGTCGCCTATGTGTACCAGTAAGGAAATGAAAAAGACGCAAGTTTCGGTCAGTGTCAGTCTCAGACAGGAGTTCATCCACCGGTTGGCGAGAGAGGCAGTCTGCGTTCTTATGTAGGCGTCCCAACTTGTACGCCACTGTGTAAGTACGTTCTTTCAGTCGCAGAGCTCCGTGATCAAGCGGACAAGTAGGATACTATAGTGAAGAAAGCCAATAGAGTGCGTGATGGTTCATTATTAAGGAGAAATGACTGCCATATGAATATGGCCGTAACTTGACTGCGCAAAAAAGAGCTATGCATACGCACTTGTTAATTTATTAGTTACGCTCGGCAGCTGTAACGAAGGGGCCGGCATAGATGATAACGTGACTTTACCATTGCTGACATTGAGCTAAAATGACTCCGATACCCTGACCTTCGAGCAAAAGTTTGAACCTCTATCAGAGTGGATGAGGGAAACTTTACTAATAGTCGTGAAGTCGTGATAAGTGTGACGAGGGTAGAAAAGCGGCAGTTTGAGTAGAACCCTGTGTAAAAGGCGCATCGTTTCTCAAAACATCAGTAACGCTTGAGCGGTAGTTGCAAAATCTGTCATGAACCTTTTGACAGAGACAGATCTCCCAAAACTCCGAACGTCTTTGACCAACGCTGGTAGAGGAAAACTCGTGACGGCAAGAGTTTTCTCTGGGTAGGGCTGCACACCCAAAACATCGAAGAGGTGGTCCAACACTGTAATTTCCGGCAGCTGAAGGGACACTTCGACGAGTTAAATTGGAGGCCCGCTTTCTGGAAGACGCCCAGAATAGCTGACAAACACTGGTGGTGGGCCTGCAAATGTAAGTAAATATGAGAGGATATCGTCGAGGTAACAAAGACATGTCGACCATTTGAATCCTTATAGCTGAGAGTCCATCATACGTTCGAATATGGCTGGGGCATTGCATAGACCGAATGGCGTAACCTTGTACTAGTAGAGGCCAACGGGAGTTGGGAGTTACAAACGCTGTCTTCTCTTGGTATTTCTCATACACAGCTATCTCCCTATAGCACATGATAAAGAAAATAAAGGGCGTGGGCAATTTGGGGCAAAAGGTTAATGTTGTTGTTTATAATTCAATTCAGCTGGTGGTAATCAATGCACTAGTTCCACGTGTCATCTTTCATTTTACCAAGCATGACAGGTGACGCCCAAACGCTCAATGAAGGTTCAATAATGCCTCTGGTTAGCGTCTTCTTGACTTCTTCTTGATGGAACTTACGCTTTGAGGCAGGCACTCGATATGATGGGCAGTGAATGGGAAGAAAATTTTCAGTGTTTATGCGGTGCTTTACAAGAGAACTCTGGCCTAGTGGTCGCTTGTCGACGTCAAAGATGTCGCGGTAGGAAGTCAAAAGACAGCATCAAAGGGATGATTGCTCAGGCTCAAGGTTCGGGGCGATCATGAAACTTAATTATATGTCGAAGCGTGTAGTCTCTAGCGCGAAAAAAAAGAGCATCTGCGCACAAGTCTGCTCCAAGAATAGGGACGTAGTCGCCTGAAAGGGATCGTAGCGTGATGATTGAGATGCCTTGGGAAGCACTTGCTTCGTGAAATCAAAATTTATAATGATAAGATATATCTGGCAGGTGGTTTCATTCACAACACTGCGGTTCAGTGTTGTCTCACGCTGGAAGAACATCAGCAATGAATGGGACGTTGTAGTCCCCGTCAAGCAGATGTGAATATGGTGCCAATTCGATGAATGTTGCGGCTTTAGTCGGCATGTGCATTGTCTGCGGTTCAGAGGCTCTTCTGGAGCTCACAGCGCAGAATGCATTGATAAAAAGTTCATCACTCGGATAAGGTCATAAAGGTAACTTCTAAGCACCATGAGCATGACGGGAACTTAGCGGGTGGCAATTTCTATTCGAGCGGTACACATTCCTGTGATGGCGACAATCCCATCGTTGGTGACAGGTGCGGCTTTAGTTGTAGTAGGCGTTCGTACTTTCTAAACTCACCGACATAAATGCACGATGATGACCAACCGGAGTTTCAGTATCTATTAACGCCTTCCTACAAATAGCAGTCGCATGTACAGCCGTCAGCACCTTTAACAGGAACACTTCGATGCGTGGCCAGGGCCAGTTTGCTCGATGCCTGCCGCGAGGTGCTGGGTGCTTTTGCCGAGATAATACCTCGGTCGTCTTGGATAGTATGCCAGAGTGGATACTCAAACTTACGTGGTGTCGGCGTCATTCAAACTGCTGCAGGACACGCGGCGGATCGCTCGTGTTAAAAGTGCTGACGGCTGCACATCGATTAAGCTAATGTTTGAAGGAAGCGTCAACGGAGGATGTGGCTCGTACTAAAATAACACACCAATAATAAAGACGTACTTGTTCTTTTAAATTTGTAAAAATAGAGAAGCGCAGCAAATAATAAGAAAATGCTTTAGGTAGTATAAGCGAAAGGAACGCTTCAGGCACATATCCACTGTTGTCCTGATGTCGCGTACCACATCCAAACGTAATATGTTGTTGTCGCCTTCGTTCACACAAACGCCGTGAACGAGAAAGAAATTTTACCTCGATGAGCAATGAACGGTAAGAAGAGTAGTTGTTGGATGCATGCAACTTCCACAGGTACCCCGATGTGACAGGTCAGAATGCGGTATAAAGAGGCGGCAAGTGAGCACACGTACCCTGTCGACAACCGGAATGTGGCGGCTGCATGAGCTTTCGGAGCACCTAATCGCAATGGCAACCCACCCGCCATAAGTTGAGGTAGTTTGTGGAATGCGGAACGCTTGACAGGGCCGTATGACTGCGGTACATATCTGTACATTCCCTGTCTCCCAATTCGCCACCGATTCACCGAGTGCTGGAGGTTGAATTGTGAAATGTTTCAAATGTGTCAGACGCGATGAGATGATAACGAAAGGCTAGTGTTAACTAACTCGAACATTTGCTCGTCCTCACAAAATTAGGCTTGAGAAAATTTGCGGTTCTTGACAGATGCGTCAAGACCTAATGTGTATTAAATATTGACGGCCCTCAAAAGTGGCAGTGGCTAGTGTTACAAACCAGGCTGGTGTAAACTAATATCTGTTGGCCGAAAGTTGCCACGCGACTATAACATATATTTGTATGGCAATGCGGCCTACGAGCTTTTGACCATCCCTGTACAAAGTGGTTGGTCGAAAACGTTTCAACAGAAGGAGGCTACGAGGGATCGCTCACAACAGCACCAAATGTTAGTAGTTTAGCAATCTAAGCAATGAGACTCAATGCCGGCAGTCTAGGCAGGAGTCTAATTGCCGTGAAGTGCCCTGATTATGAAGGCACACATACTATAACAACATCCAAGCAGAGCTTGTTTTCGAAATACATAACCCTTAATACAATGATATAGATATTCTCTAGAAGACGCTATATATTAGCTTAATCGTAAATAATCTCCGTACTATAACATTGCGAAAAATTAGATATGTTATGTGCCCCATTTGTTTTGCCGAACACTTCAAACTTTTATAAGCACGAAAACATACAGCTTTGGGTTGTTAAATTACCTGCTTTTTTATTTCTTTCCTTATGACTCAAATTTTTTTGCATGCAAATACACTGTAGGGACAATAGCTTATATACTCCGGATATGATCCCACGTTTTGTGGTACTGAACGTATGTTATGCGCAGAATAAGTGCACGTCAGTGGGCGGGACGTTGCAAATGTTGAAGAGCAGTTTCATTTTCGTTGAGTGTTATACGTAAAACACGAAATCCAGTTCTCTTGGTAGTGTCAATGTTCAATGCTCATGGACTGAAATGCGACTGGTAAATGCTAAGCAATATACTTAAAGTTGGTCCCATTGCCCTAGTACGTGGTACATTGGCTCAATATTGTTTCTAATGCTCACAACAGAGTCAACCTTGATATTAGCGGACAGATTTGTAATCGGATGACTTCTCTCGGCCAATTGCGCATACCAGTCACCACACTAATGGTTTTGGTGTCGCGTTGGCATTGGTGAAATATTCTACGAGCTTCTTTGGCAAGCTTCTTATGCTCGCGCCTTGTCTAATGGTGGTATGTACATTTCTCCGGTGATTTCAGAAATTATCAATAGATGGCGCACCGCCACTCAAATAGTCGGCTCTCCGGTGATTCCAACAATGCTCGTAGATGGCCACCGTCGCTCAAGGCGTCGGCTTTTTGTTGATTTCAAGAATTCTCGCTAGATGGCATGCCGCCACTCAAGGTCGCGCAGACCCCTCTCGGCATGTGCGCCTCTTTTCTCTTCGCTGGGAGCTGACGCAGTGAACACTCTTCGTTACCACTCGGTCGGATGAACTCCTCAGAAGCCAACTCAGCAGCATAGCGGGCTCGCGACGTAGAAGCCTCTCAGGCTCACCGCAAAGGCCGTGCAATGACAACCCGGGATATAAGAAAACGATGCCACGTCTATATATAGTGACAGGAGATGTGTACGGAGGAGGATTCGCGGGTTGCCCGATCGTCTCCGAGAAAGCGTCTCTAACGTAATTCACTTTGTGGATATGCCTGTTCTATAATAATCGACGAAGAAGACGACGATCTGTTCCTGCATTCGATTCACGCGCTGCAGCAGCCACCCACGGAGTCGGAGTGTGGTTTATTGTCAGTAAACCTGCCGAACGGAAGTTCTCTATCACTGAACGTGAATGCTTAGCTTTAGTGTGTGCCGTCACAAAATTCAGGCCTTACTTGTATGTCTGGGTATGCTAAACTCAATGTAAGGTGAACTTTTTTAGTAGACTGTACTTAACGGTAGCTCGAGCATTTTATAAAAGGCACATGAAATACTGCTTCATCTGTGGTTATTTCTTGTTTGTAAAGAACCGCAAGAGTGTTAAATACCACGGCAAGATCATGAGCGAGCAGTGCACAACAGACAGCAAGTCATTTATCTGTCTAGCCAACTCAGCTAGGCGCCTGTTACTCCGCCCTGCATGTGGCTGCTTTGGATTTCCGAGACCCTCAGCTTTCGCGAATAGGTTACTTGTGCGGCACAGCTGCGCGCACAGGGCAATCAATTCCCGAGCTGCTGACGTCATGGGCAAAAGCAGTGAGTAGGCTTCGTACACCCGGACCTCCAACACCGCCTATTGTAGCAGACCCTACCACACTGATATCACACTCGCCTTACATGTTACGGCTGGGCCAGAATCTACCGGTACGCTGCCCTACCAATCGCAGCAGCTACAGAAACCCCTGCTTCCTATACTGTCGTACAAGCGGTGGCTTAGGTTCTTGAACGCAAATACAGGCTAACTGTTGGTACAATTTCAGACGGAAAAAATTGCTCAAGTGACCGATTGCCGGAGCAGGAAGTTTGCAATAGGCACCGCTGCGCTTTTTTTTTCCTAGTCCGCCGAAACTTAGATCTAGAGTGTCAGGCAGATTCCACTTTACAAAGTATCGAAGAAGGGTGGGGGCGAAAGCGTTCCAGCAAGAATCTTTTGCTGGGCAACTGTGGTAAAGATGCAGTTGCTTGTGGCTCCAGCAAAAAATTAACGAAAATGAAAAAAATCACTATCGTGTACATAACCACATCTGCCGATAAGCTATGAATCTGCGTTTCTTTACGATGCGGGATTTTGGACAAGTGAAGAGCAAGATGGCCTGCTGTGCACTGACCACGCCTGCTTCAAAAACTGGAATGGGCTTGGCAAACTTGTTATCGACATGCTCGGAAAAAATGCAGTTCCACGTGTCCCGACAATGTGGCTCCGGCCACCGTTCTCCTGCGCTATTTTTTCAGCTCGGACTGCACACCTTTGGCAAAATATATATAATTACGCAAAGTTGTGTAAGGGCAATCTCTAGAATGACACTAATCACAAGGGACATTCTGCATCGGCCTTACATCCGGTAAGCCCAATAATTCATCATCGTCATCATCGTGGTCATCACAGGAGCTTCAACGATCACGTGAGTAGCTGAAGACGTCCTTCGGTTCAATGGTAGCAGCTGTTATTGAAAATTATTAGGTGAGCCCTTTATAAAGTTTTGCGCTCGTAAACCAGTAAACCAACTACCCGTTGAGACATTTACATATTGTCACAATTTGCAAAATGTGGTCCGATTCTTTGCTCCCGCCGTGCAGCATTGCATCTGTTAATGTGACTTCTTGCCTACCATGACACTTTGAAGGGTCTGTCTCAAAAGTAGTGTAACTGTCTCGCATGGCTCTGTGCAGAGGTGAAATTAATTGAGGCCCGTGTGCTTACATTTAGGTGAATTTTAAAGAAGACCAAGTGGTCGAATTTCCGGAGCCCTCCACTACGCCGCCTCGCATAATCATATATTAAACCCTATAAATTATTATTATTGTCTAGGCTCTCTCGTGAAATGCCTTACTGACACGAAAAAAAAATACATCATGGGTTCAGTACCAGCCCAAACCCAAATTTTATCTGATATTTAAAAGACCACGTGGGTTTTCAGACCGCACTTTACGTTTCTTGATTTCTGGTCATGATGAGACGCTTTCGCCTAAAACTCTCACCATGCTTCAGTTTTTCAGCCACACACTCTCTTCATGCAATGTAATTGCTCGGACGTGGTTAGCAAATTGTTTGCGGTGGCGACTTATGTCTGTAAAGAACAAAGTTCGTCGGATTGCTTGCCCTGCAAATACCGCATGCTACGCTATACGCTAAATGAATGGCAGGGCAGGTAGGTTGTGACAGTCACAATAAATGAATTCACATAACAACCCAAATTTAGTTAGCGCAAGTTAGTTTATCTTGCAATACAACACTATGGATAACAAGGATAGTGGTTATCGTACTTCATTGGCCCTCAGTGAAATGGTTGTGCATACAAGAGGGCTGTCGAGGATTGTTTTTAGTATTAATACTCTTGCTGCGCTTTGCAAGCAGTTGTGCACTGCGAGGAATGGCCCTCAGGATTCACCGAACTGATTAGCTCATTCTGAAGCTATCGGTCAATTGCGATTGAGAGAAGTGTCTTCCATGCTAACAATTGTTCCCTATGATGAATTTGTTAAACCGTGGCATTAATACTGACCACTAGCATTTATTGATTAGCTTTTTTTTTCCAAGAGAAAAATGAGCTTGTTTATTGTGATAGGTTGAATGACCTCCCAAAAATAGCACAATGAACAGCATGCTCAATCAAAGTATGCTGCGTAAATTAAATAATTTTTTGTTGATCGAGCAATTCACAATTGTATGTAGAGATATGAGCACAAGCGGACTCGTATCACAATGTGAAATACTCGTGCGCTATATTGCTTAATGCACACTCATTGCTGTGATGTTTAAATAGGAAACAGAATGGAAAAAAATGTGAGTGGCATGTTTTTCAAGAGAAAGACGAAGCGGAGGCGTAACTGCCCTTCCAAGCGCACAAAATCTACCCGTCAATTCACGGTGGCCCCCATTGCGCCAGTCTTTGTTCCTATATAAAATGTTGGCAGCAGTTACAATCCTAGATGAAAAGTATTAAGAATTCTTGTGTTATAACTTGTTTAGTATTGAAAAAAAAAACAGAAATAACGCATAGGGAAACGTTGACAGGCGTGCCCTGTGCAGCGGCAGTGATTGTGGCGACGCAGGTTGTTGCTATGCGAAAGTGTTCGGGAGAAATTTATTTAGTGAAAACACAAAAGAACCAAGTACTTTCGGCAGCTACTGTGCTAGACATGCTTTGTCGAATAACATATTCACAGGTGTTTTACTCTGAAGGATATACCCATGCGGTTGCGGAACTGCAGCAACCCATTGCGCATCAAGCAACTTGTAGAGGGCATTGAACCGGTGGCGTTAAACAGCATTTTTTTCGCATTGGGAAAGGGCGATGTGAGTCAATGAACTCACAGCTGTTTAAACGAGATAATCACGAGCTGTTCCGAAGAGAGACATTGTGCACATATCACTTTTGCAGAATGGCTTTTCAGTTGTGGCCATCCTGGGGAGTTGCCTTTAAAGAACGAAATGAATAACATTTCTGGAGAAGAATTTCGGGGCGCCGGAGGCAGCACAAACTTACGGTCTGTCTCCAGATGTCGTGAGCAGCTACATTTACCAGCAGTGTGTCATCTTGGAGCCCACAGCGGCAAAAGGAAGATTTGTGTTATCCTGGTGTTTTCGAAGCGAATGATGGGCGAACAAACCTTTACTTAGTGGCTTCCTCAGAGGACTACTTATGAGCGAACGAAAGACGGCAAAACATATGCTTTCCTTAGCCATTGTTTCTCCACACAAACGCATGGGCATATCTTCGCTTTTCAGTCGATATAGCATTACTACATCACAGTTTTTCTTTTCCAAATACATAGTGTT
Source organism: Rhipicephalus microplus (assembly GCF_013339725.1). Taxonomy (NCBI): domain Eukaryota; kingdom Metazoa; phylum Arthropoda; class Arachnida; order Ixodida; family Ixodidae; genus Rhipicephalus; species Rhipicephalus microplus. The sequence goes on from NC_051165.1 coordinate 105,221,607, forward strand.
GAGAGGAACTAAAAACCTATACTATAACCGACCATTGCAACTGCACATTCCATTTACAAGAGAGAACGGTGCTCTGTTTATTGAAGAAAAAAAATCAACAAGCGAAATGTATGTTGAGAAGCTAAGGAGCCCATTCTTTTTATCTTGTTGCCTTTGTGAAGCATCAGGGTTTATGTATACGTACGTAGAGAATTGATAGAGAAAGCGAGAACCGGCACAACCTTCATGGTTCCTAAATAACATGTAAATACTTTCATAATTTATAGCTTATGCAATGTGTGTCTTTACCTCATCATTTTCAAGCTTACGTGGTTCGATTCGGACGATTATTCTTGTAATAACTAACTTAGTATCAGAGTAACTACTATCACTTTCAAGCAACGTAATCAACAATCAACAAAGCTTTGTCCCACCGCGGTGGTCCAGTGGCTAAGGTACTTGGCTGCTGACCCGCAGGTCTCGGAATCGAATCCCGGCTGCTGCGGCTGCATTTTCAATGGAGGCGAAAAAGCTGTAGGCCCGTGTCCTTAGAATTGGGTGCAAGTTCAACAACCCCAGGTGGCCGAAATTTCCGGAGTCCTCCACTACGTCGTTTATTATGATCATATGGTGAATTTGGGGCTTTATGTCCCACATATCAATCAATCAATCAACGAAGTTTTTTGCAGTATAACTTTGTTTCAAAGAACATCTGAACTACGGATGAAAGAAGAATTGTTCGCCTTATACGGTCTCTTTGTTCGTGTCGAGCTACAGTCCCTTCTCTCCCCCCACGGTGAGTCACATGCCGAGAAAAAGTCAGCATCGCACCCGACCACAGAAAACGTAAAAAAAGTAAAGTGTCCTAAGAACAACAGGTGGCTCTGCATTACACATGTTCGATACGCGGCTGTGGCCCAACCAGATGGATCGATATACTATTTCTTTTTCCCCTTGTAGCCTAATGTTAAGGGAAAAATAGCAGCAGCAGCACAGTAGGTAATGGTGCACGTGTGCTTGCGTCCGCAACTTCCGTACTGTTCAGAGCAGCTGCGGCCAAGCTGACATCGACCAGCGAAATTCAAACGTGAGTAGTGCTCGATTTGGAAATGCATAGTATTGCTTTATGACATTTTGTTACGATTCTGGTCAGTGCGTTGTGGCTGTAGTTTTTCCAACGTGATTTTTTAAAGACGATAATCCTTCGCATGGTGTCCTGAAGGACTGCATTTCATGGAAATGCGTTTGTGTTAGGGGTAATTCTTCTGAAGTAACTAACGTGACTTGACAGCGTGGTTGTAATACTATAATACTTTTGAATATAGACGCAACCGGCAGCTGCGAAAACGACGAGCACATTACTCGGTTTGAGAAATCTATCTAACTGCTGTGAAAAAAAGTCCACTTGCAGCAGGTATGTTACATGAACATTTTCATTTGTAATGCTCAAGTCCATATAGCACAACTGTTCGAATCTTTTTTGCTTACTGTGGGCCATTGTCAATGCACTCATTAATGCGTAAGCATTTTCATGCCGTCTGAACGAGAACATGTTGAACATGTGCCTTATTTTTCTGTCACTGGCACATGAGGGGACCATCCTCTTGTTTAAATAATTAAGTGGGATTATTCGGGGTATCTCACGCCTTGTGCGAATCAACTTCATCCAATGCAGCCGGCGAGCCATTGCCTCTAATGTGCTTTTAAACTAGAAGCCAAGTGCAAGGAGGGGTATGCACCTCATTTTAAGAGTATCTATAGTAGTGTGCGCACTGCCGACTTACCAGAACGTCCACTACACTGGCGTTTCTGGTGAAACTTAAGCTTTGGCGTGACGTCCCCACCTATTTTTGAGCCCATACGTCCTTATTGTAAAAACCAAGAGATTTTTACCATTAGATGATTCGAATGTGATACGTAACTATTATCATACGAATGTCGTACGTAACCGTGGCCGAAAAACTCTTTGATATAACTTGTTGAACCATCTGAATATAAAACTGCTATAAAATCGGAGCCAGCACAAGAACCAACATAAAGCTTATACCAAAAAATTATTTAGGTAACGTTGTGTATGCTTTCTTATAAATCTAGATAGCCCCCATGGAGACTCTGGGCGCCTACTTCTCGAAGCGAGTTTTTTAACCGATTGGCCTCACCCCTGTGGTTACAAAATGTGAATATATTCAAGCTGCATCAATGTGAGGTCCGTGGTTTGAGATAAGTATAAAAAGAGTTTTTTGGTAAAGGCTTACTCAACGAAAAAAATTATGTTCACAAACGTTTGACGCCAGACACATGTTCATGTGTGCTTAGTGGTGCGTTTGTCATAGTATTGTTTGATGCGCTCGCAAGCACTGTACCTCTCGTCACCATCTTCTCCTGTCTTTGTGTATATTGAGCTGGCAAGCGCTGCACCTCTTGTCACCGTCTTCTGTTGTCTCTGTGTATATGGAAGGCAAAAGAAGTGTGCACACTCAGTCTGAAAGCAAGTAGACCAGTTTTAGTGGTTAAGCACCCCTCGTGGTCAGTGAAAGGTGTGTGCGTGTTGCTGGGCAGGTGTCATAAAGTATACAGGACTGCTATAAACGTTGAGCAACACTGAAACCAAAATAAAGCATATACCATAGAATTATTTAGATAGCGTTGTTCTTTATTTCTTATAAAGTTAGATAGCCACCAATTTATGCTGGTCGCCCACTTCTCGAAGCGAGCTAGGCTGATCCTGTAGTAATATAATCTTTTTGCCACGAAGAGCTGTCTTCACGGAAGTGAGGCTTATTGTGTATTCACTCTGACACTTTGTACAAAGTGTATTGGTGTTTGGCAGCCATAGCATTGTTTGACGTGTATGCACCCACGTTGGCACTAAGTGCAAGCAACATTTCCACCACAATGACTTTACACTTATGATGATGATTTGGCTGTTGTGGCAGATGAAGTTGCTAATCCATACCTGGGCACAAGGTATCGATAATTCCACGCAAAGATGGCATCAGCAAGCACTTAATGAACGCTGGTACTTGATATTCTCTCAAAGCGTGGCCAATTTAAAAGGAAAACGGCACAACATGCGCTCCCGTGTACTAGAGTAACTTGCGCCTGTGCTGATGCAGAAACTACCAAACAGTGCTTCAGCATTATGGGACGCACACGTTCGTAGTTTGTGCCGCGAACGCGTGCTGGCGGCCTGTATCTCGCTTCTCTTAGACACGACAGTTCGCCCATTCACATGGTTGCCTTTCTGCAGTGCTTACTGCAGCAGTTTTATTACTGGTGGTGAAACGACGTTGGTGCATATAGAAGCTGCAGGACTCCGACAACGAACCTTGACACGCCTAAACTGAGAGGCAAGGAACAGAACGGTGTCTTGGGCGACTCCTCCAAGCGCACCCTGTGTTCCCTGGTGCTACGGGAATATGCTTCAACCACAGTCTCCAAAATTGTGAGCCGGCTTGCAAATCCGGACGTCATTCATTACTGCGTCGTTGATGAATTGCTTTCTATCAGCACTAGTTAGTGTCATGTCACAATATTGCTTGTCATCACTTCTGAACGGCAGCCCAACCCTGATCACTTACGTAAAGCTTTGTGCGAGATTGATTGATTTGTGGAATTCAACGTCCCAAAACCACCATATGATTATGAGAGACGCCATAGTGCTAGGCTCTGGAAATTTCGACCACCTGGGGTTCGTTTACGTGCACCCAAATCTGAGCACACGGGCCCACAGCATTTCCACCTCAATCGTAAATGCAGTCGCTGCAGCCGGAATTCGATCCCGCGACCTGCGGGTCAGCAGCCGAGTACCGTAGCCACTAGTCACCGCGGCGGGCGGCTTTGTGCGAGAGAGGATGTGAGATTTATAAGGTGCGTTCATACAGACCATTGCATCTGTCTGAATAACTTGGTCGGCAGAGCACTGAACACTTATCGTCACGGGTGTTTTAGTCGAAGCTTGAATTCCTTGCCGAGAAACGTGTTGTTACTACTTCTAGGGGCGAAGCTCCTCAGGCTTTGGGTCGTTCCCTTCTCTGTAGTAGTAGTAGTAGTATGTAGACACCTTTAGGTGATGAATAGGTCAATAGATTGCTTTGTCTGTATATGTACTTGGAAATAGTATCACGATGGCGTTAATGGTTTTTGTATCATTCACGATGTCACATAGTTTTCGGATAGACGGACCGACAGATGGACGAACGGACTGACAGAGAGACACAGACAAACGGTTGAACGGATGGACAGACAGGCACATAGAGTCAGATAAACGTTAGCACGGTCGGAAACACGGATGGACAGATGCAATGATAGACAGACTGAAGCATGCACGAACGGGCAGAAGCACGGATGGACGGAAGCATGGACGGACGAATGGATGGAAGCACAGATGGACAAAACGACAGAAGCATGGACGAACAGATGAACGGAAGCACGGACAGTGAGATGGACGGAAGCACAGACGGATAGATGAAAGCACAGATGGACGGACTGACAGAAACACGCACGGACGGGTGGAAGCACGGACGGATGGACGAACCGAAGCATGGGTGGACGAACCGAGGGACGTATGGACCGACGCACGCTTCGTCACACTCATCACCATTCCATTCACTCGTGGATATGTGGTGATTTTTTTTTCTTTCTCATTCCGTGACATGACATATTGAGCGCTAAGAGACAGGGACATCAGAAAACAACACAGTGCGCAAACTTCAGCATTGTTTTCAGAAAACGCCAACGTATATATCCATGCACAGTGGCGCCATCAATCTATCCACTAACCAAGCAGAAACGCCCTTTCCTGCTCTAAAAGGTCCCGTGACGGTGCACTTACACATGTGTCAGCTTTGCGAAAGATATGATTGGCTTCAATTATTTCTCGGCTTCAATTTCCGTTTACCAACACCCCAAAAAATAGTGTAGTGGATCATAACAACGGCGTGACCGGCGCGTGAGGGTAGGCTGGAAAAGAGAACGACGAAGATAGTGTTGTTTTGGATTGTGTTCGAGTTGGCTAAGTAAATTCATTCAGGCAACCGGAAGGATACGCTGCTAGTGGTACTGCCAGATATATCCAATTCTTTCTCCCCCTTCTTCATTCTTGTTAATTTTTTATATATTCTGGTTTATCGCATTCTTCTGCAATTTTTCACAGTTTTTCAAAGGAACATTATTATTGTTCCTATCTAATTTCTCTTTATTTTTTAACAAGCGTTGTAAAAATTGATCTATTATGAGGTACAGTGTGGCCATTCCCCCATGTGGGTATGAGCCAAGATCTCTTAGGAGACAAGACAAGTTGGTGGCTCTTGTAGGTTACATTTGGTGGCAGCGGTGACAACGTTAACCTATGTTTACAAGGAGTAAGGCTACCGCGATGACAGCAACAGTCGGCACTTCACAGATGCACCCTACGGAAGACGACACATCGTCGACGGCCCTGAAAAGTCCTGTCCCGACTACGCAGGAAAGCTTGGCACAGGCTACGGGAGCCGCAGTCTCCTCACACATCCCGCCACCAGCGCCCCATCAGCCTCTTCTGTCAGAGTTTGATGTCCAGGATACGCCAAATCACCTTCAACAGTTATGCGCTAGTGCCATTCTACCTATACCTGACTGCCTGCAAGCCCTTGGTTTACAAGGTGAGGCCGACAGATGAGCCCTTATGCAAGATTTTGACACTCGCTTCGCTACCCGCTTGCTCTCTTTTGAGGCAACCCTCGCACAACGTGCCCCGACGGCGGACGTCGTCGCCGACCTAGCTGCGCGGCTCTCCGTCATTGAGGAGCAGTCTGGACTTTAGCAGAGATGCCAACTCTGCCGGTGAAGCTTGAAGATCCGCCGCAGCACGTTGAAGCACTAGTGGACACAGGGGCTGCATTCAGTTTTTTAAGGACAAGTTTCTTGTCTGCAAGATTTTCGGTGAGCCCTGAGCAAGACAATCGACCCCATCTCGTCCTAGCTGATGGAGCCACTCTGCCTACTCTCGGCGAAGTCTGCCTGGATGTGTGTGCACTGGGAAAGACCGTGAGGCAGCGGTTCCTTGTTGTCCCTAACCTGTGTGTGCTAGTGATTTTAGGCTATGATTGGCGCGCAGAGTTTGGCATTAGTTTGCTGTTTAACGGCACGATTGCACCATTGAACTGACGTCTACCGCTTCGACACCGATTCGGGCAAGTGCTGAAACCTCCAGTAAAGCTTGCTCTAGGCAGTCGTATTTCCCGTTGAGTCATGTCATTTACAGAACATTTGACAAAGCGCGCTCCATGCTCGCTGACAACTACCGCATGAGGAAAAGTCTGATTATTAAATTTTCTTTGAAAGTCGGCATTCTAACAACGGGCACGAATACGGCTGGGGGTACAAATAGAAGTGACCAACCTGAAATTCGAAAACCATCCCTGCTCCTAAATCCGGTGATAACGGCAACCTCAGGTACCATCTCCTTGTCGTCTGCTGCGTGGGTTCCTGTTTACAGCCCCGACAAGTTTTTTGTTGTCAAGGACATTCTTGTAGAAAGTACCGTTTGCTCCCGACCTGGAGGTGAATTCGCAATGCCGCGGGCCCTCCATCACTGTTCCGGCAAAACCTTTGCAGTGTTTCTCTTCAACCTGTCCGACAGTACACTGTGTGTGCCGTCAGGCACCGTCCTCGGTACCTGTACCTACATTGAAGCACCATCTGTCGTAGAAGTAGTACAGCCCGTAGCTCCTTCGCCACCAACTGCATCGCCCTTATACAGGAATGAATTGAACTTCGGCCCCAACTTGCCTCCATCACAGAAACCTGAGATTCAAGCACTTCGTCGAAAATTCCGTGACTGCGTGGCGCTGTCACCCAGTGAGCTCGGCCACACTCCTTTGGGGCAGCACAGAATTGACACCGGCTCAGAAGTTCTTGTTCGGCATCACCCGCACCGAGTCTCTGCCTCTGAACGCGCAGAAATCGCTAAGCAAGTGGATGACATGCTTAAGCGTGGTATCATATCACGCTCGTTAGGTCCGTGGTTGTCCCCAGTAGTTCTTGTGAGAAACAATTCGTTTCTTTGTTGACTATTGATGGCTAAATAGTGTCACCAAGCCTAACGTGTATCCGCTTTTTTGTCTTGGCGAAGCCCTTGCCTGCATGGTGCCTGCTTTTTCAATACGCTGGATCTTCTTTCTGGCTATTGGCAGGTTGAACTAGACCCGAACGACGCTGAGAATACCGCTTTTATAACTCCGGATGGCCTATACCATTCTAACCGCCGGCCATTTGGTCTCTTCAACATTCCTGCTACACTTCAGCGATTGATGGACCGGGTTCTTGAGCATCTCAAGGGGTCTATGGCTTTGGTCTATTTAGATGGCATGTTTGTCTATGCTCCCACATTTCCGAACACCTCAGGCGTTTGAATTGGTCTTGCGTTCTCTCTAAGACGATTGCCTTTGCATTCAACCTTCTAAGTGCTTTTTCGGCTTTTCGGAGGTTAGTTACTTAGGGCACGTAGTCAACGCCAAAGGTATCAGCCCTGATCCCACGAAGCTCCAAGCCATTGCCTGTATTTCACCCCCCACCAAGGCTAAGCAGCTTAAAAGTTTCTTGGGCTTCGCTTCATATTTCAGACGCTTTGTCCCTGACTTTGCTTCTCGCGCAGTACCTCTCAATGAACTACTGAAGAAAGACGTTCGCTAGTAATGGGGACTCGACCAAGAAGTTGCCTTTCGTGACCTCAAGAATGCCCTTCAAGCACCACTGACGCTCGTGCACTATGACGAGAATGCCGCGATGATTCTACACACAAATGCCAGTTGTCTTCGCCTCGGAGCTGTTCTCTAGCAAGTTAACGAGGACGGGCAGGAGATACTGGTCCCTTATAGCCACCGGCTGAGTGAACCAGAGAGCCAATACCACGCCTCTGAACTTGAGTGCTTGGTGGTAGTTTGGGCAGTCGAAAAATTTTGTCCGTACGTTTATGGTAAAAGTTTGACAATCGTTACCGACAACGTCACCCTTCGCTGGCTTCAAACAAACAAAGAAGACCTCAATGCTAAGTTCGCCAGGTGGGCTCTCAAACTGCAGGATTACAACTTTTCTATTGTCCATCGCAGTGGTGCTCACCATTAAGACGCTGACTACCTTTCTCGCCACCCGACAGCTTTCAGCGACATCTCCCCAGTCTGTGCAGTCCTTGATTTACGAACTACACAACTACAAGGCGCATAAATTGTCGATATAACCCGATGACTATCCGGAGATGTACGCACTCCCAAGCGTCGTTGCGAAAGCCTTTCTGCGTCATATGTCGTCCGAGAGAGAATTATTTATCACCGAATTGTCGGGATGGGTCGTGCGTGCCTGTTGTGCCGGTAGCCATGCGACAATCGGTGCTATTCATGGGCCACAACGCTCCGACTGCCGGTCAGCTCGGGCTGCACAAGACGCTGGCACGCATCAAAGAGAGGCTTTGGTGGCGACGATAGTTATAGCGCGAGAACAAAACGACAACACAGAGACAAGAAGGACACGAAAGACACGAGCGCTAACTTCCAACTGACAAACCCCCTGAAAATGCAGTCATCAACGGAATGCAGAGTTCAACATAGAAACAGTTATGCGGCCTGCTCCCAGGAAGTTGTCTATAGGACCCCCATTTTACGCGGTGCTTGTTATGTCGGAACGACCGGAAGGTGTCTGAACGATAGGCTGAGAGAACACGCTAACAATGTTAGAGACGGGAAAGACGGTTTTCTTGCTCAGCACTGCACTGAATGCAATTGTGTTCCCCTCTTCAAGGATACAGCGACGCTGTACAAGCACAGAGATGAAAGCACCCGAGTCATTGTCGAGGCCGCGCAGATGGCACGCGAACAGGTGCCTTGTATTAGCAAGCTCTCCGTGGCTCTGTCCGAGAAGGAACGCAGGTTCCTCGGAGGTTTCGGTGCGGGCAGGTAGGTATATTATCTTTACCTTTCTGTTTCGTTTTCTTCTAGATTTTTCTTTGCTGTTTTTCAGTGCTTTTGTTTTTATGTTGTTTGTTTTTGTTTTCTCTTACTCATGTTCTGCTCTTTGTGCCATATGGTTTTTATCACATGGTTACTGTCTCCTCTATATATTTTCGTGCTCTGCGCAATAAACTCAGTTGGAAGTTAGCGCTCGTGTCTTTCGTGTCCTTCTTGTCTCTGTGTCGTCGTTTTGTTCTCGCGCTATAACTATCGTCATGCCATACCAACTAGCCCAAGATGCCACACTTCTAAGTTACATTTGGTGGCGACGCATGCAGAGTGACCTTTCCCGCTACGTTTTGTCGTGCACAGTCTGTCAAGAACGGAAGGCCACTACAAATCCGCAACCCGTCCCCATGCAACCCGTTGCTCCTCCTGAAACACCTTTTGAGATGCTGCGACTTGATCATATGGGACCCTTTCCATGTACGTCGCGCGGCAACAAGTTCCTCATCATAGCCACGGAGCATCTTACGAAGTGGACCGAAGTCAGGGCCGTCCCTGACTCTTCGACTCTGCACGTCCTCGCGTTCATCAACGAGTGCATCATTTTTTGACACGGCACGCCACGGTGGCTCATCACTGATCGTGGCACGGCCTTCACGTCCCGCGCATTCAGAAACCTACTGAATGATTATGGAATTCAGCATGCCGCGGCCACTCCTCAGCACCCACAAACAAACGGTCTGGTGGAACAAACAAACCGTACCATACAGGACATACTGTCGTCATACGTGACTCCCAGTCATAATAACTGGGACGAATACGTCACCGCAGCTGTCTTCGCCCTCAATACGTCACAGCAGGAAATCACACGAGAGCCACTGTTCAAGCTTGTCTATGGAAGGACGCCAAGGCTTCTGCAAGAGAGCTCCTTTGGTTTGAACACAACAACGCGAAACCGTCTGGATGATACCAGTACTTCGGAGCTTCTTCGGAACGCTTGCTTTAGAGCGCACCTGGCAATTGCACATCGTCAGGCGAAATTCCGCTCACCTTTCAACGAGAACCACACCACTTTCAAACCAGGAGACCTAGTGCTGGTTCGATGCACCCAGCGTGTTCCACAGCGTTGCCAGAAGCTTTTTTCCCTGTATGCCGGCCCATTTCGCGTGGTGAAAGCCCTAGGCCCTGTTACGTTTCGCCTGGAAGTTATTCCCGAACTGGGCATCAAAAGGAGAAACCACGTTTTTCCCACCCATGCAAGCCAGTTGAAACTTTATGTGCTGCGTGATTTTTGTATTTATTCCTCTTCGTCTTCCGGCTCAGACTCCAAGGGAGAGGGAGCGGCAAATGTAGTGGATCATAACAACGAAGTCACCGGTGCGTGAGGCGTAGAGTGGAAAAGAGAATGACGAAGACAGGGTTGTGCTGGATTGTGTTCGAGTGAGTGGCGCTTATACGTTACAATAGCAATGCTAAAATTCGGTGACAATCGTTTTATCAACGTCATATACGTGACGGAAAGACGTCCCTAAATTCATGATGGACCCCGGCATAAAGCATGCATCGTTAAATAAATGCCTATTAGTTCTCCCTCGCATAAAATTATCAACCTGAAACGCCACCGCAATTCAATCTAAAAAGCTTGTAAATTGGTTTTTCACTCCGCAGCCACGTTGAGCTTGTTTCTAGCCATATTTGCTCTTCAAATGAGCGAGCCTGGAAAACTATGCTCGAGTACACGTCCTACAAAGCTTCAAAAACTGCACAGCCATTGCTTGGAGAGAGGGGAAAATGCCAGCAGCTCCGCCGCCTTCAAACGCATTATGCCATCAATACCTTGAGTAGATAAGGGTTATTGACATGGCACAGTGAGCCGCAAACAATGAAAACAAAAACGTTTTTATGTCCTTTACCTACGATTGGTTTCGGGGACCCTTATTTGGACCTTATTTTTGCCCACATGCTATAGATTATGTTGGGTTGCGGACTAGTCAAGCCACCTTTCGGCAGCATTTTTTTTCCTCATCGTTCATCTGTGAGATTGTACAAAGTGTAAATGAATTTGAATTTGAATTAGAATTTGAAACCACTGCTTTAGCATGACGCATCACTTAGATAACCATCTAAAGAGATATCCTGCATTGAATTTTTAAGCGATGATTTCTTTCCTTAGAAATGTTTGTTGTGACAGACAACTCACATGTATTGGCATGCACCCATTTCCTATATCTCACGCTCGCTCTATCACGGGCTTGTATCCCACCAGCCGTCTTTGATGTAAAATTGTGATCATTGTGATAGTCATTGTGATAATTCATGCCGACAAACCGCACCTTTACTTCATTGTTGCATTTGATTGTGTCATGCATAAGCGCCACAATTACCCGCAGCAACAGACGCGTTGTGTGGTTAAGAAGGTTGGTGGACGTCCCATTCTTGGCATGAAAGGAGCACAGACGTAAGACAGATTGTTTTTCAATGAATTATATGTGTACCAACTGCATGCAATCAATGGGGCGACGCTAGATAAACCAAGCCAAGTTCGGTATATCGTAATTATTGATTCAACGTTCGACCAATAAAAGCACATGAGGGGGAGTGTTCCACCTTTTGCGCACACGCATTTCCTTCTCGGATGACGGTGGAAAGAAGCGGCTTTTCAGATTGCCATTTTAGGCGTGTTGGTAAAGAGAACATTAAAATATAATTAGTGCTAGCAGACGAGAACGCAGCAGATACTGCGCGCCCCGCCACGGTGGTCTAGTAGCTGAGGCACTCGGCTGCTGACTTGAAGGTCGCGAGATCAAATTCCAGCTGCGGCGGCTGCATTTCCGATAGAGGCGGAAATGTTGTAAGCCTGGGTGTTCAGATTTGGGTGCACGTTGAAGAACCCCAGCTGGTCAAAATTTTCGGAGCCCTCCACTACGGCCTCTCTCGTAATCATATGATGGTTTTGTGACGTTAAACCCCCCACATCAATCAATCAAAAGATACTACACCACATCCGCCAAGCTTGAAAACATTATTCATAGGAAATGCCCCGCTTTTTACAAATAAGACCAATAAGTTCTATTGCCCGCGGTTCCAAGAGACTTTGCAGCGCTACTTAGCCGACCTGCAGCCTGGAAAACAAGTAGAGAGAGCGTTGCTACATTTGTACAAAGGCTGCTTACAAAGCAGCTAGAATAAAACGAAAAGGGTGGTGGTATTTTAATTACTGTCAGTTGCAGACATCTTGTTAGATTCCCAAAGGATGTCATGTTGTACCAATCAGAATAACTGTATTAGCCCCTCCAGGCCAGTTAAAATTGAGAACATAGCAATTTTCACATTGTGGTGGGATTAAACAGTGTCCATATTATCACGTGACAATGAAAAACAGACGCATGTAACCGAAATTCGTAAACACACAATTGTAACGTAAGGCACAATCTTCGTATGCCACAACGTAGCCCTAATTTGGAATTTTAAAAGAATGTTCAAGCTGAAATGAAAAGAGCGTATGCTAAGGAATACATGTGGTTGTTTACATTGGCACTGTGGTCCTTATGACGAAGGAAGGAGAGTGTGGAAGCACTTATTTTTTGGGGGGGGGGGGGGGGAGGTAAACACAACATATTTCAGCTGATCACATAGCATTTCCGAGAAACTCAGGGGACGAATTGCAAATAATGCTTACTGAATTAAACAAGGAGAGCTGAAATGTAGGTCTTAAAGTTATTCTGAAGAAAACGAAAGTAATAATGTACAAAAACCTCGAAGAGAACAGCGCTTCAAGATAGGTAGCAGTGCACTTGCAGTTGTACAACAGTAACGTGAATTTAGGACAGGTAATAACAGCTGAGCCGAACCGCGAGATCTAGAAGATCTAGAAGATGAAGAATTCTGTGAAGCACATCGGCAAGCATTTCCAAATAATGACTTCTAGATTGCCACTCCCTGTCAAGACGAAGGTATATAACAGCTGCATCTTGCCGGTACACACCTGGAACGAAACCTGGAACTATTGAAAGAGGGTTCAGATTAAATTGAGATCGACGCAGCCAGTGATGGAAAAAAAATGATAGATCTAACTTTAAGAGATAAAAAGAGGGTGGAGTGGGTCAGCGAACAAATCGGAGTTGAAGATATCATAGCTCAAATCAAGAAGAAATTGTCATTATCATTGTCGTTGTCATTCTGGACCAACTTTCATATGCGTATTTAGAACTGTATTGTTTATGATAAGTTAATCACATTGAATTGTACACCCTCACAGCGTATTTGTTGCCCCCCACCCATTATGTAATGCCCTCGGGCCTTTAAGGATGCAATAAATGAACTGAAATGAACATGGGCCGGGCATATCGCGCGTAGGCAGGATAACCACTGGGGATTAAGGGTAACTGAATAAATTCCCAGAGAAAGCAACTGGTTGCGGGGGATACAGAACGTTAGGTGGGCAGATGAGATTAGGAAGTTTGTGGACATAAAGTGCCAGCAGCACGCACATGACCGACTTTACTGGCAGAGCATGGGAGAATCCTTTTTCTAGTAGCAGGATAGCCAGGCTGATGATAATGATTTCAACCGACAATTAAGTCAAATAAGACATAAAGAACATTATTGGTCGTGTTTCACTGCACTGTTGTAATAATGAAATAAACGTTAATTAATCAAAAGGGCCAAAGAGCGACTGTTCCACCGGCAGGTGCGGAACGTACAGCCGGAAGCTACGGTGGCAGTCAGTCCGCAGTTCTGTTTTACAGGTCATTTCTCATACGCATCTGTTCGTGTAAACCTGGAGGTCTTAGCCGGTACTGCTAATAGCCAGGTCCACGAGCATGACGTCTGTGCAATCAACGGGTGCGACAAGACCACGATATGACCCCAAATGATGCATTCTCGCGAAGACGTCGATCTACCCGAACAGCTCAGCTCCGAAGCGACAATTCCGACATAGCTGCTCGCTAACTACTAAACGTAAAATCGATTACCACAATGCTTGAGATCTGCTGTTTTTTTTTTTTGTCATATGATAACGTATGATAGCTACTGACAGGGGTGCCAAGAAACTTGGAAACAGTGCACTTTCCCAGTACAACAGGGCAGCTAACTTAACGAGTACAAGTTTGGCTGCCGATACATTATAGGCGAAAGTAGAGAGGAAGCCAATATACCGATCACTCAGAGTAATCTCTCATGCTCTTTAACATAGAAGCTTGGCCGCTATACTTTTTAGGCGAAGAGTCAAACTTTTTCTTTTCGTCTATAGCTGGCATCGCTCCGTGAAAATGTGCAAAGATGGCCGGAAGTAGCGTCATTCATTGGCGGGTATCGTGCGGGCCGTGTTTGACACGAGCAGATGTCTCGTTACTTTGGAATGTATGTGTTACGTGAAACACCATAGAGCAATGCTGCTCATTTCATGATTCATCGTAGGCACGCACGTGCGTCGCATGGGAATAAACCCACGTCTACTTTTATCGACTATACTTTCCCGCAATTCAGTACGCAACGAAAAGATCTGTTCTCGCAGTTTTTAATTGATGATCTCGGGCAAACATAGACAATGCTTCGTGGATATGAGATGAAGAGGCTGGGATGTGAGTTGTCTACTTGAACTAAACGTATACATTGTCATATACTTTTGTGAAGTTTGTAGAAGCAAAAGTTGGTCGCCAACTATTTTGGTGCCACCTATAGGAATTGTTTGTTCGAAAATGAAAAGTTGGAGGCCATAGAATGAGCATTCTTTTTTAGTACCCTGCTTTTGGAACAATGCTCGCACCACTGACAATTACGAAGCCGACATTAGAAGTCTGTCTTTGACAACCTTACACGTAGTTTCGGGCCATTTTTCAAAACAGTTGCCAGCTGTACGTTTTATTCATGAAATAGTAGAGCAATCGGTGCTCCCCAACAAAAACTAACACTTCTGTTGTCCTCCTCAATGAAATCAAAAGATTGTTGTAAGGGGCCGAAATTTTTACCTATTAACCCCCCCCCTCTCTCTCAGCGGGGTACATGCAGTCACCGTGATCATAATTCTCTGAAAGTACGAGAGAAATCAGGGGATAGGCGGCAGAGGAAAGAATGGCTGCGTTCATGTGCACGGGCCTATGGTGGAGAATGAATTCCCAGCGTATTTGGTCCCTTTGACATCAAAGCCACGCAAAACACTGCTGCCGAGCTGTCCGCGAAATTCAGTGCGGTAGACACTTAACCTGTCGCGTAAAAGAAAGTAAATTTTCAAGAGGTTTTTCGCATTCTCGAACGTGACGAAGACTCAATTTTTTTGCATTTACAAGAATGGTAATGAGCCTAAGGGCAACGTACACGCTTTTCCATGCGTAAAGACATAAAATTCGCTGTTGCCAATTTTCGCATCGCGCAGCTGCTTTGTGCAGATTTACTGCATTTACAATCAGTACGCGTTTAACCCATCGTCCTTCCCATTAAACATCCTTTGGTTTAATGTTAATATACGCAGAAGTACTTCAGCCGTCAGGCCTTCTACATCAGCACTAGTGCAAAAACTTCTGGAGACATACCTCTCGCCAAAGGGCCACGGGATGGTGCATCGATGTTTATTTGTAAGCTGGCATTGAAGTTGTAAGCCTATGGTATCAGCAGCATCAAAGTTTTCTTATTCATGTTCAGAGGAGAATGAACTCATCTCTATGATCTGCGATTGCCCATACAAGGCCGGTTAATTACCAAATATTGCCTCACCACAAGATGATCTCTATTCGACTGCGCTCTCCAGCTTGGCACATACACCTATGAGTAGAAGCGCACCGACAACAGCTCGTAAGTGGCCCAATGGCCATTTCCATCATGTAGCGGTGAGGCGTCAGCTTTCTAGAGTGTTTCCCCGGTCGACGCGCGAACAGAGTGATTCTCTCGATAGCACTGCTCACCCAAAGTAGACGACGATTTCGCACCGCGCTCCTATAATTCATATACGCGTGCTCGCTAGTGTACATTACATTTCTAATATTTCATGGTGCAGTGACTCGCTCACTATGATCCCTACCTGGCTTCATTTTTCGTCATATTTTCAGGTAGACTTAGTAATCGACTATCCATGCCTACCTCTTCAAAAACGACAGTGCCTTTGTGTCTCTTGAAGAACGCGTAACATTTTTATTCCTATCACCCATTGCTTGTAGCTTCAGTTTCTCAAGCATCTTTTTAATCCAGCATTTTTCCGCGCCACACACGTTAGCTCAGATAAAATCCAGTGATTCCATTCTATGCAAGGACGTCGGTGAATGTGGTCATCGCTTTCTTATACTTGACCTCTGTGTTCTGAACATGCATCAATTATGTGTATATGTTCTTTGATCTCTTAATCACTGACAATCCGAACGATTGATATAGGTGTTAGTAGATTTGTGCATATGCTATACAAGATCATAGCCATTAATAGATCCTATACGTACATTATCACTATTGTATCTCAATAGTAGGAAACTTTTGTCACACGAGTCGTTGTCTGTTTGTCTAAATATATCAACTAGTTGGCTTAATCCAGCTGTGTCTTTCACAAATGGAGAGAAATGTGTAAAGATAACGGAGGAAACTTTACGGAGTGCATTTTACGCAGTGTAAAGGTATAATAAAGAGTTCAAGTTGGGAAGCTACCGTTCCCAGAATACATGGTTTCTAGGGGAGTAAGTGTTGGTGACTCTGATGATCACAGCATGTTGTGATCCTCAATATCTCCACACAGCACACATAGTTGTTTCTGCAATAAGCAACTGCAAATTACTTAGCCCCTGATATGTTCCCTTTGTCGTGCGGTAATGGTTAACAGGGGGCCGCTTTGACGAAGCCCATGAATGAATACTCTTGGATAACAGAGCACACTCTACGTGACTCGGGACATAAAGCGGTGACTCTCGACTGGCTCCTTTATCGGAAAGACGCATATATGCAGGCAGGCAAACAACAGGAAACGAAAAGCACGGTGTCTTGTAAGGTGGTAGTGTTCTTTTCTGCATCATTATACCGCAATTTTTACGATCCCACTGCCCCTTTTAGGATTCCTAAATGGAGTTTGCCATTTTTTATACAAAATTATCGGGCCAGTAGGGTAAGTCTTGGTTTAATAAACAGAAGTAAATGTTCCTAACACCAACTTGATATGATTGAGCTTGACTACTAGTGCAGTGCACCCATACCGAGAGCTTACATTCTCCCCCCCCCCCCTTTTTTTTCGACTGATTTGTGAGCAAATATTGCTCGAATAGATGAGGCGTATTGAAACTGTACGTGCTTAAAATGTTAAACTTTGACCGGCAATCATAGTTTAACTCTTCATTCAGCAACTTTCAAGAAAAGTGATTGTAATTAGCTTTTCTTACAATGCGCCTAATTCTGACATTATCTCAACCCCAGTGTTAATTAATAGGTTTTGACTTCTCTTACTTCACGTATTGAAACTGCGTACAACTGCGATGGTATGATTTTCCTCAGGTGCAAAAAGTAATAAAATAAAGCTCCACCACCAGAGCCATATTGCAAGATATTTATTGCAAAAGTGCCGCACACAGAAGAAACACACGTTTGCAATTTGGATATATTTGCTTTCCAGGACGTGGGATACAAGCGGACCATATTTCACTTTGTACAAATTCGACAGAGAAAGCCAATGTCGCCCCCGCCACTGTCCATCAAGCGTGGGAATGGAACTTGCCGGGACAGCCTCCCGATGGACACGTGCTGGGGCATTCCCGTCTTGGCTGCGCTGTCCACGCTGCTCATCACACTGCCAGCTTCATACATGGCCGTTCTTTTCGTTTTCTTCGTTGATGACTACGACGTGAGCCGAGAGCGAGCATCCTGGCCCCAAAACTCCTTAACCATGGCAATGCATGTTTCGGGTATGTCTTGCAATTTTATCAAGCAGTTCTTACCTCAAATTTTTTTTTACTTTAATACGATATGCTTGGACACAGAAAATATGTAAAACAAGATGTTAGGGCTGGATTCTCCTGTTTCAAGTTATATTCGCTACGCTAACATGTTAAGTGTGCAGCATACGTTGTTGTTGGGGTACTGTAGGAATGACCGACAATCGTGTGGCGTACGCTTTATAGGTGAATGTAAACTATTTCAGCATTAGCATAGTGTATCTGAGCATAGTTTCAGTGCTGACAAAACGGAAACCGGGTGTTGCGCAGCCAAATTCATGTACTGCTAAAACTGCTATAGAAGGGATATCAAGCGCACTACAGCCAGCGAGTCGCACTGACCACTGACACAAGTTAGATTCGCAAGGGCGTGGACAAGGAAGCAGTAACGGGGGAGAGGGTGAGGGGATAGAGATTTAAGCTAACGCCACCATTTGAAAAAACAAAAGTTTGGCATATCTCACATACAGGTCATTTGCGAAGGAGCTCTGGCGCTAGAATTCCAACATGTCGGAAGTGGTTGCCTAAATCTAAATGACTAAAATCGGGACGCCGGTTCCTAAACATACTTTTAGTTTCATGGTTGAGTTAGAACACATGGCGATTCCATGACGTGCTTCCTAAAAACAATTAATCAGACCCGTATAGCCTATGTAGAACACGTACAGTGGGGCTCAATATGAGATGTAACACACTGGCTGTGGTTAGTGCGACCTCACGTCTGAAAAATAACGCCGACAAGTGTCAAATTGGTTCACGAAGTACCACTAGTGAGCTACTTTAATTCATAAATGTTTTTCTCTGGGTAGGTGCACTTCGCAATTGTCATTTTAAGCGCAGATAGCATGTTGCGACTAATACTGAGCGCGGCTGTACATAATTACAAGGACAGTGGGACGAAGACAGTCATGCACGGGCGGCGTGAGTTGTTGGAGACACCTGATTTATAAAAAAGCCATATATATCAAGGGGGTGGAAAAGGGCAGTAAGTTTTAAGGGCACCGATCTGAGGATGAAGAGAATATGAAGATTGAACGAAGTAGGACAGGGTATATTGGCATCGTATGCCACTGTTATGCGTCACCATCCGGCATCACATAGGTCAAACCGTCTATCGAAAAGTTGTGTATACCAAGGGGGCGGCGAAGGGATGTTTGCATCACCTTAACTACATACACGATGCACTGACGGTTGGTTCGAGTGATACGAGCCAACAGAGCCCCGCAAAGATAGATACAGGCGACATATTTCACAGCATATTATGCATTACGCAGGTGGAATGCAAATGAAATTACGAGGTGCGGAACTTCAGTGTTCTTTGGGTCTATAGTTTACTGTATTACCAAGGGCCACAAACAACTCATACGTAGGTGGTCAGCCAAGAACAACAGTGATTAACAGAATTCCCACGATTACTTGAGAAGTCTGTGAGTCCAAAATTGTTGAGAAGGAATGACTGAAGCATATCTGCCAGTATTATCATGAGAATTGGAAGCGGATAATGAAATAATATTTGAAAAGGTTGAAATTAAGTGTAGCGAGACAATACGAGGCGTGAGACGACGTGAAGGTGGCCGTAGGGTCTCTGCCAATCTCAGCCACTTCATTTGTAGCGCCGAAGAAGAGTGGTGGCAGCTGCAGTGCCCAGTTCCACCAAAAACGGGAGCTTGTAGTCCGACTGACTCACGTCCTTGAGCTACTAGCACCGCAAAATGATGATGGCATATAAATAGGTGATCATGACTGTGTTTCTACAAATGCTTCGAAGGACATATCTGAAATATTGTGGCGCAAACTTTCTTAAGTGGCGCTTTGGGAATGTGTAGGAATAGTGGCAGACGGCATAGGCGGAGAATGTGCAGCTCAATTTGTCAATGAACTAGTTTGGTGGGTGATAGAACTTTAGGACAAAAAAAAATTTAGGGACTTAATATCACACCACCTTAATGTAAACCAGAAGTTAACGAAGCAACAAAAAATATATGAGACAACTCTTTAAAAATCAACTGTGCCAAATGCATTGTAATAAATGTGATACGAATGTAAATGGCCTTTCGCAATACCATGCAGCATGCATTATGCGGCTCCACACCGATGTGTACCACGGGGACCCCTCCCTAGACACCTCTGAGTAGGTGCCTGATGGAACTGACACAGAACGCCAACGCCCCTGTATTAACAAAACGTTCTTAGAGTGAATCGCCCAATTAATCGCAGACAATGTAAACTGCTCCCTAAAGAGAAGGCGAACACCCATCCGCACTGGTGTAGCTGTTATGGCACTCGACTGCTAACCGGGAGGTGGCGAGATCAGATCGCAGCTGTGGCGGCTGCATCTTCGATTGAGGCAAAAATATTTGAGGCCCATGTACTTAGATTTAGGTGCCCGTTACACAAACCCAGGGGGTTGAAATTTCCGGAGACCTTTATCATGACATATATCATAATCATATCATGTTTTTTTTTGCGCTGAACCACCGAAAGGAGAATAAAGAGGCGAACAAAGCTTTACATACCAACGCTTTCTGTTGAACAACTGAGTAGTCTGTTTTTGGTGCGACTAGCAAGGCTCATCGACTTGCGAGATTGATTGTTCATTTGATTTCACAGTGATCTCACATAACTTCAAGATTCAATCGTTCAGTCTGCAATACGAAAACGCACGTCACGTAAACTGCCTTTCTTTTTTTTTTCAGGTTTAATTGTGGGTGCGCTTCAACGACGCGCCCCCGTCGCTAACATCGCCGTTCTGGGAGCACTCCTAGCATCGCTAGGGGTTATCACGTCAGCCTTTGCCCGCGAGATCATCTGGCTGTCCATCAGTCTTGGCGTCATGTATGGTGAGGAGTGTGGGTTATATTCAAAGACATATCACAGCATACCGCGCACACTCCCCCCCCCCTACTTTATACCCTGTGAATTTCTAAGGCGGGGGACGCCAACTGCTGTTTCTTCTATGGCCTATAGTACCTGAACGCATGCTGCCACCATTGTCTCTTCATCATGTGGCTTCCAACTCAGTTAAGGCCTCTGTCAGGGGAAGAACATTCCCAATGACGTCCAATTTACCCTACGCTGTGCAACAAGGTTCACTTTATTTTATGCCTGCGAAATTCCTCATCTCGTCATAACACCTAACACTCCGTTGTCCGCGGCTGTGTCTCCCATTGCTTTTTGTCCACCCCGTAGTTCAATTGACTAATAGGTAAAGTGAGTAACGCCAGCGAGGGTTCGTTATATAACGGCCTGTTTTCACTCACTAATAGCCAATAGAGCCTCACAATGAACTATGCTGACTATACGGTGTTAATTAATGCATACTTGTAGGCATCTGCCTTTCAGAAGGACACTCCGCGAGCTTCTGAAGTGGTACTAGTATTGAACGACAGAACTTAACACATTTCTTGTATAAAAAGTTCTTTGAAAGAGTCAGCCTAATAATGCATAATGTCTCAAAGAACTATTGACTTGATGCCGCTATAACTACAATGGCAGGGGCTCAAATATATAATTATGGCACTTTCCTTCTAAATTATATGATGAAACAGAATTTTCACTCAGGGCTATTGACTATATTTTACTCGGGCACGTGTCAACAGCATATAATGTTTACATGTGCATAACTTACAGTTGCGTAGTATATACGAATTCAGATGTCTGACGCAGCCACCAGCAGTAAGGACCACCACCCACATGAGCCACGTTGTGCTTTATTGCTTACACAAAAAGTTTACCTGGACAACATCACTGGGGAAATCTGTATTGTCTTCTTACACAGGCAAAGTAGGCCTGAAAGGCAGGGCATATTTTGCTTTATCCCTAGATAACGTACTCCCTTTCTTTTTACGCAGGACTCGGCGTCGGAATCTTTGTGTCATCAGTCGCTATCTACATCCTGATGTACTTTGACAGGTACAAGGGAACCGCCTTCACGTTGACATTCACTGCGTGGGGCATATCTGGTTTACTGGGCCCAGCATTCCTCACACATCTCCGCGCAAAGTATGCTCTCGACGGTACCCTTCTGATGACCGGGGCTCTTCTCTTGCACTCCATACCACTGAGCATGCTGCTCAAGAACCCTAGCCCAGTGAATACGGAAGTGTTGAGAAAACTCCTCTCAAGACTATCACGGCACTCTCGTCAGCGGAAGACCATCTCGTCTCACAGACTGCAGGTGCCTCAACAAAGACCACCAGCAACGATCAGTCTGAGCCACGTAAACGATCCCGTCGATTGGAGAGCGGGGAAGAAATCCGCAGAGTCAAACGTTACGGTTTGCGTAGAACCAGTGATCACAGAAGACACTCCCCCATCCAGCAAACGTCAAGACCAACAACAAGGGTCACAAAGTCTTTCCATGAGCTCTATTTCCGAGGCTTTTCGAGGCCTCCGTCGATTTGCCGCCGCAGTGTTTCGAACACCCGCCTTCTACGTGTTCCTTTTTGCGACAGTCGTGGGTGACTATTCGGGAGTGTCGTTCGGTACCACAGCTGTGGACTACGCTGTCGACAAAGGAATCAAAGTGGAATTGGCAACGCACCTCGTCGAGTTTGGTGCCGCGGGCCATCTAGTGGGCCGCATCTTCATAATGCCCCTGTCAGACTGGGCTCCGATTAGCCGATTTCCGCTCTTCGCCAGCTCCTACGCCCTCGAGGCCATCTGCGCCGTGATTCTGCCCCACATTGGCCCTTCGTTCAGCGAGATCGTGGCATTGCGAGTCACAGAGACCACAGTGGCCGGTTTTTCAACAGCCATACGAGGTATCCTCTTGGCTCAGTATATGGGCATCGAAAGGCTGGCTACATGCACGGGCCTTTACGGACTCGTCATGGTACCAGTCTCACTCAGCAGTGCTTCAATCATTGGTGAGTACAGTCACTCCGAACTGCAGCTTTAACGCCAGCTTGGAAGCCATCCCACGTACGCCTATGTACAATGTGGCATCTCGGGTTCATAGTATGATCATTGTCTTCGCCGGCACCAATGTAAAATTCAATGCAGCCATTGACATACTTGCCCGTCTATGAATGTGGTAAGGTCTAAATATTTTCGGAGAATCGCATCTGCACTGCAGGACAAATGAAAACGCTTCAATGACGTACTGGACAATAAACTTCGTTTAGTATGGTATCAACAACGAAAAAAATTTGATGAACACTACGACAGACCAATGTTAAAAACAGGACACACAACACAAGAATATGTATACCAACCTCTTAATCTTTTTCTTTGTAGTTTTACAGTTGGTCTATATTCTGCCTTGTACGTTCTAATATTCTTACATTTTGGGAGGAAAATTCTGTATTGTAAACTCCATGTAGTGAACACTCTGCGAGACGACGACGATGAGGCAACGAAGAAAGAAAGCCACAGCGTTAGTGATAGACATGCGACCCCAACTTGGGCTTACTTTAATTTCGCTGCCTTAACGTTCATCATTGTCTTTGTACGTTTCACGTGACTTACTATAGATCACTGCATAACGAAAAACGCAGTAGGTATGGATTGTTTTTGTTTCTTTTTCTTGTGGCCTAGGTGCTCTATGAAAAGATAAAATTTCGACAAACACAAGCTTTATGACCAGCAGGAATCAAGAGCGATTTGTCTTGACATAATATTTACAACCGCTGAGAAACAGAAGTAAAAATAATCAGGAGCTATATTGAGCCAACAATTCCTCGTTATTCTTAGAATAAAACTGCGGAGATAAGTAAACAATTTAGAATAACTAAAGTTCCGGCGGCGTTTTGGACGCCTGGCAACAGCTTTAGCTAAAATGTGACGTTGAAGCCGCCAATCTTCTTTCACTCTCCCACAGCTCGCTGCATGCGGTTAAGTTGTTCGAATTTGGGTGCCGCGGCTTCCTTGGCAAATACGTCGCTGACGGATCATTTACTAGGGAAGTGATCGGTCACGGATCGCAGTCAGCTGGAAGAGGTGGAGAGAGGGAGGGGCCGCGATGGTGGAGATACGCGCTGAGAGGGAGAAGGTGAAGATATGAAGTGGCCTTCCGTGCCGATCGCGTTTGGAAGGCTTTGATGACACTGCACAGGTGGTCATTTGCACTTCCAAAAGGTAGTCTTATAGCACGCACAAAAAGAGCAGCACACCACAGGATCTTGCTGAACCCCTGTACGGCAAGCTGCGTTTGAACGTTCAGTGTTTTCGCATCATGGCTCCCCAGCGAAAGAAACATGACTGCGCAAAAGAAATTTTAACGTAACAAGCATAGAGCTGATTCAGAACGACTTGGATATGCTGTTAAGTGAGGATTCGTTCTATTCCGTCACGAAAAGCTAACTCTGCTGCCGTTTTTCTTCTTTCCGTAGATATCTTCTACGGCCAATTGTGACGTTAACACAGGTGGCCAAAACAGGTTGTGGAACCAATGCACGTGTAGTTACTTTCCTGCTACGCTCCTGTTCTGAAAATCTTTCTTTTTTATGCCAGATATAGAAATATGGGTCCCTCTAATAGCAGTTGCTAAGTTTTTATCAGCATGAACTTGGTATCTGTACTGACGTACATGCGTCAACGGCGTTCGCTACAAAGTGAGTGTGCTTGGGAGACCATTAGGCATACTCTCTCGCTAATAGGCAGAGCGCAGCGTTAGTATGCTGGCACACTAATGTTTCGAATAAAATAAACAGTAGTTACGTTTTCATGTTGAAATTTGTGCCTCAGTAAGCACAACACTTCACCTGTTACTCTGAGCTCTCAGCGTGTCTTATGATTTTGTCACCGCCTTAGTTTCACTAGCGCACGCATAGTCCTACATTTGATGTCTATTTCAGTGTAAGCCCCTGTTGTACAGCTCTTCTGTATACCACAATACAGGGACAGTTGCAGGCTGTCCAAGCAGCCCGCCAAGTGGCCGAAAGCCCAGGTCTCTCGCTCTTAACGTGCAAGCAGCGCTCCGCCTCGGGCTCGATCGACCTATTCGACCTGTATAGTTTTTTTCATCCATCATCCATTCATCGTAAATAAGGAAATGCTACTTCTGTGTGGGAAACCCGCCGGTATATACCTGGAACTCGGCCAACATAGTCCGTTTCTTATATTTTGCAGGTCTGATAGCATCAAAAACACAATATTTACCTCTTTCCGTTTACCCTCTCTGCGCAGTTGAGCGTCTGGAAGTCTTTTCTAAATTGTTGCCCATCCTGCATGCACAATTGATCCCATGGCGCAACGTCTAGCAACCTACGTTTGCGCTGTGAGCGAGTTCGTGACCCGTTTTTGTGAGAAATAAATTTCACGTGCTTTATATTTTCTGCACTTCAAGAGTGCGACCAAGTTGCCACTAATGTTGTGAACAATAATTCTAAAAGCTTTTTTTCGCATAACTTTACATGGTGCTGGCCACGTTACCTGGAGAGAGAGAGAGAGAGAGAGGAGACTTCATTTTCAAATCAATAAATTCGAGTCTGGCATCTTTCAGTGTTTTGCTTAGGGGAGAGCAGATTTGGTAAAGAAAATAACACGGGACAGAAAGGACGCTTAGTGGATATGGCACTCTTTCGCTTCACTTATTTTATCTTACATTTCGTTTTGCCTACACTGTTGACTGTGTCTTATTTATTGAAAATGTACTGAATTTTTAACACTACGTGTCATAATTTATTCGGCATTGTGAATATGACTAGCGAATAAAAAAGACCACATAACTTCTCCATAGAGCTATATCTACTAATATATCTTACCAGGGACCATCAAATATTGCTTCACCCTGAAAAAAAAGGTACCACAACTTTTTCTTTCATTTACGTTAGAGCAGCGTGTAATCGCGAAGATATACACTAACCAAGAAAGAACATAGTTTACATGAAGTTTTGGGCCTCGATAGGGGAGCCTCGTTCGAAATTATAGTTATAAGAATAAAAGAACGCAATACATTATAAAAAAGTGTTTAATAAATGAAATGACACAAGTCACTCCTGTTTAAGCTAATTTGTATTGTCACGGGGTCGTGACGTGGCCGAAGACAGGAGACTTCGTGTTGGAATTTAACTGTCTATTTGGCCGAACCTGTGCCCGGTAAAGAGGAAGTCTAATTACAGCAGCAGTCTTGCACAGATAGCAGTCTCGGACTGATAGCGGCGAACGCAGCGTCAGCCTTCGATCAAACACTGACAAGCGGCGAAGCGCGTCGGCATTTATACTCTTGCCGTCGAACGTTCTAGCGTTATCACTGGTGGTGGCGTAGGTTCCAGAACAATCTGTACCGTTCGCACAGTGGGCGTGATCTTATCGAAATGATCTACTACAGTCCGGAACCTTCTCGAAACCTGCAGGCGCGGTTTGCGCCGAGAATCGTGTGGTGTTTCGGAACGATAACAAAAACTTGTGAAATGGAACGTGGCATTGCCCCCTCTGAAAAAGGCATCGTCCCAATGCTTTAACTAAAGATGAAGGTACAATAATAATGCAAGAAAGTACAATGAATAAATTACAATACAACAATAATACAAAAAACACTGTTTCAGTTTAACGTGCATGAAACGGCTTGAGGCGCGCGACATGGACGACTTCAGGTCGCGATCGGCGTCGTTGAGAGTTCGTGATGCCGTCGGGGACAACCTCGTAATCAAGTGGGCCGAGACGTCGAACCACCTTGTACGGTCCGAAGTACCGTCGCAGAAGCTTTTCACTTAGTCCACGCCGGCGTATCGGCGTCCACACCCAAACACGTTCACCGGACTGGTATTCCACGAAGCGTCGTCGAAGGTTGTAACGGTGGCTGTCGGTCGTCTGTTGATTCTTGATACGGAGACGCGCAAGTTGTCGGGCTTCTTCGGCGTGTTGAAGATACTCGCTCACATCGAGGTTTTCTTCGTCGGTGACGTTGGGTAACATGGCATCGAGCGTCGTTGCCGGGCTCCTTCCGTAGACCAATTTGTATGGAGATATCTGCGTCGTCTCCTGCACCGCCGTGTTGTAGCGAAGGTCACATACGGAAGAATGGCGTCCCACGTCTTGTGTTCGACATCGATGTACATTGACAGCATGTCGGCGATCGTCTTGTTAAGCCACTCGGTGAGGCCGTTGGTCTGTGGGTGGTACGCTGTCGTCCAGCGGTGGTTTGTTTGGCTGTATGCCAAGATCGCTTGAGTTAAGTCCGCAGTGAATGCCGTTCCTCTGTCGGTGATAAGGACATCCGGGGCGCCGTGACGTAGGACGATATTTTCGACGAAGAACTTAGCTACCTCGGATGCACTGCCTTTTGGCAGGGCTTTTGTCTCGGCGTAGCGGGTGAGGTAGTCGGTAGCTACCACGATCCACTTGTTTCCGAAAGCCGACGTCGGGAACGGCCCCAGTAGGTCCATGCCAATCTGCTGGAAAGGTCGGCAAGGTGGATCAATTGGCTGCAGAAGTCCTGCTGGCCTTGTCGGCGGTGTCTTGCGTCGCTGACAGTCCCGGCATGTCCTCACATAACGAGTGACGTCGGCGGTAAGACGTGGCCAGTAGTACCTTTCTTGTATCCTCGCGAGCGTGCGGGAAACACCGATGTGCCCTGCCGTCGGATCGTCGTGCAGGGACTGCAGGAGTTCTGGTCGCAGAGCTGAAGGCACCACAAGGAGGTACTTAGCTCGAAGCGGTGAAAATTTTTTCTTTTGTAGAAGACCGTTTCGTAGAAAGAACGACGCAAGTGCGCGCTTGAATACCTTCGGGACTTCGGCGGTCCTGCCTTCGAGGTATTCTATTAGGGCTTTAAGTTCCGGGTCGGCCCGCTGTCGTTCAGCGAAGTCGTCGGTAGTTATCGTTCCCAAGAAGTAGTCGTCATCCGAGTCGTCGGGTAGCGGTTGGTCGACAGGCGCACGAGAGAGACAGTCAGCGTCGGAGTGTTTTTTGCCGGACTTGTAAATGACAGTAATGTCATATTCTTGAAGTCTCAGTCTCCATCGTGCGAGGCGACCTGAAGGGTCCTTCAGGGTGGCTAGCCAACACAAGGCGTGGTGGTCGCTCACAACTTTGAAGGGCCTGCCGTAGAGGTAGGGGCGAAATTTCGACGTAGCCCAGATGATGGCGAGGCACTCCTTTTCTGTTGTGGAATAATTTGCTTCTGCTTTGAATAGCGATCGGCTGGCGTAACTAATAACCCTTTCAAGTGCGTCAGCCCTCTGCACAAGAACGCCGCCAAGACCTACGCTGCTTGCGTCAGTATGTATTTCTGTCTCGGCGAATTCGTCGAAATGGGCAAGTAACGGAGGCGTCTGGAGGCGATGTTTAAGCTCCTGGAAAGCGTGTTGCTGTGGCGTTTCCCATTTGAACTCCGAGTCGGCCTTGGTAAGGTTAGTGAGAGGATCGGCGATGCGGGCGAAGTTTTTCACGAACCGCCTATAATAGGCGCACAGGCCCAGAAATCGGCGCACGGCCTTCTTGTCAGTGGGCGGCGGGAAGTCGGCGATGGCGGCTGTTTTCCGTGGATCGGGACGAACTCCAGACTTGCTGATAACGTGCCCCAGAAACAAGAGCTCCTTATACGCAAATCTGCACTTTTCTGGCTTCAGTGCGAGTCCGGACGTCTTGATGGCTTGAAGTACAGCTTCAAGGCGCCGAAGATGCTCGTCGAAACTCGAGGAAAACACGACGACGTCGTCCAGGTACACAAGGCAAGTCTGCCACTTCAATCCTGCCTGTACTGTATCCATAACGCGTTGAAAAGTTGCAGGCGCTGAGCAAAGGCCGGAGGGCATCACCTTAAACTCGAAGAGGCCGTCCGGTGTTATAAACGCCGTCTTCTCTCGGTCTCTTTCGTCGACTTCGATTTGCCAATAGCCAGTCTTGAGGTCCATTGACGAGAAGTACTTGGCGTTATGGAGCCGATGAAGGGCGTCGTCTATTCGTGGGAGAGGATATACGTCCTTTCTTGTGATTTTGTTCAGGCGGCGATAATCGACGCAGAAACGTAGGGTCCTATCCTTTTTCTTCACTAACAACTCGGGGGATGCCCACGGACTCTTGGACGGCTGGATAATGTCATCTCGCAGCATTTCATCAACTTGTCTCTTCATTGCCTCACGTTCTCGCGTCGAAACCCTGTGCGGACTCTGACGGAGTGGTCTGGCATTTTCTTCGGTTATGATTCGATGTTTCGTGATTGGGGTCTGCCGAATTTTCGATGACGACGAAAAGCAATCTTCGTATTGCAGGAGCAGGGCCTTGAGCTGTTCTTGCTTATAGTTCGGAAGTCTGGGATTGACGTCGAAAGCTATCGGAGGGGCTTGGTTCCTCTGAGCAGGTTCCGCAGAATCGGCGAGGGGGAAAGCACTGGTGGCTTCGACAATTTCTTCGATGTATGCGACCGTTGTTCCTTTGTTCACATGTTTGTACTCATTGCTGAAATTCGTGAGCATAACCGTTGCTTTGCCTCCCCGCAGCTCTGCAATTCCTCTTGCGACGCAAATATTTCGGGTGACCAACAGATGCTGACTGCCTTCAACGACGCCTTCCAAGTCAGGTGATTTAGGAGCGCCGACTGAAATAATGACGCTTGAGCGAGACGGAATGGTGACTTGTTCTTCCAGCACATTCAAGGCATGGTGTCCTGACGGCGTGCGCGGCGGTAGTGCTTCTTCTGTGGATAACGTTATCGACCTTGTTTTTAGGTTGATGACAGCACCATGGAGGCATAAGAAGTCCATGCCAAGGATGACGTCTCTCGAGCAACGCTGTAGGACTACGAAGTCTGTAGGATAAATACGGCCGTTAATGGTGACTCTCACTGTGCATATTCCTGCAGGCGTTACGAGATGACCTCCGGCTGTGCGGATTTCAGGGCCTTTCCAAGCTGTCCTAACTTTCTTTAACTTCGCGGCGAACGACCCACTGATGACAGAATAGTCAGCTCCAGTATCGACGAGAGCAGTCACACTGTGGCCGTCGGTAAGAACGTCGAGGTCGCTAGTTCGCCGTCTCGCATTACAGTTAGGGCGTGGCGTCGGGTCACGGCTGCGTCGGCTTGTTCCGCTGCTTCCATGTTGCGTCGTCCGGCCACCTTCGGTAAGTGAGCTTTTGCCTTCAGGGCTTTGCCTGGTTGGTGTTGTGTTCAAAAAGCTCCGTCGCGTCGGCGTCGTCGTCGGAGGATCTTCGGTAGTTCGTCGCACAGCAACCGCACCTCCATCGGTTGCTGCCCTTAGTTTCCCGGATACGGGCTAGGAGACCGGCCCCGCGTTGGGCCAGAGTACTGCCGGGGGTGCGGTGACACGCGGCGGCTGGGCGACGGCGAACGGGAAGGACTTCGTGGTGTCCCTTGAGTTCCTGCCAGGTAGTCGGCGATGTCACGTGGCCGATCTCCTGGCTGCGGACGCGGTGCATTGACGGCGAAGCCACGCAGTCCCATCTGTCGGTACTGGCAACGGCGGTATGTGTGCCCGGCCTCGCCGCAGTGGTAGCAGAGCGGGCGGTTGTCAGGTGCACGCCAAACGTCCGTTTTTCTCGGTGCACTGCGCTGGCCCGCTGGGGAACGGTAGGACGTCGGTTGGGGTGGTGGCGGCGGTGGCGTCTGGCGACGGAAGTGTGACGGGGCGGCGTTTTGGACTGGACGGGGAGGAGCGTTGTGGCGCACTGCAGCGGCGTAGCTCATAGTTTTTGGCTCGGGCGGCGGTGTTTCGGGAATCCGAAGCGATTGCCGGACTTCTTCTCGCACAATGTCGGCGATCGAATCCACTTGAGGCTGCGCCGAAGGCAACAGTTTGCGCAGCTCTTCCCGCACGATCGCTCGGATCGTTTCACGCAGATCGTCGGAGTCACTGGCTTGAGCAGCAGCGCATTCTGGAGTCAGGCGACGATTATACTGTCTGGTGCGCATGTCCAGCGTTTTTTCGATGGTGGTCGCCTCGGATACAAATTCTTGAACGGTGTTCGGTGGATTCCTCATTAGTCCTGCCAAGAGCTCCTGTTTGACCCCTCGCATGAGGAAACGAACTTTGTTTTCCTCAGGCATGTCTGGGTCAGCGTGACGGAATAGGCGGGTCATCTCCTCTGTGAAAATTCCAACCTTTTCATTTGGTAGCTGAACCCGGGTCTCGAGTAGAGCAGCGGCCCTCTCTTTGCGAGCGACGCTTGCGAACGTTTGCAGAAATGCGCCGCAGAAGACATCCCACGTTCTGAGCGTGGACTCCCGATTCTCTTGCCAGGTCCTTGCGGTGTCTTCCAGGTAGAAGTACACACGACGGAGCTTTTCTTCGTCGTCCCAGTGGTTGAGGGCGGCCACACGGTCGTGTGTTTCTAGCCAGGTTTCCGGGTCTTCAAACGATGAGCCATGGAACGTTGGTGGTTCCCTGGGTTGATGAAATACGATCGCGGGCTGGGACGCTCCGGTTGTCATTGTCGCTGCAGTCGAGGTCATGGTCTTGGTCTTCCGCGCCCTGTCTTGTAGAAGGCCGTACTCCGGTGGGAGACCTTGCTGTCGGCGGCTCGTTCGCTCTTCTTGGTTGGCGTCAGTGTCTTCTCCGCGACGGGGGCTGGGTTCACGGCTTGACGGGGGCGTCCGGTACATGAACGAAGCAGCACCTCCACCAGATGTCACGGGGTCGTGACGTGGCCGAAGACAGGAAACTTCGTGTTGGAATTTAACTGTTTATTTGGGCGAACCTGTGCCCGG
The DNA here is from genome assembly GCF_013339725.1 of Rhipicephalus microplus. Taxonomy (NCBI): domain Eukaryota; kingdom Metazoa; phylum Arthropoda; class Arachnida; order Ixodida; family Ixodidae; genus Rhipicephalus; species Rhipicephalus microplus. The sequence continues at coordinate 105,253,025 of NC_051165.1, forward strand.
TAAAGGGAAGTCTAATTACAGCAGCAGTTTTGCACAGATAGCAGTCTCGGACTGATAGCGGCGAACGCAGCGTCGGCCTTCGATCAACAACTGACAAGCGGCGAAGCGCGTCGGCATTTATACCCTTGCCGTCGAATGTTCTAACGTTATCGCTGGTGGTGGCGCAGGTTCCAGAACAATCTGTACCGTTCGCACAGTGGGCGTGATCTTATCGAAATGATCTACTACAGTCCGGAACCTTCTCGAAACCTGCAGGCGCGGTTTGCGCCGAGAATCGTGTGGTGTTTCGGAACGATAACAAAAACTTGTGAAATAGAACGTGGCAGTATTATCAAAAGCGTACGAGTGCATCGTTTTTCATTTAATGTGATTTTGTTTTATTTTTTGTTTTGTTTTTCGCAGGGTTCTTCCGAGACACAATGGGGTCCTACGATGGCTTCTACAGGATGCTCGCTGCTCTAAACACAGTCGTTTTCGTTTTGCTGGGCATTTTTCTGGTGTATGACTGGACGTGCCCCAAGAGAAGAGGATCAAATTGGTCACAAAAGTCTCTCGCCCATATTACAGTGGACCAAAGGGATCAATTAGAACAGAGGTGCTGAATGCGGTACACAAATGCCATTGGATTGGCGGAACATGCGTGCTGATGAGCGTTAATATACTTTAGCCTGCTAACTTGAGATGGTACATGCGACAGCTTCAACACTGCCATGGAGAGAGGGCGAGCTGAAAGTGTGAGATCTTGTACTTATCAAGATACAGCAGAGTTCGCTTTTTTTTCTCCAGCTTCTGAAGAGCTACGAAGAAAATAAACGTCGATCACAATAAGAACACTTTAAAATGAAATGAAATATTCCAGCTCCAATACGAGGGCCTCATTCACAATGAAGTACGAATTTCATTTGTGGACAGTTTACTACATTGTGAGTCAAAACGTCTCGTTTTGTTTCGAAGTGTTTTTGTTTGTTGTGGTGAGCTTTCCTTCTTTTCTTTGAATGCCTTCTTTCAACCAAGCTTGATGGCATCGAATTCTGGATTACTTCAGAAGAACTCTTCAAAGAGAAACCGAAATCAGCTGTGCAGTTTCTCTACTGGCACAAAGTATTTTATTATCTGGAACATTGTGGCGTTCCCCTGAACCGACGCTTTTAAAACCTTCGTGTTTTGTGCGTACAAGTGGTCGTTACATCGTCAGGTGTTTGTGTTTTTACAATAAAACTACGTGTTACACAAAATAAATAAATGTTTTGCATAAACACGTGCCTGATATCAAAGACCGTATTCATAAACGAACCTTATTGAAATGACGATAACTGTAGTGCGAGAACAGAACGACGACAATGAGACAAGAAGGACACTTTGTCCTCGTTTCTTGCGCTATAACTATCGTCATGTCATATCAACTAGCCGAAACTGCCACACTTATCCTGCTCTCACGATCTTCTTATCAGTGTTGTGCTGCGAGTGCGCTTTGTAAGCAAAGTACGTAAGCATTTATCAGCGAATATTGGGTTATTTATTACGCTGCTACAATTTATGTGCCCTAATAACGCACGTACATTGTACAGAAAATTAGGAACGACATCGAAATAAGCTTCGTTTGCGAATACGGGTCTGACTCTGGCCAAGGTGCTTGTCTGTGGTCGATTGGGATTGCAGTGTTGGCTGTTCGTTATAAAACAATGTAACAAAGATTACGTATACAGTCTGATAACTGAGCTAGCTATTACTTAAACTTCCTCGTTTCACAGGAATATGCCCAAGAAGGACGCTTCGCTCACGTAAGTACTGCCTCGGCAGTGATGTTATGCCAGCGTTTCATTCGACCATAAGGTACCTTTTACACAACAGTGCTAGGTAAACTGACGATATGACCATAACTACTGAATTTGCACAATGTCGACGTACCCCGCAAAACTTTGAAAGGGAAAAAATGCGATACGCGTATCAAACCGATGGCTGGAACACATGCATTCAATTCACACTATGCGTATAGGACCGGCCAGAGTGTTTTCTGAAAACGAAGAAACCGTTTTGCTGATAAACACCTTCAGGACTTCTCAAATTACGTGCAGTGCTAACGACAGGTAATAGTTTGTTACCACGTTTCCATGACTTGATAAAAAAAGCATTTTTTAGACACATTTTAATCTGAATTCACCAGTAGCCAAGGAAATATGAAATGCGTGGGTAGATGCGTGTAGGCTGTGACACGTACTGAAGAAGGACTGTTACGTGGGCTAAGCGCAGGACGCAACCGTGCACTGTTTTCCCGAAGCCATCGAGTACCTTATCAATCTGCAGAACATACAAAAAAGGAAAACCATTCGCTTGCTGCTGCCTCAAAATGGCAACCAAGGGCCCGCAGTGTGCGTTAGTACACCTTGCTGACAGAGACGAGTCATTGCCTGAAAGTTATAGGTATACGTAAAGCACACTTTACGCGAGCAGAGCGGCCGGCCAGGTTCTTCACCTTGCCACCTTCACTTATGCATTTTTAATGTATGCGCATCAACAAAAAACAGTGTTAGGGGCCTGATTCGTGTTTTGTCAACTACGCCCACACCTATGTAACGTGAACTACTGCTGAATTCTTTCTTATATTCCTTGCTATAGGGTCCAAAGACTCCTGGCTGCCATCTAAGGGAGAGGATGTAACTCTTTTTACGCTTGTCGCTTTGACTAAAGTTGTTTCTCTCTCTCTCTTTACGCATTGATACATTATCCCGGTGGCAGAGAGGTGATGCTGAAGGAACTCTTTCTTTATCGGCATTTTACGGCGAATAGTTTCAACTGCTGCCTCCACCTTCCGCGCCTACACTGAAAGGAAAATTGCCGGCCCAGTACTAAATTTATTACTTCATTCGGACGCCCCAAGCAACCGGCTTTGTTCATGCCAGTCCATAAAAACAATAATTGAAGATAATTGAAGCCCATAATAGCAACGGTCTTCGCAGCTCTAATTTAAACTTACAGATGATCGTCTCAAGGGCAACACAAAACAATTGAAAAGGGTCCTGCTGTCAGAGCATCGGGAGACCAAAATATTGGTATTTAGTGGGTGTGCTATAAGTGAGAGCAAGACGAGAGCTGCGAACCAATGTGGGACACCGTATTGCAAAAGTTAGCTGGTGTTCCTGTCCACTGCAATATTGGTGGTGTGCTGTGCGGCAAAAAGGGCACTAAATGAAATGCCCTATGCGTTCTGAGGGCCAACTACAGAAACTTGCTTCTTTAAGTGAAATGTTGAGTTCCCGATGACTCACTTTGTTCCGTATAGGAATCATGAAGCCTTTTATCAAACGCTTCGGAGAATACAGTTTCGCTTGGATCTTATAATTGTTTTTCAGTTCTTTTCTTCGCAAATACATGAAGCCCTAGCTCTCTCTTGAATATTTCTGCACAAGAGTACACTGTTGTGTAAATCATTCGACCAAAACAAATCGATCAGGAAGATTGCAAGGTCGATAATTTAAAAAGAAAGGCAAACTGAACCATTGCCATGAAACTTTGTAGCTAGCTGCGCAGGTCGACGAACCTATATGCTAGGACGTATAAACACAACCGGTGCAACGGCTTAAGCACACTAGCACAGATTCAAATATTACTATACAAATATCAATAATGTTTTTTTTTCTGTACCACATGGTCTGATAACAGAGATTTAAATTTTAGCTCGTGTCTGTGAAGGGTAAAGCGTTTTCGTGCAGAAACTTGTCACCACAATGACCTGTGTGGTGCAAGAACCATGTCCGCACTTTAGCAGCAACATTACGAAAATTTTCTGTTTTTTGGTGTAGTGCATGGTGAACTCAGTTGATAACATTGGTGCGTGTGCACCTATCCCCTCAAATCTTGTTAAAAAGTACATTTTCATTCCCGTGTACTTAGACAAACAATAGTATAGTCGCAAAAAAATTGCCATTTGCGGCCGCTATTCACTTGGGGTGCGAATAAGGCTGATGAAGCAGTGTAGCTGGCCTCGTTGCCCTGCTCTTTTTGCTCGTCCTAATTCTCGCTTCCTCACCCACACTCCAGCTACCCTGCACTCTACATCACCGTGATTGCAATCTCTTCTATCTCTTCTATGTGTCCGTCTCTCTCTCTCTCTCCTTCTCTCCCGGTCTTTGACATTGTTTTTGTATATTTTACTCAATTTTCACTTCCCCTTTTCTCTCTCTCCTCTCATTTTCTCACTCATCAGGACGATTGCGTCCCATGCTAGATAAATCGGTGCCAATGTCTTGGGAGTGAATTCGAAGACGAAGAGGAGGAAAAAGAGAGGGCATGTTGGTTCATGATGATAGTTTGCTAGAGTTGCCTCAGGGCTTAACGAAGGGCTTTACCATTCCACAATAAAAAAAATAAACAAGCCTCCGCTGAGCCAGAACAGCATTTTCCTTACTGCGCGAAATTGGCATATTGTCAAGATCGAACGAAGAAGCATTTTAGCTGCAGCTGTGAATAATTTTCTTGATGTAGTGTAAAAACCGAGCGTTTAAGAAATGTAGTTGTTAACAAAATGTAGTTGTAGTTTTAGTGATCCTAATATTAGAAAAAAATAGGGAACTTCGCACATTATTCAATAGTGCTTAAGTTTCAATTTTTTTTCCCTCCACTTTTGTACCAGTAAAAAATTTTGAAATTTTCCAGAGATTCGACAGTTCAGGCCAACGAATTTCTGATTGATTGATTGATTGATTGATTGATTGATTGATTGATTTGTGGCGTATAATGTCCCAAAACGACCATATGATTATGAGAGACGCCGTAGTGGAGGGCTCCGGAAATTTAGACCTGGGGTTCTTTAACGTGCACCCATATCTGAGTACACGGAGGCCAACGAATTTCACAAAACACAATTGCCGACAGTGGTTTAAACGCCGATGCAAAATGTTAAACTAAGGCCAGGTTCCTAATGATGTCCCATTTCGAAATAACTAAAATGAACTTCCATTTTCTTCTTTTTTAAATCTCCGGAATAATGTGCAAGCCAGCCTTCTAATTTATTCGCCCTTCCACGGTGGTCTGGTGGCCAAGGTACTCGGCTGCTGACCCGCTGGTCGCGGGGTTGAATCTCGGCTGCGGCGGCTGCATTTTCGATAAAGGCGAAAATGCTGTAGGTCCGTGTACTCACATTTGGGGGCACGTTAAAAAACCCCAGGATGGGGGGGGGGGGGGGGGTCAAATTTCTGGAGCCCTCTACCAAAGCGTCTCTCATAATCATAAGTGGTTTTGGGACGTTCAGCCCCACATATCTATATGTCTTCTATTTTGTTCTGTACAAGTGTGTTGCATTAATTTTGTAAGATCGGAATTGCAAGACCCTTAAAATGGTGAAAGGGCCGTGCACTCGCAACCGCTTAATTGAGCGAGCATGTGGCTATGTCAGAATTAGAGGGTTGTAAGTATAGTATCGGCTATTCAAGAAACATGGTCACAGGAAAAAAGAAAACAGTAGGTGTCCCTTTAAAGTACAAGTTTTTGCATATGCGTGCTTCTTGGCGTCGTAGTTGCGTTTTAGGCGAAATAAATAATAGGTGTGAATCCAAGTTCGATTTAGGTTTACTAGTGATCCACCCGTTCTTAACACTTTTGATAATATTATTTATATAATATCTGTTATTATCTAACGTGTTACTATCTAACGCTGCGCAAGGATTATACCGTTGCGCGTAACACTCACCGTTTTAAGCTATCCTAGAAGGTTTACTGCAATCACAGTCAGCGTGGTTTGAAGCTGGTCTTGTAAGCAGCCAAAGGGTTGATTGATTGATTGATATGTGGGGTTTAACGTCCCAAAACCACTATATGATTATGAGAGACGCCGTAGTGGAGGGCTCCGGAAATTTAGACCACCTGGGGTAACGTGCACCCAAATCTGAGCACACGGGCCTACAACATTTCCGCCTCCATCGGAAATGCAGCCGCCGCAGCCGGGATTTGAACCCGCGCCCTGCGGGTCAGCAGCCGAGTACCTTAGCCACTAGACCACCGCGGCGGGGCATCAGCCAAAGGGTCTAGGGGCATATTTTTGAAGAGTGAAATTCCACATTTGGCATTCTGCTGTCTCTACATGGCTGGTGCACGCTACAACAACCGCCGCTATCATGAACGATTCGCTCGTTCTCTCTGTTTCGGGGGAGAGAAAGAGCTAACTTATAAGAAGGCCAAGAGGTTGGCCTCAGCTCGAGTGAAAGCCAACTGAACTGGTGAAAAATTTACATGAGAGAGCTGGTTGGTCCTTGGCGATTCCGCATATCAACGACTTGCTAAGGTGCACAAAATATAAACATTGCATTATCAAAGCAAAAAAAAACAGAAAATCTAAATTCGTCTTCCTCAGGTGAAAGTTATCTCAGCCTAATGAACACCAAAGGGAGAAAGCGATGTTTACCTAACACCTCTCCCTCCTCGACAGAGGATTCTGTGCAATCGTGCCGTCGTAGTCCTTGGTCGATGCTCACACGATAAGCTTCAAATCACGCTGGACCGTAGAGTAAAAAATTGCCGAATACACCATAATAATTTTTCTTGGCAAGGTCACACCTGTGCAATTTGATGGTGCTGTTGCGATGGTAAATAACTACTCCGTAAGAAAGTAAAAGCCGAATTCTCCGCCTCTCATTTCCCATTAGCAGCCATTGGCATGTACATTGAGCACTATCTGACTGAAAAAGTTTGCTACGTCATACTCGCTGGGCGTAACCTCCTTGGTTTTCGAAAGGTTTAGCGAGCGTTTGGTCGCAGTGCCATGAATACAGTGAACTAGAATATACCATGAACTTAAGGTGGTTAAAGGTTGGAAGAGGACCCGAAGCGCAAGCCGTAAGAAAGTGTGCGTGTGCCACCTCTCGTTTAGTCCTTGGAATGTCCGCTGGATGGCGGTGCTTCTATATGGGGAATATATGATGAAAAGATGCGAGATGGTGGTACTTGGAGTGTTGAATAGATGGACGAACGAACTCATAGACAGATGCATGGATGGATGCATGAACGGGCGCAGGGGTGGTTGCATGGACGAACGCAGGGACGGACGCACGAACAGACACACGTGCGGACGGGCTTATGTACGCATGGACGGTCACACTGACGGACGCATGGACGGACTGAAGCAAGAACGAATGGACGGACGAATTCTTCGCCCCACTCTCCATCATTCACTCCGTGGATATGCTGCCATTTTTTTTTTCCTTCAACAAGACCTTTTGCGCGGGACCGTAAGTAGGCTTCACTGAGCCGCATGCTTCTCGGCGGTCACAGAGCGATGCATGCCTGAACATGCCATCTTTCAAACGGCGCGGAGGGTTCCGCAGACCGATGATTGCACGTTTCGTTGGCTTCTCACGATATAGACAACTTGATAACAGCAATTGCACGTGCATTATCCGGTTTTCCCACGGTGACGTGAACGAAGCGAGGACGGGTAAAGGCGGAAGCGATAATCTTGAAGGACGTCGTCGCCTGCCAATTAGCCAGCTTGCATCATCGCTGGAGCGTGGCAGAGAGGGCGCACGTGGCTTCTACTCGCCGGCTGAGCACGTTTGGAAACCTTATACTTCTAAACAAGAAAAGAAGGCACTAGATCAGTTGTCGCGAGTGTGAGCGATATGACGGTACAGAAACAAGGTCCCACTAAGCATGCCACTGCCTCTGTTCCGGCCGCTGTTACCTCTCGAGGTAAGACCTAAAGTGTTTGTTTACGAATGAAAGAGCTCATGCAATATTCACAACTTAAAACTTGTTCACTTTCCCATCATGTATTTGTATTGTTGGATGTGCATATTTTACAGAAACGTTATTTTCCATAAACATATTCTAGCTATTGACTCTTATTACGACTTTTCACGTATTTTTTAGACAATAGTTTCTCCAAAAAGTAAATCAAGGAGTACATAAAAAATTGTTAATATAAAATAAATATGTAACATGCATTATTGATCCAGTGATGACGCTTCGTGCTTGCATCGCAAACGTCTAGGCAAGCTTTATCAGCAACACCTTTGTTTCCATAGCTGTTATTTAGTTGCTTATCTTTTGATATATAGAGCTTTTTTCTTTGTTTTTCCCTAAGCGAGTTGCACTTCAATCTAAACCCACAAAAACGCAGTTGCTTGATACTGACAGTTCCATGGGGCCTCTTCGAACAACTTATCGCTTGTGTTGTGATGTTACCAAAACCTGTCAAAGCTTTATTGGGGCTAAAATACACACATATATATATAGTGCTATTATGGGTATTTAAGAGCAATGGTTGTGTGTCACTCGAATATATTCAAATGTATCATCTGCGCCTGCATTAGTCACGCAAAAGGAGTGGAAATGGCAGCGAATTAACAATATTGCAATATTTTGCGACAAAATTAAATCCATGCGTGTTTCGTCGGGTTTGACATTTGTTTCATAGAGGAATCGTGATTACTAAGTTGTAGGAGGGAGTAGTCCTTGCTAACCACAGGTGCACTGTTCTGGACGGCCGGCAGCGTTTTCATGATCTTGGCCTTCAAAAATGTTCACCCTCTTCCATGGGTGTTCGCTGGTTTGGTCGGTGCTTTTGTGCCACACCATCAGCACCCAATATCATTTCTTTTGTCTTCCATTTCAAGCATACCATATCAGAGCGAAAGAGAACAAGACATCATAGCACAAAACGTAGACAAAGTGCTACAAGACGGAAATAAAAAGGAAAGCCTCTTAATCATTCTGTGAGAGTTTAGACCTCTACAATCATGTACTTCATCAAATAACGAATCTGCTTAAAAAATTGTAGAGCTAAATGTCGATAAAGCAGCTAGGTTGCTAATAAAACTGATTGGATACAGCTATGTTGGTTGTTTTGGTCATGACTGTAGACAAAGCGCTAGTTGGTATAATAGATCGGGCTCGACTCGGTGCATAGAGGTGCAAAATTTAGTTCAATTTTTATTCAGAACTGTTTTTTTTACTCCCGGTAACAATCAGGGATTGCCTCCACCTTGACTGCAATTAGTAAAGTGGAAAATATTAGGCGTCATCGACGGTCCTGCGAAACTTAGCCCAGTCTAGGTTTTTGTCACATTTCGAAAAAGACGCCAAGTATGAACAATAAGCTGTGACCTTGACTGCAAAACGTCAGCACAGAGACGCGGAAGCTGGGGCACAACTTCCATGTGTTTTATTTTAGTGCGAGAAAACTTGAGTTGCCAGCCTTTTGTGTGAATTTCTGCATTCTTCAATTGGGAGCTCATTGCAGAAGTTCTATTTTTTTCACCTTCAGTCCACGTTTATTACGGATAGTTTGCTCCACAAAATCTTCTTCATTGCACAAAGGACGTACAAGGTTGGTGTCTAGATTCTCGCATACAAATTCAAGGTTAGTGTAGTGAGCGAATAACATATTCAGTATTTTTGAACGTATTTTGTATTTCAAGAGCAGCAAAAGAATGTTGGCTATGAACATTTTCTGAAATCTTTTAATGCAAAATTATATCTAATTTTAAAAAATGAAGGGAAAATATGTGTGTCAGACATTGAACGTAGAAATCTGCTCGAGTGACCAATGTTTCTTTATAAATTTGACCATCAAACAGTGTAAACAGCCGGAGCTCACGGCAATAGAAAATCCTTTTTTTAATATTTTTTCTACGAAAATGTTACACCCGTTAATACTAAAATCAGATAATTCTAACGTGCTTTCTGTTCCGGGCACAGCTATGTATTATTCAATGGCATTATATTATCCTTAATTCGATAATATTTGTTCGCCATGCGGTTGATGAAGACGATTTCTCGGAACGAGCCGAGCTCGAAGCATCGCATACTTGCAGCGCAAAGGCACGAAAATGGCACTCGTGGACGACTGACTCGATGTGACGCAGTCCAAGTCGACATCGACATCAGCGTGAGCGGCACGGTAACGCCGATGACGGCGTTTCAGGTAACCTTCAGGTTATTTGGGAGACGATGGTCTTGAGTGGAAGTCACATTGTGTATTATTTCGCAAGTGGAGGAAATGGCTGTTTCTACACTGCTCTTCGGCAAGTAACAAATTTACGTACTCATCAAGGAAACAAATGCGTTTGAAAGTATAAAAATTCTTGGCTGGTTTTATTGCAATAGCAATAATGCGGACACTCTCAGTTGGATTTTGCCGCTAGCGTCGACGTCGCCGTCCTTCACTGTTTATGTATACGTACCTATATATATAAGAAACTTCAAGAAAGAAAAATTGTCCAGAAAAAGACTTCGGTGCGTGGAATCGAACATCCGACCACTGAGTCGTGAGTGCGAGTAGTTAGCCAATGAGCCACGAAGAAGCACCTCTTTGATTGTTCAAACGGAAAGCTATTAACATCTACTACTAACCGCTGGTAATGGGTATATCGGGGAGGAGAGGGGTACTATCGTATTTTAGCATTACCAGCGAGATGGCAGCACATTGAGCGCGCAGTCGCCTGTTCGTCACTACGCGGTGGCGCACGCTCTCATCTTCCACGCGCAGTTTGCCTCGCGGAGAGACGGGGGGGGGGGGGGTGACCACTCACGTGTGCACTTGCTTATCTCGCGGTGGTAGCAATCGTACGCCTTGGGCTTTCACCAAAGCAGTTCTGCTGTAGTTAGCCGGCGCACAAAGGTCTCTGCACTTGTTGCACAGTCTCCGTTTGTGAAAAGGGTGTGCTTTCCAGGCACAGCAAATCAACAACTGAGACGGTTATTCGCGGTCGTCTGTACCTGTAAGCACATTTCGTGCGTCATTTGTGCGTGAGAAACGCAGAGCACGCTTCTATCTGCTTGCCATTCTTCGCGTGACGTTCCAATTTGTTGCTATCGCGTTCATTGCTTCGCCTTTGCGGCAAAGCGGTGACTTTTTTTATACTTTCGATATTTCAATATTAGGCTAATTCGAACATTTTTCGTGTGCACGTGAAAGCCTAAATAACGAGCGTTTATCAGAACAACATAACTGATATCGACAAATGGCGATAGTATCTTTTTTTTTTGGTGACTTATAATTGGAACGTTTCGCGCGCCAGTTACGCGAGGATTTTTGCGAATCAGACAGTCTACTTCCTGAAAGTTCAGTTGTCCTTGCATACTTCCACAAGGACGCAGGCGGAAGTGCTAGACGGACAAGACCTCAGTGGCACAGGTCGTCGTTTCATGGCATTGCGATGGATACTCATGATAAACCGCAAGTTATGATCAATCTAGTATTATAGTATGTGTGTACGAAGACATATACGCATATTCGGAAGAACTGAATCTCCAATCTCTTAGTAAGACGTAAAAAAGAGCCATGATAGGGGCATTCTCACCACTGTTTTGGCGGTCCTACAAGATGTCCTGGGTTCATTACTGTGTAGCGCTTTTGCAAGAAGTGCGAATGTGTGTGCCATACCGTGCCAAAAGGTAAGGGCTTCCTAGCCGCTATCCTGGAAAGTGCTCTTAGTTCTGGCTCAATTGATACTGAAGTCTTAAGTGGAGGCGTAATAGCGGACAACTCGCTGATCAGTACCGAAAGTGGAAGCTAAATGAGCAAGCTAGACGTTAGCCACAACAAAGGTTCATAATTCTTAACGACAATGCAAAGAAAAGCTGAATGCCCACGCAGTGAATTTTAAAAGGGAGCCGGCCTAAATAAAGCACCGGAGAACGTGCTTATTCATTCGTAGGATTTAAAAAGCCACTAACGTCTGCTCAATTTCGCACGATCAATGGGCGACCAGTGATGATGTAAGTTTGAAAACAAATCGAATTATTGTATGACAGCGAGGAAGCACGACAGAGAAACATTTTGCCAGCAGAAGCAGTTATAGACATTAAAGAGCAGTCGCCTACAAAACAGTCCGACTAAAAGTTTTGTATATCATGCGCATTTAATCCACGCCAACCTGCCCTTAAGCATCCGGATCTTTAGAATGGCCCTCAATCATACTTTATTGTTTTCAGCCACAGCATGTACAAAGTGCATAGAATATAAATGTGTCTACTCTTCTGCTATGCCACATCACGATCATTAATAAAATAGGCTAACTTACAGCTGCACTTGTAGTACTCGCCTTAAGAGAGTACAACAGACTTTTTTCCAGCTTTCTTTCAATTGACACTTTTCAGTTCCACGAAGATCTGGTGCGTTTTTTTTTTTTACGCAGGGACACAAACCCAGCATAACCAAACTTTAGACCTTCGCCGTGAATGTTCTCATTTATGAAGCTGTCGCAATTTATGTAGCCATCCACTCATATGGGTTGATAGCGAAAATAAAAGACATGTTTACTCATATTCAGGTAGAGCAGTTCTGGGGAAAAAGACCTCATCCGTGCGCAAATAAAACACTCGGGCATTTAAGGCTACCGGAATCTAAATACATGTCTTATTATATTTTCAAAGTAAATGAGCTCACAGTATGCTTGCATGTAGATGGCGACTGTACATATCTATCCAGACCTAAATTTCTTAGCTAGTAATAGCACTCAGTGCCAACGAAGCCTGCTTGTTCCCCCACCAGAAGATATTTTAAAAATAGGCAGCCCCACACTTTACTTTTGCAATCAAACAATTGGCTTGGTTGTGTGCTGCAGATTATATGCTTGTGTTCAGATCACGTACGCAGGTATACCATTGACGGCCTATTTCGATGCTCGCTTGAAGGCAAAGGAAAAACAAGCGGGCACAAAACGCACGTACACGGAAGGTGACTAAGTAGACGTTACACAACTACGTGTGACTTTCCCAGCTATCTCATCAAATATACATACTTCCTGGCTTTTGAAAGAATGGTACATTCTGCGCATTCAGCTTGCATTAAAGGACGAGTGTTTCTCGTTGCTAAGGTTGAGTTCACCGTAGTGAAGTGTTCTTTCAAAATATGACCACAGGTGCCTTTTGTGCTCGTTTACGACATTCTACTTGCATGGATGGCCCAGTGAGCTCGCTTTTTATGATAGAACCTGTACAGCGAAGCTTTACATCTAGGATTTCGTCCTTGCGTTGAAAAAAGAAAAGAACAAGTAAAAAAAAAGATGAGCATCGGCTTCCCAGTGCGTTGGCATTTGTGATGGCAGTGCACCTCAAGGAAGGGCAGTCCGTGTTTAAAAAGCGCATACAAACACGGTGACTTTAAACAGAATACAGACAGAGAAGGACTGTTATTCCTGAGAAGCGATAGCTCGTCGGTTTGAGCGCCAGGTTGTTGCAATCGAAGCACGGTAGAGCGTGCTGCAGTACGATAGCGCATGAGTGCAGTTACGTGGCTATATACTTAGCGAACACATTTGGTTGGGCGTACGCAACAGTCTTGCGGACGCCGCCTACCATAGGAAATGACAGGCAGGCGGCGTTGATTGAGCGGCGGCGGATCAATGTTTATGTAAACTGGTAGCTTAACTTCCGTAGAAGCGGATGTATTTAGTAGTTAGCGGCTCGCTGCCATCATCGCCACCTACTAAGGAGGGGACAACTAACAGCAAACAAAAAATGAAATATAAAATAAGACGTCAAAAGCTAAAAACGGCGATGCTGCGATTTCGCCCTACATGACACATTATTGCTGACTTGCCTTTTGATTAATACGTGTTTTCACGGCACCTTTATGGCTCGCCAATTGCACGCACGAGAGAAAAGAAAAACCAGCAAGCAATAATGACGAAGTAAGGCTGTGCCAATTAGTGCACTTGAAGTGCACACGAAACGCTTTGCATATGAAGAAATTTTGATACAATTAACTGTTCGTGAGAAGAATATCACAATACTTGGAAAACTCACGTTGCCCAATCGTGGAAAACCATTGCAGTGAGATAGCAACCCTGAAACCTGAAAGGACAGCTTTTCTAACGCGGCGGCTGCACTTTCCGATGAAGGCGAAAATGTTGTAGGCCCATGTGCTCAGATTTGGGTGCACGTTAAAGAACCCCAGGTGGTCGAAATTTCTGAAGTCCTCCACTACGACGTCTCTCATAATTATATAGTGGTTTTGGACGTTAAACCCCACATATCAATCAATCAGATTTTTGTTGCTTAGCGTGTCGCATTCACATTCACGAGAAGTGAGGGAAACATCGGCTGCGTGCCAGTGAAGGCCGCTGGCAGCCACAGGATCGGCTATTTACGCATTGCTTTAGCTATAGTCCAGCTCTGAAATGTCACGCTCGTTAACTGAACATAAGCAAATAAACTAACTACGGACGGTACGCACGACACTACTACGCGAAAGTGAGAAATACCGCATTGACACGACAATGCACCCAACTAAGCACAAACCATGATAACAGACTGCCTTCAAATGCTCCTACTTATGGCACCCGACCGAAAAAATGAAGCAGTCAGCCATTCAGCCAAGTCCTGAAGAAACCGTAAAGTAATTTTTAGTTTCGACTGACCTGCATAAAACTATGCGCGTTTGAAAAAAAAAGCTGGTCCTCTGAGTTTTCGGTTACCTTTATTTACCGTCCTCACCTCGTCGTGCTTCAATCGTACGGCTGGAGTTGATGCCTCTGGCGAAAATTTTTTTGACCACTTTTCATTCCAAATTTCACAATTTTACCCCCCTGCTGTAGAAGCCCAACCAAAACTGTCTAAATCTTTCATGATTTTTCTGTGAACACCTGCAAGACTCACCACAAAGAATGCACGTACAGTACTCACGAATTTGGACGCGATATTAAAGTTTCATTGTAACTACTGGAACGCGCCTTATCTCGAGATAACCATGTCATGTCCCGACAAATCTGATCTGTAAAGATAATTTTGGTCCGCACATAATTTTTCAATTTAAATTTACATCGATATAACCAAAACTGAGAGCAACGTATACAAAACTATGCACTTTACTTGGGCCCAAAGTGTACTGTTTCAAAGTGGGAGGATAGTAGGTCTCCAGAAAAAACAATATTGATGCATCATTGCGGAAAGCCAAGCCTGCTACGGCTTTAGTAAAGACACTAGGTAATAAAGCGATTACTAAAAATTTTTCATAATACATCTTAGATAACAACTCTGTTAAGGGCACTAAACAATATAGTGTAACGAGCCCGACATGACAAACGATACGTCGTAGGTTTGATGCAGTTGCTGTTAACCATTTTTGAAAGAAAAACATTTGGTTCTAGTTTCTTGGAGCACGCTGTACATGCTCATTTTCTTTTTAACTGAGGCTTGTGTCTGTTTTACATGGACAAAGTAATTATCAATCAATGAACTTGAAACATCTGACAACAATATTTTGAGCGTATATTTACGTCAACCGTATTTTTGTGGTGTACGAAACGCAAGAACTTGCTAGAACATTGTTATCATCTTCAATCCGGTTATAGGCACTCATGATGTAGAGAGGCGGGACTGATACAGCACACAAGAATAGAAGACACAGTTCGGCGCGCTACTTATAGCTACTGACGACGTTTATTCAAAAGAATATAGAGTCATAACGCCGTTGAACACGATAAACCAAACGAGTCAGTTCAACAAGACAATGTACACCAGTGCTATGCTCAATCATTTGTTGTGTCGTTCGAGGACGATTACCTTGACAGTCACCTGTGCATACTTCGCAGCATCCATAGACGCACATTCGTGGCCGTTCTCTTTCCCTTGTGCGTTGTCATCACCTGCCCGTACAAATGGAAAAATGGCCGGCACCTTCCGGGTGGCGAGGGCTGTGCTCAAGTTGAGAACTGCAAAGCCTCTATTCTTTCTTTCTGCCAACATAACTCCGCATGTTGCTAGCATCACAGGGCTCGAGTCTGTTGATAGATACTGGTGCAACTGTCCTTGTTCTGAGCACCAGAAAGCACAAGTAGAAAAAGGATAGGATTTCGCTTCCTGACATATCTCTGCAAACAACACTCGTGTGCCACAGCCAACCGGTACGGCCTGTACGGCTCATCTTACTTCGTATTGGAAATTCCCATTCACTGATTCACGCTTTTTTGATATATGCGTACCTAATCTGCGTAATTGGCGGCTCGTGACGCTTCCTCAGGTCAATCTTCCTGCGTTCAGCGTACGTTGTCGCAAACACATTCGTACCTCGTTTTTCTATGTGTTTCTATTTCTTCATTTTCTTGCTATAAGCCGGAGCTAACAAACCTGTTTTCGCATTCGGGAGCATTTGTTCGTGACGTAATCTTCCGCCATTTTGCACTCATCTCGGTTGAAATCTTGCTCGTCATTAAAGTTCCGTAAACAAAGCCTCTGCTAGAGTCGACCTTGCCACGAGTGCACTTGTCTTCTTCAAGGCTGCGACTTTTTTTCTCGCCATCTGTGTATATATATGTTTCGTGCCCTCTGCACCAATCTGAACAAAGGCGTAAAAGAGAGGGCCGACGCAAAAGTGAGTGTGGAGTGGGCGAGAACGAGAGGACACCATGTCAAATTGGATGAGCCAAAAGAAAAGAAGTATACAGGTGGACACAGCTATCAATGAATTATGATTGCCAGAAGTAAACACCGCCGGACAATAGTAAATAGTGATTCGCAAAAGGTATTAATTATCCTAGACTAATTTTAGTTGTTCATGCCGTTCACAGGATGAATTTAAGAGCTTCATTTAAAAGGCTAATAACGTCCTGTAGTGTATTAAACTTGTGAGCAACGTATGACTGTAGATTTTCTATCCCTTCGGGAGCGGAAGTGTGACTCATGCACGTAAAGCTGAAAATCATCGAAGCTATGAGCTGATGCATACTAATGGTGTGCTGCTGCTTTAGGTGATTTCTTCGCCATGTCTCTGCGGTGCCCGTTCATTTTAGCATTAAGAGGCTGTCTTATGTCGCCAATGTACAGTTCGTGACAATATCAACAATAGATAACGCTGATAGCGCTTGAACAGGTGCAGGCAAAACTAGGTCTTATTTGATGATCATAGCTACTTTCAGGTGCGTTTAAATAGAACGTCACCTGAAGGTGTGTGTATATCAACAATCGATCATGCCGATAGCGTTTGAACTGGTGCAGGTAAAACTAGATCCTATGTGGTGAACACCGAATACTTCCAGGTGCGTTGCACTAGAACGTCACCTTGAAGGTGTAGGCCAATCTAATACCCCTGTCACACGGGCGCCCGAGGACACCGTTTAACTCCCTCGTCCGTATGACAAGGGTGATGAGGCCCGTGTCACACGGCCACCCTTGCGCAAACGAAGGTAAACGGCGCATTTTGCAAAGGACGTTCGACGATCTCCCTTTGCAGCAGCACGAGTACTCTCGTCCAAAGTATATGCAGGTCAGAAGAATAGTTTGAGCACTAAGTTGCCGCAGTAGAACAGTTATACAGTTTAGCAATAATAAGCGTTCCATTGTAACAGTACTCATTGATAACGTGTGTTTCTTTACATATATATACGCCCAGCTGAGTGCAGCAATGCCCCACACCAATGCCCTCCACACCGTGCCTTGCTTGTCGGGCGCTGCCATTTAAAAATATTTCGTCCGTGCGTGTGGTTGTTATCGTCGCTGTGGTTGCGTTTGCTCGTGGGAGGAATGACTGACAGCGTTGCATCATCGTCACCTGCTTCGACGGCTGCAGGGGTGATGCGACCCGACCTAATTGAAGGGTAACTTACGGACTAGAAAAACAACTAGTCGTCGACCATGGCACAATCGTAAACAAGCATAGCGTTAGGCATAAGGTGGTCAGCGTCGCTGCATCGCTACATTTCGCCAATGGATTTTAATTTAAAGTAAGTTTTATTGCTATCTTTGCTTCAGACCTACTTAATTTTGTGTTTTTTTTAAACCGCATAACGAATATTCCCCCTAAAAAATTGGCAGCATATCCACGGAGTGAATGATGGAGAGTGGGGCGAAGCATTCGCCCGTCCATTCGTCCGTCCGCTCGTCCGTGCGTGCGTCTGTTCATGCGTTCGTCCCTGCGGTCGTCCATGCATCCGCCCCTACGTCCGTTAATGCGTCCATCCATGCATCTGTCTGTGTGTTCATTCGTCCATCAATTCAACACTCCAAGTACCACCATCTCGTATCTTTTCATCATATATTCCCCATAAAGAAGCACCGCCATACAGCGGACATTCCAAGGACTAAACGAGAGGTGGCACACACACACTTTCTTACGGCTTGCGCTTCGGGTCTACTTCCCACCTTTAACCACCTCGAGTTCATTCATGGTATATAACAGTTCATTGTATTCATGACATTGCGGCTCAACGCTCGCTAAACCTTTCTAAAACTAAGGAGGTTACACCCAGCGAGTTTAACGTAGCAACCCTTTCTTGTCAGATAGTGCTCAATGTACATGCCAATGGCTGCTAATAGGGATCGCAGCGTGCGCGTTAACTAAAAGCCGAATGCTTCAGTGTCTCTCATTCCCCATTAGCAGCCATTGTCATGTACATTGAGCACTATTGTTAATTGTTCAACAACGCACAGAAGTCTCTCACCGGCACCACCTTGGAGGTCAAAATGTTATACTTGTTACATACTACGGAGGACGAACGGGTGCCGCTATAAGGAGATTCGCCCCTAAAGCTTTATTTGCAAGGGTGTGGGACAGGGGTCATGAGCTTGATGGGTGGGGCCCTAAGTCCAGGGCTCCACTGGCTGCCGCCGCCTGCCTGACGTGACGCAGAAGTGCAAGCGGCACCTCTGGGTCAAAGCTGGCGAGCTGTGCCTCCCATTGAATCAGAAGGGAGCGCATGAAGCGTATCCCCACAAACGCTAAGAAATGAAGTTGCAGCCTTAAATAAGACAATGCCACTGGTCGAAACGTCGGCTGCAGTACTCGCCCACTGTCCATTTCCATCACAAGCGTCCACACTTCCTTGACTCCTGCCCTCTTTACGATTACTCGTTTATAGACATTCTTCATGTGATTGTTTTTTTTTTTCTTTTTTTGCATGTGTGTTTTCTTGCCTCCTTTTTTCTAACTTTCTTCTCTCTCCTTCTTTCTTGCCTGATTTTTTCTATGCCTTTCCTTTCTGAAGGAGCAGGCAGGCGTTGTGCCCCTATAGGTGACAGTTAGCCTGTTTCTTCCCTATTTCCTCTGCGTTTGCTTTTTCTATGTACTTAAACCAAATGAACATATGAATAAATAAATAAATAGCGACCTCAAATGCATCTCTGGCGAAGCCTTCTTCTATGACCACCACTATTTTACGCCTTTCCTACCAAAACAATTACGTCTGCGATGGAACGGATGGTTTTCAGTGGGTGGTCTTTCTTTTTGAAATGTGCCCCGACCACGCCAGCCTCTCTGGATGTGGCGATGCTGGCACTACATGTAACAAAACGAACAAGGTGTGCAAGCTGAAACGCAACTCAAGGAAAACTTGGAAACGAATGCGTTATTGCAACTTAACTTTACCTTCCCCGCCCAGTTCTGCAAATACGCTGACTCGCTGACCTAGGATAGAAGGGTGCGACATCTGCGGAATGTCAAAGCGGTAAAAGCTACGACGTTGTCGCTTGCGCACAGTCCATTTTTCTTTGCTGAAGGCTGCTGTTCCTAAATATGATTGTGGATTGGATGATACTTACTCTAGGCACAGATTTTTTACCCAAAACAAGAAACTTTGCTACCAGTCTCGCGAAAAAGATTTATCATAGCTTAAATTAAAAGCCTGGAGCTATGGCCTCAAATCAACAAAAGCAAAAAATTGAACACTTTTCTTGTAGTGAGTCAATTTTTTAAACTTTGAGTACTCTTAACAAAACAACAAAACAAAGGTGGGAATTTTTTTGCTCAATATTTACCCTCAACAAAGAAGATCAAAGTGGCCTTATGAATGTTTCATTTCATTTTGCTCTGGAAGATATAATGAGGGTAAAATCACTGACATTGTAAGTTTCCCAAAGCATCTGTAAATCAGGAATTTATTACTGTCCTTCCTTTCACTTTGTTTTATTGCGTCGCTTCAATTATGAAAGTGCAACATGCAAAACATTTACAGTGGGCTATGCTACATGGACACTTCCTAAAAACACTGACATGTCTAAGTTGTGAATTGCCGAAAACCACCAAGCAGACCTTATAATACATATATCAAACGCCGAGACATTTCACAATAACTTGAACATGCAGTCATTCAAGTATTGTGTTGTAGCCTGCTGCTACATTCTGACTCTTTCTGCAACCATTGCACGTAATTTGAGCGGGAAAAAAATGCCCGTTGCATGAATGCATGGAGAATACGAAATTCCACTGTCTTTATCAATCATCTTTCTTTGATTTTGACTCTGTTTATATTCCTTACAGACTGTGTTTGGGGTGTTTCGTAAGGAGTGGTTAGAATGTTTGTACAATAAAAGCAGCTGTTATGATGCGATTCGTGTTTACAATAAGAAATTCGAAATGACGTTTTGCGGCAGCAGCATTAGTAAGGTTGGAAGGGCGGATCGTATCATTCTCTTCGAGAACATATAGCTTCCTTGAATGTGAACTGCTACTCGACGAAGGCTATGATTACGGGTAAAAGAAGAACTCGGCTCGTTCATGAGGGCAATGTACGAGCTAATTTTGTCGCAGATAGCAGAATTGTAATGTGTATGACCCATTACTAGCTTTTATGTGTTGAGTGGTATATTGTTATATCACTGAATTCGTTTCAATGGACATTGAATGCATGCTGCATAACGTAACTCAATAATATACGCAAAGCGATGTCTGGAGGTCGGATTTTAGGCAATAAAAGAAGGCGCTTTGAGCCTTCAAGATAGGCTGGAAAAACGACGCTTTAGCCACCGAAAATAGGCAACCAAAACACCTTTAGGCCTACAGCGTTGTAAATGTTCGAATAACAAACTTTTACTCAAATGCAAATGATTTCCTAACAAAGACGTGCATGACCTGAATCTACAAAGAGAAAGCGAAAAATGTTGTTTACGAAGCCATAAATGCGCCAACAGCTGAACATGGTCAAAAATTTGCCATTTGTTCGGCATGGTTTACAGAATAGGGTATCCTTTTATTCTCGGTGAGTTAAGTGTTCAACGTCGAATCTACTCACTGTTTTTTTTTTTTTTGCATGGCTGAGAAGGCCTGCACAGGAGCATATAGCGAGACCGGCAAAAGACCACAGTGGAGGATGCCTCGTGTTAGCCAGGTCCAATCACGTATAAAGTAAACATTTCTCCCCAGTCGGTGAACATGTTCTAGGCATCATCGGCCACTCTTTAAGCGCCCACTTATTATTTGTGGATCGCGCAAACTGATGGCTCAGCAGAGCTTTGGCGTATGTCAAAGCACCGATGTGAATATATTTACTGCTTTAAAATGGAGATGAAATTACTCCGCAGCTGCCGACCTCTTCAGCGCGTAGTCCCGCTCGCCAAAACTCTTGCGAGCTCAAAAAGCGGAAGTCAGCGCAGGCTTTTGATTGGACGAATGTAAAGTTAGAATAAATCTACGAAATGCATAAAAAAATATTGTCGGGTTTTCACTTAGGCGTTGTTTTACTTAATGCAAAATAAACACCACTACAGGAACACACGAAAAAACTACTGTAACACACGATATGATGGCGGTGGCTGCTATTTTGCCTTTCACCTTTTTTGATAGCGCGGTCAGACGTCCTTACGAAACCCTGCTCTTACCTGATGTTTCTGCACGTCAGAAAGCTGTCTAAGTTCAAGCATGCGTTAGGTTATTCACCTTCGAGTTAAAGAAACCTTTTGTTGCTATACTTCTCATACTAATGCAAACAAATAACGCCGCCAAAGTTATCTTGAATAGACGGTGGCCTCCGAGCAGCGTGTGGCCTGTCTGCATAAAAAGAACTGCACACAACGCTTTCCGTCACACGCAAGGCTGACGTACTCGGCTGCGGACCCACAGGTTGGGGGATCACATCGCGACTGCGGCGGTTGCATTTTCGATGGAGGCGAAAATGATGTAGGTTTGTGTGCCCAGATTCGGGTGCACGTTAAAGAACCCCAGGTGGACGAAATTTAGGGAGCCCTCCACTACGGCGCCTCTCGTAATCATATGGTGGTCTAAGGACGTTGAACCACACATATAAATAATTATCAAGTTTTTCTTGTTGCCTATGTGCTGTCCTGAGCAGGCTCCTAACTCCTTTGGTGCGCTCATGCGACATGGAAAGGGTGAAAGGGTCTTTCACCTCGACATGTTGTTTTACAGGTAAAGTTATTACGAGATCACAAGGGATGATTCTGACGCCATATAGTTGTCCCACCACTGCTGTTGTTCGTAACCATTGCACTGTCGCACGGAATAATAAAGAAAACTAAACTAATAAAATACATCGATAACAGAGTGAAAATAGAACAAGGGTTCTTTGCGTGGAAATATACTGCTCTACCACAGAGTTACGCCATTTATTTTATCGAGGTATTCATTAGTATCGCACAGAGTTGCACTGTTCGTACAAGCGCAGCTCAGAAATAATCTCGAAGGCTGAGGTCATATAGTAATGGCATAGTTCGTGGAAGACGCGTATACAAGAACGCAACGCATAGCTGTTATAACCTCTTCACGCACAAAAGTCATCCGAATGGCTATTCACTTAGGAGATGTTTACGATGAACAACAGGCTGGACCAGTACTTCATTTTATCGAGGCGCTTAGTCTCACAACTTTTTTTTTTTGCACAGATCTCTATTACAACTGACCCTAAATACAGGCTTCATGTCGGAAAAAGAAATGCGTCAACATGTGCAATAAATTAATAAAACGTTTAAGAACAATAACGTAGCAACCCAACGTCACACAACGCGAATGGCGTAGTTTGTTGAATGTTCCAACCCATTACAAAGCATCAGCACAACTCTTTGTCATCAGCCACCGCGCAGGCTAATGCCTTACTAGTACGCCACTGGTATTATTATCTTAGTAATAATTGAAAATAATGATATTGTAGACACTTCTGCCATACACAAATTTTTTTTATGATTTATGGCGTACAGGGTGTGATGCGTGTGAGCTTGTGGTTGTTGCTTCAAGAGAGTTTAAAGATGGCGATAGGCCACCATTGTAGTTTTCGCTGTGCTGCGTGCTCCGCGCTGGCCTGCGGGTATTTTGATCTCACTCAACCTTTCTCTTGGAGTGGCTGGAGTGTTGTGCCACACTGTTTGTTATTCAGGTATTTTTGTCAACGCGGCGCGGGAAGTATGGGAGATCAATGTTGTGCCAGCTTCCCCTCCACCTTTCTCCACATTTCATGGGCGGTGATTTGCACTTAGAGCGATGGGTGAAGTGTGGTCTCTGATTCCGCGAAAAACAAGCGAACATTATGCACTTTCTTCTTATACTTTGAATATTCTTGGCTGAATGACTTTGAGCTGAGTGCTTTTGTCGCTGCCGTCTCCACGGCAATAAACCTTTCCAACTTCAGTGCACGCAACTAACGAGTGAAAAAAAAAACGAGGGTTCACATATGTTGGTGAAGGGCCCCTTCAAGAAGTAAACTACAAACAAAATAGCGCACCGTGAGCCCTTGCAGTGCGGTTGCTGCTACGGCGCATGCGTCGTAACGCGAGCTGCCAATGCATGTTCATGGCCCGCCCGCAGAAATACGAAAAATGGCAGCATATCCACGGAGTGAATGATGGAGAGTGGGGCGAAGAATTCGTCCATCCATTCGTTCTTGCTTCCGTCCGTCCATGCGTCCGTCAGTGTGACCGTCCATGCGTCCATCAGCCCGTCCGTGCGTGCGTCTGTTCGTGCGTCCGTCCCTGCGTTCGTTCATGCAGCCGCCCCTGCGTCTGTTCATGCGTTCATCCATGCATCTGTCTATGTGTCTGTTCGTCCATCTATTCAACACTCCAAGTACCACCATCTCGCATCTTTTCATCATATATTCCCCATATAGAAGCACCGCCATCCAGCGGACATTCCAAGGACTAAACGAGAGGTGGCACATGCACACTTTCTTACGGCTTGCGCTTCGGGTCCACTTTCCACCTTTAACCACCTCGAGTTCATGGTATATACTAGTTCACTGTATTCATGGCACTGCGGCCGAGCGCTCGCTAAACCTTTCGAAAACCAAGGAGGTTACGCCTAGCGAGTATGACGTAGCAAACTTTTTCAGTCAAATAGTGCTCAATGTACATGCCAATGGCTGCTAATGGGAAATGAGAGGCGGAGAATTCGGCTTTTACTTTCTTACAGCTTGCGCTTCGTGTCTACTTCCCATTTTTAACCACCTCGAGTTCATTCATGGTATATACAAGTTCATTGTATTCATGGCACTGCGGCTCAACGCTCGCTAAACCTTTCTAAAGCTAAGGAGGTTACACCCAGCGAGTATAACGTAGCAACCCTTTCTTGTCAGATAGTGCTTATTGTACATGCCAATGGCTGCTAATGGTGATCGCAGCCTGCGCGTTAACTAAAAGCCGAATGCTCCTGTCTCTCATTCCCCATTAGCAGCCATTGACATGTACATTGAGCACTATTTTTATTGTCCCACAACGCACAGAAGAAGTCTCTCACCGGCACCACCTTGGAGGTCAAAATGTTATACTTATTACATACTATGGGGGACGAACGGGTGCCGCTGTAAAAAGCTTTGCCCCTAAAAAACGCTTGAACACGACATCTTTATATGTTTTGATCTTCTCTAACCTCCCTGCCTTTCCTTGCATCTTTATCTCTCTCTCTCTCTCTCTCTCATTCCCTCTGACGGCTTTCTACGCTTTCGCATTAACCAACCACTTGTGCCAATGTCAGCGTGGTGGCGTAGGTGGGCCAACGCGTCCCTCTATGCTGCTGTTGGCTGATTGAACTAAAGTTGGTTGAACTAAGAGACTAGGTTAAACCCCTTATATTTTAAAACAGTCACTTCTGGCCGGTAATATTTTTAATGTGGTCATTTGCGTTTGAAAGCGATATTTTAGGGTGAACAATGCTTATAAAATCTCCGATTCTGAAAATTGGCATTTATGCGCGTCCAGAGGTTAGTGCGAACACCGAAAATAGCTAATTAAAGGCCCTGCAAAACACTGTAAGCCTGTTTTAACCCCACATTTATGCTGATATATCCAAGTGGTGGGCTACACTGAAAGCAAAGACAGAAAGAGGCATTTGACTAAAATCTTGTCTCTAGCCATGAGTCATGACAGACCGCCTCTGACCATATTACATAAGGGTATTTTCGAAGAGGAATAAAACTACCACGTTGTAGGGATATTGCGGCTTTACCGAGAACATCAAATCCGCCTACACAAATACACGCCGTCAGTCACTTTCGCAAGAACACCGCTGCACCTGTTGTTCGGGTCAGCTTTACACGCCAGAACGCTTGCATTTAAGCACAGCTGAATGGACTGGCGAGGCTCGTCTTTGAAACTTTGTACTCGTCTTTTCAATGCTAATATAAAACGTGGAAGCTTACTCACGTGGAGCTGCTCAAAGGCACAAAAGCCACGAATTCACAATTCTTTTCCTGCATAGGTATGTGCGTTTTATCTACCACGACTTTCTTAGTGCTACACTTAAAAACTGGGCTTCCTGGTTAAACAAAGTCGACATTTTTATGGCGGATCTTTTTTTTTTTTTTTCAAGTTTACGTTTCTTGGACGCTACTTTTGGTGTTAGCCATAACGGCACTTTCTGAAAGCATAATCGTAGATCCGACAGAATTTTGTTGCCTCCATTCATTCCACAAACTTAGAAATCACTAAAGAAAGAGTAGTAAATCTGCGCTTTCACAATTTCTCGTCGGAAACACGTTCCGATTAAATGACTGAAGCTTTAATGCAGCTGCTAAAACGGTAAATTAAAGCTGGGTACACCGTGCAAGTAACTGTATGCAGACTAAAAATGTCTGAAAGAGCTGGAGTCACTGAAGCAAACACAACGCGAGTTGATAGTGAAAGAAGTGGTCATCTCGTGTGTTTACGCAGTATCACGTAACCCTAAAAGGTGCACGCACATTGGCCTATCTTTGCAGATTAACTAAACGTAAAAGAAATGCTCAAAAACAAAACGATTGTTCAAAGCCACACAGAACTCATTTTTATGATTGCATGCAAAGTGTAGGATGTGTTATAATTATATGTTGTCGCCAATACTATATCACATGACTAGTAAATTTGTAAAGGAAGGAAATCCACGACTCATTGATATAATTTCGGAATATCTGGAGAGCTTCCCTGCACGTTCGCGAAGTGTCACATCCCATCCAGTTTGGCAAGGTGCAAGGTTTATTCATCAAGGAGGCATTGCTGCTGGGCAGGCCATGGTGCACAGAAAATGAACAATCAAAAGGCCCTTGAAATGCGAGAAACATCACTGCAGACGGTTTTCCGACACTCGGCTTATTGTGAGGTGTATTGCGACGATTGCAGCAACTCAGAGGGGACCAGGCTTTTAGGAGCGAAGCTCCTTAAGGCGTGGGCTGTGCGTCCCCTGTATGTAGCCACCTCTCGTTCAGTTCTAAGTATTACGCTAGCCACCACCCGATCTAAAGGGTACAGCCATATCCATCCGTCCATCCGTCCATCCGTCCGTCCGTCCATCCATCCATCCATCCATCCATCCATCCATCCATCCATCCATCCATCCATCCATCCGTCCGTCCGTCCGTCCGTCCGTCCGTCCATCCGTCCGTCCGTCCATCCGTCCGTCCGTCCACCCATCCATCCGTCCGTCCGTCCGTCCGTCCATCCGTCCGTCCGTCCATCCATCCGTCCGTCCGTCCGTCCGTCCATCCATCCATCCGTCCGTCCGTCCGTCCGTCCATCCGCCGTCCATCCGTCCACCTTAAAGATGCAAGATGTTATAAACTAGACGGCGGTACGTGTAGTTGATTATGAAAGATGCGAGGTGTTATATAATAGGAATGATGCCACATATGGCACGTGTCATCGTTCGATATAGTGCGACGACGTACGTTGGGGGGGGGGGGGCGTTGCAATAAAATCGACTGGGCAAAATGTACGGAGGATTCATTGTTTACCAGGTTTACCTCCGGAGCTTCGCCCACTCATCATCATTCACTTCGTGGATATGGCGGCATTTTTTTACGCAGCCCTGACACCAAAACAGCTCTTTCCAGCCGAGTGGGCCGAAAGTGTTTGAGGTGAGCTGACGGGTCTAAAGAATTCGTTGTGCTGTCACTTTTTGGACACCCCCGGAAGCGCGGCGAATTCAAAATCCTTCTACGCGCCGAAGCGGTGCCTGCACACGGGGGCCAATCACAACACTTTCCACCACAGAAAGAGTGGGTGTGAACCGACATATTCGCTGTGTACTGCAATAGGCGTGAGCTTAGCGCCAACAACGCGTGCGATCATTAAAGCAGCGTAGATCGCATCAGAGACACACGTGCGTCAGTGCATCTTCAAAAAATAGCGGGAAAAAAACTTCAATTTTTATTCAAGGCTAACAGG
This sequence comes from Rhipicephalus microplus, assembly GCF_013339725.1. Classification (NCBI taxonomy): domain Eukaryota; kingdom Metazoa; phylum Arthropoda; class Arachnida; order Ixodida; family Ixodidae; genus Rhipicephalus; species Rhipicephalus microplus. The sequence continues at coordinate 105,280,313 of NC_051165.1, forward strand.
GTACATGGCTTAACGGAAATGACAATTTGCATTAACCTCTTCATCACAGAAAGAGGAATAAAAACATTCGCAGATCCCACGTACAGTGGGAAGTGATGATATGTGAAGCATGAATAAGAAAGCTTTATATGTCTCTTTAAAATCAGCACAACGTTACGAGGGGGAGGTAAATGATGCCGTACGTCACTTCCGTGTCATTATTATCATGTTTGGATGTGTCGTTTACCTTCGTCAACTATTCACGTCACGTGATGCCAAATTTAGTAGATGTGGAGCTAGCGAAACTGCCGCAAACACGCTATTAGCGGGGTATGTTGTCATGTTCTTACTTCACACACGTGTCAGTATTATCATGTTCGCACCACTCATATATTTCATCATCCATTTACATCACGTAACATCAAATTTGGTATATGTGGAGCTAGCCAAACGGCCGCGAGCGCATCATGAAGGGCCAAAGTATATACTCCAATGTAGCGTTGACGCACGCGCACACTGGGCACAGTGACGCTACGTTAGCAAAACTTGAGTACTCTATAGTTTGACTTCAGGCGCCACCGGCGTGATCAGCGTCCGTCGGCGCGGGCCCACGGCAACCGATGCAAAATTCGCACCGATGCGTTACCCAGACAACACTGCGTTTCGCTCTTTTTCGTGACGGAGGGACGCTGGACGCGCTGAAACGTGCATACGTCAAGGCGACGCAGTGAGGCGAGTGTCTGCGAGTATATGGCAGGACTGGTGCCTGACGTGGCAACGCCGGCAAGCACGCGCACCGCGGCATGTCGAAATGTGTTGGCACCTTGACTGTGGCATGTAGTCATGTTCTCACATGACACGCATCTCAAGATTTTCATGTTTGCAACATACCATCGTCATCCATTGAAGTTACGTAATACCCAACTTGGCATATGTGAAACTAGCGAAATGGCCTCCAGCGCATCATGGGCATGGCATGTAGTCATGTTGTTACATGACACGCATCTCATTATTACCATATTTGCACCAGTCACAGACCTTCGTCATCCATTCACGTAACGTAATACCGAATTCGGTATATGTGACGCTAGTGAGACGGTCGCGAGCACATCATGAGCGTGGCATGTAGACATGTTGTTACATGAAACGCATGTCATCATTTTCACGTTAGGGTCTGTCGCTTGTGTTCGCCATGCAATCCTGTCATATTATACCAGTTTTGCAACATGCCATGAGAACAAAACCACCGCAAGAGCTGCAGGTCTGCGAAATGTAAATCATGACATTCATGGCTTACATGTCATAATTTTCATGTTATGACTAGTCAAATATGTTCCTTATACAGTCGTGTTATGCCATACCAAGTTTGGTATCGATACCATTATCGCTTGCCCCGCCGCGGTGGTTTAGTGGCTAAAGTACTCGGCTGCTGACCCGCAGGGCGCGGGTTCGAATCCCGGCTGCGGCGGCTGCATTTCCGATGGAGGCGGAAATGTTGTAGGCCCGTGTGCTCAGATTTGGGTGCACGTTAAAGAATCCCAGGAGGTCTAAATTTCCGGAGCCCTCCACTACGGCGTCTCTCATAATCATATAGTGGTTTTGGGACGTTAAACCCCACATATCAATCAATCGATACCATTATCGAAACGGCTAGGAGAGCTAAAAGGCGTAGGCGGCTAGATAGATAGATAGATAGATAGATAGATAGATAGATAGATAGATAGATAGATAGATAGATAGATAGATAGATAGATAGATAGATAGATAGATAGATAGATAGATAGATAGATACGCTCAAAGTCACCGAAGTTCGCTAAGAAATGCTTCGCATTTAAAATAAGGGGACCCTAAGCTTTCGCCTTAAAGAGCGGCACGCAATAGCGTCATTGTGTCCGTAGTGCGTTCTTCAAGCAGTCAGTGCATGAAACCTTTTCGAATTCGCTATGCACCCACTACGTGGCCTCAGGGGCATAGGCGCTGTAGCGTGTGTGCCTTTCGTATAGGTGTACCGGCTTGCAACCACTATTGATAATCACATATTCTGACGCCCGTCGGCAATGGACGCTTGCACCACGGATTATTACTGCATTATTTGATGTTGCGTTGTGAAATCTATCCGCTGAACGAACATGATTGTGGAGAATGAAAGCTACTTTTAGCGCATTGTCAAGCAGAGGAAGTTCTTTTATCTGTTTTCACAAGCAGAGGTGGCCGTGTGGTGGAACATCCGCTTGCCACGCAAACGACCCGGGTTAGGTTCCCACCTGGACCCACAGAATTGTTTGGTCCCCACTCGGCTCAAGGTTTTTTAACATTTATTTTATTTGCATCGTTCTCAATTTTTCGGTCAAGCATGAGATGATGATTTTTCGCTCAAAACCAATGACACCAACGCCGACACCGGAACTTCTGCGAAACAAGCTCGTTAACGCTATCGCGTTAAAAATCGGGTATTACATTGTTTCCAACCTTTTGGCCGGGCTAGCTGGTGAAGATTTATAATCGCTTACAGTGCACTCTGACACTCGAAGAGAATCGCTTGCTCACTCAAGAGGACACTCACGAAGGCAAGCGTTGAGTAACGACTGAATTTTGTTATGATTGAACACAAATATAAAGGTACAGCGTTGGACATGCACGTGTACATGATGTCAAAAACGTTGAATGGCATAAGTTATTAGATGTTATGATTGGCAAAGCACGTTTTCGACCGCTTGTGCTCCCCCATATGAAATTCTGCTTGTGTTTCATCCAAATAAAATTTCGTTTTTTGCCAGCACTTGTCTGTCTCCTCCACTTTTGTTTGCTTGAGTGCGCTGTAAGCCATTATGTATCGGTTCGCCTGGTTGCATATTTCAACTTTCATGCAAGCGCGTGCACCTTTGCTTTTTTTTTATTTAACCTCTCTAAGTAATGTGTCTGCATGCGTTGTTTTTTATTGTATATTCTATGTACCACTTTGGAAGATAAACTGTTCGTTGGAGGTGAGCACTGTGCCCGCGTTTCTTTTCGTCCTTGTTCTTTTGCTGGGCTAAAGAGTGCAATGATAAGCTTAAACAATAAGATCATATCTTTCGCCACCGAAGCTGTATAACACTACACGGCAACGGTTCCGTCTCCGTGGACTAAAAAACAAAGCACCAATCCCCTAAACCCCCAACATATTATTAGCTTTCATGCAAGTTATCAAGTAAGCAAACTTAAAATACAGATTCATGAAGCAAAGTTGCCTCTGTGCTCTACTTTACGAAAGGCAAGATACGTTCGCACTCACGTGTTCCTCTGCTAGCAGATGTGCGCGCTCGTTCTATTTCTGCTAAGTTGCTGTGGAAGTGCAATCGTAAAAAAGCACATACGAGCTGACAAAAGCGTTCGTTGTAGACTCGTGTATGATTGCAATGCCTGAACCTAATGTTTTACGTCCTGCGTGGTTTAGGAGCTCCTTAAGAGTTCCTGGCAAATGGTATATCTTTTTTGCAATCAGATAGACAGCATAGAGCTCAGCATTCGTTTCAATGAGTAAAACCACCAAACAAGCATCAACGTCACACGCTGGGCGATAAAGCACCTGTGAACTATGGGAACACCCTCCCACGTTTTTTCAGTAAACATAACGTTGTAGCTGCTTTGCACTTCTCACAAGGTTGTGAAATGACGCCCGACCGCCTTTCCTTGTCCTTGCATGTGCTTCTTGTTTCCAGATATGACAGGGGGACCTGTCTAGCCACTCGTTAGTTCATTCCAAGTCTGTCATTGGTAGACCACGGAAAGTAAACACGCCAAAGAAACACAGCTTGAATACAATGCTCGACCAAACGAACAAATGCATAATGTTCAACATGGTCGCGGGATCAGTGATGGTCTAGCAAAGCGACCGAAAAGCGATAGTCGCTGCCATTACTCTAATGTAATAATAAAACATGCCACCAAACCTCTCATCACCACGTGTTGTGTTTCACGCAGACTTCTTGGACACTCACTAATTTTCTGAGTGGGATGACATCAAGCTTTCACAATATTTATTATGTACACTCATGAATATTTACAAATAATTGATTTATACTATCTAATTAGACAAATATTTATTCTGACAACAAAGACACTGCAGAACATATAACTGCTCGTGAGCAGGGGTAAAAAGACGATGCCGTTGCGCTAAAATACACATAAACATGCGGAAGAATATGTTGATGACTCTCAGCGGCTGTGATGCGCCCAAATGCCACTAATCATGAGCAGCATCGCATCTGGCTGTCTAGAAGGTTATCAAGCACCCGATGCTCAGGAAAGCAAGTTGTTCCCGAAGAGAAAATGAAGCCCTCATTGTGTACGCAGCTGCACCGCTCCCATAAAACCGAATCTCGCGCCGAAATAATACAAAAGTCAGTAAATTCGCTCTTTCCCTCTAAGACGACTGAGAAAGGAGGTTATGTCACAAGCGATGCAGCTGTCTACACAGCATTCCGTGAGTGCAGCGTCAAAGGCGCGTAGTTCCAGACTGAAAAGCATCATGCGAGTATGGCGTGGTCTGGAGCTGGCCTTTTGTTACCTCTTGCTGAAAAGCGGCGTCAAGGGTGTTGTCCCTGTAGTATAGGGACAAGAAATTATCCTTCATCTAGAGGGCGGCTGCACCTACCGCTCATTAATTCCCAAGCATATCTGACATGTAACTCTGGCTTCGAGACAGACCCATAAGTCACTCGTGGTGCGAAATGCCCAATTACAGCCTTCTTCGCGGGATCTACGCATCGAAAAAAGGCAAGCCTGATGCAATTCTTGACAAATGGTCGCGAACTACTGCCCATTCGCTGTGCAGTTTATTGAAAGAGGTATAGCGAACTTGTTTGTCCTGTGCTAAGGCCAATTTATTCCTGCTTTGCACAGTCCCAACAAAATTATTTGATGTTTTTGTAGTGGACTCAACTTCATTTAAATGATGCTTATTATCGAAATAACTAACGTGATACTAACAGTTTTATTTGCAGAACATAAATTACTGCACGAGCACCAACTCGAAGAAATTTAGAGAAGGTGGGGAGCGGGATTTTATGTATCTTGCACAAAATGTGTTAGGCAGCTCTCATATACTATGGTCTTCAATTCTCTCAGTTCTGTTTTGTTACCGCTAATTTTGAACATGGAGCACCAGAACGCGTAAGTTCTGCCACCTGATGTCTAGAGTTGGTGTTTGTGAAGCTTGAATATGAAGGGTTATCACGGCTCGTCTGTGAACAAGGACAAAAGTATTAGCGGCAGTAGTGCTGCAAAAACCTATGTAAACTTCGACAAGGCACCGCCGGCTAATTTTATGCAACTTTTAGATGTTCTGGCACGTGCGGTCGCTTTTAAAGTGACAAGCTCCGCAAATTCTTGCATTGGCTTTCTACGGGATTCGATGGCTTAATTTACCGTTTGTACTGTTTTATCGGGGGCAACTATCATGTTGGCGATACTTTGGCGTTGACCTATTTGTTCTATGCAGTTTCAGCGAAGTATACTTTGTTCAACCACGAGCTTCGCAGCCACATTTTTATAATAAAAAAAGCACGAGTACAGTCAAATTTTTACACAGTTTCTTCACCACGAAACGTCAGTACCTGATGAGTGCCTGCCTGAGGAACTGGTTGTGTGTACAACTGTGTCAGCTACATAATTTCAGACCCCATCTCTAAAGCACTCTTTCTAAGCGTGTTAAAAGAATATCGTGTCACTTCAAGCGCCTAAAAAATCATTGCGACAAAAATGTCACATTACTTTAATTTATACGTCTTATAGTACGTAAACGTAATAAACACTTATATTTAACCATTTAGGCTCTGTTTTCACATAAAGAGAATGATTCACTAGTTTGAAAGATATATAGTGCAAATTTGTTTCTGGGTAAGAGGACTTTGAGCAAAGAAAACGCCGCGTGCATGTTCCCACAGGGGAAGCTCGAGTAAACGCGTCACAGAGTGGTCGGGGGTGAATGTGCGTAATTTATTATGGTTTGGGAAGGCCTACTTGTTATTTTGTCTTTATTATTCCTATTTATTGAATGAAGGAGAAGTGTTACCTTCAGCGTCAAGCGAAAGGAGAATGAAGACGCCCTTAGCTGAATTCAAGAAGAATTTAAAAAAAATTGTTGGAGTGGAAGCTCCTGCAATGCCTTGCCAGCAGAAGTGAAGCCAGCTTTTGCCACTGCCAAAATGTCAGAAACTTGTTTTTTTTTTCCTCGAATTCCAGCTGCGGCGGCTGCATTTTCGATGGTGGCGGAAATGTTGTAGGCCCGTGTGCTCAAATTTGGGTGCACGTTAAAGAGCCCCAGGTGGTCGAAATTCCTGGAGCCCTTCACTACGGCGTTTCTCATAAACATATGGTGGTTTAGGGACGTTAAACCCCACAAATAAATAATAATAGTTTTTGCTTTTTAAACCTCCTTGGCTGAATTTTGAACACGTGATCAAGTGCGTACATATTCGTGGTGCCCAGTGAACGTTTGTGCAGCGCAAGCATTACTTTTTTTTTTTACTAGCAGACGCTGCCTGCGTTGGCCTTGCGAGGCGAAAAGAAGAGGAAGGGAGCGGTAGTTTTGCGGGTGTCTTCATCGGCCGGCACGAGACGCGAGCATGTTCAGTCGGGGTAAGGACGACACCACCGCCTACGCCGAAGCGTCACATTGCGCGACGATGAAATGCTCCACATTTTAAAACAAAACAGTGGACAACATTTGGTACATGGCGGCTCAAAAGTTTGATGTTTGAAGCGTTGGTAAGTGCTGTCCAAAATATTTACAAATAAAATATAACAGTAAATCAATTAAAGTACAGTAATCTAGGCATATGTGATCGATGGTAACAGCTGGACAATAGTGAGCATCAGTGTCTATTATAGAATGTAAAATGAGTCATGCAGGCACCACCGACTACACCTGCTCCGTCCATCGGACTTCGATGCTGGATGCTTGTGGTTACTGGTACCTTTTTGCTTTGTGCGTGGGTAGTTTTTGCCCGCCACAAACATTTTCAGTGATACTGCTGCTTTCCGGCTTGTTCTTTTGTCATGGTTGGTTTCTTTAACGTCATTCAAACGCGATACCTATCACGGCAGTATTGCGCTAATGTAAGGGCAGCTTTTAGGTGCGGATCACTTCAGTGGGCGAGACTGTCATATACTGGGTTCATATGCTGTCATAATCGCTCTGTGTAAGCCAGGCACACGCGCATATAGCACAGCCATCTGGATTGGTTCGTTGACTCTTCTTAACCTGGCGCAACCCACCGTGGGGTATCGGCCATGAAACTAGCTGTGCTCTGTTATACAAAGAATTTGTCTATAAGCTCAAATTTGCTAGCGCGGGCTCGCGCCAAAGAAAAATCTTCTTCCTGGTGTTCGTCCAGCACTTTGATCGTGGTATTAGGTGTGGAACACATTAAAGTCGCGTTACGCAAGGAATACCACGGATAAAAAAACTGAAAAAGTGGAAGTAAGGAAAAAAATAGAATTAGCAAGAAAAAGAAAAACTAGGAGGAAAATTATATTTTAATAGAGCACAAGGTAACAACGAAAGAGAGGAAGAAAGAAAGAGAAAACTGGAGACGAACGAATAAGGCTGCCCATTTCAGCACTTTCTTTAGGATTGGCACAAATACTGCGAAGTGGCGTTAATCTTTTTGCCCAAGAATATTCAAGAACACGGGAGATGTCACACTCAGCTCTTTTGCATTCTGTATTCATTTTATTCCAGACATGGACAATGCCTGGTGCATGCCATTGCTCGCCTCCATTGCCACTTTCCTCTTGACAATGCCATTCACCTGCTTCGGCCTACTCTTCGTTCTCATTATGGAGAAGTTCGGCTCCACCCGGGAACAGGCATCTTGGGTTGAAAGCGCTTTCATTATGAGCAGCAACTTATCAGGTAAAGAAGGAGTTTCCACGTTTAAGAAGCTGCATATTTCAGCACAGCAGCAGCAGTAGTGTAAGAGGTTGTTGGCGTACATTCTAGAAAGTTTCTAAATGACGACGTCTGCTTGCTATGCCATCGATAAACACGCTATACAGTTACATGAATTAAAATAAATATTGTCAGATAGGTTGAAATCAACAATAAAATTAGCCCTCTTAGCAAGAGTGGTTTAAACTGTAACGAATCAAACAATAAACGGGAAACTTGATTGTTCCATCGATGGTGCTTTCTTTTTTTTTTCAAAAGAAAGCATTATCCTTGATTGTTTAACTTAATACTAAACAGAAATTTGAAAAGAATGCTTCAGGAATATGCAATTATTCTCAACAAAGTTACTCACAAAATTGACATTTTTTTGCCTTTACAGTTTTAAAGAGGAGGTTCAAAGAGTGCGTTCTGTTGGAAGCTTACCAAGTAATTGCTTTCCTGAAGTTTACAGTGAGCTAAGTGAAAAAAATGCCGCCACATTCACGAAGTGAATGATGATGAGTGGGCGAAGCTCCGGAGCTAAACCTGGTAAAGCATGAATCCTCCGTACATTTTGCGCACTCGATTTTATTGCAACGCTCCCCCTAGCGTACGTCGCCGCACTATATCGAACGATGACACGCGCCATATGTGGCATCATTCCTATTTTATAACACCTCGCATCTTTCATAATCAACTACACGTACCGCCGTCTAGTTTATAACATCTTGCATCTTTTGGATGGACGGACGGACGGACGGACGGACGGACGGACGGACGGATGGACGGATGGATGGACGGATGGATGGGTGGACGGACGGACGGACGGACGGACGGATGGATGGATGGATGGATGGATGGATGGATGGATGGATGGATGGATGGATGGATGGATGGATGGATGGATGGATGGATGGATGGATGGATGGATGGATGGACGGACGGATGGACGGATGGACGGATGGATATGGCTGTACCCTTTAGATCTGGCGGTGGCTAGCGTAATACTTAATGCCGTCAGCTACAGGTACCGCCCGTTAAAGAACCCCAGGTGGTCTAAATTTCCGGAGCCCTCCACTACGGCGTCTCTCATAATCATATAGTGGTTTTGGGACGTTAAACCCCACATATCAATCAATTACAGGTACCGCCATCTAGTGAACACTGCAAGAACTGAACGAGAGGTGGCTACATACAGGGGACGCACAGCCCACGCCTTAAGGAGCTTCGCTCCTAAAAAGCTTCCAAATTAACACTAAATAAATAAATAAATAAATCATTGTGAGTAATAGGAACAAGAAATCGCTCGCTTTGCCACTGTACTCGCAATCAATCTTCATGTTCTGCCGATTTCGTCCCAGTCATAATTGCAAATATGTGCTTCACAAGTGTTAATATATTGTAGGCATGATACTTATTCGCGAAAAAAAAAATTCTCTTGAGTTTAAATACGTCGCCATCATTTCTTATTTGTCACTGCAGCGCTTGCAATAGCCTTCCTTCAGCGCCGCGTCGGCCTCTCCCGCATCGCCCTCATATCTGCCGCCGCCACCAGCGCAACTGTTCGTTGCGTCTGCATTCGCTCCGAACATGGTTTGGATGAGCGTCATCTTCGGTGGAGCCTATGGTAAGAAGTTCATGTTTCTTATATGTAGTAAAAGCGAAAGCATTTATGTTAAAATACGATACATAATGTGTCGCCATCGCAGTGACGTCGTACAAAATGTTTCTCAGATATTACGTAGACACGGACACACATACTCGCAATGAAAGTGCACATTGCGGATAGTTTTATTTTCAGAGAACAAGTTCTGAAAAACTATGTCTTCACTGCCGCATTGCTTCACCACAAAGCACACTGTGAGACAAAGAAGAAACAGGGAAGTTCATTGCATACTAGTAACGGCACTTTAGGCGAGTACAACCGTCTGGTGTAACAAAATCACTTCAGTGGCACGTTTAAACAAGTCAAAAAAGGCATGATGCAACTTATAGCACTGAAATACCCTCACAGAACACACATCACTGAAGCAATCAAAGATAAAACACAACAAGCACTAAGGTTCGAACGGGATCACATATTTTTCAGCAGCTTTCAGTTGGCTGTAGTCGGGAAGACGTTCCATGGAGCTGCTGTAGTGCTGAACCAAATGCCGTAGAATCAAATCGCAGTCATGGCGAGCGTATCTACCTAGCAGCCAAAAACCTGCGTTGGGGTGTACATAGATTTCGGTGCACAAAAAACATGGTCAAATCTTTTGAACTCATCGAGAATCGGTGTCTTTTCTATTAATAGCGTGTTTTTGAAAACATTAAATTTCGACAGTTATTGCTACTCTAGTCAGGAAGTACGGTGCCTCTTTTATGCGAGTAAAGCAAGACAGTTCGCGTATCGCTACATTTTTTATAATTTTTATTCGCTATATAGGTTTTGAAATCTATATATTGAAACTGACGCCTATATAAGCAGCCCAACATCACGGCTTTCCTCAGTGGGCACGTCGGCTGGCCGCCTGTAACAGCCATGACTGACCCTTTGGTTTTCTTTATGCAGGTTAGTAGCAAGTATTCCAGTGTCAAAACTAGTGATCCTTGCTTTATCCAGCTGACGTGCCCCACCAGCTTATGCACGTGTTACCTGTACGTGCGGAACATAGTACTGTCTGTGTTGAAACTTTGTGGCGATATTGAATCGAACCCAGGTCCGACTACCGAACAAATGTTGAAAAAATTTCTTGAAGGCCAAAAGACTATGCATAAACGAATTGATACTATAGAGTCGAAACTTAAAAAGGTTGAAACAACAGTGTCAACCCTCACGGAACTGAGTTCAAAGCCACCAATCTCGAAAGAACAGTGCAAGGACCAGAAAAAAAGGCTGGCGAATTTAGAAGACAGAAGCAGAAGAAACAATCTTTTGGTTTTTGGCATTCCTGAAAAACCGGGAGAAACACCAGAATCGCTGGAATCAGCAATAGTTGAAGACTTGTTCAAAACTAAGCTTGGTGTAGAGGTAAAACCTGTCGAAAGACTTCACAGAATGGGGCGTAAGTAACCCGACAAACCTAGACCTGGGATCTTAAAGTTCATAGATGACAGGGAAAAGACACGTGCTGAAGAACTGTTCTAAACTGAAAGGAAAGGGCATTTCTGTGTCTGAGGACTTCTCGGCAGCCATGCGGCGGCTGCATTTCCGATGGAGGCGGAAATGTTGTAGGCCCGTGTACTCAGATTTGGGTGCACGTTAAAGAACCCCAGGTGGTCAAAATTTCCGGAGCCCTCCACTACGGCGTCTCTCATAATCAAATAGTGGTTTTGGGACGTTAAACCCCACAAATCAATCAATCTCGGCAGCCACGAGGCAAATTCGAAAGAACTTAAGGGATAGTGCCTCTGATAGCAGGAAAGCGGGAGTAAAGTTGAAACTGTCATATGATAAAATTCGAATTGATAACGAAACGTATGAATGGGACAGTATTCACAAGAAGAGGGTTCCTATTAGTCGACGCAGTAGCAGGCTGCGAGATAAGAAGTGACTTAAAAGCAAGAAAACTAAGCAGTTTCGTTGTGTTAACACAAATGCCCGTAGATTGATTAACATGCAGGGTCATTGAATTAGAAAGTGTAATAATAGCCCACAAACCGCATATGTTAATAATTACAGAATCGTCGCTACACCGAGACATAGGTGATGATGAAATAACGCCACCAGGCTACAAAATGTACCGTAATGACAGAGATTCCCGTGGTGGCGGTGTTGTCATCATGTTTCGAAAATCGCTATATGTGACACGATTACTCAATATTAAGGGAATTGAATGTGTTGTCGTTAAAGTGTTATTTGATGAGCTACATATTGTCGTTTGGAGATTTTACCATCCGCCCATTTGTGGGGATGAGTTTGTAGAACAATTAAATGAGTTTTTGTGTCAGTATAAAACGAGTAGTTGCAACCTATTAATCGGTGGCGACTTTAATTTTCCCATGATAAATTGGTCAAGATGAATTTCCACATGCCATCTCTGCTGCATCTGTATCTTTTCTTGATGTTTTGTTGTTCCATGACTTGACGCAGCTTGTGAAAACGCCCACTCGCATTCAAAACGAATCTAGCACAATTTTAGACCTGTTTCTTGTTAGTATAGGCATACATAACCGCAGTCTGGTAATAGAATTTCACGACGGCATTTCGGACCATAAAATTGTGTCATTAAGCTTTCAACTGTACTATGCTAAAATGCCTGATAAAAAGTCCGTTTTTGTACCCGTATTCTCGCGTGCTAGTGATGTGGACATAATAGATGCTCTTGATCACTCTTATTCCGATTTCCTAACGCTTTCCAAAGAAAGTGAATGTTCTGTTGACCGATTGTGGTGCTTTTGCAAAGACCGAGTAATTAAATGTATTCAAAACTTGGTTCCTCACATACGCAAGGTATTAAACCGGTCTAGCCCCTGGATTACGAAAGAAATTGTACGCCTAGGGCGCAAGCTAAAGAAGGCAAGAAAGCGACAAATAGAACGACCATCATTGCCTGGTCTAGATAATATATCAGAATGCGTCACACACTGAAAGTCAATTTGAAAAGTGCAAAGGAAACATATCAAAGCGAGGCTTTGCAAACTTTATCTTGACGTCACCAAATAAGTTTTGGCAATATCTTCCACCGAAAAAAAGTCCAGTATCAAGCTTATCTATTAACAGTAATGTTATAACCGACAAGAGGGAAATAGCAGGCGCGATGAATGATTACTTCTGTTCGGTGTACGCGCGTGATGATGACGTTACCCCTGATTTCATCGCCTATAATACCATGCCACCTATCGATGACGTCTGTATCACTAAAGGGGGTGTCTTATTGCTTCTGCTTAATCTCGATCCAAAAAAGTCACCGGGCATTGACTCAGTACTTAACGCCTTTCTGATAAGGTATGCTGAATGGAATACCAAATACCTATGCTTGATCTTTAAATCATCTCTTCTGTGCGCTGAACTTCCGAGTGATTGAAAGCACGCTAAGATCACTCCAGTACCAAAAACTGATGACCATTCGCTTGTGTCCTCGTTTAGGCCTATCTCCTTGCTATGCACTTGTCTCAAAATTCTAGAGCATATAATATGCAAACATTTCTCTATGTTTGTCGAAAGAAATAACCTTATCACGCCCCTTCAGCACGGCTTTCGCGAAGGGTATTCTACGGTAACCCAGCTTATTGATACTTTTCATGACCTAGCAGCAGCGATCGATATGAATGGTCAAGTAGATGTTATAAAATTGGATTTTGAGAAAGCTTTCGATCGTGTGAGTCACCATAAATTACTAATTAAGCTCAAACGAATTCTGAAATTGAGAAATTACTTGCATGAATAACTGCTTATCTATCATTGACAAGCGAATGTGTTGCCATTGATGGTGTCACCTTGAGTTCCGCCCTCGTGAAATCGAGTGTGCCTCAAGGGTCGATTTCAGGGCCGCTGTTTTTTCTGTTATTTATTAATGATATTGTGCTAAACTTGCCCATAAAAATAAAGCTTTTCGTGGACGATTGTATATTATACCAGGAAATTTATAGTTGCAGTGATCAAGAATCTTTAAATACTGCACTATCAACACTACAAACGTGGTGTGAAAATTGGCAGATGACAAGAAATTATAAAAAACAGTAGCAATGCTAGTTACGCGTAAGAAACAGCCGCTTCTATTTACCTATAACGTCAATGGTCATGCGTTATCCGAAGTCACTAAGCACAAATATTTAGGACTCATACTCACATCAGACTTAAAATGGAATGAACACATAGAGTATCTTGAAAGAAAGGCAATGAAAAAGCTTGGCTATATGCGAAGGAGGCTTGTGAATGCCACATCACACATCAAACTTCTCGCGTACAAAACTTTCATTAGACCAGTATTAGAATATGGAGCTGCAGTGTGGGATCCCTTTACTGAGTCCAATATTAAAAAATTGAAATGGTCCAAAGAAAATCTGTCTGATTTGTTTTTAATTGTTATAGTTGGCGACTTCCCCTTCACTTCTTCTAATCAAAGCGGATCTCGAAAAACTACAGGACAGAAGAAGAATGGAGAGGCTGAAGCATTTTTACCTCATTTTCCACAACAAAATTGGTATCAACAAAAGAGTGCACATTAGACAAATAAGTAAATATGCTGTGCGCTCACATCATTCAAAGAAAGTTTTAGATTACGTGAACCGCACAGACACATTCAGGTATTAATTTTTTCCAAGAGCTACCCATGAATGGAATTGCCTATCACCCGGTGGTATAAAGTGTCCAACAGTTGATTTATTTCTACATGCTCTCAATAACCACTAACAGTTTTTTGTATAGTCGTGCAGCCCAGAGTTACACAATGCTTCCATTTTTTAGTACGTTTCAGTCAGCAAAGCTATGCCATTGTAGTAATGTTTTTCTTTGGTTTGTTTTGTAAATTAGTACAAAAGTGTTGAATTGTAACCACTTCCAGTATGCTCTGTGATGTCAATTAGGTTTTTTGCAGTAAACATTTCTGTATGCCCATTCCTGCTTAAGACCTGGTAAACAGGTCAGCAGTATGTAATAAATAAATAAGTAAATAAATAAATAAATAAATAATGAATACTTTTTGCAATGTTACATCTATGAATGTGAATATATTCCAATTGCTGTGAAATAGAATGAAAATAATGGTAACTTTCCTCTAACGCTGCCAAACGCGAACAATATGCGGAGCTGGGTGACATTCTTTGTTTTTCTTCGGCTCGGATTGTTTTTTCTTGTTCTCTTTTTAAGTTTTTCTCAGCTTTTGGTGTATTTTGTCTTTCTATTTTTATTTACCTCTATTTATTTTTCACGTTTTTTTTTAATTTATTTGTGGGGTTTAACGTTCCGAAACCACTATTTGATTATGAGAGACGCCGTAGTGGAAGGCTCCAGAAATGTTGACCACCTGGGGTTCCTTAACGTGCACCCAAATCTGAGGACGCGGGCCTACAACATTTCCGCCTCCATCGGAAATGCAGCTGCCACAGCCGGGATTTGATCCCACGACACGTTTTTCTTTATATTGCTCTATTCATCGTTCACTTCCTTTTCTAAACTTTATACACGACTTGTGTAGTGTTTACCTAGCCATAGTATGACTCTGTAAACACTGCACATAATAGAACTTCGCATATTAGACCTTTATTAGTAGGGCCGATCACCTTATGTCATCATCAAAGCACACGGAGAACAAGAGGAAAACAACATTTTTTTTTTGGCGCGAGCGTGCGGTCAGTAAGCTACATTTGGGTTCGTTATATGTGGCAGTGTCCGCGTTGCGGCAAGCTACGACGACAGTATACGAAAGCCTAGCCTCCTAAAGCACTCCACGTTACAAGAAATCATTTTCCATCAGAAAGCCGTAACGAGAGCAAATAGTGTAGCCACATGGTTGCCCCGTTTTTTTTTTTCAGCTCTTTAGAGTGTAATCAACTTCAATCGAATGCATTGCCCGGAGCGTTTAGTAAGGAATGACCCACTTGGTAATGGTCTCTATGGGTTGGTCTCTGGCGAGAGGCGGTGCGTGTATTTACGCATAACTAACAATTGGGTACCTCAAGCATTTAACAATAACATGCACACAGCGTGAATGCCGAAGAGATCAGTAACACGTCGGTAACACGGTCGTGGGAGGGCTAAAAATTTTCAGGCTGGTATAGAGATCACTTATCTTACACAGGGAGTTTTCCACATAAGAGAAAATAGTTCGATGCTGCGCATCCAACCGCGATGAATTCTCCCACGAAGAGTTCTTTCAAGTGATGAAGCCAATCGCAGGTTCCTGTTTTTTTTTTTTTTGCTTTTTCGAAACCTGTGAAGCACCGAATTCTTTCTTATATTATTCATAATTGCGGGTGCAAGGGCAGAAAATTAGTAGTACAGAAAGCAGTTGTATAGTGACAACCGTCGATAGTAGAAAGTCTAAATACATTGTATAAATTCATCAACAATGAAATCAAGGAATACAATCAAGCTGCCACCTATCTGCAGATAAGTCATAGTGCAATGAAAACCATGGCAGTCATAAGTCATCTTTCGTGATCAGGAAAGACAGTACTCTGCGTCGATCAGGCGCACGGCTGCGCTTGTCAATAAAATTACTTCTTAAACTTATCATTTATTGGTTAACAATTTAGCTGGAGTGGGAAGCTAAATCGCACACTGTTTTGAGCCACTATCGATATAGCAAGCTTCAACCAATAGGCACGTTATTTCGTTGTACGTTTTCTTCAAACATAGTGGGGGATGTTCTACGTTAGCAGCTTTCACGTTAATGTGAGTCTATGGCACTAGACAATAGAATCGTCTTGCTATTTTCAGCAGTGTGTACCCCTTTCACACCCGTTACTTTCTTTTGTTAGAATAACAACTTGGATATCCGGTTGCTCTAGCAAAAAAAATCTACAAATACAGTTGTTGTTTTTTTATCAGTTGTGAGATAAACTGTAGCTATGTCTCGGGTTCTACTTCCAAAAGCCATGACTTCGTTATGAGAGACGCCGTAACGGAGTACTACAGAAATTTCGACCTTTTAGTGTTCTCTAACGTACGCTGACATCACACAGAACACTGGCCTTCAGCGTTTCACCTCCATCGCATTTCTTGATAAGCTAAGAGACGCAGAACACATTGACATAAAGAAAGCTGACAGAGACATTCGCCGTTCACTGAACTAGATATTAATATCTTGTTCTCAGGTTTTACAGTGAAGGTGTTCTTGGCGTCCGCTTCAATCTACACGATGCTGTTCTTCGACAAGTACCGGGCCACCGCACAGTCCTTCATCAGCTGCGCTCAGGGAGCAGCTGGCATGGCGGGACAAACCCTGCTTTCGCGGCTGCAGAAGGCTTACGGCCTCAACGGAGCATTGGTGATACTAGGGGGATACTCATGAATGCTAGTTCCACTGTCTATGCTGCTCAAGCAAGCTCACCGGATAAGGTTTACGTCCTTCCTGAGAAAGAAGGCGTCAGAGTTTGTCGCCAATGTTGTTGCTACCTCTGAGATAACTTGCTCGAAGAAAGGTGCGTTACTACGGTCCGTGCATCAGGTCAATTCCTGTAAAATACAAGGCAGCCCGCAAGGCAAGCTTGAGTTCGCGTTCGTTAGAAGAATGAGTAGAAAAATATGTTCCCTTGAACTGCCTTGTCCAGATGCAAAAGAATCTCTTCCCACCCCAATAAAAGAAGAGCCTGCCGTGGAAAAATTGCAGAGCAATTCCTCGAGCGTAGTGACCAAGAATATGCTCATTTCACAAGGAGAGCATAAAATTTCAATACCGTGTCAGCTAGAACAGAACACTCCCAAAATGAGACGATAACGCCGTACCAAAGCCGCTCTCTACAGCTCGTACTGTCGTTGCTAAAGGAACACGTCTTTTATGTTTTGGTCCTCGCGATTGTGGTTGGCGATTACACTGAAATTGTGTTCCTTGCCACAGTTGTGGAACATGGTCAGGACCAAAACTTAAGCATGCAGGCATGCGAACAGCTAGTCACACTGTGGTTTTTAGGGCAATTCCTGGGGAGCGGTTTACTACCGGTGATAGCCGATAACCTGAGGTACAGCCGTTCATCTTTCTATGTAGTCACTTTCGCTATTTCCTCCGTCTCTTTGGTGGTGCTGCCTCACGTGACGGATATTGGTGGCCTTGCCCTTCTTCTTGCCGTACACGGCATGGCAATGGGCTTCATCAGGTGCGTGAAGTGCGTTGTCATAGCCGATCAAGTCGGCACTGACCGCACCGCAGCCTGTTGGGGCATCAGTGGGCTGGCGATAATGCCTTTATCACTGGCCAGCCCAGAGATCATTGGTAAGTGACAAGGTGACCACACCTTTTTTTCCATAAACATAGAAAAGCAATTACGACAGACTAAGGTGTTTTACTTTTCGCCTTTAAGCACATAAGTACCGTTTTGTGGTCGTTTGGAACAGAGGTAAGACATGACGTTCTTGTGTTCGATAAAGTTATTCACTGCTGAGGGACGCAAGAAACTACTTCCCGCGCGTAGTCAAGCAATTGGGTTATCATTGCTCTGAATAAACTAAAAGGCGTAAAGTCACAGGGTCACAATTTCGGCCACGGAAAAGGAGACCAGCTGCTTTGCGTTTACTGAAAACAAACCAGCTTAGTGTTTAGTAGCATGAGCGCCAACTCAAATTTCTGTCCCCTTTTTCGTTCTTTAATTTTGAATTCGCATCTCTCTTCATGAGTTGTGTACCAAACCGAACAGAAACTCGATCGAATTGCCTTTTTTTTTTTACTTGAAGTGCGTATCACAATAGGGTTTTGGTTTGTCGCCAACCGTAACTTGTCGCATAGTTACACAGTGGTCAATAAAGTCAATGTCCCAAAAATGCCTCGCAATGCTCCTGACCAGTACAAACAAAATTAGTAAGATGCCTAAAAGTATTCGCAATAACTTACCGACAATTGCAAGAAGAGCTTTTGAAGCATACAGCGGATACCTGTGTCGCACCAGGAAGGGCGCAGCGGCCTCACTTAGAATGCGATCGCTCATTAAAGGCATTACTGCTGTGATCTCCGAACCATGCAGTTTTTGGGGTCTCATTGTAATAAAACTGGCTTTTGCGCCGAACTTAAAACTACAGTAAAACCTATACACTGAGGGCATAAGCGCAGAATTAAGCTGGAGATTTCAAACTACACCAGTACCCACACTAGAATGACTTTAGAGCAGGATTTAGGCTTTTAATGTTTGTCAGATATTCAAGCTGAGAAAAACCACTCACAGCCCTTGATTCAATGCAGCGGACAGAATAAAGCACTGCCCAAAGGGCTCACTCGTGACTTCAGTGCATAATAGCTTGATCAGAGTTTCTACAGCTAACAATGTATACGGAAGGAACAGCAGCTTGACTGCACGCAGTGCTTCAGTTGCTATCGTTATTGTTTGAGCTTGCTGTCTGCTTCGCGTGTTACTGTTCCGAGCACTTCTTAAAAAAGACGGCTCTGCGTCATCTGCAATTTGCAATCAGGGAACTGCCATTGCTTACGCTGGCGGACCTGTTGTTTGCAAGCTGATTTCCAAAAAAAAAAAAAACTGTGCTTCCTTTTTATAGGCCTGGAGGTTTTTACGCGCCTATTTCCAAGAGGTCTTGGAAATGGGCGCGTAATCAATCAACCACCATAAGTTTCCGTTCAGCCGAGTACTGAGTGGAAGCGCGTTTGTAGCCTCTCTACCTATGCGTGTATTGGCCTGCACAAATGTAATACCCTTCGATCAAAGCTGCAGTAGCAGGAAAAGCTCTGATATAGCTGATGACCCACATGAAACTAAGCGTCTGGTCGGCGTGCATCTCTACTGAAAAAACAGGAAACCACTTGGTTAGGTTGCCGTGGCATTTAGAATAGAATCCT
Organism: Rhipicephalus microplus; assembly: GCF_013339725.1. Taxonomy (NCBI): domain Eukaryota; kingdom Metazoa; phylum Arthropoda; class Arachnida; order Ixodida; family Ixodidae; genus Rhipicephalus; species Rhipicephalus microplus. The sequence continues at coordinate 105,299,633 of NC_051165.1, forward strand.
ATACCACAGTAGTGGAAGTGGTTGTTCTAGGAATTCTAGAGCGCTGCGGGCTGTGGCAAATTGTCACCGTGGAGCTGCCACTGTAAAGAATCAGGGCATCTTTGTCCTTAATATTTGTATGACGTATGGTACCCTGCCCAACAGAATCACCCACGTCTTTACCTCAATCACTTTACCTTTCTTTCATGTCTGTTTTCATTGCACAGCCCATGAACTCCAAAACTGATGTCTCTTTACACAGATAATATTTTAAACTCTGGATCTCCTTGTGCTTCTTGCCGCTGTTAGCAGCACAAACTGTACCTGTTTGAAGCAGTATTGTTCCATAAAGCGGCCCCTCTTCTCAGAGTTTTCCTAACAAACTGCTATTATTTTTTTGCCTGCGTCGTTATATTTAGGGTTTGAAGATATTAAGCTAAACTCCACGTAGGTGTTCGCTTTGTGATGCGAAATAAAATGAAAGATGAAACAAGGAAGAAGGTCATTGTGTCTGTTCCCTCGTTACTGCCGAGAAAAAATCCGGAAAAGTGACTTTTTCAACGATAGGCTTCATCGTTGCAAACATGGCCTGTGTAAACCTCTGTCGTGCTTTATTTTAACAGGGGTGGGAAATCATTTCATAATCATGCCATCGTTTTCAACTATCAAAACGCTTGCTAGTAAAGCTAGAATATTTAGCGCGAAGCTTTTGTGAAATACCGCTACGTTCTCCTTGCAATTTCGGTAACGAAATGCTTATTAGAATTTTCTCCTTTACGCAAAAGATCCTCCATGTGCATACAAATAAGCTATTATTTGCTTCTCACTTGTGTCTATAAGACGTGATTATGCTTTATAAAGAACAAACTGAAATTATAATACGAAAAAATTTTATTCGTTATTATGTTCCAATGTTCACAAAAATAGTTCCATTTCGTCGCATCCCAAATGACGGAGGCTTCTCGAGTCGTCACTGCTTTCACCTAACAGCATTTGCATTTGAAAAAGTTAAGAGTGTGCACACAAAGCTTACTCAGCCACAAGAAAACACTAGCACTCAATATTCTTGCATGGTTGTAAAAACGGAAGTGTCGAATAATGTGCTCCGCGTCTGTTTAGGTTAACAGCCCCAATCAGGCAACCTGTTTATGATCAGGGATTTCATAAAACGCAGCTGATTAGTGTGCAATATTGCATTGAGGACCATGAGTATTTAGCGCAGGGTTGGCACACAGCACGTGCAACTCCATAGTCAAAAATTACTCCGCAGCTTGACTAATTAAAATAATTAGTTTTCTTAAATTACCAATACCATGATGTTTGAGACCATTAGTCGATGAACTATCACCTTCTCTTCCTTACTAATAGTTTTTTGGCGTTGCAGGTATCTTCCGGGATTCGGGAGGGTCATACGACAACTTCTATAGACTGCTGGGTGGAATCAACTTCCTTGTCACTCTTCAGTTTGCTCTGTTCCTGGCCTGCCGCAAGGCACGCAAGACTGCCATAGCGCTCAACGACAGTTAGAACCACTTCAAAGCTGGCGCCCTTTCACACAATAGACAGAGCAGTTCATATATGCCTCATGCCATCATCTTGTAGTACATACCACGTGTTTTGTCACATTTTTCGGGGATATCATTTTAATGGCAATCAAACGCTCTGATAAACTCAGGTAATGTGAATGCTAGTGCTAGTCGTGTAAATGTGTGCACGAACGACAATTGGCTCTCTTATTTCCAAGAAATGATGAAGAAAGATCAAGAATTTGTGCTTGTGCTTTTCTTAGAGGTTGTGTGAGCTAGAATTTTAGGTTAGGTTGGTTTCACTCGATTGAGAAATGCTTCGTAACATACCTGTATGAACGCGACTTAACACTTCGAACCCCGAAAAAACTCGTTTTAACGCATAAAAGAGAAAGAAAGTCCTCTGTTGCAAGGACCGTGCTCAAATTCGGCTCCATAAGGTATTGCATCAGGCGCCTGTATAAAATGCGTATGCAAGACATACAGGCATCATGTGGAGCGCCTGAATAAAAAGAGGGCACTTACCTGCACGTCCCTTGAAAAAACCTATTACCTAGATTGACTAGAACTGCAGGGAATGTGATTGCACTATTGCGGAATGTGATTGCACTATCACAGTGATTGCACTGTGACTGAATACTGAAAAAGTTACATTGCCAATACATCCCCTGATGTCACTTCTCAAAAATAAATCTTAATGCACTTAAGTGGAGAACATTGAAGTTGAGAAAGAACTAATTCCTTGCATATGTGTGATTTTTACGATAAACACAAAGACGTAACTTAAAGGCAATTTTCTGACATTGTGTTGAATATTTGCACATACCCGCTACGATAAACCACACATTGACAAGCTTACAGATGATCGGATGCTCAAGACATGCGAAGCCCAAGACTGGCTCTTTCTAGCGTGGTCAATGGCGTGACCCGTTATATGTTAACGGAAACATTGACTGAATGAAGTCATATAACTCAATCAAACGAGAAACATTGGACGCTAAATTATCATTACGCAGTCATTAGTCACTGACACTAGCGGCAGAGCACTAGCATTTGCGCACCAGTAAATAGGCCCCGAGTAAGAGGCTAGTGAGTCCATGTCTGTTTCAAATGAAAATATTAGTATTCAGTGGGTGCCCCGAACAGTGACGCCAAGTCAATCACTCACCAAGATTTGGAGCATCCTGTGGGGCTTTGATTGCCAGATGTTAATGCCCTGTGAAGATCAACATTGCTGTGATACCCATTTGTCGACGTGAGCTGAGTGTTGTAGCCCAGCAGATTGTAAATAAAATGTTTGTTTGTTTCTGACTAAAATTGACTTACGGTTTTGCATCGCTTACTACCTGTTGCAAGCACTGATTTACAAAACTTTCCTAGTGGGTTACGACAAGTTCACTTACCTTTTCTCAGGTTAAACTAATAGAAGCTAAAGTACAAATACAAGTATGGAGTCGTGATGGGCCGGAACAACTTCGACACCTTTTCACAACGTGAGTAAGAAGTTCCCATTGAAGGTGTTTCCACCATATGAAGAGTGGATTCCGCCGACCACCGATACGGTGGAATATGTTTCTGGGATATTGTGTCACATGATGTATGCTGGCGTATTATGAATGCTGGATAATAACGGAGCGCAAAACGAGTTAGCAGCGTCATAACCATCGACGAGCTGCCACACAAAATCATTTTATAGAAGACGGGGCAGAGAGCACTAGAAAAAAATGGGGATAAAGAGCGGCAGTAAAAAGGCGACGTTACCGGCAATGCTGCCGGTAATGAGTGGCATTACGATCATAGCGACAGCACTGACTTCTCTTACAATTCACAACTAAAGCAATCTGATGGACCAACAAGCCGGTATTTTACCGGCTTTTATGTCATATCTCTTTCTCACTCGTTCCAAAGGGCCACACAAGCATAGGCTTTTTGACGCATCTAATCTCATTGGATAAATACGGCCGTACAATCGATTAATAATTGTGATTTTTTTTCGCGCAACATACAGCGCAGTCGTGCCAGTGCACTGATCTGTAGCTCTATCGTTAGCAAGAGCTATGTAATGAGTTGGGTAAAAACGAATGCCGTTTGCGGAAAAAAAGTGTGCATTGGTTCAGTCAGCATACAAATTGACAAGTCTGTGCTCTCGCATAGGATTTAGACAAGTGACGGTGAGCTCGACCAGCCGCTTTCGGTGACTGTATGCGCATGTTTGCTGGAATCACGTTGCATACATGGTCGTCTCTTCTTGCGCGGACACCGTACACAAGAAAAAGAAATACTACAATTATGTTAACTAATACCACAGCCATGGAGTAAAGTCATTTCTACTCGTCGGAATTGTGTATTTTCAATCCCAGAAGCACTGATGGTACTTAACGGGCTCGGTCGGTGCGCAAGGCCTCACCTTTTGAGGAAGTCATGGTGGCAGAAATGAATGATGGAAGTCATACTTGATGAGGCTCATCCAAATGCATGTCGAAGGTAAACGTTTGTGCATTTTAGTGTCGCACGCACTTTCACAGTTAACTTGAAAGTACGGCTGAGGTATAACTCAAAAATAGCCAGTGTTGCATTTCTAGCGTAGCGATACCAAGTCGCCGCTGTATTCTAAGAAGGAAGGGGCAATAGCGAACAAGAACTATTTTCTTTCTCGACAACTGCGCAGCGATGTAGCCTAAAAGAAATACTGTCGCAGTTCACACCGACAACTTTAGTCTTCTAAACTTCACAATAACAGCAACACATCACGAATGTCAAACTGAAGTAAGTATATGCACAAAATGTACACACTGATGGCTGCTGTGCTCCACAAACGTTGAGGAGGTTATTGATGGCATATGAATAGAAGAAGCGTACTAGAAAGCGTAATCATCGGCATTTGCTTCTTTCAACTGTAAGCCTACTTTCCTCTTCATTTGAGAAAGAAACAAATAAAGTGATTCGACATACTTACACGTGCTTTTCCCTCATGCCTACATCATTCGCCGTGCCTCCACCGTCACCCAGCTTGTTCACCAAGCCATCGACCAAACATGTTTTGCATCGCCACCATCAGCCAGTATTTTCCACTGTCATGATCATTGGCTCATCATCGGCCCCACCAGCACCACCGAAAGAAGATCGCCACCACCACCACCACCATCTGCCATCATTTGCCTCCCGCTGCCATCATCAGCTTTCATGACTACTGCTTATCCACTATTACTACAGCATATCCACTATTATTTCCACGCATCCGCTATTCTTTGCAGTATTTTAAACAACGAATACAGCATCCACCAACCTATGAATATTAATGGGGATGTTGAAAAAAATAGACTTGTTGTTTCATAGTGATGCTAGCTTTTTTTAGGCATATCGTCACGAATGCCATGGAGAACAAAGTATGCGAATTCCCCCTAGACGGAGGTGAGGTTGCCGTAATTACCTTTCACTGTATACACAGTATTACGGTAGCTGCCTTATTGCATTTGTCTCATTAGCAGGCACGGAGAGACCACCAAAAATGTTTGCATGGTGGCGCTGCTTAGAGCGCTCAGCAGGAGCGTCACTTGAACGTCCCCCTTTCGCCGGTCCTCATGAAGTGTTATGATGATTCAGCCACAAAAGCCGTTGCTTCCACCGATGCAAGTGTTTGGACACTCCTAGGACAACACACTGCAAATGATCCTTCCACATTCATTTGTGGTGGATTATACACTTGCTACATCAGCAAACCGACCCTTAATTTATTTTATTCGTACGTTCAAGGTCCATTATGGTCATACAGACTAACTACCAAACGAATGCCAACTGAACATAGCTTCCAAGATGGCGGGCGCGCCCGCCATCTCGTTTGCCATTGACCGAAACAGTACATGCGCAGTTGGCCGTGACGTCACGTCAGGCGCAACCGTTAGGTCGAGCGCAATACCCCAGAGCCTGGCTCGTCGACTAGTCGTGGATCAGTGTTTTGGCTTGTGAATCAGATGCAGAGCTCTGCAACTGGTTCTTACGCAACGCGTGATCACGTCACTGCAACACGAATAATTTTGTTCACGTTAGATAGATGCACCCTCATCATCAGCAGCAGCAGCAGCCTGATTACGCCCACTGCAGGACAAAGGCCTCTCCCATGTTCTGCCACTAAACGTGATCCTATGCTTGGTGCTGCAACTTTATCCCCGCAAACTTCCCAACTAATCACCTCTGTCCACCTAGCTTTCTGTTTGCCCCTCAAAAGCTTGCCTTCTCTGGGAATTCAGTTGATTGCCCTGAAAGACCAGCGGTTATCCGGCTTAAGCGCTACGTTCCCGGCCGATGTCCATTTCTTCTTCTTGATTTCAACTATGATACCCTTAACGCCGCTTTGTTCCCTGACCCACTCTGCCCTCTTCTTGCCTCTTAAGGTTACACCTGTCATTTTCCTTTGCATCGCTCATTGCGTCGTGCTCAATTTACGTTAACCCCTCTTTGTAAGGCTTCAGGTTTATGCTCCATAGGTAAGTACCGGCAGCATGCACCAGTTATATACCTTCCTCTTGAGGGATAGTGGCAGTCTACCTGTCACGATTTGAGAGTGGTTGCCCAAAAAAGCTGCACCCCATTTTTATTCTTCTAGTTACTTCAATCTCATGACTCGACTGCACTGCATAAATTACCATCGGTTTAAAAGGCTCTGCTACCAAAACAACAAATGCGACTCAATTTGGTATTGTTGTCAGCGCCGTCATAGTCGTCGTAATCTCACGAACCATCGTCTTTGTCGCATCTTTACCTTGCCCCTATATCAGACATATGCTTCGGTGATGCATTCACCAATCCGCACTAAAGGAACAGTTGACGTCGTCTAGGAGTACACATCTGAACTTTGTTTCGTATGAAGGAATTCACAAAGTGGTTGATTAATTGATTTGTGTGGTTTAACGTCCCAAAACCACTATATGATTATGAGAGACGCCGTAGTGGAGGGCTCCGGAAATTTCGACCATCTGGGGTTCTTTAACGTGCACCCAAATCTGAATACACGGGCCTACAACACTTCCGCCTCCTTCGGAAATGCAGCCGCCACAGCCGGGATTTGATCCAGCGACCTGCGGGTCAGCAGCCGAGTACCTTAGCCACTAGACCAACGTGGTGGGGCACACAAAGTGGTTTTTCACAAATACGATAACAGCGACGCGTGCGTCCTCACTTCGCTTTAGCTCATCATAAGTACTGTTTATCTTGAAGCAGGTTGGAACCCATTATCTGTTCCGCATGCACTCAACCTAAAATAACCAGATTCTGGTGTTTTACACGCACCATTTCTCACGTCATATTTTTCATGCGCTCATAAGCAGACACCAAACACGGAGCATGACTGCCCGGACCTGTTTTTAAAGTCATAAGGTTAACATCAGTGTCCAAGCGTAAAGCTAGTCAGGTGTTACGGCGTCTCTCTTCAGTGTTCTATGGATCAGAATAAAGTTCATTCAACAACTAAGAAGCAAAAGGATTATGATGTATGATGTTATTCAGAGTCAGAATAACAGAATTCCTACATGGGAAGTGTATATTATGTCACATTGAACTGCAAACATATATGAGAGCGAAACTACACGTCACCAAATTACGTGAAAGAAAAATTTTTAATGAAAATAATTACGTAAATATTTATTGTTCTTTATTGAATACATATCTTGTACGGAGTATGCCCAAATTGCAAGGTCTCGTACCAAAGGATAATGTGGGTTTCATTGAAAAGTATAGAAAACAGAAACTGTAATGGTTCCACTAAAAGTGAATAGAAGTAACAAAATCATGTCTGATGCTATCATGCAAGAAATAATATTTAGCTACTAACAACGGTCACTTGAACTGGATTAAACAGAAAAAAAAGGGAAAAGTAGATGACTTGTAGTAAACACAACAACTTGACTAATAGTGGTGTAGAGATCTGTAGAATGAAACTCGAAGTCACAGGTATCAATGTTAGTTCCCTCGTACACCTTATATTTATAAAACAAGGATATTGCAAAACTTTGTAAAAGTAACACATAATACAAAAATTATAATACATATACATGGTTAAAAGTGTGTCGGGAAAAAAGATGGCAAGCAAAAAATACTATTCAATTTAAGAAACTGAGTAAACTAATTCAAAGTAATTTTTTTAGCCATCTCGACAAGCTGTTGGTATTCTTTTTATAAAGCGACATGTAATTTTAAACTATCATTCCCGTAATAGTAGTAGACCTTTCCTACAGGCGTTCCTCTGTCGGAGGTATATTGAGGCTACTAAAGTGCCTGCAGATAAAAAATGTTTTTGGCACAGATTATAAGTGCCACCGAAAAAATCCTTAGCACATTGTAATAGAATAAAACAGGCTGATATCTATTGCAAAAGGAAAAAGCATACATTGTGAGAATACTTTCGGCAGTATTTTATTCCTTCAGAGCAGAGTGCGTCAGTGAAACAGAAATACCAAGTAAACTTCTGTAAAATTCTATACAAGTTCATGTATACGAGTGTGCTGCTAAATTTTATGGCAAGCTTGTCGTTAGAGATACGAGAAAACGTGTCTGCCCTATTAAATGTCATGATTTTCACTCATAAAACCGGTTCCATCAGGGTACTGTGGCTAATGTTACATACCGCACCAACCATTTGTAAACCGTTTAGCCTGAAGTGCACTAAAACATTCTTTCGGTATCAGCATTCTTTGAAAACTGCAATCATACAGAATTTGGCTGATAGAAATACAAGAAATATCTCATCTGCAATCAATAATTTAGGAAAATTTTTGAGGACGCGTTTTCTGTTTGTTTGTTTGTTTGTTTGTTTGTTTGTTTGACACAACCCTAATGAAAACTAACAGGTATTTGAACCCAATGGATGTATAGAAAACGTTAATTGTGCTGTATTTAGTCCACAGTAATAATTTTTCTATAGGTGGACTAAAAGACAACTTGCTACTCACAGGGACTGAACCTGTGACCTTTGGATGCAAATAACAATTGAACGGCGTAGTGCTATTGTGGTAGTGACTTCTGCATGCTTTAAGTGTCGGTCGAAGGGATTTATATGTGTTTGTCACAAATGACTGCAATTTTCGTATCGTCCGTGGGCCCCATCGTCCAAGGAAGGGCGCTTTTGTGTGGGGAGGACGACATCCAGCGACTAACGACCTAGCGATGGCGCCGCCTCGTCTTCCCTACACCTGTACCGAAAGCGGCACACGTGCGGTCTAAATAAAGGAGATGACATCCAGGTGGGACGGGAGCACACGTACGCCCCTGAAAAAGTTTGGACTGCATCGGAATGGGCAGTTGACGGGCAGCCAGCAACAAGTGCGGTCGTCGGTGTCGCGAGTCTCGTGTAGGCAGCGAGCATGGAGTGACCCGCGCAACGTATCGAGACGGCTGCAATTCCGGGCACTCTCGTCGTCTACCAAGCCGGTGAGATCTTCAGTGGCACCCATCAACTCCCCTACGTGTACCGAGAGCTGGCCTAGGTCCGTATGGAACCTTTTATTGTGACTTTTTTTAAACTGTTATTTCATTATAACCAGCTTTTTTTTTTAAATAATTGTAGTTGTGTGCGCTGCGTCGCACGTCGAAGCTCAGAAGCGCGAGTCTGAGTTCCTTTCTTCTTTTTTTTTCCTCGTAAATTTTTCTTGTCTCTCCTGTAGTTTCAGCCTGTTGTCGTTTTATTCATATTCCACGTATTTGTCTTTGGTTTGAATATTTTGTAGTGTTTTTTGAGCATATTTTGTTATATAGCTGTTCTTCCCATCGCGCGTATTAGGGTTGTTTCATCTCTGCTATTTTTTCGTATTCTCCTTGCCATTGCCCTATTTTTAATGAATGTTTGCCTGCGTTTAATCCAATGTCCGTGTCAGCTCTATGAGTGCGTTGGTTCGGCCCATACATCACCACACGAGCAACCCGACACGGGTCGACCAACCTGCAAATAAATTTGAGATTTGCCACTTCGAGGCCTTTGAAGCGTCGCAGGCGTAAAGTGGAAGCCTGCGAGTCTGCCACGCATCGAATTTGAATCGGTGGGGCTTCACTCGAAGTGTGCGACAGTATTTCTTTCTTCTAAACTTCATAGCCTCGTTCATATATTTTTAATTTATTTATGTGCTTAAGTGCCTACAGCACCCGCATGGGACATTAGTTTAGAGTGGACTTTTTAACGTAACATTGCAAAAACATACGCAGAAGAAAAAGCATTATGGTGACCCATCACTAATACTGAGGTGCACATGAAAGAAATACAAATACATTATAAAGTGTGCAAGGGTGACACGTCAATAACGTGTACCAAAATAAAATGAAAGTAAACGAAAAAATAACATGCAGAGATCGAAAGAGAACAAAAAAAAAACGCCAGGCTTGCGGGGAAGGCGCATGCATGACAGTCACAGTGAAAGGTATAAGAGTGGCTTTTCAGCGCCTTTCAAAGCATTCATTAGGTAACTACTGCAAGCACACTTGCTTGATAACCACTAGGGAATTAATAATATAATGATTTGGGTAGCATACTGTCATTCGCTATGCAATTTTTTGTCATTTTTCGCTATGCTGTTTTTTGTATCCGCTTAACACTTGCAAGAAATTTTGCGCCAATTGTTCATGAAGTGGCCGACGACAATGAGGATTGAAGGCTCAATGGGTATGCGCCACAGTTAATAAAGGAACAAGAACAAGATTTTGTAATGGGTTGGAGCATTGTATGACCCCGCTATTCGCATTGTATGACGACTGGTTGTTCTTTCGCTGTTATAAAACGCTTTATTAGTCGCATTAACGCGGTTGCTTTTCCGACATCAAGCCTGCCTAAGGCAAGTTGCCAACAAGCCTCAAGCACGGGCAACGCTCAGTGGCGCAATATTCGGCTGGCACCCAGCGGACCCGGGTTTGAGCCACACTGTGTCATTGTTGCCAGGTTTTTTTTTCATTTTTGTTTAATTTTGCGTGATGTGGTTATGGACACCGGTGGCGGCGGTGGCGGCGGACAACTGCGCGTGAACCGGGTTGCGAACTCCTAACAGCTTTCGCTGTAAAAATAACTCAAGTGCAGATTGCTAGAGTAGAATAGTATAACAGACTGCAATGCTAAAATGTTTGAGCTGTGACTGTGCGAGATACACTAATATGCATTTGCGGCTACTTCAACGCGAGGTGAGGTGGTAGTGGAATGCCTCAAGCAAGAACACGCCTACGCTTGAAGCGCAGAGGGAAAGGTACATTTTAACGAGTACCGTAGTAGGCGGCGCCTGCGCAGGCATTTCTTGAACGACGGTACATTTGAACGCTTCGAACCGCTCGTGCCGAAGGTGCCAACCTGTCTCGAATATTCTCCGAACTAGCGAGATGAATGGCCTTCTCAGGTTGTAGTACTTTCTTATCGGAAATCCAGCGAAGACGTTCAAAATTGAGGATTTACCTTCTGCTGCTGCACCCGCAAGGTGGGAGAGTTTGCAGGGTTCTTGGTCCAACGTGATCAATAGGTGCGTTCCTTTCGTGGTCCGGTCGGCGCACGCATTCAGGTTCCCCGTGAATTGATACTTGTTCCGGGCCCATCGTTTGGCAGCGTATGAGAGGAAGCCGAGAAAGTCATGCTCTTCCTCAGATGTCTCTGTCAGTAAGTAGTGAAAGTAGGAGCCATATTCGACGCAAGGGCAGCAGGTGACCATTACGTAGTCTTGGCACCAACTTGTCTACGGTGTCGTCAGCATCCCAGGTTGGCCGGGAACTAAGCATTGCGGTCAGAAGGCTCTGAGTGAAGGCGGCCAGAGAGAAGCCGGCCAGCAGCCAACACGCGATGACCATACGGCCGGGCGTGCACCGGTCGTTGACATTGCGAACGCGCGAAGCGATGAGCAGTACCGCTGCAACTAGAGCTAGTATCAACTGGCTTATTCCCTCGAAGGGTCGGTGACCATGACGCACGTTGAGAAGGACAAAAAAGCCTGCGGTGACCAGCACGGGCAAGATCAAGATTGACGCCCGAGGCAATGAGCCGACGAGTATTTGACCACCACGATTCCAGTTCTTTTGAACGAAAAATGTGGCTCCCATGAATTCATGAATCGCGAAGTCGAAACGCTGGTGGCGCGAGGGGCTTAGACCCACTGGATAAGCCATGATGTCGATTCTTTCTGTGGCCATGTATTCCTCCATATTTGGGACTTGTACTATGTGAAAAGTCACGTTGAGTTTACTGAGAGCAACAAAAATATTTTCTTCTTTATGGGAAAAAGAACATTCTTCGTTTGATTTGAAACTTTCCGCAAAGCATCCAAGGGAGAGCGTTTGGCCAGAAAGTCCAGACCCCGAGGGTGTTTCAACTTCGCCACCAGTCAACTCTTGTGGTTTGGAATAATTCAGATGAACTATGTTTAGAGAAAGTTTCCGGGACCAGCAAAACATTTCCAGATATGCCACCGCGTTTTTCCTGTGGCTGGGTAATCTGCGATCTCCTCTTCCGTAATAATTACCCAGGTCATGCGCGGACAGATTTCGTAGTTAGAACTCAACTTCTTGACCAGCGAAGTTTTCCATATTGCGTCAGAGACAATCACAATGGCACGCTGGTTGTGGAGCACCAAGGAACAAATTTCACGAACATAATAGGTCCCACGCGGAGCACCAGAACAGCATTTTGGTGGATCTGTTAATGGAACTTAGAAACAAGCGCGAAAAGTTTCCTCTCGCGCATAGAAAGTGTACGTCCACCTCTTCGTGGTTGACCATATCGATTACCTCGGCCGAACTAAGGACTTCTTTTCCCAATGCGAATGAAAGCAACGCAGCATGCGTAATAATCACGTGCAGGAGCGTGGACACAAGCATAACAAGTGGAGCGGCTTTTCACTTCCAAGTTCACTTGATAACAGTCCACTTCACTATGTGATTGATAAGTCGAGTGCCGCAGCACAGTGCCGTAGTTGGGGTTTTCTTAACAATTCATCGTTGCAAACACGCTTCGTCAGCATGCGGTTGCATCAACTGCTACTGAAGAAACCTTCTGAAAACGACAACGAAACTCGGCATCGAAAGACGGACTAAGAAGGGTAGTACGTGGCGCATGGACACGGGAATTCACGCGACCTAATTCAGGCGTATATAATTACTAACGTTGCCGTGGAGACGTGCAGCTGGTTTCGTGACACACGCATTTGTTGCACTGTCGTTCAACGCGCATCCCTGCTAATAATCACCTCGTTTTATTATTTTTACGATGAAGGAAAGCAAAGGCGTTATGTAGGCTCAGCTCTTTGTTTCGTCTTCCGACGGTCACTTTAAGAAGGCGCCTTTTACACGTGGCTGCAAAAAAAAAAACGACTTTTTTTTAGGTCCATACGCTCTCCATGGCAACTAAACGTATACTTATAGTTGGACTAGTATTGCTATGTTATTTTACGTCTTTTCGTCATGTAATACCTGGCCCTCACTTTCTTGGCAGCCGATGTGTACACGTACCATTTATTTTAATCCCTTCTTGCGACATTAGGGCCAAGTTCTTAGATTCCTCATAAAGCCTTAAGATTTACAGTCGGCGACGGTGGCGTCCCCGACTTCCCGTGGCGTCAGTGTCAACACCAGTGATGCCAGAAATCCTCAAGTGACGTCACAGCATGGCATCGTTATGACGTCAAATATGGGCAAACATCGGGAAACAGGATAAAAAGTTGGGCTAGTAACTCATTCATAATTGATCAGCGAACGGGGAGCGCGGGAGGAACACACACACACGAAGCAAACAGGAGGAACAAAGCACGACCGCTTGTGCTGTGTGCCTCCTCATTGCTTCGTGTGTGTGTGTTCCTACCGCGCTCCCAGTTCGCTGATTAAAAATGTTGAAGTCAGTGCGAAGCTGCATAACTTGACGTAACATGATGATGGCGTGACATGGTATTGTCACTTCATGAAACTAGGAGGATCATGGAGATGGCAAAACCAGGTTTCATGCAGACAACTCGCGATGCTTCCAACGCTGGAAGCAGTGCAAAATTACGTTCGGTCCATGAAGCTATCAGATGGGGGTGATATAACATAGATGTGTGAAGTCGTGAGGTGTTTGTTATTCCACTTATTTTCTCTCATCGTAGTTCAGGCATGAATGAATTGAGACGCTGTCACTCTTGTATGAATCTTCTGATTATGACGACGTACATCCTCTTGCTTTCACCCGCAAAAGAGGGTGGGCAAGAACCAGGTGGCAGGATTCTGGAGTTAGGTATACCTACTAAGCTGAAAAAACAAACACTGTAACTTAAGTCCTGAAGAAAAGACACCTAATAAATAAATAAAAATCATAGAGCAAACAGTCAGCCTATCAGATGCGATGTTTGACAAATTTCAAAGCCGGTTGCAAATAACAATGGAATAAGCAAATATGCCCTAGCATGGAAAACTTTTCGCTTCAATTATACACTGCTGAAAAGACCTCCATGTGGCTGTAATGTAATGATATTCCACGAAATGATACAATTAGAGCCACATCGATTCGTAATCGTAACTTTGAAGGGGAGCGATGAAGTGTTTTTGTCTTTGATTGCAATGGAGGTTGTAGAATAAAAATAGACGCTCTATTCTCTAAATTTCAATGCAAAACTGACATAACGGGGATGTGATGAGTCCGTCTTTATGTTAGTAATACAACTTTGAAAGTTTGCAGCGTAGTGCGGTGAAATTAACTTCTAATTGCAGGCGGCACACTACTGCTTATTCCAGGAAAATCTAAGATGTACGAAGTCACTGAATTGAGCCAAAGAAAGGTTTCCTGTGTGATTATGCAAACACGCATTTTGAAATTGTACTATCGTCACGTAAGCAGTATTGGGTATATAATTGAAGCAACGGGTCCACTTAGATATATTTTAGTAGAGTGACAGCATTAAGGAAGCATATACAGTAACTCACTGTTGTTGCAAATAAGCCCGCCATCTATTGCCGGATATATTCCCAGGCAACATGGTACCCATAGCAACTGAAGCTTTCAGAAGTTCGCCAGTAATAAATGATAAAACATACTGGTGAGCGGTAAATTTGTTCCTGATGAGAACGCAGAGCATACCGAAAAAGCATCTGTAGTTACGGCTGCTTCTGATTAGCTCGAAGGAAGTTTTATTAGAACCAGAACAATATGAAATGAGTCTGCAATAAGTATAGGTGTGCAATCTGGAAGTAGAATAGGAAAATACCTGTCAATAAAAGGAAAGAAGACGCCTACCCCCGCCTTTTTTTTATGCAGATGCATTAGTCACTATTATAGTGTTAATTGTCAAATGAGCAATGCAATCTGTCATCTGGTCGTTAATGTAAGAATATTTGTTTCGCATTCAGAGGATTTTTTTTTTCAAATTCTATGTGAACTTTTATAAGAAGTGTACGCGTGCGCCAAGTCATTGTGTGGATGTGGTTGACGCCAAGCACATGAGATAAAGTGCAGAAAAACGTGGAGTTGAAGTGGTGACCTTGATCTGATGTGATGGTCTTGGATACTGCGTAGCGGCTGATTCCCACGGTGGTAGTAAGTTAGTGGGCGACTGGTTCTGCTTTAATGTCACCGAGTTTCAGCGCCTCAGGACAGCATGTGAAATTGTCTATGCCTCTTAACATATAGCAGCTGTTTTTTTTTTTTGATGGGAGCAAAGGGTCCACCAGCTCCAGGCGCATGTGACTAAATCGTGTCTCCGGAGGCGTGAAGGTACCCATCAGGCTCCCTTCGTTCAGCTGGACTTTGATTTTTTGGCACTTGAGGTATGCACGTCTTTAGTGGCGCGAATCAGTTTTCTTGCGTGACCATAGAAGACCCTGCTGTGAACTTATCCTGCAATGTATGGATGAAGACAACCTGTGGAGCTGCTGCAAACGAGAAGAATAACTTAGTCTGGAGGCTGCAAATTTTCTCTTGTCTGAAACCTGAAGTTTGCTGTCCTTCTACTGTGCTCTAGCCATGGAAGCAAACTCCACTGAGGGACGCTCATCAACCCTTGTGTTGACTTCGAATCGGTATAATACGTGAGCAACGGAGTTGCCTTTGTCGTTTAGATGCCGTATATCACTCGTAAGTTTGCAAATGTAGACGAATGGTGGATCTCACGTGGAGTGTGGACAAAGTTGGTTGCCGTTGAAGCGAAGTGTGCATGAGTGGCTTATGGTGGCTGGAAATGTGAAATTCCTGGCTTTCGTGTCAGTCACAGAAATGATTGACAGTCTAATGGCTGGGACCAGTTCATGACCAAAATAACTATAGCTGTGCTGGGACAGCAACAGCATCCGTGAATAGAAAGTGACCGGCTATAATACTCCATAGACCAGCTGCTGCACTACTCATGTGACAGCAACTTCTCAGGCATCCATGGTAAGTTATGGGAGTTACATGATAATCATGAGATGCGTGTCATATAACAACATACTACATGCCACGCTCATGACGCGCTGGCGGTCGTTTCGCTAGCTGCACCTATACCGAATTCGGTATTACAGGATGTAAGTGGATGACGAAGGTATGAAACTGCTGCAAGTATGATAATAACGACATGCTTGTCATCTAACAACGTGACTAAATGCCACACTGATGACGCGCTCGCGGCCGTTTCGCTATCTTCACATATGTCCAATTTGGTATTACGTGACGCCCTTAGATGACTAAGCTATGAGACTGGTGCAAACATGATAATCATGAGATGCGTGTCATGTGAGAACCTGACTACATGCCACAGTCAAGGCGCGAATACATTTCGACGTGACGCGGTACGCGTGCTCGCCGGCGTTCATTTCGTCGCGTCACGCCGGTGTTGCCACGCCAGGTGCTGGTTCTGCCGTATACTCGCAGGCGCACGCCCTGCTGCGTCGCTATGGCGCATGCGCGTTTCAGCGCGTCCGGTGTCCCTTCGTCACGAAGAGAGGGAGACGCAGTGTTGTCAGGGTAGCACGTTGGCGCGAATTTCAGCATGTCGCATTTCGCGGTGGTTGCCGTCGGGCCGCGCCGATGGACGCTGGTCGCGACTGGCGTCAGACTACGGAGTGCTCGCGTATCGCTAACGTAGCGTCACTGTGCCCAGCGTGCGCGCACGTCAACGCTACATTGGAGTATACTGGGCTCTTCATGATGCGCTCGTGGCCATTTTGCTAGCTCCACATATGCCAAATTTGGTGTTACGTGAGGTTGTTGGGTGACAAAATATATGACTGGTGCAAACATGATAATCCTGACACGTGTGACATGTAAGAACATGACAACATACCACATCATAGCGTGCTCGCAGCCGTTTCGCTAGCTCCACATATGCTAAATTTGGTATCACAGGACGTGAATAGATGACGGATGTATACCACACATCTAAACATAATCATCATGATAGGGATGTAATGTACGGCATCATTTACCTACACCTCATAACGTTGTGCTGATTTGAAAGTGACATAATAACCTTTCTCATTCTTACTTCGCATATCATTGATTCCCACTGCACGTGGGATCTGCCATTTTTTTTGAGGGCTAGAGAGAGAGAGAAATAATTAAAAGGAAGAGACAGGGAGGTTAACCTAGACGAACTGGTTTGCTACCCTGTACGGGGGTGGGGAAAAGGGTCGGAAAGAGGATCGCTATAGAGAGATATAAAATAAATTAGAAAAAAACACATGCGCACACATTCAGGGAGTTCAGATCACAGTCGTTTGGACAGGCCGGTTGAACGCAAGAAGCGCATGAGCGCCTTCACAGCCTTCTTCTGCGACATAAAGTCCTGTCAGCAGCGCAGGAGTCTTTCTTCCGAAAGATGCTGGTTCATCGAGTGCATTGCAGAATGACTGACTGTCTCTGCGAGCAGTATTGTGGGCATTCACACAGAATGTGCCAAGTTGTTTCATCACTGCCACAATGGTCGCATGCAGCAGTGTCAGCCATTCCTATGCGGAACGCGTACGCATTGGTAAATGCGACGCCCAACCATAATCTACACAGCATAGTAGCGTCTCGTCGGCGTAATTCCGGAGGAATTCGAAGACTGAGAGTTGGGTCTAAAGTATCTAACCGTGCTTGGAAGAAATGTGACTCGTTCCATTGTGACGTGGTGTGCTTGCGAGCAAGCATGCGGAGTTTCCGTGCAGCGTCAGTTCTGGAAAGCGGAATTGATATTTCATCGCTTTCAGTATGGGCAGAACGGGCAGCTCGGTCGGGCTGTTCATTGCCAAATATTCCACAATGACTTGGCAGCCATTGAAAGGCTATTTCCTGTCCTTCCTCAAGGAATTGGTGAGTCTTTTCTGCAATCTGAAATACCAGCTGTTCGTACGGGCCGTAGCATAAAGGGGATAGAAGGGTTTGCAGTGCCGCCTTTGAGTCACTGAAAATTGTCCATTTTTGTGGCTGTTGATCGCTGATCAATTGCAATGCGGCGCGAAGAGCTGTGAGCTCTGCTCCCGTTGATGTCGTAAGGTGGGAGGTCTTAAATTTTTTTTGTCGTGTCATTTATCGGTATAACAAATGATGCCGTTGAACTCTTCTGTAAAACAGAGCCGTCGGTGTATACGTGTATACAGCCTTGATACGTCTCGTATAACAAGAGCAGAGCAAGCTAAGAGCAGGTGACGACATATCTGCTTTTTTCTTGATGCCAGGTATAGTTAGCCTGATATTAGCCTGAGCCAGGCACCAGGGAGGAGTCGAAGGCCTGGCGGCGGGTGTGAAGCATGTTGGCAAAGAATTGCGGTATGTGGTGACCGTTTGGCAAAATGGCGAACGTGGTCTGTCTGCTGGTAAAGAGGCTGGGTGGTGGCAGGGTATCCAAGCAATATGCCTTATATGTGTCCAGAGTGCCTCAACGTTGATATGTGTAGTGATGAGGTGGTCACCGGCGATAGCTATAGTTGCCATTATTGACGCACTACGAGGCAAGCCGAGGCAAATCCGGAGTGCCTGGGACTGAACACTCTGTAGCGTTCGAAGGCTTGTTTTGCTTGCATTGGTCAATGCCGGTAAACTGTACCGCAGGAAACCGAGAAAAAGTACTCTGTACAGCTGTAGCAATGCACTGGGAGACATTCCCCAAGTCTTCCCTGCGAAGAATTTCAGTATATTACAGATGTCCATTAACCGTTTCTTCATGTACGAAACGTGCTCCATGATAGATTCCTGTCAATTATGACGCCCAAAAACTTGTGCGATCGAACGTATGGTACAGTTTGACCAATGATGCTTATAGTGTACTTATCCATAGGCTTTCTGTAAAAGCTACGAGGGCGCATTTCTCGGAAGAAATTTCCAAGCCTCGATTTTGGAGGTAGCGCAATGTTTCAGTGGCAGCTTTTTGAATTCTTCCTCGTTACTGCAGGCATGTTACAGCCGATGCCCAAACGCAGATGTCATCTGCGTACATTGATAGCCTGACCGTGCTTGGCAGATGCTCAGTGAGAGCAATTAACGTAAGATTGAACAGCACAGGGCTGAGTACGACACCCTGGGGGACGCCACGGTGGCTGTAATGTCGAGAGGTTGGACCGTCTACAGTGCTCACAAAGAAGGATCGCATTGACAAATAACTACGTATCCAGCGATACATCTGACCACCTACTCCTATATCCTCGAGAGCGGTGAGAACAGCTTCATGCGTAACGTTGTCATACGCCCCTTTGACATCTAGGAACAAAGATGCGCAGAGACGCTTACGGCCTTTCTCGTGTTGGACATAAGTGACCAGGTCGACTACGTTGTCAATCGATGCTCGACCACGCCTAAATCCTGCCATGGCATCTGGGTAGATGTTGTTACACTCCAAGAACCAATCCAGGCATCCCAGGATCATCCTCTCCATAACTTTGCCTACACAACTGTCCAATGCGATCGGACGATAAGATGAGAGGTCCAACGGTGACTTGCCTGGTTTCAGAAGTGGAACTAGGCGACTTGTCTTCCAGCTTGTCGGGAGCGTTCCATCTTGCCAGGATTTGTTGTACAACTCCAAAAGGAGGATTCTCACGCGTTCACCCAGATGACACAAGGCCCTATAAAAAATTCTATCGGGCCCTGGTGCCGGCGTGCGTCCACACAAAGCTAGTGCTGCTCTGAGCTTCACGATGGAAAAAGGCATATCCATGCGGGAATCCAGTGTTTGTGGACAGTTAGTCAAGGGCAATAGGCTATTGGGCACTGCGAGTGGCCCAGGTACTCTGGCACAGAAGTCTTCTGCCACGTCAATGCTGCGTCACTGTTTAAAAAGTGCGAGAGCCCTGAATGGTGACCACTGAGTGGGTTTTATGCGGAGACCTCGTACCATCTTCCACAATTGGGATAAAGCTTTTCGTGGGTCAAGTGACTCGCAAAAAGCAGTTCAACGTTGTGACTCGAGTTTATTTATCTGGCGCTGAATCTTCTTTTGTATACGTCGAGCAATCCGTAAGTCTTCTATTGCCTCCGTGCGTCGGTATCTTCGTTCAGCACGCCGTCGGATTACTCGAAGTCGTTCTAGCTCGATGTCAAATTCCGTTACTTTGGGAGAGCAGGTGAGGGTACACGTAGTATCGTGTATTGTGCTTTTAATTATCTCCTCTATGTCGAGGGTTTGCTTCGCATTGCTCTTCCATGCGTGACTGGAATTTCAACCAGTCCACTCTCTGAACACTGTCGCGTATCTTAGCATGGGACAATCCTTCGATTTTGACGTAAGTGGGAATGTGGTCCCTTCCATGCGTTTCTATGTCTGAAAACCACTCAGCATGCCTGACGAGGCCTCGTGAGACAAAGGCCAGGTCAAGGCAGCTGCTATACCTTGAACCACGTAGGAACGTTGGACTGCCATCATTTAGCAAGAAAAGTTGGTTGTCGGAGGCGAAGGACACCAACTTTCTCCCTTACACATTGGTCTTTGAACTTCCCCAGATTGTATGATGGGTGTTGAAGTCGCCAATTATAATTCATGGGTGAGAAGTTGCTGACAGGATATCTTGTAGTCTTGTATGGTCGAAACGACTTGACGGAGAGAGGTAGGCACCCACAACCGTGATGGTAAGTCTCCTTTTCACTGTTATGCTTATATATTGATTGTCGTCGTGGGGTGACACCGGATGATGAATGTAGGTGAGGTCGCGGCGAATAAACATCAGAACTTTGCTATTGTCCACAGTTGTAGACGACATGAATGACTCATAACCAGAGAGTCTGATTTCTTTCTGCGAATTTGGCTCGCAGATGACGGGGAACTTATTGGTGTACACGAACCGACGGAAATCGGCGATGCGTGACCTCTGTCCCCGGGCATTCTATTGAATAATCGCTGCTTTTCGGACCTCTTCTCTGAAAGACAGTGGCTGGTGAGCCATTATTTACTCAAGCACTGCGAGTACTGGACTCAAAGCGTCCAGTACTTGCGATGCACTTCTTGCTGACGGTGTGTGCAAGTTGCTTAACAACAAGCGAATGGCGTTAATTAATGGTCGCAAAAGTGCTATCACTTGCTTATCTGTGTTCCGCAAGTCCTCCATTACAGCAGCTTGCTCTGAACAAGACGGCTTTTGCTGCGGCTCTTATGAGCGTTGCGTACGCGTAAGTGGAGGCCACTCTTCTGTAGAGACTGATCTGCCCCTTTGCTCTTTTACAACGTCTGTGTTTGCTGTGCTGTAAACTGCAACTGGCGATCTTTCCTGATGCGTCGACTTATCGCCTGAAGTTGGCGCTCTCCCACGTGAAGAGCTTCGACGGCGACGTCGTCTTCGCCGGATTTTCTCGGCAGCTTCTTTGTCGGTTGAGCTGTCTCGTACCATTTGCCTCAGAATAGAAAATTCTTTCTTTATGTGCGGACATTCTTTCGAAGAAGCTTTGTGAGCACCCTGACATTTAGGACACTTCAGTGTGGTAGCGCTACAGTTGTCTTCCGCGTGTGGTTCGGCACACCGGGGGCACGCTGCGGAGCTCCTTCAAACACCCTTTACATGGTCGATCTTCTTACAATTGAAGCATTGCACGGGTTTAGGAATGAATGGTCGAACTTGTTGACGAAAGTGGCCAACCTTCACGTATGCGGGAAGACAGTCACCTTTGAACATTACTCTCACACAGCATGTGTTTCCAAGCCGT
The DNA here is from genome assembly GCF_013339725.1 of Rhipicephalus microplus. Taxonomy (NCBI): domain Eukaryota; kingdom Metazoa; phylum Arthropoda; class Arachnida; order Ixodida; family Ixodidae; genus Rhipicephalus; species Rhipicephalus microplus. The sequence goes on from NC_051165.1 coordinate 105,321,194, forward strand.
CCAACGCTGACAATGACGTTGTCTTGACTCGCTGGTTTTATAAGTATTGGAAGGTCTGCGTTTGGGATTTCCGTGTTAATGTCGTAAATGACTCCTGATGTGGTCGCACCATCGGTTGGTATGATGGACCTAACTGCATTGTTTCCCAGTTGTGTTACTTGTTGCAGCGTGCTCAGCGCACTCGGGTGCCGCACATCGACAGCCAGGATGTTTCTTCTTGTATTAAGTCGTAGGTCTTTTATCTCGTTCGGCACAGTGTTCTCAAAATAGAGCGAAAGCGCTTGCCTGTTCAGAACACGCAGACTTTCGGTAGCGTTCTTTGGCACAAACAGGATGGAATGGGGCCATCGCTGGGGCGCCGTTTTCACGGTGGCTGTACATGACACCGGCGATGGATTGATGATCCGTCGCTTGGCCTTGCGGTGCAGGACAGGTTGAAAGCTGTCGTCTGAGGACTTGTCGCAAGATGCGGAGTACAGCTCAGTGTCATCGCTCTCACTGGATGTGTTTCCTCGCTTCCTCGAGGTAGTGGCCGTGGTCGAACCAGAGTCAGACGTTGCCTCGTGAGGTTGTACATCCATTACCGCAACCTACGGGGCAATACACCCCACAACTGCAGTGAAAAGTCCAGAAAAGCACTGAGACGAGTGAGAGGTGTTCTACAAAGAATCTCTTCGTCTTCCTTCCTTCTCTTCTTGAGAGCTAAAGCTCGTTAAGGCGTGGGTCTGTACATTCCAGGGGGTTTGTTGCTGGTGATGTACGTAGCCACCGGTGGCACATACCTGTTCTAGACCAGGTGTGTGCCACTGAGGGCGGTACTTGTATGTGGAACTAGATGGTGGTACTTGTAGTTGAGGATGCTTGTATGTGATAAATTAAAAACAGTACGAGAATGCACCGTTCATACTCGTTGGTGATTTCAACGCTGATATCGCAGACATGAACAATAATTGGCCTATCCAACATTTGTCTCCCAGATATGCACTGAGATTCATATCATACGACCACATGAAACCTACCACGATCCTAGGAACAGACATTGACTTAGTATTTGCAAACATTCCACTGCAACCAACAGGAACCACTCAGCATTCATTTCACGAACCATAAAGTCGTCATAATGAAGGGACATCGCAAGCCATCCATCGTGTCTAAGAACAAATAAAGGTTGCTTTCTAAATATACACACATGGTGTTTCTCATGATGTCTTTAGATCATGATTGACTGGGTGAATTACACACGATAGATTCATGGTTTTACAGATGGTTCTCTCCAGAGCTTCGCCCACTCGTGATCATTCACCCCGTGGAGATTCAGTGATTTCTTTTCTTTCACAGATGAACGAACCATTCGCTAAAGTTTTTTTTTTTTAACTGGGGAAAGTGTCTATATGATAAAGCACCGATTTGGAGGTGGCGAACGCTCATAGAAGCCGCCTACTCTCCGTCCTCCAAGCTATAAGATCGATTATGGGCTTCACGGGCACGTTGACTACCCTTATGTCTAGAAGGTATCCGACGGTACGACGTAACATTGGTACCCTCTCTAGAAAACAGATACCACTATTAACGAAGTCAAGTGCATGCTACTCTATGACGAGGTACATATATTAAGAAACAGTTTCCGCCGTATTTCTCAAGGTTGGCAACGATCGACTCACTGAAATTAATATGTGATGCTTCTTACAAATTTATGGAAGGCAATAGCAAACACTGCAACAACAGTTGACTTTGCTTTGATATGACGCTATTATAAAGTATTTTTAAAGACGATAGTCTTTCTTGGGGACCTTTGACGCAAATATTTTTGTCTGTCTGTCTGTCTGTCTGTCTGTCTGTCTGTCTGTCTGTCTGTCTGTCTGTCTGTCTGTCTGTCTGTGTGTGGTGTACACTTGTCTGTTTGACCCTCTTACCGGCATCGGGTACTACAAACGGTTGACCCCATCCGCAGCACTCACTAATGTTGCTCAAAGTTGAGGGTTCATGCTTGTGGGATTGTCATTTAAAAATCAATTATTGCACATGTCTAGGGCACCATAACAGCACGTATATATTTTGCATGTGCGTCTTTTACTAAAAAAGGCATACGTAAGGGATTTTAAGGACTGTAGCCCTTATGACGCTGCGCTGAGCATGTAGTGCTTGCACGGAACTGGGATTGTTTCCAACGCTTTGCTACGACGAGACGGTGGTGGCACCTACCCGTCGCCTTGCGTTCTACACCTTATAACATCTGAGACGGGCGCGCACACCCGTATAACCTCTGAGAAGGGAGCGCACACCCGTCTCAGAGCCACGCGCTTTGTTTTCTATGCCAGATGGTGCTCATGTCTCACGTGTGACGGGGTTTGACGCGTTTGTTCGCCTCCGCTGCACGCTCGAGTACCTCATACGAAGCGCCTCCAAATACCACTCACCGATTTTCTTGCGCAGAACATCAAATAAATGTCTTGTTCTCTCTCTCCACAGCCAAGACTTTCGTCTTACGACGACATTTGCAAGAACATGCCGATACGGGGCAAATAATGTTTTTCTTTGTAAAACTATATATACGGTTCATTGAATTTCGACATGAATGCTGCGACACCAATCTTGATAAGCGCTAATCTCCGAAATACTTTTTTTTGAGAAGTGGAAAGTAGAGTCATTCTCTGCAAACCAAGCTTCGGCTCATCCATGAATCATATACGCATTTGTGTAAGTACGTGTGTGCATTTACTATTCAGTTTCACGATTTAACGCGCTAAAAACACGCGGTTATTAGGGGCATACTGAATCCTCGATATCAGTTTGCTTTCTGGGTGAGTAGATTACGTCATCGTGGCACTATTCTTGTTTTCAATGGCTGGTACACATGCCTTGCTGATTTGATTGATTTGTAGGGTTTAACGTCCCAAAACCACTATATGATTATCAGAGACGCCGTAAGTGGAGGGCTCCGGAAATTTTGACCACCTGGGGTTCTTTAACTTGTGCACCAAATCCTGAGCACACGGGCCTACAACATTTCCGCCTCCATCGGCAATGCAGCCGCCGCAGCCGCGATTCGAACCCGTGTCCTGTGGGTCAGCAGCCGAGTACCTTAGCCACTAGAACACCGCGGCGGGGCTACACATGCCTTGCTAGAGCATCGTTTGTGAATTCACTCGTAACCAGACAAATTACAAATTTACAATTCATTCACGTCATTATTTTCAGCACTCAGAAAAATTCAACAATTTTGTTCTACTTATTTTCCTGTTCATCCTCTCGCATGAACAATTTCTGTTTTCTATAAAGTACCGTGCGTTGAACATATACATAGTTAGAGGTAAGCAGAAATATGCAGGCCAGCTGGTTTGCTTTTCCAAAAAAAAAAAAAAAGCTCTTTCTATTCTTTGCTGTCTTTTTCACTCTAAAGCCTAATAGCATATGGAGTTCAATACCCTTATTCCTCTAAACCAGATGTGAGTTTCTCATATCTTTGTCCTATGCACGTCTTTTACCTTTCAAAGAGAACTACATCTACTATTTACTATGGTCAACGTTGCATTTGTTCGAATCCTGTTTCCGACTAGACGAGACTGTCGAATTCGTCCAGATGGTACATCAAAATGAGTTCAAGATCCGTGCTTACTACGAGGGTGAATCACAGCCCTAACCACATTCACGCATTAATATTGCACTTACGTATCTCCGATGGGTTTCTCCCCACGTTCAAGAAGACCTTCTGACGTCGCCAATCGAATGGTTTGCGCTCAAACAATATATACGAGAGGACAGGCTGCTTCTATGTCAGACTTTTCACCTGCTTCTCTCGAAGTACTCGATTGTGTGCGCGGCCAAGAATGCTTCCTTACATTTAACGCTATTGATAGCATTGGCGTCAGTGATGTGCGGGAGGTCATTAGACTCATTAACATTGCCAGATGTCTTTCATAGCTACGACTAATGTGAATTTAAAAACGAACGTGGTTTAGAGACTGTTTGTATAGCGGTAAAAATTGGCCGCCTGGCTACTGAACTCATATTCATCCTTTACACTATTTATTAAAGTCCTTTTGAAGGTCCGTTGAAAGCTAAGATTCTGCGCTTAATATTTTGTGATCAGCACAGAAGATTTTGCTATGACTACATCTTTACGCGATTCTCGTTCAAAAGGGCCGCTCATGTGGGCCCAACAAAAAAGCTGGGATAGTGTCTTTGTGGAAGCCAATCTTAGCTCGCTCGTTTTCGCCATTTGTCAATATTGCCACATAGGCCTTCCAGAAAACTCACAAAAAAAACATGACTAGCTGTGTCCGGTCTTGATATATACATCGGATACCAACCTGTGAAAGAAATGGCAAGTTCCGCACGAGAATTTCTATGCAGACGATAGATCCCGCTATGAATGAGTTAGTGCGCTATTGTTATCTGCCAAAAAATAATATGACAGTTCCGATAACTCAATCTGATCCCACAATGCTCCATATTTAAAAGGTTTTTACTATCTACGCACATAGAAATGTGTTCAATTGTCCAACATCACTCTTTATTCAGAGTCACATTTTAAATAGCAACTTGACTGCTTCCGCTTTCATGACCTTTCGGAACTGTTACATTGTATTCTGCGCTGAATAGGATCACCTTTATGTCACACTACTTCTAACGCATCACGGTGTTCTAGGACAGTTTATGGGACGGCTTGTCTGAACCAGTTTTGTAAGCGTTCCTCTACAACAGGAACGAACGCTCGTTATTACTCACTTTTGGAACGAGTTTCCGTTACAAGTTCCTGCAATGCGAAAGCAACGCATTGCAGTTACACTTCGAAAGAAGAAACATGTCGTTACACATGTCGTCACACCGGTTACATATTACTTTGTTTATATGTAAACGTACTAGTGTTAGTTATTCCTGAAGCAAGATGAAGCAAGCCGCTTAACGTTCATACGAAGCTGCATATAATGTACGAATTCTACATACCTGACAGCAGGTTATACTTAGATTAAGAGAATCTAAATAAACACTTTTTAGAGACCACCAGCCAGGCTACAAGCGTTGTAACTGCAGAATAGGCGCTTGTCAATTTCAATTCCCACACATGTGGCAATTCACAAGTCGATCATAAAATGTGCATTAGATATCCAAATACAAATCCTCAGCCATGCAATGAGTATTGAAATAATTTTTTTACGAAGAAAACCACATCGAAAAGTGGCAACGCTAAAGCGTTCAATTCGGGCTGATTAAATTTTTCAGCATGAGTACAAAATACTGCCCAAAGAACACATTTCCAACTTATTGCACAATCGTGTGCACAGTCGGCTAACATAATTCTAGTTATTGCTCTCTGTTTTTTCTTTTCATCTGCCTGCCTCTCTCTTTTCTTTTTTGATGCATGCTTTCTATTTTCACTGTTTCTTTATTCGTTGACTCGCCTTTTTACTTTCTCTCTTTTTCTGCTTCTTTCCATTTCTATCTTTCTATTCTCGTTCTCCCATCCAACACCTCCTTTCTTTTATTGCCAAGGCAAACGAGCGCTTCTGAGCGGGAGCCATCGGTCAGAAGTTTAAGGAGTTGTCATGATGCGGCACTCCAGGATAAGTATTGCTAGAGTAACTGTACATGCTCCCTATGACAGGACATTGACTGATTGATTGATTGATTGAACGATTGATCAATTGATTGATTGATTGATTGATTGATTGATTGATTGATTGATTGATTGATTGATTGATTGATTGATTGATATGTGGGGTTTAACGCCCCAAAACCACTATCTGGTTATGAAAGACGCCGTAGAGAAGGGCTCCAGAAATTTCGACCACCTGAGGTTCTTTAACGTGCACCCAAATCTGAGCACACGGGCCTGCAACATTTCCGCCTCCATCCGAAATGCAGCCGCCACAGCCGGGTTTCAATCCCGCGACCCGCGGATCAGCAGCCGAGTACCTTAGCTACTAGACCACCACGGCAAGGCCCTATGACAGCACAGTAGTGCATACACGCTATCTTGCCTGGTTAGCAACCATAACTACACGGCGAAACCACGCTCTGCTTTTGCAGGTGGCGTGCTTAGACCAGTCGCCGATCCGACGAAGCATGTCGTCGATCACAAGTCGATGTGCCTGGCATGTCAACAACTGGCGAACAAAGAAAGAACACCTGCTTTCGCGACTCTGCCACGGGAGTTCAAAAGCATTTCTCAGTCGCTTCAGTAATGCAAAATGCAAATCCTATAGCGTAGTGCCGAATAAAATGCACTTGGCAGTCAAAGCTTGCTTTGAGCTCCTAAAGCTAAATTAGACATTAAAATTACGCACATAATGAAAAAAACTGTATTAGAGAATTGAGTTGGGCTAATTGGTGTGCAATATCTTCAGACGTAACCTATTAAAATAGCACAAGAACGAAAAAAGAGAAAGCTGAAGGCGAAGCAGGTGATGTCACCACTTTCTGTGGCGTATAGCTCTGCATATCTTGGCAGATAAGATCGTGAACGCCCAGCGCATGGATTGCTCAAAATTATCATACCTTGTGAAGGGCAGCCCTTTGAAGTGTTACAGACAGAAGATAAATTGATCCTGTGCGGCTAGACCAAGTAAATACGAGACAAAACTCCCTTCTATCCTAAGAGCGCTATTACTATATTTCTGTCTGTTTGACACTTTTCCGCCATGGCGAATAGAAAAAGACCCAGGAGCATGTTTGTTCCACAGTGTACACATGAATCACCATGCTATATTAGAAAAGGAGAGACGGTATTCTGTGCACCCTGCGGAAAAACAATTGCATAACTGTGCTAAACAATTGGCGTCTTTGTATCATTATAACCTAAAATGTTCCTGTTTGTTTCCGGTCGTAGTCACAGATATAGCATGCATTTCTTCGAAACTTCAAATTTCGTCACAGCTTTTTTAGTCTGTAATTACAAATCTGGGGGCCTGAAATATTTTGTTTTTCCCGCCTATTTCGGTGACTAAAACACATTTTTTGGTGTCAATGAATCTTTCTTCGAGCGATGATATAATTGCTCTACCGGTGCTGTGATAAGTAGGTTTCATTAAAAAAGCTATAAACTCCCAACCCCTAAATTGAAGTTTCAACTCAATTATAATTGACTGGGTTGAAACTTCAACTTTTCTGTGAATGTAAAAAAAGTGTTTCGTATGAATGTGAAGCCCTGATTCTTGCACACATATTAGTGTCAATAGTGTCTACTGACTTTAGACACAATCGCTGCGCCACACGTCTGCCCCATCGAGACACCACCAATCCCCGAAATTGTAATTTTCAAAAGCGGAATATTCAGCACTGCTCTGCATACCAAACGTCGGCCAATTCATATATCCAGGGCGCGTGTGTTCTATTCCTAATGATCGTTGGGATTCAATGCCATAAAATGACGATGTGATAATAAGGGACGCTCTGGATCCTTATTATTTGTTCGCTTTAAAATGCGTAGATTAACTCATCTGGGGTGGTTTCAACATCCCAATATGCTCTGTCGTAAGAGCTCTGTGAATTAGTATCTATATGAATGAACTCATAAATTCACAATTCATTCGTTTTATCAATTTCCGTATACGGACGAATTCATAAAAGCTTTGTACTGAATTTGCAGTCCGCTGTATTGTAGCAGCGTTTTTCTTTTGTAAATGCAATACCACGCGTACAACAGACATGTCGCATGATGCCAGAAGTCCGCAGGCCAACCAATCTGCTTTTCTAAAAAAGAAATACCTCTTTTTATTTATTTATTTATTTCTCATGTCAAAGCTTAACACAATAGGAAGTTCAATAATCAGATTCAGTTAAGCTAGTTTGGTGCCCTTCAAAAGTCTGTCTAATACGTACAAGCACCTTTAGTTGGAAACGACATCAAACTAATATGACTGACTACTGCTATATTCACTTTGTGTTTTCGACTAGGTGAAACTCTATGCTTATTCCAGATGGTACATCAAAACGAGTTCAAGATCCGGGATGACTATACTGATGGTGAAACACATTGACGCCTAAATGACGCACTAGGTGCCTCTGACGGGCTCTTATTCGCATTCTAGAAGGACAGCTGAGGTCGCCAACCAAAAAGACTTGAGCCTAAACAATACGAAAGAACAGTTGGTCTTTTTGCCACGCTAACTGGAGCGACTAACAGCGCAGCATACGAGGTCTGTGGCACCGAAAAAGACAACGATCATCTGCTTTGCCGTTGCCTTCCGTTTGCCTTTGAGAGACGAAGACTTTCTGGCGCGCTGTGGCGATTCGATGATCGGCCACTTTCCGTGTGGATGCTGCTGGAGCCTCGTCCTCGTCTTTCAGTCGGCTCGCAAAGCAGTCAAAGCCCTCTCGCGCTTTCTGAGGACTGCGGGCCTATGTGAACACCTTTGACTTTTGCATAGTATCATCACTGCATACGCCTCAGCTCATGTACTGACACTTTTTAACGCGTTAGCGTTAAAGAGCTTGTTTCGCAGAAATGTTGGCGTCGGCGTTGGTTTCGTTTGTTGTGAACGAAAAATCTCCTTGCCTGACCGAAAAATCGAAAAAGATTCTAATAAAATTGGTAGTAAAATATTGTGGGTGTGTGTGGGACTGAACATGGATCGTTCGCGTGGAAAGCCACGCAGCCATGCTTCTGCTTTTGAATACAGTGGAAATGATTTCCCATGCTTGGAAATGCACCGGAAGTAACGTTTAGCCTTTACAAACACACGCGTCCCGTATACATGGCTCCCATTGCAGCATTGCATATTGCCGTAATAATACGTGGTACAAGCTTGCACTGTCATCGGGCGTCAGAACATGAGATTTTCATAATGACCTAATATATACTCTAAGCCAAAAGGGAGCAACAGGGGTATAGTGGTTGCTCCTTTCAGGGAGCAATTGCATTGCCACTCCCATTACTCCCCTAAAAGGAGTAACTGCAGAGGGACGAACCGTTGCTCTCCTTTCAGTTCCTCCTTCGGGGGATGAACAGTTACTCCCTCCAGTACCTCCCTGCGGACCAACAGTTACTCCCACCAGTTGCTCCCTGCGGACCAACCATTACTCCCACCAGTTGCTCTTCTAAGAGCCACAGTTCCTCTTTACTGTTCCTCCCACGTGTTCGCAGTTACTCTCTGAAAACCAACTGCACATGCTTCAGTTACCCCTTGTAGAAATGACTATTTATCTCGAGTATGCTTGTCACACGCTTAACACATGGCGAGAGCTCCTTGGAAGAGCACTGCTTGGGTGCTTCTAACACAAAAAGTGGACAATATTGAAAGGAAAATAAATGCTTTACTGTTCTTTTTATGAGGCGACATGTGAGCACACGTAAAAGTAGACTTCGCAACACCACAGCCAGCACTAAACAAGCACCATAATACATCAAAGGTTTTCTTCGTCATCCGTGGAAAAACAATCCTGAATTTCTAGCATAGGGCAGTCTGTGTCATCATTGGTGAGAGAAGGGCAACTTCTCCAATGCTGAAGGACTCAAGTTTCGCAGCTGGTGTTTCCATCAGGCTAGCGCAGCGGAATGTCACCACAGGCATATGTGATGCATCTCATTGCTGCAAGAAAAAAAAATAGAAGTGTGAAGTTAAACATGCCAGAATCAATACATAACAATGAGTCACACACACTGCAGCAGCGCTTACATTCTAGGATGTCTACTGCAAAACGAAATGTGAAAAAAAGAAAGGTTCGACCAAACGTTGCTTCGCAAGCCATATAAATGCTGAAGTGGTAGACGCTCTTCACATGATGTCTCAGACAGCAATATTCTGGAAGATAATGTGCAGCACCTCACAAGGCATATTTGTAGCAGTTAAAGATACCCTTAGGTTAAGTTAACTTGTTTCCAATACACAGCTGAGTGACATTTCTATGAGCCCATTCATCAATGGCCATTCTAAATGAAATCATGTGTGTGGCAAATAACACGTACCGTCTGCTCATGTTAAAATACTTATTTAGCTCGTGCACATAGTTGCTCTCGATTCTACTGTTCTATCATACGCTACTGCGTCTTGAATTGTGCAATACTGTAGGCACAAGCCAAGCATGCAAGCCTGCTTGAAAGCAACCATTTGCAGAGGCTACATGATAATCTTCAGTATATTTCTTTGTACCCGGCGCAAAGGGTTGGACAAAACTATATACAAATAAATGTAGGCCGTGCTACCTACAAAATGCTTTAAATTTAGTAAACTAGGGTGCATTTGTTCACTCGGTTTGACGAGTCACAGCCACGAGATATGTGAACGAAGCAATATATCTTAAGGCATGCACAGATATTCTGATTCTTTGTTTGACAGTGTCACAGATAGCTTGCCAATACATATATATCTGAGAGCAACAAGATGTGAAGCTTTTATTAGTTCAACGTCTTGTTGGTTCACAGCCAAACAGGTTACTGCTCTGTTAGACAAATTGGAATAAGCGCACCGTGGTTTCCAAAAAAAAATCATTATTAGAAGTTAGCTCCCGGTGTGAATGTCTGCCTATTTATTTTGTACTGCCTTCTACATGTGCCACAAAGACATTTGTTGAGGATGTGCTACCAGTCAAGCCAAGATCGCATACTTGGTCAATGTGATGGAAATACAAACATTAGAAACACTGCCACCTCTAGTAAGAGCATAACACTTCAGGATCTTGGAACAGCAAGGACGTGCACAAGAAAGTCAAGCCCACTCTTGCAGAACTTTGAACGCGAATTTTTCAGAGTGGGGGAGGTCAACATGCTGTGGAACTTTTAAACCCATGAAACATCTGCAGAAAACAGGGTAAAAGCAAGTCAAGAAACGCTGTTATGAAGACCTGCGCATGGACAGCTTTGTGAATCTAGGCCCAAGGGTTATGCTTTGTGCAAGCCAAAATCCATGTAAATAGGGAAAGCGTACTTTTAGGAGCACCAGCGTAAACAAATCTTGGCAGTTGGCTTTCTAGTACAAACAGCAATCCCTGCAATGAAAACTTAAACATTTTATCTTAACGGTAACAGTGTGAGCACACACACGGGCCAGCGGAGCCATGTCAAATTGTCAGTGCGAGAGTAACCATGTGGCATGATAAACTATTCTCTGGCCAACACGTGCACAGTTTGCCCCAAAAAGCGATGCTTTCATATACGTAGTAGAAAAAGTCGGCACTTACCGTAATTCACTTGCTTTCTGTACTTTAGCATCGTTGGGAGCATCTTTATCTGCCGTATAGCCAAATTTGTGTCATATCCCTGAAAAAAAGTAGTAAAAGAAATGCATCAAATATTGTTTCATTTGGTAGCAGTGAAGTCAGGTTAAGAACAGCCAAGTGGGAATCAGCCTAATTATGTGCATGCGGCAAATCCGAAACGGTGTTATTGAGGTTGTCCAAATTTTTGTCGATTAGTATTAACGTCGATATGTGACTTCAACGGCATGCCAAGTTTTCACAGCGCATAAAGATTTCATGATGCAGAGTAATGACAACGCTAACGAGAACATACAGCATTTATGATTGTCTTTTACAATATTCAGTTTTGCGAAGGTTTTGCATCACGAAAGAAATCTGAAAAATTTGGGTCATTCCTCCTTCAATTGTTCTGTCCATATGTAAATTGCTCGCTTGATGGTGCGCTTATAAAATAGTACGTTCAGCGCAGAGGTGAAGCAAGTGACGCAGTGATGTGGGCAGTTTTTTTTTTTTTTTTTTTTTGAGGCGTGCGGGGGGAAGGGGGAGTCCGCTTATCTGAATTGGAGGCCGGGCAAGCGAATATGGTCGTCATTATGGGCTCCCTACGCCCGGGCTAAAAAAATTCTGTGTGCAACCGCGTGGCTATGCCAGTGAAGTGATGCGACAATGATTTGTTCACTTACTGATTTACATACACTTTACAGCTCTAAAAAATGCGGCCCAAGGCCCCAACACTCAGCCGTTAACGTTACATAGAGGCAATGGTAGAAAAGTGCCAGTATGAAGGCAGCTACAACCCCGCCCCAATGTTTTTTCAAGCGAGGTAGTGTTGCGAAAATGAACTTTTAACTGCAAAAGTACACTGACACTGCAGTGGTGACAGGGGAAGCAAGAGGGTATGCAGGCGGTAATAACAGAGGTAATTTAGTCCGATACGGCTAGCAATGGATACGGTAAATAAGAAAGAGCAAATCATTTCTCTTTTAATAGCGCAACCACTCAACAATGTATTGTAAGAGCATTAAATGTTGCTGGAAATGCCACTCACCTGCACGCTGATGTATGCACAGTCCTTTGTCCGAAGAGCGAACAGGCTTGCAGATAGCTGAAGACGTGTTTACGATGTGTTTGTTCCACCCAGCAGCAAAATCCACAACAACTTCGCGCTCCATAAAGATAAATATACACCAACCTTCATCACGAATAAGTAGAAACGCAAATCTGCGACACACACACACGATCAAAACATAGCTCACAAGCTCGCATGTCTATGTGCTCGCCGACCACAGACCATATGAATATGAGTAGTGCTAACGCGAACCTTGTTGCGCCGAAAAAAAAAAAAAACGTCGAGCGGTGGCAGCACAGGCGTCAGTGCAGTGCTTTCAGTATGTTCTCCTAATACACTTATAAAAAAAACTGAGGTGCACTAAAACTCATAATTAAATATCAAAAATTGAGTGTAATTTTTATTTAGTGCTAGTAAACATAAACACTGAATAAAAATTACTATGTAAATTACATCACTTGCTACACTGGCGCCACATTTCTCGTGCGGGCGCAGATGGCGCAGATTTGTCATTCTGCCCTCAAACTACACGGTGAAGCGTGCTACTAAGTGTACGGCTGATGAAAACCGCGTCTGGGTCCGCTTTTTTTTTTTATTCTCCGATATATCTGGGGGGGGGGGGGGCTCCTTATGCACGTGTTTCGGAGCTTGATCGACTTTGACGCCCTTCCTTCGCGGACGAACGACGTGTCTAGGCTTTTTTTTTTATCGTATATTTGCACGTGTTTCGGCGTTCGGTCCGCTTTGACGTGCCAACTCTCCATTTTGCTGCTGCGTGTGTTAGGTACTTGCCGTAGCTGTATTCTCAGACGATAGTTATAGCGCGAGAACAAAACGACGACACAGAGACAAGAAGGACACGAAAGACACGAGCGCTGTGTTCAGCCAGCGCTGCTATCTTATTATCTGCGGATGCTAAAATAAATCACTGTTTTGGTTTGGTGAAGTTTGGCACACAGAACAAACAATAATCTGGCCCATGAATATCAATGTGGGCGGCATGCATTTTTGTGTGCGGTGTCCTGCCGGGGAGTAACCGTTCCATGACGAGAGCATTTACAGCGGTTCCTCCTTCCGTTGGTCCCTTACAAACTTAAGGTGAATACAGTTGCTCCCCCATTCTCGAACAAGTCGATCATCTTGTTCCACTTGGTCTTTTCGGAGAGTAACAGTCGGTCTGAAGGAGTAAAAACAGCCGTTGCTCTCATTTAGGCCGTTTTTGGCTTAGAGTGAAGGGTGGGAGCGCTAATTAGGGCATTGTCGCGAGAACGAATGTGAACATCTGGGCGTTGAGCCAATGTCTATAAAATTGCGCAGTCTCAATCATACGACCCGCTTTACAGGACTTAATTACTTAAGCGAGTTACTCCCCAAACAAGTTACGAGAAGTACCGATTTACAGTCGTTTCTAATAAATATTGGTTACGGTATTGCAGAAGCTGTAACTTTTCGTACACATAAGTTTTATTTTCCCCTTCTAGTAGCCACGTTCCAGGGGCAGATACAGTGCCCACTTGTGCTCATGACTGTCGTCTTTTCGCAATCAGACAGGGTTGCCTGTGTTGAGGCTCTCCGTGACCTTCGAGAGATGGGGCACCGCTGCATTAACGTACCGCGCGGATAATGTTTGGCCGAGTGGGACCTTCAGGTCTGCGTTGAGGCCCTTCCACTGTTTACCAACACAGGCCCTTGATGACATCTGGCTTTGTCCACCACTATATATATATATAGCTTAAGGCCAGTAACCACTACAAAAAGCACACAAGTTACTGCACCCTAAAGCCTTTTAGTGGTTGCATAGCAAGTTCGAAAAGTAATCAAGTCTGTTAAGTGCGCACTAGGAACATGATATCGCTATCGCGTTCATTTTTTAAAGGCGAAGGTAAAGGTCCCCCAATTTTCTCGTCAATTTTCCTTCTCTTTCCTCTCTCTCATCTTCATACTACCCTTTTCCTTCCCCCGGCATAAGGTATACCTAGCCTCCATGGCATGTGCCTGGCTAACCTCCCTGTCTTCTCTCTTTTTATTCTTCTGCCTTATAATCAAGTATACTCAATTTTAACGTGTGCGCGGCGAAACATGCGTCTTTATTTTTACTGTTATAACGATTCCCACACGAACGGTGGGTCGTAAGTCATTGCCAAGCTTGATATCCTTAATCACCACGAGCAATGTCGACAGAGTAACCGACGTGGTTTAGCGTCTATTTGATTAGCGGAAATATTTGGCTGACTGGCAGCTGAACAAATATTCGTATTATAAGTGCAGTTCCTTGGGTAAGTTGGTAGCTATTTATTATTACCTTACTGCGCACTGCTTGAAAGACGAATACTTGAGATGAAAGACTAGACGGACACAAGTGCAAGAACACATTAGTCCTTTACACTCTTAATTTTTTCATTGTTTAGAAGATACGTGCAAAGCTAGGACGTAGCGCGTGACACGTTGGGATTACCACAAAAGATGAATCTGTGACTACTCCTTTTCGCGATGCTCGTTCGGGTGTGCGCACTAACGAACTTGCGTCTATGTCGAGGTCCGTATTGGATCGCTTGTTTCATAATTTATTTGATTGATTGATTGATTCATGGGGTTTAATGTCCCAAAATCACGATATGATTATGAGAGACGCCGTAGTGGAGGGCTCCGGAAATTTCGACTGCCTGGGGTTTTTTTATCGTGCATCCAAATCTCAGCACACGGGCCTACAACATTTCCGCCCCTATCAAAAATTAGTAATTACTCTAGACTGCCCCACAAATAAACAAAACTCCAGAAAAACAGTTTGCTAATCTCGTTCAGGGTTAATATTTACAATGGATGGCGACTTGTCAAAGCTTCTTTCGATGTTCCTTACGAGAATTTGTATGCAGACCTTGAATTGCCGCTATGAATGAGCGAGCGTGCTGTTGTGATACGGAAAAAACGATAAAAATTTGCGAAAACTGAGTTTGAACAGGCAATTCTGGATACATAATAGGTTTTTCCCAACTACGCATATCAATATATGTGTACCTTTGAAAAGTCACTCACCATTCAATCACACTTTCAGAAGAAATTTGAGTGCTTCTGCTTTTATTACCTTTCGTGACTGTTAAATCGCATTCTTGGCTGAATTGGATAACATTTATCCTCACTTTTTTTAACGCGTCACGGTTTTATATTGGATATTTCAATATGGCGCGTCTAGACCTTCCTGCCTTATCTGATATTAGAGATAAAATGTTATAACCAGCGACTAATGAGCACCACATGAATACGCCTTGCAAATGTGCAGCAAATAAAAGTAACTACATATTCACCAGCCTGCAGCGTTTTCTGATGCAAAGCAGCTGAATTGAAAGCAAATCCTGTTATTGGTTGTTCGTTTAAACAACAAATGGAATGATGGGGCAAGAATAAAAGCTGAAGCGGAGCTGCTTTTGGACTTCTTGCATTGTTTCGCGGCGACGAAGTGTACATCCCATAGACATCGCCTAATATGGTTCCAAATCAGTAAGCTAACTAACTACATGTCATAATTACCATCAAATGCACAATTTTCCGGCATAAACAGACAACGCTGCCTTCACTTTAAATTCAGCGTACACCCGCATAGGAAATGTGGACATGGATATATAGGAAGGTGAAATTGATCAGAAGTAGTAAATATGCAAAAAACGGAGAATTGTTTCATTAGTGAACTTATGTACATGTCAAGTCAAGTTTATTTGAAACACATCAAGTCGGAGGTCCTTGTGCGAAAGGCTGTGATATTCCTTCACCTCTCTCGAAGGGGAAACCTGCGCACGACTATGCCGGCCAGCGAGTAGGCTGTGGGGTATTGAAAGCCAGTACTAGGTCACCATGTGCAGTGATGTGACATCTAAGTCACCGAGTTCTGTGTGAACATTTCATTAGCTTCTAAAACGACTGTGATTATTGCTTGTTACCATGCTCCTGATTGTAATGCCTCTTTTATTCATGAACGCAGTTGAGTTCTTGTGCATCTTTACTCTCGTTTTCTTTTTGCTAACTTTATGCTATGTGGCGATTTCAATTTTCGATATATTAACTGGACAAATCATGAGTCACGTAACCGCAAATCCAAAGACTTGCTTGATATGACTATGACGTTAAATTTTACACAGATGGTGTTAGAAGAAGATGTTATACTCAGAAGAAGGTGTTATAAATAAAGAAGATGGCTGACACCCCAGCCTAGTACTGTGTACTATTACAAAGTATAAGGTATAAGATGACTGCGTTTCGTTTGCGTTGCATTCAAGTACATTTTCATGCGGTGTAACCATTCAGTTTTCTATGCCTCAATCCTTGAAAACAGCGCATTTCCTTTCCTTTAAAATAGGTTTAGTGCTATGGCGAGCAGAAAAAGTCGTGTAGTGCTGCGCCTCAAAGGTAGACATATCTGATGACAACTAAAGAACATAATGGCGTAAAAGTAGCGTGAAAAGACGAGGACAAAAAAGTTAATACACAAGCACTTACTCACAATTATGTGCAATGATAAGCAACAGGCATGATAACGTCGGGACCCACGGTTGCTCGAATAACCACAAAATTAGGTTCGTGTCGTGCCGGGCCAACGTCGTCTATTGCATCCCTCTGTCATGTGGCCGTGACTACGCCAGCCACAGAGGCTGATCTTTAAAATACGTCTTAGCATCTGTCTTCTTTTCAGGGGAGACCATCAACGCATTTGCCCATGTACTGCGCTGAGTGCCAGTGCGACGCGCCACTCCCCGCAACGGAGATCTTCTTCAAACACCACAATCGCCCGACACAAGAGCTTGCTGAGTCTTCCCATATTTACACGAGGGCTTCTATGTGGGTTAGTAATCCTTTGTCCTTATCGAAAAAGTAGTGATACTACTCAATGTAAGGGTTTAGCCTGTTGGGGAGGGGGGGGGGGTTGCTGCAGGAAGTGTGTTCTTGTTCTCGTTTTTGCTGTTTCCCTTGCCCACGATGCGCATGAGCGGGAATGACTTCAATTTCAAGTTTAGATAGATATTTTCTGTTCAAGCCATAAAACTTTCGGTTATGGGTATGCGCTTGTGGTGTTCACTTGTCCCCGTCTTTTTGCACTACTTCTACGTCATTACGAATCAGTACCAACCAGCTCATCTGTTCATTTTGCTTAGCTATAGGCTGCATGAAAGCTCACTTGTATCATTTTCTTAGGTATTGACATACCAGAGCCATGCATAATGTTTCTGTGATCAACTACATATCCGCTTCTTTGAGGCGTGTAGTCGTCAGATGATTTTATAGTTTTTCGAACATTGAGCTTTCTGCGTGCGTTTTCTTAACAAAAATAATACCAATTTTAGTCATTGCTGAAAATATTATCAGTTTTAGTCCTCGCTGCTGTTAACAATAAAGGTGTTTGTGGTAAAGAAGGCGTCACTGGTAAATAATTTCTAGATATTGTTCAAGCCTCTATAACAATGTCAAAAGGTGTCATACAGACAAGCTTGCCGGAAACACTGAGGAGTTCCTAATGCTATTAACGTCTAGGGAGCTGCGCTGAAACCAGAGCAAGCTTGCTGATTTTGCTACTTACATTGAACGCAGTCTCGTAAAGACTGCCCCGTGAGCGTCATTAGAAATATATATACAGCCTCTCGTAAACACGTAAACAAGCAACCAGAAATAATGACACAATATAGCACAGCAATACTTCGCGTTTATTTTTCTTCGCTCTATGCTGCACCCAAGTTGCGATGTCACTGCACGTCTCACAAAAATATTTGAAACCGTTCCTACACCAATGCGAAGCAGCTTCTCTCGCAACACAATTTCACTTCCCACTCTCTTCTCTGAGCGGTGAAGCGTCTCCCTTTGGGTGTTCACCTCGACGTTCTTCTGCCGGCATCAATTTTTTCTTGGAAGGTGTGACGGAGGCCGACGATGAATCGCTGAGGCTCTTGCTTTCTTGTCCCAGGCTACCACTGTTAGACTTGGAGGGTCCGACGTGAAGCAACGAATGTTTTTGGGTGTGCTGTTTCTCTTTCAACCCAAGCGTGGTTCTGTTGGTACCTGATTTGCATGGTGAAGTGTGTTCCCCACGGCAGGAGGCCACGCCTGAAGAAAGCGTGGCTTGTCTTTCAGAAAGGACCCTCCTTGGTCCCCCAGTGTGTCCTGTACTGTTGATCGCATACTTGTGTCGCCTGCTCGAATCGTAGGAGACTACACGTGTTGTCTTGTTACTGGGGCTAGCATCCTGATCATTTGCTCTGGCGACACGCTGGTTGTGTGGCAAGGTAACATTTGAAGGTCGCGCGAATTCTCGAGAAGATGAGGTTGCCCCGTTGCTGTGCCTGGATGCAGTAGATCCGAGCAAATCAAGAGGCTTTCCAGTAACTGGCACCGCATTTTTGACGTCAGAATGTGGTACATGTGCTCTGCTGTCTTCACTTGCATGAATGGTTCTTGCTCCAGGGGTTACCGAGGCACACGACGTTATTTCGAACAGACCAGCCAGGGCACACATTATGATCACGCGCATCTTGATGCTGGACGACACCATCGTGCGCACGCTTCAAGTGAATTTCTCCAAGAAACGACCTGAAGGGATGGCATTCTGCGTTATATAACCGGAATAGCGCCACGTCGGCTCCATGGGTACGTTAGTCGATGATGTTTCGGCAGTTTTCAAGTGATTTGTTATGCAAATACCAGCCAAGCACGCAGCCGGAAGGAAACCTTTCAAAACGCGGACGCTGCAACTACGACCCGAAGCAGACAGGTACACCGCTGGTTTAGCTTTCTGTTGCTGTATAAACGAAAGTCATCAAAAGATAACATTGCTTTCTTTGCACGTTGGACGGGGCTGCGGAGTTAGCAGTCTTTAGGCTGCTGGAAAACTGCAACGAATCAACCTTGAGTTTCAACCAAGTCTAACCCATTCTCAAGCGTGTGATCGTTCTGCTCTCGGAAGAACAAAGTAAGAAAAAATTTGGCTGTTTTAGGCATTCAGGAAGCGCTGAATGAGGAATACGACGGCACGTCTCCGCACTTTTATATCAATTCACCTACGTTTTGGCACGCCGAATGTTTACTTCTATCTTTAAGCACGGCTTTCTCTGAGCAGCATTATTTGCAATAAGCTTAAAACGTTGATCTGAAATGCCAATACAATTACAGAAAGAAGTAAAGTTAACGATTCGTTATGCTGAGGATATTCATCCGCATCTCCTGAGCGCCAGGTGTGCTCATGATTAATGTCATATTAACGTAACATCATATATATTGGCGATAAGGACACGGACGGGGAGGGCGGTACCAACAATTCCGGTCGCTATCTCACTTCTCACCCGTGTCTTGATCGCCAGTGTCATGTTACGTAACTCTAACCAAAATCAAATGGCCCATGTTCACGCTTGTTAAGGCTACGAGATTCGGTCGCCATCAATGGGTTAAAAAATACGCATTCAATGAATGCTATGAAAACGATTTTTTGCGGAAACAGGTTCCTCGTTTGCATGTCGCTAGCGCATAAGAGAAGTGCAATAGTGAAGGGAAAACATAGTACACTATCATGACTGCTTTTTGTACCCGTCAGAGTGCAATCACCGCTGACGAAATGAAAATCTGCTTCTTTAAGAGTGGTATCACTACACTATCATGCAGAGAGCCACGCATCCGGGTAGCAGCCCCAAGCTGTGGCTGAACGGGTACTGTGTTACAGCTGCTGCGCTTTTGAATCACTAAAGCTAGTTCTCAGCAGCAACAAATAAAAATGTGGGGCTATAGAGCTGCACCCCCCAATAACAAAAGAAAATGGAGATGACGAGAATTTGATCGCCCTCAAGTTCAATTTACGATAGGTCCAGTTCCTTTGGTCACACTTTTGAATCAGTTCTCGATAACGCCATGTGAATGGAAGGGAAGGTCGCTTCACTACGGAAAGCTCAAGTGTATAAAGTGTCCTTTCGGGCTCATTTCACGGACATGAAAGTGCAAGTCTTATTGCCTGCCGACCATGCGTCTCAGGTTGCAATGTTGAAAGATCCGCAGAGAACACGGCGTGCGAAGTAAGGAAGAACGTATGTAGAGATGTTGGAGAATAAATGACCGGTAAAAAGCTACAGATTGTACAAGCATGTAATAGCAAGAAATTTTCACAATTAGTTGCAATGTTTGTGCACTACATCACAGTTTTCTTTCATTCCTTAACAACGCACCAGAAAATTTCCTATTTCGCAGGATAATTTCCTATATTTGTGGTTTTCCTGTGAGGTCGCGTTAGTTTCTAGTCACCACGTGTTTTTGCAAATTTGCATAACTAATTGACCGGATAATAGTACCAGAACGATCTCCTGTGAAATTATTCCGCACATCCCTCTGTGAAATAGTGCATATTTGGGCATGAAAATAGCTTTCTTTATAACACATATTATATTTTTGAAAGCTAGGCACCAATTCAACGACAGCACCTCTGCTGGTCAGTTTTGCAAAAGCAAGAGTAAGAAAAGTCAAATAGGCAAAAAATTGGCCCCATATCTGCATGTTAATCTAGAAATGTCGTCAAAAGACGATAGTCTTGCGCATGAGAGAGTGAACAAAACTATTGTTTGATGTTTGCGCAAGAAAATTGGTGAATATTCTGGGGGCACTGCGTTAGAGTGCCCCGGGCGTGCAGCGGAGGCGAACGAACACATCAAGTCACGTCACACGTGAGATATGAGCGCCATCTGGCAGTTTTCTTGAAAAACGAACCGCGTGGCTCTGAGACTGGCGTGCGCACCTGTCTCAGAGGTGATAAGGTAGAGAACGCAAGGCAACGGGTAGGTGCCACCACCGCGTCGTCTTAGAAAAGTCTCGGTAACACTTCCGTGCAAGCGTTACATGGTCAGCGCAGCGTGATAAACACTACGGTCATTAGAATTGCTTATGTATGCCTTTTCTTGTAAAATACGCACATGTAGAATATGTACGTGCTGTTATGGTGCCTCAGATATGCGCAATAATTGCTTTTTAATTGACAACAGCACAAGTACGAACGCTGAATCTTGAGCAACATTGATGGGCGCTGCGGATGAGGTCGGCCATTTGGGGCATCGGCTGGTGCTGTTTAAGGTACCCGGTTC